>CM052545.1:64649789-64666816 GCA_028533065.1 Trachops cirrhosus | reverse complement strand
AATAAAGGATAGAAACTGTACTGAATAAACTAAAATAAAAAATTTAAAAAAAAAATAAGGGGAATTAAGGTTGCGCATGGAATTATGGTTGCTAATCAGCTGACCTTAACATAGGAAAATTACCCTGGTTATCCAGATGGGACCAATATAATCACAAGGATCTTGTAAGTGGAGTGGGAGGCATAAAAGGAGAATAAGAAAAAGGAAAGAAAGTGAAGGTTGAATGATGCAATTTCTGGCTTTAGAGATGGAAAGGGGCCACCAGGCAAGGAATGGGGACAATATCTGCAGACTGGACACGTCAAGGAAATAGCCTCCAGAAGGAATGAAGACATGCTGACACCTTGATGTTAACCCCATGAGACTCATTTTAGGCTTCTGACCTTTTCGAAAAATGTGGAATAATATTTGAGTTGTTTTAAGCTATTAAATGTTTGGTAATTTGTTATAAAAAAATAAAATAAAATAAAAAGAAAAAAAAGAACAGAGAAAGTGGGGGAGAGTGAGAAAGAGAGAAAGAGACAGAGACACGGCCAGAGATAGATGGAGAGAGAAACCAAAATGCAACATAATGGACAAAGACAGATAGACAAGCAGAGATAGAGTATAGCAGTCATAAAGATAGACCACAAGGCATGCACACACACACAGACTGAGAGAGAGAGAGGTAGAGAGAGAGATGGAGAGAGACAAAGATTAAGACTAGGAGAGGGAGACGGAGGGGTGGAAGGCAGAGAGAGACATCATTGACAAAAGACTTGGACTGAATTTAAAATCTTAGGTTTAAATCCCAGCTTTTCAGCTCTCTAGATCAAACAACACAAATAGGAGCTAGCATTTATCAAGTATTTACTGTGAGCCAGACTCTTAGTTAAGCATTTCTTTGCATCACAGCCTTTGATCTTCACAACAATCCTACAAGGTGAAAACTGCAATCATCCCAACTTTTCAGATGAGGAAACAAACCAAGTGGATCCCATTTCAATGGACAGTCTCACGTCAGCACTCTGTGGTCAAACTGGGGTCTTCTCTTATGAGAGCCATGCATAGTTTTTGCCTACTATCATTCAAAATGCCTTCTACCTCCCCAAATGCAATTACAAAGCAGCTGGCCTGCAGAAAACTCAGCTTCATCTTCTCCTACTCAGCTAAACCAATCTTCTTGAAGACACCAAAGTTGTTTCTGCCTCAGGATCTTTGGACTTGCTATTTGTCCTGCATAGAACTCTGTTGCCCAGATCATCATAAACATAGATCCTTCATAACATTCAGATTATTTTAGTGTCGCTCTTCAAAGTTTAGCGACTCTTCAAAGTCACTCGTCCACTAACACTACTTTCCTCTTTGAGTGCGTGTGCACAATCATTCTACCTCCCCTTACCAGGATTATTTTATGTTTATCGATTTCTATCTCTCCCATTAGAACGTAACCCCATCAGGGGTGACACTTTATTCACACTTGTTCTTCTAACTCCTACAGGAAGGCACTCGATTAATATTCATCAGATGAAAGTAGAATGAATAAACTGTTATTTCAGGAACAAAAGACTATAGGTCAGATGCTGCCCAGGAGCCAAGAGCTTTAAGCTATAAGCTAAGCAAATGACACTTTTGTCTCCATCCATGACCCATGCAGGTGATCCTGAGGGGAATGAATGGGATCTTTTATAGACCTTATATTTTATTTTAGAATGCGAACATTGAAAAGATCATTAAAAGTCCAGCGGCCATCTCTAGTTGATGCTGTGGGCCACTACCCAGATCCCCTTTCAAGGCTTATTCCTGCAGCTTCCCAGAGTGTAGGCAGCTGATGACTCAGCTGAATTGTTTTTCTGGGATTTCACCCAGCTGAAAAGAGCAGCCTCAGCCAAGGTCATTCCCTCCCGGGATGACAACTGCCTGCAGTGACTAGTCAATGTAAGGTCTCAAAGGGTTGGCTGCCTTGTCTCAATTCAGGATGGTACTAAAAGGCCACACCCACTCCAGGGCCCCCTGTAGGGTAATGTAAACCCTCTGTTGCCTCTCATGACAGCTCAGCCCCTCCCTTGCCCAGTCAGGCTTCCTTCCCCCCAGATACTGACCACAGAGCCCTCCTTGGTAAACTGTGCATCCATAAACACATCTCAGAGTCGTGTTCTAGGAAACCTAACCCCGAGTTCCATAATTGCTCATGCAGCCCATCCCTTTGTCTGGGATTCAACAACAAGGAGGAAACACTTCCCCAGAAACACCTGAAATATGCCTCCCTGTGGTGTCCTCTCATCCATAGGTACCAATTCTTTCCCTCAGGGCCATGCAGAACAAGTCAAATCCCCTGCAGCAAAATCGCCTCTCAGATATTTGAAATTAGCTGTCATCATTAATTAACTAGGTGGGAGGAGTCCTTGAGCGATGTATACATGCATCAAATCATCACGATGTGCCCTTTAAAGGTCCCATGTGTTTACTTGTCAAGTGTATGTCAATAAAGCAAGAAAAGAAATTGGTCACCCTGTCTCCTCACACCCACCTGCTGCCCTTTCTGCTTCCTTTAAGATAATAGACTCTGCTTCCTTCAACCCTGCTGGTCCTGAGCACACACATCTGCCCACTCACTCATACAGATTCCCTGTCCCTCTCGTGAAGTGTGTCGGTTACAACAGAAATGATGCCCTATGTATGTATGATGCCCTTCCCTTCCTCCACAACCACACAGCAGGGCCACCTTGCTGCTCAATGCAAGGACAGCCATGGACTTGGACACACCTGGCATTTCTCCTCCACTTCAGGTACCTCTCCTAAAACTTGCTTTCCTGTGGAAAATGGCAAACACAGGCAGAGCACCCCCAAGTAGTGTCAATGACTGATGCTACTCTCCACCAGAGACTTTCTCTTTGGTTCCAAACTACAATTTTAGCTCCAAAAGAATCTGGTTTTAATGTCCCCCCACAGGGGAAAGAGCCAAGAATCTCAACAAGTAGCAAAGATGATTTTTTATTATCTCTGATTTGGTCGAGTTGCAGATCTAATGGATATTATACTGTTAGGGGTACAACACATTGTATAAAACAGACAATTGTCTTTAAGAGGGAAAAAATCTCATGTTACTATGGTTACAGTTTTTAAAAGATTAGGAACAAGCCCAATAGCTTCTATTATTCATAAAGAGAAGACAATGTTGTGCCATCACTGAATGATGGGCCCCGCGTCAAGACGTGCTGCCTTTCATCTGGATGCGTGGAAGTGAAGAGCAGTTCGATATATTTTGTCAGCGTTGTTAGCTCCTCTGGTGAGAACATTGGAACACCGTTGATGATGGAGCATCCATAATGCTGCTGACAACTTCCTCTGAAGAGCTAATTTTCTCAGTGTTGTGCAATCTAAGTTGGGGATCAGTGCTGTACATCAGCACCGCAGCAATGCGATAATCAGCTCTAAGTGTCCTGCTTCAGCTAAGACAACAGGCTTGGAGAGGCACCCCTCTCAGAGTCGATATACACACTAGAAACAGAAGGGCTTTTGACTGTCACAGGCTCCATGATGCCAAACAGCAGTGGTGGGGGGGGCAGGAGGGGGGAACAAGGAGGGGAGTTTCCAGAGTAGAAAGAGTTGATCAAAGGAAAGGGGCAACGGGATCAGAAAGAAGGCAGGACTCAGAGCCTGTTCAGGCTGCCGCTGTGGGGAGGACACTGGATGTCAGCGTCTGAACCCTCGTTCCAGAGAGCAGGGCTGTGGAGGCCACGTGCTGACCAAACAAACCGCCCCCTTAGCCTGCCACCCCTCAAGCCCTTTGTGAGTCACTGGGGTTACAGAGCGGGTCAACCTGGCCCTCAAGGAATTCACAGCTAAGCAGTCATTATTATAAAATTATTTCTATATAACCTGAAACCTTTTCTAGAAATTTTGTGTAAAATGTGCTCGGGTGAGAAGTGGCTAATCGGTTAGGGCAGGAATTGCAAATTGGTGCCTCCAGAGGGAACTCGGCTTGTCGGACCTGCTTAACATTTTGAAAATCAGGAGACTTCACATAAAATCTCAGACTCATCCGGGAAAATCAGAAGGTCTAGCCAATGGAGTCCACAATCCAAGGGGGCAACACTTACCCTGGGCCAGGTAACAGCTGTGCTGTAGACAGACATGAGGTCCCCAGTACTCACCACACTCCAGCTCCGACTTTACTTCATGGGCACTTGAGTCTAGAGCCTTCTAGAGCCTTCTTGATGAGGAAGAAACGGTTAGATTAGTCATCAAAGGGTGAATAGAAGTTCTCCAGGTTGAGAGGTTAAGAGGTGTGGTAAAGAAAAACTGGCCAGGCAAGGAGAGTTGTTCGTGCAAAAGCATGAGGTCATGAAATAGTACCGAGCACTGGAGTCCAGACTCAGTGAGACCAGAGAAGGGATGCGTGGGGCTCAGTCTGGCCCCTCTGGTTGGCCTGAGTATGGAGGTTGGAGAAGGAGGTGAGTCACTCTAAGAATACACAATAAGGGAGATCATATCTGAAGAAAGCCCAGGCAAAGGGAGATGCAGAGGAGGAGGCAGGCCTCACTGAGCTGTGGATCCAGGGTGGATCCGGTGCTCCAGCTACTGCTGCTGGATAACGCACTCCTTCAATTTGGAATTAAAGCAATCATTTCATTATGCTCATGGGTCAGAAGTTTGAACAGGGCACAGTGGGAATGATTTGTCTCTTCTCCCATGGTCTGGGCCCTCAGCTCAGAAGACTCACTGGCTGGGGAGAACCTGATGACTGGGGTGGGAATGATCTACAGGTGTCTTCACTCACACGTGTGGTGCTTGAAGCTGCCTGTCAGCGGGATTTCACTGTGCTGTTGGCCAGAACACTTCCATGTGGCCTCTCTGTGTGGCCTCTCCACATGGTCCCCCCACATGGGCTCATTTGGGCTTCCTCTCAGCAGGATGGCTAGGTTCCAAGCACATCTCAAGCAAACAGGGCAGATGCGCACAGCATATTTATCCTCAAGCCTTAGAAATCACATAGCATCACATCAGCCACACTTTATCGGTCAAGACAATCCCGAAGGTCGCCCAGGTCAAGGGGAAAGGGCGTGACTCCACATGCGAGGAGTGTCAAGGACACATCATAAGAAGATTGTGAGGGAGATAGTTAGAGCCATTCTGGGAAATATAATTCACTGCATTTGGCTCTCTGAAAAGATCTATACAACAGACTATATTCACCCAGCTCATTTTTTTTTACACCTAGAAAGTTGGGTATGTAAATTCAGGATTAGGGAAGAGATCTGAGCTAGACATATACATTTGGAAGTTCTTAGCAAGTAGATGATGTTTTAGGGCATGAGAAAGGATGAGATCACCACAGGTGTGAGCATAGATAAGCTAATAGGAGAGAAGAGGTACCAGGACTGAGACCTGGGGCAGCCACCCCTCACTTCATCTTTTTAGAGGTGGAGAGGAGCCAATAAAGGAGACTAAGAAAGGGCACTTTCTGAGATAGGAGGAAACCTAGGAGAATATGTATCCTGAACACCATGGAAGGAAAGTGTTTCAAGGAGGAGAGAAAATCAACCAGTCACCTTTGCAGCCAATAGGGAACCACTGGCGAGACTGCATCCAACAATGGTAAGGACTGAGCCCTGTTTCAGAAACAAATCATCTGGAAGGGGTGTGCCGGGCACTTTGGAGATAAAGGAAAGATGGAAACAAACTTATGATTGAAACCAGAAAAGACGCCGAGCTCGTGCTGCCTGTCACTTGCCAAACCCAATAAGCAGAGGCAGAGATCGAATCATCATGGGCGCTTTATTCAGATGGCTGGAGATCTGAAAAGATGGCAGGTTCGCACCCTAAAAAAAAGCCGTCTTACATTTTCTTTCCAGGCTAACGTTTTTTATAACAGGGAATAAACAACGTGTGGTGAGAGGTTTTGAAATTCAGGGAGTATTAGGTGAAAGAAACTGCAGCATTCTTGTCCTGGGCAGTTAGCTGTTCCCAGGGGTGGGTGTTCAGTATTCTGTCTCTCCCTGGAACACAATGGCCCAGATGCCTCCAGTTGTCCCCAGGAAGTACTCTTTAGCAGGGCCCCAGAGGGTTGTCTGTTTCTCCCAGGGGCCAGGATGGGCCTTATCTGTATTTTTTGAAACAAAAGCTTTAACATATGCATTACTTCCTAGGCTTACAACTATTTACCTTAAACTAAAATTTTCCAATTCTTAAGCCCCCTATCATGATGCCAATATAAACCCATAACTCAGTCCTGAGGGAGTTTAAGGCCCACAGAGCCTTTCTGAGAGAATTGAACCTGAGGCTGGAAATGAAGGAAGTCAGGAACACAGGTTGGTGGAGTGAAGCTGGAAGGCCTGTCCTGTAGGAGAGGCAGCTGAGGCAAAGGCTTAGCGGTTCCCATGATGTGGACAACTGACCCTGAGGGGCCAAGGCTACCTCCATGTGAATAGGCAAGGGCTGATTCTGTATTCGGTGGCCCCAGATTGCCCCCACAAGCCCACCATTGAGGACAAGAACTATCAAATGAACAGTAGGGACTGAGGAACCCACATAGCATTGCTGAGGAAATAGTGGCTTTCATATATGCACTTTGTGTTTAGTAACCCTAGGAGGATGCTGCAGGAACAAAGCTCTGTTTAATAAGTAAAAACAATTTTTCAAAAGAACCATTGCAACTTTTTTACTGCCTCTATTTAGCCCCAATCCATTCCTGATAAGGATGCTTTGTTCTCCTCTGTATGTTCGCTGAAAGCCTTTTCGAAAAAATAAATAAATGTTAAAGCCTATGGGCAGACTTCCATGCTGAATGCCCTGAAAGGAGGGTCAAATGTTCCCAAGGCCTCTGAGACGCATTTTCTTGGCTCCTCCAGTCTGCCTTAGGAACTGTGGACACTGCAGGGACCGTCCTCGCTCTCTGACACCTCCTCTTTCTTTTGTAATTGCTTTGGTTCTCATGGTGTTTGCTGTGTGACCTGTGAGAATGGTCTCCTGGACAATCAGGCCTAGGGTTTTGCTGTGGCGTGTCCCCTGGAAATAGTTTGAAGCTATTGAGAAACTACCAGCCAGTGTGATGTCTGTGTGTTCAGGGGCATCACACAGGGTGTTGGTTGTGTTGGCGGGAGTCTGAGCCTTCCTCTGAGAGCTTGTCATGTGCAATGGACTGAATGTTTGTGTCCCCTCAAAATTCATATGCTGATATCCTACCCCCCATGTGATGGCATCAGGAGGTAAAGCTTTGGGGAGGTGTTTAGGTCCTGAGGGCGGGGTCTTCATGAGTGAGATTGGAGCCCTTATAAAAAGGGACCCAAATAGCTCACTGCCCTTTCCACCATGTGAGGACATGATGAGAATTTGGCAGTCTGAAACCCAGAAGGGAGTTCTCCCCAGAACCTGATCATGCTGGCACCCTGATCTGTGACTTCCAGCCTCCGGAACTGTGAAAAATAAATTCCTGTTGTTTTTAATGTCGAGCCAGATACCGTAGAGTTCCACAGGGAGACTCAGACACTGAGGACTCAACATTCCCGACTACGAGTGGCCAGTCCTGGTTTAATGAGCTTCTTAGCAGCTCGTTAATGTGTACATTAATTAATAAACATACATGCATGTACAGTGTAGTTTATATATTTATGTACATAACGAATACACATATTACTATTTCTCCGTGAGGGTTCTTCTCTCTCAGCATCCTGCGTAGTCATGGGCTTTGGAGGGAGGAAGGCCTGGCAGTTCAGATTTCAGCTCTTCCATTCACTCATTTCCTTTTGTTCATCTGTCAAATGAGAGCAACATCACTTCCTTTATTTTGAATCATGTTTTATTTTTCAATTATAGTTGGCATCAATATCATATTAGTTTCAGGTGTACACCCAATGCTTAGAAGTTATGTAGCTTGCTAAGTGATCATCCTGACAAATCTTGTACCCATCTGACACCACACATAGTTATTAGAATATTATTGACTCTATTCCCTGGGCTGTACTTTACATCCCCATGACTATTCTGTAACAACCAATTTGTACTTCTTAATCCCTCCACTTTTTCACTCGTCTTCCCAACCCCCTTCCCATTTAGCAACCATCAGTTTGTTCTCTGTATCTATGAGTCTGTTTCTGTTCTACTAGTTCGTTTATTTTGTTTTTTGGATTCAGTTAATATCACTTCTATGAAGGGTTAGTGAGAATGTATGCAAGGCATCCAGCACATTCTAGGGGTCTCATAATTGGAAGTTGTTATTGTAATTATTACCCATTCCCTCAGATCTTATCTTATTCCCTCTTCCCAGCACAGTTATCTACACTTTTATTTCTGAGAAAAACAACAGTGTGTTATTTTAGATGCAAATGGCACCTCCCTTCATTTGTGCCCAAAGGAGTTTCTTCTTTGTTGCTTTGAGAGTGGGAAATTCCCCAGAAGTTCCCCCAAGCATAGAAGCAAGTCTGCAATCCAGTCTCCTATAAGTCAGGATCCAGCCAGGAAAGAAAACCGACTTGACTGTTAAAGGCACAGGGACTTGAACTCAGAAACTTGGTTACCTGGGTGATGGGAAAGTGAAGAAGCTGAGCAGGACAGTGAAGCCACCGAATGTTCACAACAGCAAGAAGCCATTCCACCCCAGGCTACAGGGACAGCAGGGGAGCATGAACAGGGGGATCTCCAGTCACCCTAAAGAAGCCGGACCAGCAAAGGAAGGACAGTTGCTACTGGAGACTCTATACAAAGAGGTGCAGGTAGAAAGAAATATCCTGGTGTCTGCCTTCCTCCCAGCCCCCATTCTTCTGCCTCATAAGCTGGGAAATGCTGCCTTTAGGGGTCACAAGGAGCAGAGCAGAGAAAGCAGAGGAACAGATCTGAGAGCAAACAGAGCAGGACCTGTGTGGTCTTCTAAGCTCTTCGTTCACTTTTCTGTTAGCTCAGAGATATCAGGTGTCTGTACCCTCCTCCAGACAAATACACTGTCTCCCATGCAGTCCTCCCACAACCCATCTGTTCAAATTACAAATTTGACCATTCACTCCATCTTTAAAATGCTTTGTTTTCAGTAAAAAGACAAAAACTGGCCCTGAATGGATGACCCCTACCTGTGTGCCTAACTTTCCTGTGAATGCTATACTCCAGCCATTCTGGCTGCCTTTCACTCTGAGTTCTTAGCATGCCTCCTTTGGCCACGTAAGTCTCTTCCTTCTCTGCATTCACTAAGCCCGCTGCTCATCTTCTAGATCTCAGCTCAAGCTGAGAGTCTTCCTTGCCTCCCTGACTAGGTTCTGTCTGCCACTAAAGTTTTTCAAAGCACGTGTACCAGTCCTTCACAGCCCTTGTCTCACTGCAGTCTGGCATTTGTCTATGTTCATGTTTGCCTTGTAGACAGTGAGCTCCCTCAGGGCAGGAGCTGTTTATGTTTCTCTTACTGTTTGCATCCTCAGCACAAAGCATGGCACCTGCATCATGGTAGGCATTCAGTAAATATCTGCATGAATGAGGGAAGAGGTGGGTGGAGAGTGGATATATGGGCAAATGAATAGGTGGATAGCTGAGCAGATGTATAGATACATGGGTGTGAGACAGGCCAGTAAGCCAGGACAAGTGGAATGGGGAAACTGAGACAGACAGCTAAACAAAATGGCAGTTTATAGCCAGACACAAAAGAGTCACCTCCCTGGAGATAACATGTAGCCTAAGTTTTATTTCTTGTCAGGCCTACAAAAGCAACAAAACCAGGTGGGGCAATGGCAGGACCAGCTGCAATGACTAATGACTGCCCCCCACTGAAAGAACACACCTAGAAAACTAATGAATATTCTGCTGAAACCCTCCCCTGAGACCTCCTCTAAGGTTCCTGCCTGCTAGAGAGAGAGAAAACCCTTAAGACAAGGGACCCAGGAGTAGGAGCCCTCTCCCTCTGGGGAGCAACCCTTAGCATTCCCTTTCCCCAGCTCTCCCTTCACTTCTTCCCCCACAGGCACACATCTCCTAAACATAAAGGTCTCCAAGAGACTTGCATTCAGGGGGAAGAATAAGCAGAAGCAACTGGTCCCAGGCTAATCCGCTGACTCTGTCCCCAAGGCCCCCTCTTCTCTGACTTCCGAGTGAGTTAAGGCAGCCCAGCCTAGTCTCTCCTGTTGCTTCTTTTATGATGAGCCCTTTCTTGTTTTACTATACCCAGATTTAATAAATGCATCCCAATAATCACCTGGACTCATGCTGTGAAATCTTTCCTACATGAAGTCAAGAATCCCATACTATAGCTGGCCCTAGACAGACCTGCTCAGGGCCAGGCCCCCTGTCTGGTAAGAGGTGGATTGATGAATAGATAGATAGACAGATAGATACCCACCTATCGATGGGTAAATGGATGGGTAGATGGGCAAATAGTTAGATAGGTGAGTGGATGGATGGATGGGTGGATGGATGAATAGGTGGGTGCATAGCTGAACAAGTGAGTGGATAGGTATATGGATAGATGGGTAGAAAGTGGATAGATGGATGGAGAAAGGAAGAAGTGGCTGGAGGAGACATGGTAGTTCTCAAATGTGGTTGTTAGCACGAAGTATCACTCACTAGATGAGATTTGGGGATGAGAGTTTCTCGGGACCTGCTCTCTGGCAGTGAATGGTGCCCAGGAAATGTGTGCCTCTGGACCCTTTCCCACCACCTACAGGAAGTGCTGTCTGTGGGACTGAGAATGTCCACACTGGCTTTGTGGAAATGTGGTTTCTACTTGAGTTATTGAGGGGAGCCTATAGTCCCCTCCCCAGCTGTAAGTCATTCAATCAGAGAATTGAGTTCCAACCCATGGGAATACCTTTTACTTGTGCCTCTTGGTTTACACAAGAGACAAGAGACTACATTTTTTTCTTCTTCCTCCACAGATACAGGAAATACACTAGGGGAATACGATAGTCAGTCTTATGTGTTGAGTTGTCCAGACAATAGTCCCCAGTTATTCAATGAAACAGTAATCTAGGTATGCTGAGAAGGTATTTTGTAGATGTGATTAATGTCTATAATCAGTTGATGTTAAGTAAAGGAGATTATTTTCAATACTCTTGGTGGCCCTGGCTTAATGAGGTGAAAGACCTGAAGAGTCAAGCAGAGCTTCTACCTGTGGACAGAAGTTCCAGCTCATGCCAGAGTTCCAGCCTGTCTGTCTCAATGGCCTGCCCTGCCTAGCTAGCACGGCAATCGCATAAACCAGTTCCTTGCAATTAGACACACACACACATACCCCTGCATATTCTTATACACAGATATATGTGTGTATATGCATCCTACTGTTTTCCATCTCTCTGTTGGAACCTGGCTGACACAGGGAAGGAGGAGAAGTGGCAGTCCCAGACGTCCTAGAAGAGACACTGGAAGCAGAACCAGCGGGTGGGAGCCTCCTCAGATGAAGAGTTGTGCCCACATCCCATTATGTGGGAAACCCCAAAATAGAACCAGTGGACATCTCCTCTTTTTGACTATACAGATGCCCATAAGGTGGATACTAGTCTTACCCAGGAACCCCAAACATGGCCTGAAATGATTCTCAGACCACAGGTATCATCTCAGAGTTTCCATGACTCCTCAGCAGGGCTCATTTCACTGTGTCCAAGAAACATTAAGGCCTCTGAGGAACAGCAGGGCTGGGCCCTTCCTCTAGAACACTGCCGGGCCTCCCTGACCCTTGGTTACCCCTCACCCTGCCCCTTTGGGGACTAAGTTCCAGACTGGCCTATAATTCTGGGTCATTGTGCCTTCTGTCAGTCAATTTTTCTCCAGACTGTGACTTCCCTCGGGCAGAAACCTTTTCTTCTCTCCCCTTCCCAGCAGAGCGAGCGCAGAGCTGAGCACTGGACTTGTCTGGGCACGCTTGCTGGCAGAGCAAGTTCACCACACATGGCTGAGCCTTGGCTTTCCAGTAGATGCCTCATGGTTACTGCATTTGGGTTGTTCACCAGCCAGTGGTGGAGACAAAAGATAAGGACATGAGGACAGGGCCATGTGGTCAAGGAGATGCTGAAAGGAAGCATGGGAGTCTGAGGAGCCCAGAGAAGGGGTGAGTGCTTGTCCTTCCTGCAGTGACCCGAGGTGGCTCCTCCAGGTCACACTGGGTCTTGAAGGACCAGTAAGAATGCACCTGAGAATGATAATAACTCACTTTTTCTATTGAGAGCTTGCTCTGGACTTCACATTTTTCTAAATGCTTTATGTGGAATATCTCATTTAATTCTCACAACA
The DNA here is from genome assembly GCA_028533065.1 of Trachops cirrhosus. NCBI lineage: Eukaryota > Metazoa > Chordata > Mammalia > Chiroptera > Phyllostomidae > Trachops > Trachops cirrhosus. The sequence goes on along the minus strand of CM052545.1, from coordinate 64,654,633 downwards.
GCCCAAATAGAGAGCTTCCATTATTATCACATCTTTTCTAGAGATAAAGAAACTGAAGTGCAGAGGAGTTGAATGCCCTGAATTACATATCTAGTGTGGCACCAGGATGTAGAACCAAGGTGGCCCAGTTTCAGTGCCTCGTTCCTGGGAAAATAGGACATCACTACATCCACAACTGGATTTTGCAAATATCACTAATGCATTTACTTCTGTTAAAAGTGAACTTATAATACATTCTGGTTTGAGTAAAAATAAAATATTTAAACTTAAAATAATGCTGTGAATGTTAAAACACCTGCTTTTTAATTTTTCAGTATTTGAATGAACTCTTAAAAAACGCATAAAAACTCATATTAGAATGCACATTTTCCCATTGCCTCAGCCTTAACATGGCTCAGCACCACACTGCCAGAGCCTGTCTTTGTGCAAAATCTTGATATTTTGTTCATCATGGATTATTTTTGCATTAATTTTGATTTTTTTAATTATTCTTTATCTCGGTTTCCAAGTTGGGGGGCACCCCTTAAATTTTGCACCTGTGGCAAGTGCCCACTCACCATACCCTAATCCCAGCCCTGTGTTGCATAGGCAGAGTGAGGGGAGTCCTCTGCAGAGCTGCTGTGTGGGGCAGGCATGGAGGGTCAGAGAATGGCACCAGCCGAGAAGGTGACTGGGCCAGATCCCAGAGGGCTTCCTGTGCTATAGCTAGCAGTTCAGATTTATCCTGTGGGCAACATGGAGCCACTGAAACACTTTAGTGAAGAAAGAAACAGGGCCAGGCTTGTGTCTTTGAAAGAGCTTTCTGGCTGTCAGCCTGAATTTAAGGAGACCCTTGAGAAGCCTGCTGCATTGATCAGGCAAGAAGGGACAAAGCCTGACTCAGGGCAGGGACAATGCAGATGAAGGGTAGGGGTCATGGTGTGGCCAGCATTGCTGGGGCTCCCAGGACTAAGCAGCAGTATGCTGAGTCTGGGCCAATTCAGAGTCTGGGAGCCTGTACGTAGCTGGCACTGAGGGAAGCTCAGTGTTCACCACTAAGATGGACCATCTCCTGAGGGAGATGGGTCACGGAGGCAGCAGAGTTAACCGGCACAGAAAGAATGAATGCTCATTCTGCAAAGTTCTGGGATTGTCCCATCCCCTGTTACCCAGAGTGGAGTACAGCAAGAGGAGACAGACACTGCCCGGAAGCAAAAGTGTAGTCTTCTGAATGGAACAGGGGCTGACAGAGACTGATCAGTAACCAAGGGTCAACAGAAACAAGTAAACAGCAGGCTCTTCCCTTTCAATTTCCCATCCCCAGTTTCCAATAACGCATGTGTTATTTCCAAGGTCCTCTAGGGACCCGGGGCTCCCCCTGCCTTGCTTATGTGAAAGCCCACCATTTCACACCGAAACCCTAAGAAATAAAACTGCCAAAAGCAACACCCAAGGCACTGATCCATTTTTCAGCCTTCAGTGAATCTGTTCCAAATGTTTTTCTTTGTCCTTCTCTTGGCTTTTATACTCGCCACCCTTCACACTTGTCCCGGAAGACAGAGGCTCTGCTAAGATTTGCTTCAAATTCTTACCTAGGAAACCCCATCCTAGGTCAGCTCTGCAGTCCTAGGATGACAGTGACTGAGACAAAAAATCCTTGAAGATCATCTTAAAGAGGGAGAGACATACCACAAAAAGACTTGAGAACAAAAGTTCCTATGTGCTTATTCATTAGAGGCAAAAACTGGAAACAACCCAAATTACCCATTGACAGGTGAACAGATAAGTTGTGAGATTATATTTTTATACACATACACACACACACACACACAATGAAACATGACTCAACAACAAAATAGTACAAACTACTTTTACATGCACAACATGAATGCATCTCAAGAACACTATGCTGAGAGAAAGAATGCAAGATGCAAGAGACTATGGGACTTCCGGCCAAGATGGAGGCATAGGTAGACATACTGTGCCTCCTCGCACAACCAAGATAGGGACAACAACAATTTAGAAACAGAATAACAACCAGAACTGAGAGAAAATTGAACTGTATGGAAGTCGGACAACCAAGGAGTTAAAATAGACATGTTCATCCAGACCTGTAGGAGGGGCGGAGTCGGGCAGCCAGGCGGAAAGGGAATGCTGCACAAAGAACTTGGGACCAGACGCGTGAGACCGCAGCAGGCGGACGTGGGAGTGCAAGTGGTGGCTAGCAGACCCCAGCTGAGGGGTGGCAACCAGCCGACCCAGTGAGGCGGTGATTGTGAAGCAAGGCACTGAGAGCAACCCAGGATCCCAGCGCTGGGAAACAGAGCCTTGGGACACTGATTGAAAACTGTGGGGGTTGAGGCACAGGGAGAGACTCCCAGCCTCACAGGAGAGGTCATCGGAAAGACCCACAGGGTGCACAAGCCCACCCACATGGAAATCAGCACCAGAAAGGTCCAGTTTGCTTAGGGGAAGCGGCGGAAGGGACTGAAGTCTGACAGAGAGCGGAGCAAGTGCCATTGTTCCCTCTAGGACCCCACCACCCCCACATACAGCATCACAACCCAATGACTGGGTTGCCCCGCCCTGGGGAACACCTAAGGCTCTACCCCTCATACATAACAGGTGAAACAAGACCAAAAAAAAAAAAAGATGGCTGAGACAGAAGAACAAATGAAAGCCCCAGAACCCATCCTTTTAAGCAACCAAGAGATAGCCAACCTATCAGATGCACAGTTCAAAACACCGGTGATCAGGATGCTCATAGAATTGGTTGATTTTGGTTGCAAATTAGATGAAAAAATGAAGGCTACAATAAGTGAAATGAAGAAAAATGCACAGGGAACCAATAGTTATGGAAAGAAAGCTGGATCTCACATTAATGGAGTGGACCAGAAGGAAGAAAAAAAGCATACAATCAGAAAAGAATGAAGAGACTGGGAGGATGGAGGTCAGAAGTTGGAGCATGACATCTCACCAGCATTTTAAACATGGATTTTTATATTTTTAAACTTGTGCATGTATTACTTATTTAAAAATTAAATAAGTATATAAATAGTTTCCAGACTGTTCTGTAGTCATCAGAACGACTTCAGAAAAGAGGCTTTTAAAAAAAATGTAACAGGAGGCTAAAAGATGGCGGCATGGTAGGAGGGAGCACACGCCACCTCCCGCTTCAAAAGACAGAAAAACCTAACCATACTAAAGAGGACATTGCAGCTTACATGAAAATAAGAAATCAAAATTGTAGCGGACATGGAATGACCAGACGGTAAGGAGACTACTGCAGGATAATAACAGCCCAGTGATCAGCGTGGGGAGTAGGAAGGTTGCATCCCCAGCCCCAGAGCTCCGGGAGCTGCCGCAGGGCTCTCGGGGTCGGGGAGCTGGGTCATCCGCTCCCTCCCTGGCCAAACAAAGACTGAGCAGTGCTGATCCGGGGGACCTCGGAGCGGGGCTTGGGCTCACAGCCCAGCCAGTGGAGCCAAAGACGGCAGGCCCTTGTATGGGCGCCCCAACCCAGAGAGAGTTATTGTTTGGGTAAATGGCTTGGTGCCTAAAGCCGTGAGCACGAAAAAGCACGGGCGTTCTGTGGGATCTCCGGTGCCCAGGCCGGGAAGTGGGGGGAGGCTCGAGTCCCCCAAAATCCACAACGTAAACACCCATGAACCTGGAAGCGGCGGCGAGCGCGCACACTCCGCAGTGAGCTTTCCGAGGGACAGACGCCAATACAAAGGGTCCGGGGACCATTGTGTCTAGCGCCGGCGCCCCAAACCAGAGAGAGTTACTTTTTTGAGTAAAAGTCTGGGTGCCTACAGCTGTGAGCACGAAAAAGCACGGGCGTTCTGTGGGATCTCCGGTGCCCAGGCTGGGATGTGGGGGGAGGCTCGAGTCCCCCAAAATCCACAACGTAAACACCCGTGAACCTGGAAGCGGTGGCGAGCGCGCGCACTCCGCAGTGAGCTTTCCGAGGGACAGGCGCCAATACAAAGGGTCCGGGGAACACCGTGTCTTGCGCCGGTGCCACAACCCAGAGAGAGTTACTTTTTTGAGTAAAAGTCTAGGTGACTACAGCCGTGAGCTCAGAAAAAGCGCGGGCATTCTGCGGGATCCCTGGTGCCCAGGACGTAAATTCGGGGGAGGTTCCAGCCCCTCAGAAGCCACAGTGTACACACCCGTGAACCTGGAAGGGGGGCGCGCAGGCGCACACTCCACAGTGAGCTATCCGAAGGAGAGCTGAAGAGCTCGCCTGAGGCCTGAACCCTGGTGAGAGGAGCCAGCGTACACACCCGTGAAGGGACGCACATGTGCAGGAACTCCTCCGTGGGCGCCAAAGGGAGTGCTTGGGAGTACACAGATTGGTGCCTGGGGCATTGGGCCCGCGAGGCTGGACCTGGGGACTGTGCGCCAGAGGCTGACGGAGCTCTGAACAGGAAGTGGAACAAAGCTACAGCGTTCGCCAGTTTGAAACAAACAAAGGGTTTTTTGTGTGTGTTTTTGTTTGTTTCTTTTTTGTTTTTGTTTTTTTTTCTTTTTTCTATTTTTTGCTGGATTTTTTTTATTAAGTAACTTTTCATTTTTTAATTCTTATTATTGTTATTTCATTCAATTACCTATGTTTCTATTTCCTTCTAGTGTTGATCCTTCTACCTTTCTTTCCAAATTTATCTCTTCATTATATCTCCTGCTTATTGCCTTCATTTCTTAAAATTTTCTTTTTTTTTAACCTGCAAGTAATAGCATATCTGTATTGTTATTTCATTGTCCTTACACTTTTTATTGAAATAGTATTTTAGTATTCCTCTTCTTTCGGTATAGTCTTCTATCATTTAATAGGTTTTCCCTGTTAGCTCATTCATAGGGTA
>CM052545.1:64616237-64649289 GCA_028533065.1 Trachops cirrhosus | reverse complement strand
TACCAGAAGGAGAAGAGTAAGAGCAACAAGTGGAAAACTTATTTGAACAAATAATAAAGAAGAACTCCCCCAACCTGGCAAAGGAAATAGACCTCCAGGAAGTCCAGGAAGCTCAGAGAATCCCAAAGAAGTTGGACCCAAGGAGAAACACACCAAGGCACATCATGATTACATTAACCAAGGTAAAAATGAAGGAAAGAATCCTAGAAGCAGCAAGATATAAGGGGACAGTAACCTACAAAGGAGTTCCCATCAGACTGTCAGCTGATTTCTCAAAAGAGATCTTATAGGCAAGAAGGGGCTAGAAAGAAGTATTCCAAGTCATGAAAGGTAAGGACCTACATCCAAGATTGCTCTATCCAGCAAAGCTTTCATTTAGAATGGAAGGGCAGATCAAGTGCTTCTCAGATAAGGTCAAGTTAAAGAAGTTCATCATCATCAAACCCTTATTTTATGAAATGTTAAAGGGACTTATCTAAGAAGAACAAGATAAAAAGCGTGTATAGTAAAATGACAGCAAACTCACAATTATGAACAACCACACCTAAAACAAAAACAGAAACAAACTAAACAAACAACTAGAACAGGAACGGAACCACAGAAATGGAGATCACGTGGAGGGTTAGCAACAGGGGAGTGGGAGGAGGAGAAAGGGGGAAAAGGTACGGAGAATAAGTAGCATAGATGGTGGGTAGGAAATAGACGGGGAGGGCAAGAATAGTATGGGAAATGTAGAAGCTAAAGAACTTATGACACATGGACATAAAGTAAAGGGGGGAATGTGGGTGGGAGGGGGTGTGCAGGGTGGAGGGGAATGAAGGGGGAGTAATGGGACGATTGTAATAACATAATCAGTAAAATATTTTTAAAAATTAAAATAAAGATGCAAGAGACTACATCATGTATGATCTCATGTGTGAGTTCAAGAACAGGCAAACTAATCTGCAGTGATGGATTCCAGAGTGGCTACGTGGGAGAAGGGTAAGGGGCTGAGACAGGATATTGACTGCTAAGGGACATGAGGAAACTCTCTGGAGTGATGGAAATGTCCCATATATTGATTTGAGAGGCAATCACAGTGGGGATATACACATATTAAAGATTCATCAAGCTGTATACTTAAGATTTGAGCATTTTACTATCCATAAATTATACCTGATTTAAAAATATAAAAATAAATTTAATTATTTTAAAAAGAAGTGATTGATGCATGTTTGTGTGTGTATAAATCTATGTAATGACACTAAATGCAAGTTTTGGCTGAAACCTAAAGCTATAGACTAACACTGTCCAATGGAATTTTCTTCACTGATGGAAATGATCCCTACTCACACTGTCCACTCTGGTAGTCATTAGCCATATGTGGCTGGCTATCAAGCACTTGAAATGTGGCCACTGTGACTGAAGAAATGAATTTTTATGTTTAATTTTAATTAATGTAAAGTTAAGTGTAAATAGCTACATGTGGTGAATGGCTACCATTTTGGACATAACAGGGTAGGTTTCAGATGTCCCAGAGAGATGCCAAACGAAGGTGTGTAGATTTGCTGCATGGGGCCAAGCAGGAGGACCTGCAGCAGGACCACCCCGGAGTCTAAGATATTCAGGAAATAGGTAAAGGCTTGGGGTGGAGATGTGCTGTAAGTTCTCTTCTCTTCCCTAATCATCTGTTTCCTTTGAGGTCGACTTTTCTAGATACCTCACTCTATTTCTTGATTAGTTCAGCTTATCCTCAAATATTTGGGGATCCTCATTCATTATTCCCTTTTACAAATAAAGTGATTAGAAGCCTGACCAGGACCTCGGCACCCCAGGGGGGTGCCACCCTTGGTAGGCTTCATCCACTGAACGATCAGGGAGTGGCAACTATTCAAGGTCCTTCCAAAATGTCAGAAGGACTCTCTCCTGGGGCCCCAACCCACACTCACTGCCCTAACTCTTTCCAGATACTGTACAGTTTCTTAAGAAACAATTTCTGTTTTGTCCTTGGAGGTGAATTCCAGACCATTATGTAGTCTACATTTGACAGGAGAGAGAGGGGGGCTGTGAAGGGCAACTGTTTTTGTTCAGCTCTTCAATAGTTTCTTCTGTTTTTGGCCCTGCTCGCTCACACCTTAGGCCAAGCTAACATCCCTCCTATCATTTCCAAGTCTGAGGCCTTCTCTAGGCTCCATTAAGCAGCTTATTCACTCCTCCCGCAGAACCCTTTGTACATGTCCTGTTCTGGGCATTCCTCCACTCTGTTCCATCATCCAGCATTTCTCTATGCATTGTCTGTCTTTCAGAAATCTGTCGAAGTCTCTCATCCACTGCCCCCTCGTTGTCCTCTTTCTTATGGTATTACAGTATCTATATTCTTCTATCACTATTTTAATGGCAGGAGAGGAAATATGTGTGCTTGGTGCAACGTCTTGAACAGAAAGTCCACCAGAAATATCTTTAAGCTCTCGTGGGCTCAGGAAGCTTTCCCAGGTCCTCTCCTCATTGTGTGATCTTGCGTTGCATTCCTGCTCTGGGGTGGAATAAGGGGAATGGGACCTTTAGGAGTCAGGATGGCACAAAAGGGAGGAGCAGCTCGGCGCAGTATCAGTAGGGATGGGAACATCCAATTCTGCCCAAGAGGGACTGTTAATAGGACACCAGAGGACCCACACCCCAAAATCACACTAAAAAACAGGCAGTGGGGGCCTCTGAACTCACCCCTGGTTAGAGGTTATTTGAAGATCTGAGCAATCGGCCACAGTACTTAAGGGGGAAATAATGGTCTAAGCACCCAGGAAGCCAGCTATCAGGCCACTGGAATGAAGAATTAGAACCACAGGTTGTGGAAGACGTGCCATGCCTTGTGTGGGGCTGAGAAAGGGAGCAAACCAGCAAAGGCCCAGGGACTGGCTCTTGCTCATGCCGAGTGGGTGTCTATTTCAGAAGGCGGAATGCTGTTTGAAGGACAGACACAACACTATGCAATAGGTGGCTGTTTGAAGGTAAAGAGCTCATTATTTTTTTTGCCAGAGAGAAAAAGCTGGCTGCACAGTGGAATATAATTATTTCCCAGTCAAAGCATGTCTATAATGATCAAACACCACCAAATAGGAAATTAAACAACAGGAAGGTTTTGAGAATTATCCACTTGGAGCAAGGGCCTCTGTGGCCCATTAATACACACACTCAGATCATTTTCCTCCTTTTTGCATATTATGGAGAGCTGCACAAACACAGGATAAATCATTTATATGAACATATAGTTTGAATGCAGGTGGATGCCACGGGCCTGGGCTGGACCTGGGGGTAAAGAAATACATCATCAAAAGAGGAGGTTGTCAGGTTTAAAGGGCTTGTACTATGCAAGAGTGACATTCAAAATAGTTAACTAGCATAGCACAGCCAGCAACCACTCAGAACAAATGCTGCCCTGCGTAATCCACGCAGGCAAACAGGTGCTGACTGTCAGCCCTTCATGTACAGCCCAGGTGAAGTAGAGTAGGCTCTGCTGGGCTGCCCAAGCTGGCTGCTTGCCATGCCTGGCACCTCTGGCCCATGCTGGTTGCTACTTTGCTCTAGAGACCTGTGCTGGATGAGTTTCTGGGGAAATCCCCTTGGAGGCCTGGGTTCTCCTTGCATCTGCCACTTTATAATAAAGCTTTCTCACTTTGGTCACTTGGCTACCCCTGATTTAGTGAGATGTCTATAAGCCTTAAATTAAGAGCAGGCTGGTGCATTAATATGATGCACCCATGTAACCTGAGACCCAATGCTCTACTAGAAGTGAAAGAGCATGTTTTAGCAATAGAATTTTAAAAGATTGATAGATTACTTGTATGTGAATGACCCATCCCCTGAACACCCAGCTATCTGCGGCAAAAGCTATGGCTATATAGCCTCATACATCAGGAGCTGCATTCAGCAACTAGTAAATGAAAGCGGAATAACAATGTATTTCTCATATAAAAGAAGCTCCAAGACAGGCAGTAGAAAGTTTACCACGGTAATCAGGAGCAGGGATCTTCAATGTTTCTGCTCCACCATCCTTAGAACACGGCCTCTCTCCTCAAGATCACTCATAACCCAGGATGACTGCTGGAGTTTTAGCCATTGTGTCTACACTCCAAGCAGAAAGAGAGGGAAGAGGAAAAAGTCACATGACACTATCTGTCTCTAAGTTAAAGCACTTTATCAGAACCTCTACCCAGCCACTTCTGTTCCCAACCAATTGGCCCCCTATAGGTATAAGAAAGCTTAGTCCTTTAGTTAGGTCCATTGCCACATGGTCTAGAATTGGGGTTCTGCTGTGTAGGACAAAGGGAAGCACGAATATTGGGGAGTCAATTAGCATTCTTTGCTTCACCCTATATAGGAAAGTCTCATGACTCTTGGGGCCATCTGAACTGACAGGAGATGTGTCCCAGTGTGTGCTGCTGCTGTGGCCACCAGCCACGGCTGCCTGGAAGAATCACTGGCCTTGCCCTGAGCACACAAGGCAGACCCAGTTCCTCGGGGGTCCTCGGGGGCCCTCGGGCTGCCAGGAAAACGCCTCCTGCTCTGGGGGTTGATGGAAAGCTGTAACCCTCTCTTGCCTTTGGGCCTGAATCCTCCCTTCTCCTCCTCACTGGGTGGCAGAGGTGGCACTAAAGCTTGGGAACCTGAGCTCTCCATGAAAAGGGAGAATAAACTGCTACTTTTAGCTTCACCTTGAAATCAGAAATTAGCCTTGAATGAAACTAAGAAGACCTCAGGAGGATGACAACAACCAGGGGGTGGGATAGGGGATCAATACTAGGAGTCCAGACAAACAGACAGCATGTCTGGGAGAGGCAGCTGCCATTTTCCACTGCAGGTATCTCTCTTGGGATTTACACAGAGCAGAGTGAACCGAGTGTGTAGGTGGTGGTAGTAGATTCCTATCTTGGAGAAGCTGGAGATGGCTTCTACCCACAGAGTAACTACAGAAGGAATTTGTGTTGAAAATGTGAGGAAATATGGGGAGGGAGGAGGTCAGAGGAGGGAGTCATCCTCTTACTTTATGGGCCCAGGGAAGCCCAACTCTTTTTGAGTATGGGGAGGACTGGATGGGGAGATGGGCAGCATCGTTTGAGGTGTCAGCGCAGGTGAGCAAAGGCTAGAAGGGACCTGCTGGTCAGGTGCTTCAACTCTGTCCTGCCCTCTCCTTCCTCCCCCTCTTTCCCCCTCAGCCCTGGATTTCCTTCCTGCTTCCTAAGGAGTGTGGGAGTGAGGTTTCCTCTAGGCTGACATGTCAGTCCCAGAGTGGTGATGGTCCTGCGAGCAAGGACCTGCTGGTGCCCCTCGACCCTGGCCCTGGCCCGCCCCCCTGGATTCTGTCTGCACATCACTAACACTCAATGACATTTTGGGGACAGATTATTGGGTGAACACATGCACAACTGGTAGGGGGTCACCAGAGCAGCTGAATGAGCTTTGTGAACAATGTTCTCCACGCAGGGCAGCACAGATCTGCAAAACGGACTTGTTTCGGGTCCATGAAAGGGAAAAGCGACCCGTGAAATATGTTTACTCAGTAAAATGAAGGATCTGGGTGCCAATTACATAGAAACAAGCCTCTAATGTGAATAATCAGAAGTGAGGGAAAAATCGATACACTTCTTCTCATTGTGTGGAAATGGAAAACAAGCTTCATTTTACTCTAGCCCCAGGGAGAAAAGAGCAAATTAATGGTTCCTGTCAGGGGCCCTGTGCTATCTCTCTGCCCAGGGCCTGGTTCGGGAAGGCACCTGAGACCTCCAAGTGAATACAATGTGCACACACATGGGCACCCACACCCACACACACCACACAGAGGTGCACACATGTGCTCATGTGCCTCATGCATGTGCATACATGTGTATCATGCCTGCATGTGTGCATAAGCATGCATAAACACACAGGCACATGTGAATGTCCACATGCTCGTAAATACCTGAACACAGATGCCTGCCCTCTGTCACTCATGTAGATACTAACCTGTAGGTCCTCTGACGTATCACTCTTGCTGAGTTAAATTATGGTGCTATGTTGGGTTGTAGTCAACTAATAGAGGAATAGATAGAATATTTGTAGCTCTCCCTGGAATTTTCTAGATTCTTTATCCCTGTTTGGTGACGCAAGGGGCTTCCCTCACTCAAAGACATTTAGATTTTGAAAAGACATACACACTTAGAAAACCACATATGTACCTACCCAGAAATCACTCATTCTGAGATATTCACTCTGTCGGTTTCCTGTTGCTACTGTAACAAATTACCACAAACTGTGAGCCTTAAAACAACACAAATCTATTATCTTATAGTCCTGGGAGTCTGAGTCCAAAATGGCTCACCTGGGCTAAAATCAAGGTGCCAGCAGGGCTGCGTCCCTCCGGAGGCTCTAGAGGAGAATCCATTTCCTGGCCTTTTCCAGCTTCTAGATGCCACATGTGTTCCTTGGCTCGTGGCCCCTTCCTTCCTCTTCAAAGCTACAGCGCAGCATCTTCCAATCTCTCTCTAATTTTGACCCTTTCCCTTTATCTTCTATTTATAAGACCTCGTATAATTACATCTGGCCCACCCAGATAATCCAAGATCATCTCCCCACCTCTGTCAGCTGAAGTGGACAGAGGATTTCAACCTTAAATCCACCTGCAACCTTAATTCTCCTTTGCATGTAACCTATCATATTCACAGGTTTTGGAGATTGGAACTTAGATGTCTTTGAGAGGCTCTTTTTATGAGAGGCTATTATCTTTGACAGGCTAGTAGTGTGCATATCATACTCTCTTTGCATATTCACAGTAAAGAGAACATAGACATTTATGGGGTGAGAGGTAGAACAGGTTTCTGATTAAAAGCATGGGTTTTAGAGTCTGATTCACAGATGAGTTCCAAGCCTGGCTCTGCCTCTGATAGCTGTGTGTCCCTGGGCATGTTTCAAGGCCTCTCTAAGTCTCAGTTTCATCATCTAAAATGGAAGTCATACCAGATACTACATTAAGCATGTCTTTTTATCCTGGCTGCCCCTCCCAAGACTAGCCAATTCCGAAAGCTAGAGGAGGATTTTTTTTCAAAGTGTTTCTTTTATGTGCAAATTAATCAATACAGAGCCACTGACTCCTCTATTGGTCTGTCATACTAATGGCTAATATTCTCCTGCCCTAATCACCCAGGGCCAGGTAGCAGGCAACAAAGAATGGCCCCCACACTCCAGAACCCACTGCAGTTATTCAAAGTAGCCAATCCTAAATTTGCTTATTTTGTCTCACCTGTTCCTTCCCGTGGAAACAATGACAAAGGCTCCCGCCACACATTCCCCTCACTCCCTCTACTTCCTAGTGGCCCTGGTGCTTCCCCATGTGGCCCTGTGTGGCATTGCATGGACCTTCCTCCTCAGAATTGTGACAATCTTTTCAATGTCAATCATCTCCTAATCTGTTGGTTAGCCTTGCCATACCTGAAAAATATGGGTTTATTATTTTAAGAGATAATTATAAGGATTAAGTGAGATAATGCATGCAAAGTAATTGGTAGAGTGCATATAAGTCAGCTTTACTACTGTGAAGCAACCCACAAAATCTTCCCTGTAAAGCCCTAAATTTGGTCTTCTCCCCAAGGCTGTGTTAGAATGGCTGTGATTTGGCGAGAAACCATTTTATTTTCCAACATGGCAATGTCTGGGCTCTCCTCAATCCCTTGAAATTCTGCTTGCAAACAGGCCAATTCCTTCTAGAATTTCTCTCTTTCAAATGTAATTAGCATCAGCTAGTTCATATTTTCAACATCTTGCCTCGCATCTCTTTACCCAACTTGACAAATGCTTTAGGCATATTTTTCTACCTTCCAGGTATTGCAAATTACAGCTTTACCAAATGTTTCTTCATTGCATGACATGAGTGCCACTTAACCCGCCTCCTATAACACTTGCCTCACCACTTGCCACCCAGTCTCAAAGCCAGCTCCACAGAGCTCAGGTTTTTGTGATGGGGGCATTCCATTTCAGGGGCCAAGTTCTGCATCAGTTAGCTATCGCCGTGTAACAATCACAAGATCTCAGGGTCTTACAACACCAAACACATATTTCTCACTCACTTTCTATGGATTGGAGGTTGAGGAGAAAGGACTGTGTTCCTGGCTGGGTAGCCCAGTTGGTTAGAGATTCATCCCAATACTGCAAGGTGGTTGTGGGTTCAATCTCAGGTCAGGGCACATACAAGAATCAACCAATGAATGTATAAATAACTGCAACAAAAATTGATGTTTCTCTCTCTTCCTTCCTCTCTCTCTAAAAATCAATATTTTTTTAAAAGAAAGGAATGTGTGCTGAGCAATAATTTAATCTACCACACATGGTGAGGACACAGTGAGTTTTGAATATATGTCAGCCATTATTGGCTATTATGACAGCTATTATTGGCTACTATACAGCACTATTATATTGCATTATTAGCTGTTACACACTGATTATTAAATAGCAGAGACACAGAAGAATTGGCTTCCCATCCCAATTCCATTATTTCCTCATGGGGAGGCCTTAGAAAAATTACTTAACCTCTTTACGCCTTGGCTGCCTGATTTGAAAAGTAAGGTGAGTGATACTCAAGTGTCCAATAGCTGACATGACAGTCACCACTGTCCCCTCAATCAGACTCATGAATAGAGCAAAGCACTCTTTTCCTCTAAGCCTACATCCCACAAGGTGCTCCCTGTGGCCACCACCAGAGAATTTCAGGTTGACTCACTGAATGAATGAGTTTTGTCTCCTGTACTAGAATTGCCACTGGAGCAAGATGTGACATTGGTCATCACCCCGTTCAACTCCTTTGTTCTTCATATGCAAAAATTAAGGCCAAGAGAAGAAAAACCCTGTTTGAGGGCACAGAGCTGGTTAGTGGAAGACCAGGCCCAGAGCCAGGTCTGGTGCTCCTTTTGTTATGAGAAATAAAGCTGGCTCTTTGTCCCAGGCCCCAGATAACTTCCACATTCTGCTTCTGTACCTTTAGCTTCCAAATTCCACCTTTGTGCCCCTTGCTTGTGCCGTGTAGCCCCTCCTTGCCTTTTCCCCGCCTTGCCACGAGAGTATTTAACCACCTTCCCAACCCCTCCTCTGGGCCCAGAATTTGGAGACCACCTCCTCTGGGTCCGCACACGTGAATAAAAAGGCTTACTCCCTGAATCTTGTAAGAGTCCGTTTTTCCACAACACTTTCACACTCAGTAGCCAAAAAGGGATGGTGCCAGGCCTCAAACCCAGATCCTCCACCTCCAAGAATGTCCCTTGTATGAGAATCCCTCACAGGCACAGAGCAGAGGGAGGTGATTCCATGGCACGAAGGGAGAGGAAGATCCCATTGTTTGGTGGGAGGAGAGAACCCTAAAAAGAGTTCAACCCTTTGCCTTTTCTACAAAGCTCATGGGCTTTGTTCACACTGCTTCACCCAACATCTCTGCTCTGTAGTCTTCAAAACCATGATCCTGTGAAAGTAGGTAGATTGCACACTACATAAAGGCTAGATAGTAGAATGGATAAGGGCTCAGACTTGTGTGGACCACCTGGATTGAATCCTGACTCCATCCCTCAGTAGCTATATGATGTTGGGCAAATCACAAGTTACTTAGCATTCTGTGCCTCAGTTTTCTCATCTGTAAAGTGGGAATACTAACAGTAGGTACTTCAGAGTGATTGTGAGAATGTAGCATGATATGTGACAGAACAGTGCCTGGCATGTGGTACAACTATATAAACATTAGCTATTAGCCATTGTTTTGTTGCCTTAAATTATAGAAAATGCATTACTTTGGAGACCCATGCTCAGTCAGCCTTACTCCCACCTAGCAACACTCTGTCACCTCACCGACTGAGTGAACTTCAAGTCCCTCAGACACCACAATTTTTTGTTCATCTTATGGACACAGGCAGTGAGAGAGAGAACCCTGAGGAAAAGTTCTTTTCCCACTCAGTGAGAAGCTAGGACTCAATTTTCAAGAAGGGCCCACATATTTTTGCAACCTGCTTTCAGCAGGAAGAAGCTCGGAGGCAAAAGTTTCAGAAGCCTTTTCTGTTGGTGTCTGTGACTCATTCAGAGCCAGGTGATAAATGAGGGAAGGCTGTGGAAGCTGGAGAAAGGCAGCAGATTCTTGCTTCAGGCGAGGGGAGAACAGCACACCATCATTTGCAGCAGATCGAGGGAGGAGGAGATGCTTCCTGCTTGTGAGTCCCTTGCAATTAACTCAACATGGGGTGAAAAATGCTGTGTATATAAAAATGTTATACTACCCATCTGATAATAAATCGTTAGCAGATGCTGCGGGGATGGAGATTGTTATTAATGACTTTGGGGAGAAAAGGGTTTGTGGGAAGTATTCGATTCAGAGGGAGGACACGACTCTCACTCAACCCCTGCCTGCCTGGCAGGCACAGAACTGGAGGTTTATAGCATGGCCTGAGAAGCAGAAAAGCACAGTGTGTGAACCTGATCTGGTTTATCTCAGCCCACAGGTGCTCTCCTCCCCGAACGTGGAGGTCTGGAGCTCACCAGTGCCCCTCCTGCAGAGAGACTGCGTCTGCGCTTCTCACGCTGGACTATATGACTAAGTCCGAGTGAGTTCTTAGAAGCCCGGGAAGGAATTCAGGGTGTACTGTCAGTCTCAGCCAAGAGAGAAGGAACCACATTTTGATTGATAATGCGGTGCTGGATAGCGCAGTGGGTAAGTGTGGACTTTGTGGTCAGCCAGCACCAGCTTTGCCTGTGGCTTTGGCACTGATTAGTGGTGTGGCATGGTTTTCAGCAAATGGATTTACCTCTGATCCTCAGTTTCCTCATCTCTAAAATGGGCAAACTAATGGTTTTTATACCCAAGTCCCCTTGAGGATGAAAGTATATGAAACCCTTAGTGCAATCCTTGGCCAACAACAGTAAGCCCTCACATGTTTCTGGTTGTGACAATTCACACTTCTCACCGTGAGGGCATCCATAACCAGGCTCTCCACCTCCCACAACCCTTGCCTTTGGCATGCATGCTGTCCCTGTGAGGCAGTGGACTAAGCATTTCAGAGCATGAACTTTGGACCCCAGCCCTGCACCCCCTGTCAAGCCCTGCTCCTCCACTCACTCTGTGGACACAAACAGGTTACTTTATTCTCTGGCTGTACTTGTCCTGTGTGTAGAATGGGGAAAGTAGCAGCACCTCCCATATCAGTACTGTTGTGGGGACTGAGATGATGGCTATAAAACCTTTAATGTAGCACCCAACACACAGGATGCGCGCCTCTCAGTGCTAGGTATTACTACTGCCCGGGTGCTGGCAGGACAGGAGAGCAGGAGGGCTGGAGTAGAGACATGGTTGCTGCCCTGAGGAAGTCAGTCCAGGACTCCGTGCTGGCAGGAGGCGTTTCATCCAGGCTCACCCTATCCAACAACACTGAGGTGAGTTGACGCTATAAATCCCCTGGATTCAGCACTCCCCACCCATTTCCCACCCTCTCCTTTGCTGCCACTCTGCCTCAGTCAAATCAGGCTTGAGAACCAGAGAGAACTGAGCTGAAGCCCATACTTACTCGCCGTATGGCCTTGGCCAAGTTGCTTAACCTCTCTGAGCCTCTTTCTTCACCTCCAGCTGTAAGGATTAAATGAGACAATACATGCGAATGCCTCACCTAGAACCTGTCACTTCTACAAGTAGAACAGATATTAAGTTCCTTGATGCTTATTTGCACTCCTAAATGCAAACCCATTTCTTCCAGCCTAATGAGCTTAACTAACCCCTCCCCTCTCCAGATATATACTGAACCCAAGCATTTCCTCCAATATGTCCTGTTTAGGCCCTGTTATCTTTTTTATGATTTTTTAAATATATTTTATTGATTATGCTATTACAGTTGTCCCATTCCCTCCCCCCTGCTTTATTCCCCTCTGCCCTGCACACCCCCTCCCACCCGCATTCCCCCGCTTTAGTTCATGTCCATGGGTCATATACAAATTCTTTGGCTTCTCCATTTCCTATACTATTCTTAACCTCCTCCTGTCTATTTTCTACCTACCATTTATGCTGTTTATTCTCTGTATCTTTCCCCACTCTCTCCCCCTCCCACTCTCCCACTGATAACCCTCCATGTGATCTCCATTTCTGTGATTCTGTTCCTGTTCTAGTTGTTTGTTTTGTTTTTGTTTTAGGTGTGGTTGTTAATAACTATGCGTTTGTTGTAATTTTACTGTTCATATTTTTTATCTTCTTTTTCTTAGATAAGTCCCTTTAACATTTCATATAATAAGGTCTTGGTGATGATGAACTCCTTTAAATTGACCTTATCTGAGAAGCACTTTATCTGCCCTTCCATTCTAAATGAAAGCTCTGCTGGATAGAGCAATCTGGGATGTAGGTCCTTGCCTTTCATGACTTGGAATATTTTTTTCCCAACTCCTTCTTGCCTGCAAGATTTCTTTTGAGAAATCAGCTGACAGTCTATGGGAACTCCTCTGTAGATAACTGTCTCCTTTTCTCTTGCTGCTTTTAAGATTCTCTCCTTATCTTCCATCTTGGCTAATGTAAT
This sequence comes from Trachops cirrhosus, assembly GCA_028533065.1. Lineage (NCBI taxonomy): Eukaryota > Metazoa > Chordata > Mammalia > Chiroptera > Phyllostomidae > Trachops > Trachops cirrhosus. The sequence goes on along the minus strand of CM052545.1, from coordinate 64,636,759 downwards.
CATGATGTGCCTTAGTGTGTTCCTCCTTGGGTCCAACTTCTTTGGGACTCTCTGAGCTTCCTGGACTTCCTGGAAGTCTATTTCCTTTTCCAGATTGGGGAAGTTCTTCTTCATTATTTGTTCAAATAAGTTTTCCACTAGTTGCTCTTCCTCTTCTCCTTCTGGTACCCCTATGATTCGGATGTTGGAATGTTTAAAGATGTCCTGAAGGTTCCTAAGCCTCTCCTCATTTTTTTGAATTCTTGTTTCTTCATTCTGTTCCAGTTGAATGTTTCTGTGTTCCTTCTGGTCCACTCCATTGATTTGCGTCCCAGTTTCCTTCCCATCACTGTTGGTTCCCTGTGCATTTTCCTTCATTTCAACTTAGTGTAGCCTTCATTTGTTCATCTAATTTGTGACCAAATTCAACCAATTCTGTGAGCATCGTGATTGCCAGTGTTTTGAACTGTGCATCTGATAGGTTGGCTATCTCTTTGTCACTTAGTTGTCATTTTTCTGGAGCTCTGATCTGTTCTTTCATTTGGGCCATATTTTTTTTGTCTGGGAGCACCTGTTACGTAGTAAGGGACAGAGCCTTAGGTGTTCACCAGGGTGGGTTAACCCATGCCTCTACATTGTGACACTGTATGTGGGGGACAGGTCTGAGAGGGAACAATGAGGCTTACTCCACTCTCTGCTGGTTTTCAGTCACTTCCTACACTACCCACAATCAAATTGGGCCCTTCTTGTTCTGATTCCCAGGTGGGTGGATTTGTGTATATTCTAGAACCCTGTTGGTCCCTCCAACGAACTCTCCTGTGAGTCTGGGAGTTTCTCCCGCTGCCACCTCAACCCCCACGGGTGTTTTCAATCAGAGGTTTGAGGCTTTATTTCCCTGCACTGAAACCCCAGGTTGCATGGTTTGTCTTGCTCCGCAGTTGTTCCTCCCAGTTTATCTGCACACAAAAGTTGGACCGCCCAGTCCGCAATCCACCACCTCACCGGGTCCACCAGCCACCGCCTTACCTCAAGTCCTCTCTGCCTGGCTGACTGTCTCTGCCCCTCCTACTGTCTGGATGAATATTTCTTCTTTAACTCCTTGGTTGTTGGACTTCCATACAGTTTGATTTTCTGTCAGTTCTGGTTGTGTGTTTTTTTTAATTTGTTGTCTTCCTTCTCTTGGTTGTGGGAGGAGGCACAGTGTGTCTACCTATGCCTCTATCTTGGCCGGAAATACTATTTAGCCACTGTTATCCTGAAACGAAAGTGTCTAACATCCTGCACTTTCTCTAGAACCCTTTCCATTTGCATCTTCTGTAGAAACTGACTCTCTCCCAGCATCACTTCTCTTCACTGTGGTAAATTGTTGCATTTATGGATCCAGATTTATTCTCTCCCTCCTGAATCCATCCCACTGAGTTTTCTTCCCCCAACCTGATTCTGAGCTTGCCATATGATTTGTTCTGACCAATGGGATAATAGCAAATGTGAGGCAACCTGAAAAGTGTTTGTGCCCAAGGGCTTATCCCCTCTTTCTGTTCTTGGAACCCTGAAAGGACCATGTGAACAAGCCCAGGCTGGCCTGCTGGAGGATGATAACCATGGGAAAAGAGTCCCCAGCTGTCTCAGAAAAGACATCCCAAACCACTCAACTACAGCTGGCCCATCAGCTGACAAGAGAGCCAAGCCCAACAGAAGAACCATCCTGCTAAGCACAGCCTGAATTGCTGACCCACAAAAGTTGAACTAAATAAATAGAAGATATTTTAAACCACTAAGGGGTAAGTGTTTGTTACAATGGTATACTCTCTTCCGTGGTGCAGCTCTCAAGAGTTTTAGATGAGCTCTAGTTAGTCTAATTCAACCAGAGACATCCCAATCTCCCTGCTGTGGGCTCAGGGGCAGGGAGGGTTAAGCCTGAAAGCAATGGAATTCCCTGGCCATCAACTAAAGGATATGCAACGAAAATGGGGCCAGTGAAACACTGGGAAGGGTTTGCTAGAAGACTCTGAGAGTAAAGCTCCCTTGTTCTTATGAAAAAAAACTTCCAGAAATTTTCTCTTCCTCTGGATTTTATAATGTGTGGATGTGAAGCCAGAAACTGCTAGTTCTCTTTTGCCTACATAAAATGCGGTGTCTGAAGACAAGCAAGAGGAGACCACAAATGAGAGCACTGTAGAAAAACAGACCCTGGAGCCATTGGAGTAACTAGCCTGAACACCACTGGACTTCACATTATATGAGTCAATGCATCTTCTTGTTGTTTAAGCCAGTCTGAGTCCAGTTTTATCCTCCTTGCAGCCAACGTCATTCTAATTTATATATTGCCTCTCATACAATGAAGAATTAGAGGTCTTCCAAATGACTATGCTTTCACCCCATCTACTCTACACTACACGCTCTTCTTCCATCCCACCTGAGGGCCGGAGGACCTTGGTCAATGAATGAGCTCCTCACCCCTTCTGAACCAATGGGTCTTGGCACTGGGAATGTTTTCATTTGTGTCCTAGCAAGTGAGTCTCTTTGGTGTTTAAAGCTATGAGGAATAAGACTCAGAAAGTTGAAAACAGCAAATGAAACAGACATGCCCAAGAGGCAATGTATGGAGAGAGAGATAGTGAGAGAGAGAGAGAGAGAGAGAGAGACAGAGAGAGAGATTGGCCTCAAAGTCTTTGGTTCCAATTGTTGTTGGGACCCAGACACTTCCCTGCCTTCTCCACAGCTTAACTGATCCGTCCTTCCTTGGATGCTGGGAGCCAATAAAGTATCTTTTATGCTTAAGTGTGTGTGAAGTTTGTTTCTATAATTACAGTGTGTGGAATTCTTTAAAATGTGTTTTGCATCCTATCCCCCGACATCATCCTTAAACACCCAAGGTGCTGGTCCCCTAACATCCAGGTCTTACAGTTCTGCAACCACCTCAACTACGGGAACTTCTCCTCTATTCCACTGTCCCCCAGGCCTAGGGCCCTGTCACAACTCTGCAACCTCCAGCTCCAATGTCCCCAACAGAGCAGTGACGTAGTGCACTATGTGCTAGGTTTAGAGTCAGAATACCTGAACTTGCATGTAAGTTCTTAAAGGACAGTTTGAGGATTTGTGCTTGGAAATCAAACCTACCTGTTTTCACAGGCCAACAGTCCAGCTCCTGGTTCAGGAGCATCTCCCTACAAATCCCGGATTAATCGTTGTTCTTAGTGACAGGCTGGGTTCTCTGGAACCCATGCCTTCCAGTCTTGTCCCCCTTCATCATGGACTTTATCCTTTGATTTGTTTCTAGCTCTGAGCTTTTCTGGAAATTAAATAAGCATCATGTGCCAGCATTTCTCAGTCATTCAGTCCTCAAACATTTTTTGAGCACCAGTGGTGTGGAATGCACTGATTAACCAGAGATTAATCAAACTTAGTTTCTGCTTTTGTCAAGCACTCGGTCTAAACAGGGATGCATGCCATCAGCAAATAACATCAACACAGTTTAGTAAGTGCTATGTTTAAAACCAAAGTGTAATGATTGCCCAGTGGATAGGCACTCACTAGGGAAAGTGCCCTACAGTAGGTGACTGTTGAGTATAGTCTTGAAGAATTAATAAGAATTTGGAGGCAAAGGATATTCCAAGTAGAATGTAAATGCAAAGTCACTAGACTAGTCATTCACAATTTAGCAAATATTTACTGATCACCTACTAAGCTCCAGGTGTCATTACAAGCACAGAGGATACAGGGAACACAATTCAGCATATTTGTGCCCTTTACCCTCTAAGCTTGCCCCTCAACAGGGGTATGAAAAGCCACGGCACATGTTGAGGGTTGTTTAACACCTTAGTCACCTGTGACTCTTTCCTTTCCCTCATCCCACCCACTGAGAGCCATTGATCATAGTCCTTCATATTAGTAACATTTCAACACCACCTTCAGCATCATCTTGTTACTGTCAGGCAATTCTGTCAACCTATCAAGATCTTTTCAAATACGAACAATCATCCAATGTGTTCACTATCACTTCCAGGTTTGCACTTCCTGCAAAGTCGGTAAAGCATCTGCCTCTGGCATCTTCATCCAAGCCTCTCACAGAAGTATTCAACACATTGTGCCTAAAATTAAATAAGCATCATGTGCCAGATGCATTGTGCTGACCGAGCACAAATGTCCCCCCACCGACCCCAAACCACTGCCTCTCTACACACCCCCAATCTCTGACCCTGTGCCTGACACTGATCTATGACTAGCCATGCAGATGTAATGCACTCTGCCTTTGAAGTGTTCAGTATCTAGCCAGACACACAAAGGAGGCAGCTACTAACTCTGGCAGGGGAAGGTAGGAAGTATTCTGAAAGAAAGGGACCTTTGGACTGACTCTTAGCAGACTCACAGGAATTCACAGTGTATAAATAGAAAAAGACATCTGAGGGGAGGAAACAGCTTCAGCAAAGCATAAAGCATCTGGGAATCTGTGAGTATATGAGTGTGGCTGCAGCTTGTGGTGTATGGGAGTTGAAAAGATGGGTAGGAACTGAATGGTGACGGACCCCATGAATGGTGTCTCGAACCCACATAGGGAAGCCACTCAGTTGTGTTGTGGGGTTGAGCGTGCCTCAGGTTCCAAGTGGCATCCCTTCTTGATAAATAATTCAAAGCCCTGCCGTCATGGGTCTACACATGTTTCTCATTCAAGGAGCACTGATTTATGGACACAGCTCTTAAACACAAAAGGCTCTGATTCCATTTTGTTTAAAAAAAATAAAAACAGAAGCTTTCAGGATTTACTACACTGGTACACATGCACAGGAAATGAAAATGAGAAGGCCTATGGGCTGTTTGATGGACATACACAGGGATGCTAATATAACCTAACTGGAGAACTATCTTGCCGCCTGACTGCCAGCCCCTCCATCCCATGGGGCAGAGAGGGACAAGAGTACTTTCTGATGGCCCCAATGCTCTTCTGGTATAGCTCAGCCCCTCTGCTTCAGAGAGAGGAAAATTTTCTAAAGACACACAAGAAGTGTGCCAGAGTTGAACCACTTGGAGCTCTGCATCCCAAGCTAGTGTAGTTTCTTCAAATCCAAAGTGTTTGTTTCTGCAGACCTCTGTGGACCTCTGCGTGGAGACAGCCTGTTTGGAGAGATGGCGCACACCCTGATATCACCGAGGTGTGAGTTCAGTTTCTAAGTTCAGCCACTTAGCAGCAGCCTGACCTAAGGCAAGCTATTTAATTTCTCCAATACTCAGTTTTCTCATCTCTAAAATGGGGGTAATAATAACTACATGTCATGAGGATTAGAGACTCTTTGAGTCATGCTCCCTATAAACACTCATCTAGTTCAAAAGTGTGCTGAAGGGGTTTTATGTGTTTTCTCTATGGTTTGTTGGTCCCTTTTGTATTGTTTGTGCACATCGATGGTGTAGAGTAGGGACCTAACTTGCCTTTGGACTATAAAATAACATAAACAGAGCCTCTTTAAAATGGAGTCAGAGCTGCCACCCCAGAGGAACTGCCTTGCACGTCTTATGCTTTAAACCTTCGGAATGTTAAAAGGGCAAAATAACCTCTGCACTGGGCCTAAAACAACGTTGTGTCACAAAGAACAGTCTGTGAGAGTAACAATAAATACAACTACAGGGCTGATGACTGGGGGGGATTAAAAACATTGTTTAGAATTAGCGTCGCCAGGGTAGCTTATCTGCACCTAGAGAAATGCCTTCCTTCTGTTGACATGATGTTCCTCTTCCCTTTCTCATAAATGCCCCATTGCCTGTCTCTGAATTCAGAACATTATTTGGGTTTCTGCCTGAATAGCTGTTCTTTGATCTCAAATAAATGCTTATTGCCTCTCACTTAGAAAGACCTTTTGTTTTTAGGTTAAGAGGACAAACATATTTTTCTGCCCAAAGTTAATTAGATAGTTCTTTAATCCAGCAGGTATAAGACAAGTAAATCTAGTGCTGTGTAAGATTGAGTAAACAGGCTTTCTTATTATTCTGATAGTGAAAATATAATTGGCACTCTATCTTGGCAAAAAATGTATAAATATATAATCAAATTTAAAATATATATATACCCTAAAATTCAGTGATCTAACCTCTAGAACTGACACTTGACAGAATTCCTGGCATGACCATGTAATGCAACTTTGCTTGTAGTTTTTTGAGGTTTTTTAGTAAAAATACAGTGATGCCCTGCTCAACGCCAAGGATACATAATGAGAAATGCATTGTGAGAGGTTCCGTCACCGTGCGAACACTGTGGAGGTGCACACACACAGACCCAGGTGCTTCAGCCTGCTGCACTCCTGTGCCGCTTGGCCTAGCCTGTTGCTGCTAGGCTGTGAACCTGCATGGCCTGTTGCTGTGCTGAATACCGTAGGAAGTTGAACACAATGGTAAGTGTATCTAAATGTATCTAAATACAGAAAAGCACAGTAAAAACATGGTATAAAAGATGAAAATGGTACACCTGCATATTGAGCACTTGCCATGAATGGAGCTTGCAGGACCAGAAGTGGCTCTGGGTGTGTCCGAGCGTGTCGAATGAATGTGAAGGCCTGGGGCGTCACTGCGCACTACCGCAGACTTTACGAACAGTCCCGCAAGCCCTCCCCTGCTTCCTTTCAACAGGGCTAGAAATAGGGCATTGAAGCTGTCGATGCTGCTCCATGAACAGGGATGTGAGTGAAACCGATTGGAAATATCCAGGAGACACTGGCTGGGTAAAGCACCGATCACCATCATAGCAACTGCAAGGAGGGAATAAAAGGTGGCCTGAGGATCAGCAGGAATAAAAATTCAAGATGGAGAGATAAGGGAACGTAGGGCGTTGTCATGGCAATGTGGTTTTGGCTATTGCATGTTGGAGTAGTGGTCAGGTTAATAAATATTGTGATAGCCATTAGGCCCGCCCAAGAGGCTCAGCTGGTTGAAGAGTTGTTCAGTACACCAAAATGTTGTTGCAGGTTTGATTCCCGGTCAGTACTCATACCTACGTTGCCAGTTCAATCCCCGATTGGAATACATACAGGAGGCAACTAATCGATGTTTCTTTCTCACATCAATGTTCCTCTTTCTCTCACTCTCTCTCTCTCTCCCCCCACCTTCCTTCTCCCTCTCCCTTACTGTCTCTCTAAAATCAATAAACAAATGCTCAAGTGAGGTTTTAAAAAAAAGAAACTTTGTGATATCCATTTAAAAAGAGGGGGCTTAACATGGAGAGGTTGTAGAACTGAGGATTCAATATTTTGACTTCAGAAATTTGTTTTTGGTTCCATTGACCCTATCTAGCATAAGGGGCTCTCTCTGGTATTGCATTGGTGGAAGAAAGAAAACATCTATGCTTTACATCATTACAACCGTGAAAATATTTCCAGAGTCCAGGCACAGGCTGGCTCCACACGACCACAGACAGCCTGTCCTGAAGGGGCAGTGGCACATAAGTTGTGTTAAGGTGGCTCCTGTGGACCTGTGCCTCTGTCCAGGACCTCAGGTCCTCAACAAAGGACTTGGAGCGATGTGCTCTGAAGACCATCAAGCTAGACTGGGGTGTTGGGGGGCGCTGTTGCACTCTGAATATGTAGTGCTGAGAGGACAGGCTCCTCTATGCTGAGACAGGTCCCTGGCTGAATGACTGGGATGTAACCTGTGCTCTCAAATTGAGGTGCTATGAATAGAGGGAATTGGCTGCCAAGCCCCACAGATACTGCTCCCATCAGAGGAGAAGAAAACTCCTCCTGAACCACATATCTTTCTGTTTCTTACAGGAAATTGAGCTCCACTGTAATCTTCCAGGACCACCGTCATACATGCGGTCCATTGTTGGCTGAAACGCTGTTAGGTGGCACATGGCCATAATTTAACTGTTGTCCATATCTAAACGAATAAGTTGTAGCACCTTCGTGCACATGCATGTCCACACGACCGTCGTAAACGGTGCCGCTTTTGCAGACTCGGGAAGAGTCTACAAGGCATTGCCCAGTGGAAAAGAGGAGCCATAGCACAGGGCGCGCAGCGTCACACTCAGCTTGCATTTCGCCAGCCACATAACAACAACAGCTAATGATTTTTTAAATATTTATTCTTTTGCAAGGCACTTACCTAAATATTTAATCCTTACAACATTCTCATGAGGTAAGTACTGTTATTCCATTTTTCAGATGAAGAATCTGAGGCAGGGAGCTGTGAAGGGGTGTTCCCAGGGCTGCGGGTTAGTAAGTGCGGGAGCCCAGCATCGCCCAGCAGCCTGCCCAGGAGCCAGTGCTATCAACCAGCTGTGACAAGCATAGGACAAGGTCTCTGCCTGGGTGGGGGGAGGGTCGAGGAAAGGACTTTCTCCACCCACTTGATCCACTTACGCGTTGTTTGGATTTGTTACAATGAGCATGTAATTGAAAAATAAAAATTTTGTAAAAGCACTCAACCATGTGGAATCCTTGCCTGGGATGGGAGCCAAGACGGGGTGGAGGGAACCACATTTTTCCCAGGCTGGGCTGAGTGCAAACCTGATTTTCCGTGGTTCCCCCAACGTGCACCTTCCTTGTCCTCACGGAGAGGTACAAGGGAAAGGGCCCACCTTCGGAATAAGACCATGTGACTCCAGTCCCAGTTCTGGCACTGACCAGCTGGGGGCGCTTTGCAAGTAACTTAGCTTCTCTGAGCCTCACTTCTCCTGGCAAAGCGGCTTGCTGCAAGGGTCAGAGCACTTAGCTGGCAAACAGCAGGTGGTTGCTGCGACTGCTCCATCCCACACTCTCTGTAGCTGTGGCTCCTGGGGACCTGCCAATACAGGAATTCAGGTGAGGCCTTGGGCCAACATCATTAGGGAAAGTTTTATTGTCCCATGGATATTGTCCACATCCAACCAGATCCCAACTCAATTTAGAAAGGGTTTCACAACAATATTATCAATTCAAAGGCCCAATGACTCCCCAAGTCTCCCCCTAATTTTAATTCCTCTCCCATTCCAAAGAACGAGAGGGACAGAAAGAGAGATTTCTGTTCCCATTTTGCCCAGTGCTCTAGTCTCAGCCCTCACTGTTCTGAGCACGGTCCAGCGTTTGGAGGAAGTATAACATTTCCTCAAGGGTCCCTCTCAGTGGCCCTGGGAGTGCAACATTAGGCCGGGACACTTGGGTCCTGCCTTTAGAAACCCTGTCTAGAGGCTGCATCCACGAAAGGGGGGGTGGAGATTTGGTGGGTGTTTTAACCCCTTTGAAGTCTCTACTTCAACTTCACTGTAACTTTAATATTAGTCCTAATAATATATGAGTAATATTTAAAAATATTTAAATACCTGGATGGGTTGGATTACCCAGATAATTGCTCACGTCTTCTCCACCAACCCCCACCCTCACCCCCTAACTGCGTGCCAGCCCCAGAGTGAACACTCTCCATCCTGAAGATCCTTTCTAAGTCCTCAAGACGCTCTGTCATCTCCTGAGCAGCTTCGTTTATCGCCATGGAGCGTTCCTGCAGATTCTTAGTTTAATGACACCCTTTCTGAAGCAGCAGCGATGGTGCCAAATGGCACTTGCATTTCCAGGAAAGCAGCCAAACTCATTAAGTTAATAAAGGAATTTAGCTGTATAGAGATGCCTCCTTCACATACATTCCCGAAAAACGCACTCTCTCACAACTCTTCAGCTGCCATTAAACCTCTGTCTCCACCTGCAAAGCACTCCTCCCACTGAGTCACAGTAGGTGGCCCCACGTGGGGCTGGGGAGTTCAGAAGCTTCGCGTGCAAGCTTGGGATGCACATCTCGGAGCCTGGCCAGCCCTGGCTTCTGTCCCACGGCTGCTCCCCAAGGGCCCCCCTCTCCAAGCCAGAGGGAGCCCCATTAGAGCTGCAGGGACTCTGGTCAGTGATGAGGCAGCCCCATGCATCCCCTTGGTTGTTACAGCAGGATTGTTTGCGTTCGCAGATGTGCTGTGGTGACTGGAAGCAGTGTAAGGGTCAGATGAACCATCACAACAGCTGCCCGTGCAGTCTCCCGCCTCAGTCTTCCTGCTCTGCTGTCATGCTTCCCTCTTGTAGCCAGTGCATCTTCCTAAACCATCAACCTGATTTATCACCCCTCCCCACTGCTCGCAGTCCCCCAAACTCCTCGAGTAGCAGCAGGCCTTTCAGGAAACCCTCCACCACCCCTTTCCTCTCCAGTCTCCCCATCCCCACCCATCCAACCTGTCCACCCCACACTCCAGCTCCCAAAGCAGGCCCAGCTCTCTCCCTCCCTCCAGGCCTCTGAATACCACTCTCACACACCCACCACACCTTTCTCCACCCCACTGCCTCCTCTATTCCTGGATACCAGAGCAAATCTTTCCCATCCAAAATTACCTTCCTCCGGGAAGTCTTTCCTGGCCTCCCAAGTTGGCCAAGGGAGGTGTTTCTTTGAACTTCCACAGCCTCAAGCACAACCCTGTGTGAGAACACTCATCACGCACAGTCGTCAACACCTGCTCAGTTTCTGTCTCCACAACCAGGGCGGGAGTGCCCACAACCCTCATGCCCGGAACTGTGAGTTTTTCACCTCAGTACTTCTGCTCCTCTGGCTCAGGGAGGAACTGGGTCAAGGAAGGCAGCTCGTCTGACAGCATGGCTGTCAGCATGCTGCACGTTAAGTTCCAGTCTTCCCTGACATCCTACCTCAATGGCCTCTGTAGAAATGCCCTTCCCTTCTGGTCCCCAGATCTCTTTTCCTCTCTCTCTTTTAGCTCTTTCCTTCCTCCTCTCTCCTTGCTCAATGAGAGTTATATTGACTTGCCAAACTGAAGCTTTAAATATCTTTATTTCTCTGCTCTGGGGGAAGCATGCACCCGGTCCCATCCACCTCCCTCGAGTCTCCACTCCACCCCCTCTCCAGCCCCACTCCCTGTGTCTCAATCCCTACACCTCCAGCTCCACCACAGGTTGGAAAGAGTCTCTTTCCCTCCTGCCATTCTGCAAAGGAGCATGGCAACCCCCCATGGGGTCAGCCCTGGCTCCACCCAGCCCAGGTTCTGGCTCTCAACAGGGTCCCCTAAGGTCCATTATCACTGCTCCAGCCAGATGGCCTCGTGACAGACTCCTTCCCCTTAATAATCCTGCACAGATTGACTGAGGACTTCTGCCAGGCCTCTCAGGATGGGTTTTGTGTTTCCTTTTGACACCAGCTCTTGGCATGATGAATTCCTAAAGTTTACTACCCTCTGAATGCGTTTCATACATTCTTCTTCCAAGTGTCAAGGCACAGTGGGTAATTAGTATCCTGGAAAGAGTGGCCACACATGCACTGTGGTCTTGCACCACCATCCCTACCTCGTCCTGCCAGGTTCCAAGACCCTCCTTCATGAGAACCGAAGGGCATGTGATGGTGGTTCACTCAAGGACCCAGATCTCCAAAGTCCCAACGGGAATCGTAAGATATATGCTACATAAGACATACATCTATAACATATATGAGGCATCATAAGGTGTGATGCCAGGCCCTTTGTGGGCTGCTAATGGCTGCCTGGCAGAATACTGTGGTCAAGACAGGGGGCCCTGTTAAGTAGAAGCAAGGACTGAGGTCAGTCCAGGAACCGCAAGGCTGAACCTTCAGCTGGGCTTAGCAAGATGACTGCAATGGCAGAAAACCGAAACCGCTCTAGTGCGTCACGTACAGCAGGTGGGCCACAATGGGCATGAGAAGGCTGAGAAGCCAAACAAGGATGGTGAAGCAGCTCAAACATTAGCAACAGCAGGATGCAAGCCTCCCTCCAGGGCTGTGGGGCCCATGGGGTGATGGCGTCATTCAAAACCTGGAAGCCAGGGCCAGAAAATGCCCTCTTCCATCCAGGGGCAAGAGACATGCCCTGATTTCTCCCTTTCTTCCAAGCTCTAAAGTCCTGCCAAACCTCGACAGAGCCCAGTGGCAAGGGGCCTGGGGAGTGCAGCTTGTAAGAGAGAGGCGGGTGGATCTGAGAGCAGAGACAGCGGCAGTCCAGGGGCCAAGAAACAGACGCACCCCTGTAGCTCCTGTGCCCCTCTGCTTTCTTTAAGGCTTCCTAACTTACTATTGTGTCCCTCCTCACCTTTTGTCCTTCTAGACTGAAGAATCTGTCTCTGCAAGGCAGTCTCTGTGTCCATCCTATGGGTTCAATGACTTTTCCAAATTTTCAAATACTTATCACACACCAAAAACACGTCAAGCCCTCTGCTGGGCAGCGGAAGGAAGGGAAGGGGAAAAGAAAGAGATGCCATATGAACTTAGATGAGGAAGAGGTCACCAAGTAGGAAAAAGACACCCCAGACAGTGTGAACAGTCTGACCCCAGGAACTAAGCAGGTGGCAAGACGTGGGGGTTCCTGGGCACTGGGAAGACAAAATCAGGATGGAGAGCACATGGGGAAGGGAATGTGAGTAAGACCCCAAAGGCAGACTGACGCAGAGGACTTTGAATGCCACACTGCCATGGTGAGTGATGGAGGTGGTTTACCCTGGGATGAGGCTTGATCTCTCTAGCTGCCTTCACGGATGATGGGTTGGAAGCAGTAAGATCAGAGGCAGGTAGAAGAGTTTAAGAGGTGATTATCACGAGTCATCAGAGAAGGAATACTGGGAAGCAGAGGAGATGGAGAGAAGGAGCAGACACTAAAAATGAAGACAGCTTAAAGACAGATTAGTGTGCAGGACAATAGAAAGACAGAGCTCCCAACCCAGGGTCCTTCGCTCAGCTTCTGTAGTCTCAGCATAGTTCCAAGGTGGGGAGGAGCCCAGAGCGGAGCCCCCAGTCCTGGGAGTGGGTGCCCTAGAGTTTGTACAAAGAGAAGGAAACTTTCCTTTTAGGCCCAATGCTCTGCCTGGTGATCCCTGGCCTCGGGGACCCTTTTTGCTACTGATGTAACTTGGGCATTGACACTGGGGTTCCCTGAAATCACACCAGAACTTGCAAGGTTTGAGCAATTTTCCCCAAATCACTCCCCGTATCCACCTTCAGTTCATGTGTATTGAACCCAGAGGTGGCTCTGAAATGGCATCTCTTCACCCACTGGTTTCTGAGCTGGGCGGCAGAAAACCACTTCCCCCAGAGCCTGTTTGCCAACCTAGAGTCTCTGGTCTTAGGTTCACTCCCCTCGCTCCACCTTTCATTCCTGATTCTAACCTCCTCTCTCCCTATCTTAATCTTGTATTAGATGAAGGTTCGAGATAGTGTGAAGCAATATAGGAGAACCAAGAACTGGTTCCTTTAGTCAATCCAGATGTGAGTAAACAAATACAAGTAAGAAATCAATGGAAATAAGGATCCTTCCTCTCCTACTCCTCTGAGAGTATTAATTGAGCCAGTGCAGGGGGCTGAGCTTAGAACTTAGAACCAGATCTGCATTTTCCAGATCCTCTGAACAGTCCTGCACAACTAGAAATTTGGCATCTTTTGTTGAGCACTTACTTTATGCCTGGAATTGTGCAGGATACCATGAGCATTCAGAGATGGACTAAATACACACCTGCCTCGAGAATTCATTTCTGTTGAACTATCGCCACCTAGTGACCTCAACTGAATTTTGTCACCAAAAGAGAGCCTTAGAGAGTTAATGAGCAGCTGACGTTGGGATTGGTAGTTTCCTAGGGAGACTTAGCAGGACTGTCACAAGGGGCCAATCCCAGTTCTTCCTGCTATAGCTAAAGCCCTTTTGCTTTGATTGACATCAATGGGGCTTGACACATACACTCAGAGGTCATCATCTGACCTCTATTTTCTTTTTTTAAAAAAGATCATTTTATTTCTTAAAAAGTTTTTATATATTTATTTTAGAGAGAAGGGAAAGGAGGCAGAAAGAGGGAGAGAACCATCAATGTGTGGTTGCCTCTAGCACGCCCCCTACTGGGGGACCTTGCCAGCAACCCAGGCATGTGTCCCTACTGGGAATCAAACCACCCTTTGGTTCGTAGGCCAGTGTTCAATCCACTGAGCCACTGAAGCCAGGGTCTGACCTCTATTTTCTAGCTCAAAGCCTCTAGGGGGAGGGGATGGATGACAGTCCCCTTAATGCAATGGACACAGGTGTGTTCTGAAGGTCTTGGGCCTCCCCCACTGGTGAGGGCCAGAGCAAGCTCAAAGTGCATATCTGACTTACATCCCAACTGCCTTTTAGAAGAAGTCTTGGAGGTGACAAAGGATAAGCTTGTTGGAGGTGGACACACTCACCAGGTAGGTGGTCACACTCACAGTCACCCTGAGAGCTCACCTTTAAGCACATTGGTAGCACAAGGAGGCACGGGGGTGAAGACATGGACTTTGAAGTCTCCCAGTTCTAGTCTCATCAGCAAACTACAGACTATGACCCCCGTCTTAGAAAAGTGGCGGGAGGATGAAGCAAGCTAGTTCTACAAAGTGCCAGGTGTGAAGCAAACCCCACTCAGCAGATGCGGTTATCTGCCCCTCTCCCCACTCCCAGAGCTGCCATTCAAAACCTTGATTCAACTGTTTTATGTACTCACTTCCCGTCTTGTTCTGGAAGGATTCAGTGTGCAAATTTACATACACATAAAGATAAAGTAAAATAAAAATTGTATTAAGTTGCTATATATATCAAGCAAAGTTAAAAATGAGATTACAGAGAAGATAAGATGAAACCAAAAGCTACGGTGGAACACAAAGCATGAGCTTTAGGACTGAATTTTGTATATATTTTAAGAGAGGGGTCTGATGCTCGACCTACAAGATCCCTAGAAGACAAAACGAAGAGGCACAATGGCCAGTTGCTTGAAGAAGTTGTTGAAAGAGAAAAATAAGTGAGTTCCCATGAGGGCACATTTACGAACCAATTTTCTAGCCCTCACAGGTGCTCACATGTATGCACAAAGACATGCATGTATGCCAAGTTGGTCATTGCAGAGTTGTTGGTAACAGCAAAATACAATTGAAAACAAGCTAAATTACCATCAAAGTGGATGGATTGAATACATTTCAGTACATACAAACTATAGAATATTATACAAATACAGAAAGGAAAAAGAATGATAGACCCATATGTATTAGCATGAAAGGATCTGCAAAATAATTTAAAAGAAAAAATCTACTTAAAAAAATTATGCCCGACATCTGTAGTTTGTAACTCCCCTATGTGAACATGTTGACACTGGTTACCCCTGGGGGGCGGATGAGATGGTGGGGAAAGTTAAAAGGACACTTTTACTTTTTATTCTACATATTTCTATATTTTATTCTTTTAATCCTAATAATTTAATTTAAATAAAAAAGGAAGCTGCCATTTTAAAAGTTACCTGTAATTTGATAGTGTGTTGCATTACTGTTAAATTTTCTGACTTTGGTCATTGTATTCTTGTTATGTAAAAAAATGGTTATACTTGACAAAGTCCTTACAGGTAAAAAGGTCCTGACATCTACCACTTTTTCTCAAATTATTGGGGGGAAAATTAAACAAAAAGTAAAATAAAGTGGCAGTAAGTATACAGAGAGTTAGAAAGTCAACATGTCATATTGTTAATAATTGCAGGATCTAGGTAATGGCTAAGTGGGAGTTTCACTGTACTATTCTTGCAATTTTTCTGAAAGTTTTAAGTGGTTTCAAAGTAAAAAACATTTCTAATAAGTCATGCATAATTTCTTCCTTCTGGATTGAGACTTTGTATATCTTACCTGGGTTCTAGGAAGACCCCATTGGTGGGTAAAGCAGGCAGGGACCAGTTGTAGTTTTGGATTGAGACTTAAGTGCTTAAAGTCTCATGAGAATACTCAGAGTGCGAGGGTGTGTTCTGTTATAAGTGATGTAAGTCCATCGTGTCCTTTGGAAGAACTACAGCTGCAGGTCATGCTAGAGAAGTGGTTGGCCGTTTCTCCTTACTCTGTATTGAGACCATTTGGTTGTTGGAAGATGGCAATGTGGAAGTCTGTATTCTTGTCAAAGTTGACAGGTGACTACCCTGGCTGGTGTGGCTCGGTGGATTGACTGCTGGCCTGTGAACCAAAGGGTCACTGGTTCAATTCCCAGTGAGGACACATGCCTTGGTCGCAGGCAAGGTCCACAATTGGGGGCACATGAGAGGCAGCCACACATTACTGTTTCTCTCCCTCTCTATATCCTTCCCTTCCCCTCTTTCTAGAAATAAAAAAAAAGAAAAAGTTGACAGGTGACTAAAATCAAACCATGATAGAGGAGACACCAAGTCCTGATATTTTCTTTACTTCACACTGAAGAAAAGATTAGAGGGAGGAAGAAAGGGCACAGAGGGAAGGGAGAAATGGATGGACTAGATTGTACTGAAAGCAAAAGATTTCAGTGCACAGTTTTACCAAAGCCTAAAATACACAGACTTTGAAGAAATGAATTGTCGAACAGCTGCAATTTCTTTGTTGGCTCCCTAGGACCAACCACACACCTAAAGGAAATAGATATGCCCTCATCAACCGTCAGGAAGGAGGTTAATACTGGGGCCTGTGTTAGAAGTAGACATGTTTTTTGGGGGGATTGTTCTCTTTCTTGGAGTCTGAAGCCAGATCGACCAGGCCTCCAAGGTGGGGAGGTGGCTGGAGACTCTTGGGGCTAGAGAGGGATCTGCCCCATGTCCCATGGAAACCAACCAGAGCTCTGGAGAAGACAACTGACTGGGAAAAGGGCTGCGAGGACAGTCCTGGCCTGCGGGCTCCAAGAGCACGGTGGGCGGCAGTCCCTGTGAGCAATCTTTCCTTCAGCCCGATCCTTCCACGCCGTTGTGCACGCAGTCACATCTTCCTGTCACGGTCCCGCTGCGCCGCGGAGGATTGAGGGAGCCTGTCCCACATTTCAGGAGCCGGCAGGAAAGAGCAGTGCGCAGAACTGCTGGGTCTGAGGAGAGGCCAGGCCAGCACTTGCAGAGGACGAAGAGGTCAGGAAGGAAGCTGGGGACTGACTGCAACCTCCACGAGGCAGCACCTGGGACACTCTCAGACTCAGAGGGAGGAGGGATGTTTCAGGGAAGCCAAGTTCCAGAAGTCATCGGGGTAGTATTGAAGTTGTAATCAATTGCATAGAAAAAAAGATCCATTTTTTCCTAAAGGGGTATGGGATGGACTTTTGGGTTATCCTCGCATGTTAATATTTCAGATAAACTGGTATTATTTGCGTAAAAGGGGGTTTTTAATTGGCTTCTAAAAGGCTCTGAAGTATCAGGAAAGGAGCAATGACTCAAAGCACCAGAAACACAACTGGAAAAACTTGGACCTCAGAGGGTCCCCTGTTGACCAACCTTTGGAAGCTATTTCCAGGCACAGAACGTACTTGACTGCCATCTAATGACCAGAGTGAGTAGCTGTTTAGGAAGATGGAGGGGAAATAGTTCCAAAGGCATCCAATGAATGCAGGTTTTATTGCGCTGATATTGTGGGCCACACACTGTTTCAGGCACAGGAAGTAGAAGTACAACAGTGAACAAAATAAGTAGCCTCTGTCTTCATGGAGCTGACATGTGGCTCCATGAAGCCTCTAATGGCTGGTAAGGGTGACAGAAAGGAAAAAAAACAAATATATAAGGTCAGGGGTGAAACTGCTGGGCAAATAAATAAAGCAGGGTATGGGGTCCAGGAGGAGCTGGGGGGTAGGTGCAGCTTTGCAGAAGGTGAGGAGACAAGCCTTCTGGCAATCTAGGAGAAATTGTTTCAGGAAGATGGAGAAGTCAGTGCAAAGACCCTGAGGTGACAGTTTTCTTGGTGTGTTCAAAGGGCAAAAGGGACTGTGGATTGGAGCAGCAGTGGGAAGGAGGACAGCAAATGTCAGAGACCAGGTCATGTGTGGCCCCATGAGCCATTGATAGGACTTTGGCTTTTCCTCAGAGTAAAATGGGAAGTATTGGAAGGTATTGAGCAGAGAAGTGACCTGACCTGATTAGCTTCACTTTTTTTTAATTGATTTTTTGAGAGGTAGAGAGAGAGAAAGGAAACAGGGGAGAGATAGAGAGAGCAAGAGAGACACATCGATTTGCTGTTCCACTTATCTATTCATTCATTGGTTGCTTCTTGTATGCACCCTGACCAGGGATGGAACCCACAACCTGCATGCATGGGGATGTCACTGTAACCAACTTAGCTACCCAAACAGGGCCTGACCTAATTTGTTTTTTAAGGGTAATTCTGGCTGTGGGACTGAGAGTAGACACTAGAGGGCAGCATCATAATCAGGGGGACAAGAGGTGATTACCCTGATCTGGGGACTAGGGGATGGAGGGCGGGGGGATCAGGGTGGAATCCCTGGGTGTGGTGAGGATCAGGTCTGCTCTATGTAAAAGCTGGCATTGGAGGGACTAGACGACAGATGGATGTGACGGTTGAGTGAAAGAGAGGAGTCAAAGATCACCCCAGTGTTTGGGGTCTGAAACATCAATTGCTGAAATGAAGAGCCTGTGGGCAGGGAAGGTTGGAGGGACTAGGGGGAAATGGTGAAATTGGGGGTTTTGGTCTGGGGTGTTCAGTCGGAGACAGCTGTGATACACCCAAGTAAAGAGATTGAGGAAGCTGCTGGATAAAGGCTCTGAAATCAGAGGGACGGTTGGGGATGGAGATGCATTGTGTAGGGTCATCAGCCCCCGGAGGGCATTTCAAGCCCTGTGCCTGGATGAGGCCACCAGGGAGGAGTGCAGCTGGAGAAGGGGAGGGGTCTGGGGACGACCTGGGCTCTGGGCATCCAGGGCACCATCAGCACTCCAAGCACACATTCAGGCCCCCTCCCTCGGCACCAGGGAAATCAGGTTCACACATCAGAGGAGCCTCCTTTCCCCCAGTGGGAGGTGGCCAATGGTAAATGGGTCCTCCAGGCAGGCAAGAGTATGGGGAAATGGTGTTATCTAAGTGCTAAAGGCGAACATGTCATGTCATTTTGAAGGGTTGTCTGTTGTATAAACCAATAAGGACTTGAGGCTATAAAACAAATTGAAATTTATTTGGGGTCTTAAGGATTCAAATCCAAGAGAGGCACCAATTTGGGTAGCAACCCAAGCCATGCTCTGGATAGAAGAAAGGCAGAGTTTATAAAGGCACAAACCACAAATTGTAATTCTTTCATTCAAATGAAGGATTACTGGCTAGGTTAACAGGGGTTGTTTATTTTCAATATGCAAACAAAGGAGTCAAAAATGACATTAAAGGAAGCAACATCCATATGTGTCCACCGAGCAGTGGTTGTTCCGGGATGGCTGTGGCTCAGCCTGAGCTGAGCTCAGCATCAGGTTGAGCAGCTCTGAGGGCTGAGGCGCAGGTGCGTGGAGGCCCCACGTCTTTAAAGGCCTCCTATTTACAGTGACTCTCTTAGCAATGCCGATTAAATGTTATTCCTTCCATTATCAGATGGTTTCACTAAACTGTAGAAGGTGGATTCTGCTTCCAGGTCTCTGTCCCAAGAGACATCTGCTTTATCCCAGGGGGCACATGCGAGGCTGCTCAGGGCAGGGTTCATCTGTGTGCATCTAGCGTTACCTAACCAAAAATTCGCCCTTTCTTAAAAAGAAAACATACGTTGTGTTACACTATAAAGCTGTATATTTTATACAGGTATGTTGTTGTGTGTGCGTGTCTCTGGAAGACACAGAACATATTAGGAACAGTGGTGACCTTAGTGCAGCCAAGTCTGTGTAGCTTGCAGTACTCAGGATGACACCGTATTCACACAAATTACTTAGAAATTAAATGAAATAAGAGTAATACTTTAAATTACTCCTGTGATATGGACTCCGATCAGCGGTATCCACAGTGTTGTGGATACAACGAACAAATTCACACAGACTGCAGAAGTCCTGTGGAGAAAAACGGATGGCATGACCACTCTCTGAGTGAGAGAGCACCCTGACCCTTGCCTGGCCAGGCTTTTATTGCTTTTCTGGGAGCATTACCTCAAGGAAGGTCTTCATTCATCATTATTAGGCAGTAATGATCAAATAATAGATAACATTCAACATTCAAAGAACTCTGAGGGCTTATTCTGAGTTAGGGTCAGTTAGCTAACGGGCCATAAAACTTTGGTAAACAAACTCATTTTATGCTGGACTCTTATCAGAAAATTGAGAACATTCTTAGCAAAGCAGGTTTCACAGGATTTTATGCATTCTTTCTTAGGCCTGATCGCCCCGGGGAACCCGCCCTTTCCAGCACAGGGCTGCACTCACGTCTGGCATCGTTTCAGGCTTAAGTCAGGCAGGGAAAGTGAGGCAGCCAAGAGATTAGGAGACTTCTTGCAGACAAAATGAGGGCTCAGGCTATGACAAAGCCTAGGGGTGAGGGTCCATCACCCCCTTTTTCTATAGCCCCCCCAAGTCCTTCCCTGAGGACCCTGTGTAATCATGCCTGTCGTAGGTCGTCCCTCCTTTGAGGAATCTTACCTGTCATTGGCTAACCAGTCATCCACTCAGGGCCACAGGGTGAAATAAAATGGGACAGAGGCAGCGCCAATGTCAGTGAGATAAGCTTTGTCTCCTTAGTGGCTTATGGTACCAAGGTCTCTTTTTTTTTTTTTTTTTTTTTTAAATTTTTATTTTAGTTTATTCAGTACAGTTTCTATCCTTTATTACCATTCCAGCCCACCCACACATTCCTCCCCTCCTCCCTCCCCT
>CM052545.1:64582444-64599793 GCA_028533065.1 Trachops cirrhosus | reverse complement strand
CAGTGGGACTGTCCACTCCCTTCAGAGGAACTGCCCCCCTCACCTGTGCCAGGAGGGGCAGGAGTGTGTGGGGACTGGGTCCCTTCAGCAGAGACCTTGACTCTTTGTTGTTCTGCATGACCAAAGCAGGCTGTGCAGGCCCAGGCATCCCTGAAATACAGTGGCCAAGGGAAAGCCTGGCTCTGAGGGTGGAGTGTGTGATGCTTGTGTGTGGTGATGGGGGGAGGTGTGTGTGTGCGTGTGATGGTCAGGAGTGGATATAGCCCACACCTGCTGAGTGGCTGGCCCAGTCCTCCCTCCTTTTCCAGGACAGCCCCTACTCCCCACACAGACTAAGTGATAGCAGGAAAAGCCATGATTACACAACTGACTCTTTCCCCTAACCACAGAGAAGTTAGCAAAGGCCAGTTTCTGGGAATAACAGAGACAGCCAGCCTGCAACAGGAAAGAGCATGAAGCAAACCAATGGGCAAAGAGAAGCAGGGAAGAAGGATGGAGACCATGGGCACCTAGAATGCCCTGTCTTCCAATCGCTGCTTCCACTGTGTTGCCAAAGCCTCAACTCATCTGTGCCCTCGAGTTCCATGGACATTCTGCTTCCTTTTAATTGTCCCCTTTTTTGCTTAAGCTGGTTCTGGTGTCTTTTCTGTTATTTGCAACCAAGGGTCCTAAAAACACACACTGCCCTTGATCCCTTTCGGAGTAAGGCAGGAACTTAGTGAACTGAATGCCTTTCCAGGATCTATTAAATCTCCACCCTTTTCCTCCTAATGCAATGTATCCAGCTTGTGATGGTCATTTGGTTCCAGTGACCCTTTGTTATCAAACCCTAAACTTCATCTCAATCAGGCACTGGCAGAGCATGGCCTCCCTTGGGCCTATTATCATGGGTGGGTGGACACTCTATATCATGAAACTAAAAGTCAGAATGCTGGGGGACAGATTGAGAAACATGTGGGAAATGTTAGATTTAGACTGTGCTGTATTGACTTGCTGGACAACACAGAGGGGCAGCTCAAGAAGCCACTAAGGTCCAATGGGAAGACAAGGAAGGGCTATTGGGAAGGCCTGCTATTAGGAGAAAAGAATGGGGCAAGACCATTAAAGAATGAATTCATAGTCATAGGTCAATAAGAGGCAAAGACAGGCCTTTTGAGCTGGGAAAACTCTCAGTCCTGAAGGCTAGCCTCAACCGATTATTAATGGTCATGTCCTCCTGCCCCTGAACTTCTCCAAAGCCTTTGTCCCAAGGACACCTTACCTTCAGAACAGAAGCCTACTTTCAGGAAGTCACAGACTGACTAGGGAAGAGATCCTTTCCTTCCTCAAAAGCCAAAGGTCCTCTGTCCTCCCTCTCTGGGCAGCTTCAGACCTTGGAAATGCTAAAAAGAGCTCAGAGCACTGGCCAGTACGGCTCAGTAGTTAAAGCATTGTCCAGTAACTGAAAGGTTAGGGGTTCAATTCCCAGTCAGGGCACATACCTAGGTTTTGAGTTCATCCCAGGTCTGTTCACAGGCCTGTGCAACCCCCTGTCCAGGCACAGGATCTCTGGTCCCAGCAAGGATCCCCGGTCTGGGTGTGTACATAGGTAACCAATGGATGCTTCTCTCACATCTAAGTTTCTCTCTTTCCCTTTCTCTCTCTTTCTAAAAAAGCCAATGCAAATGTCCTTGGGTGAATGTGCAGAGAAAATAGCTTTGTTGCTCTGGCTCCCACAAGGCAATTTCCACACCACATGTTGTATTTGGACACAAACCTGGCAACACCCACAAAGCCTCTAGCCTCTGACTGGCCAGCAGCTTCACATGCATCCATTAACAATTCCCCAGCAAATCGGTCAATGAAGTGACCTGCTAGTAGTCTCACTCCAACCTCCTCTCCATCCTGAGAAAGAAGAAACCTGCCAAGAAGGACTCCTGGTGGTTAAATGGGCTCAAATTTTAAAACAGTGCTCAGCCGCCATTACATGACAGGGTGCTCTCACACAAACCCCACTTCAGGGAGAAGCCTGCAGTAAAGAGCCAGCCTCCCACTCTGATCTGCCTTCCTGCACTGTGCTCCTGTCACCTGAGCCAACCCTAACTAAGGAGTTCCTGCAATCCTGTTTCAACCAATATCACTGAAACATTCCCTGTTCAATCAAAGCCATTCTCTATATCCCCCACACCCTCCATTACCATCTTCACGGACCAACAAAAACTATTCAACCAATCAGGACACTGCTTTTCAGACCAAAATAACTGCGAAGATTGAATCCTTATTCACATCAGAATGCACAGTCAAGGACTGGGGTGACAGCATCACTTTCTGAAAGCTAGATCTTCTTAGCTCAGAGGACTCAACCTCCCTTTCCAGGAAGAATGAAGACTGTGTTTCCCTGGCTGGAGCTGAAACAGAAAAGACATCTTGCCAGCCCAGAGCACACAGAGCACAGCTAGTGGACCAAAAGGGAGGAGGGCACAGCAGAGCTGTCCAGCCCCATTCAGCCACCGCGCTGGGGGCCGGCCTCCTGGCAGCCATGCTGCCCCACAGCTGTGCTGACTCATAACTGAGCTGTAACACTGCTGAGCTCTCTCACAGTCTTGTCGTTCTGCAGCTGTGCAGTTTCACTACTGAGCTATTTGCACTCAGCAGACTCCTTCTTCACTGCACCCCAAACTGGGGGTTTCTATTGCTGTTCAATTGGTGCCAGTGACCACGGTTGTCACCTAACTCAGGGCAATGACCTGATCTCCTGACACCATCCCAGAACCAATGTATCTGGCCCTGACCAGTGTAGTGCAGTTGGTCGAAGTGTCATCCTGCAGAATGTAAGGTCCCTGGTTCTATCCCTAGTAGTGTTACAGAACACGAGGGGCCAAGGGGGTTGAGGACGGTATACTATTACCAAAAGGACCCACCACTAGGTTCATTATGCCTGCCGCCAGAGGAAAGACATCTCTCAATGCCAGAGATCTGTGAAAAGGAAAGGAAATGTTTATTTAAAGCTATACAGACTGAGAGTAGTGACTTGATGTCTTCATTAAAATATTAAAATCCTTTAGAATACCCACAAATGCACACAGTCCTTCCTTCCCCCTAATCTGGGGTACTGTATCTCAGGAAAAGAGGTAGAAGTCTGTGATTCAGGCTCACAGCACTGTCAGTTGTATCGTCACCATGATCTCCAGTTAATCCAAAGCCCTGTGGCACTGTCTCATGGCCCACCAGCAAGAGTTCTTTCACCCCTTTTCTTCCAGGCAAAGTGTCTCCTGCTTCCTAAGCCACGTGGGAAAAGGGAGCACCCCAAAGCCACAGGGTCCCCACTCTGCCAAAGCCGAGTAGTTCCCTCTTCGAGTGGCTGCCAAGTCTGGGTTTAAATCCCCATGCCAATCTTCCTCTGCACTCCCATTTCCAACTCATCCTACAATCAGTTACACCTGCCAGCATTCCTGTATTATTCCAGGTTTACTGGGCTGCCAATGTAAGTCTGGGCAGGTGGCCCTGTGTCATGGAGCCAATCTTCTCCAAGCTCTCATGCAGGCACTGTAACAAGGGGGAGCTGCCCCCAGTTTCATCTTGGATAGAAGTCACTTCCATCCCCCTGGCTCAAAGCATGGCCACAGCTATTTAACATATCTATGAAACCAGTTGAAGGTTTTAGATATGTTAAAAGACCATGCCAAAGGTTAGCTGCAAAGCTGTTGCTATACAAAACAGCTCAGCATGTTCCTGCTCCATGTGTCACTTCCCCCAACTCACACCAGTGGGGGCAAGGGGGGAGGACATCCTATATATTTTTCTAATATTTCCTGGACACCTTGAGTTCTGGACCCCATTCCAAATCCCTATTGGGGCCCCCCTCTGGGCTGCACCCTATTACAGTATGAACCTACCATTTTCTCAGCTCGCCGGCCACCTAAATAAAGCACCCATAAAGATTCAATCTCTGGCATTGCTTATTGGGCTTGGTAGTGACAGGCAGCCTGAACGCCAGTGTCTTTTCCAGTTACATTCTCATACCATGTGAAGAAATAACAGAAACTAGCACAATTGCTTTCCAGGTGCATGAGATCTAGGACTCATCTTTAATAAATAAAAACTAGCTTAAGAAGTTGTTTTAATTAAGAAGGACATGCAACTGTCCAGTGCTCTGCTAGCTTAGGGCCTTGCTAACCAGATGGGAAAACACAGTTTAGAAACCTTCGTGTGTCATTTTGAAAGGCTAGCAGCCACTTCTAATGGCATGCGGGGCCTCTCATGCAACCTACATTCAGAGAGCAGCCTGCACTAAGCTGCCTGCCTCCTGGACTGAACTTCCTGCCTGCACTGTCTTCCTGCTGTCTGAGCCAGACTTTGCAAAGGAGCTCCTAGATTCCTATTTCAGCCAATAGGACTGAAGCTTTCCCCATCCAATCAAAGCTGCTACAGCTATATCTTCCATTGACCTTCCTTGGAACTTAGATGTCACCAAGCAGTCAGAGGTGACTCCATTCTGACAAACAGGACAGTACTTTGGGACCAATCAAACTGTGGGGATTTGTAAGCCTCATTTGCATGAAGACAAACCAGTCAGGGACCAGGGACAGGAAGTTTGGTCCATGTTGGTCACTTCCCAGAAGCTCTGGAAACACACTGTGTTTTTCCACCAAAGATCTGCTTCCCTGGCTGGAGCTCAAACAGCAATGCCAGAGCAGAATGAGCAGACCACTGCAGACCAGAGCAGACCTGCACAGAGGAGAGCAGAGCAGATCTGCACAGACCTGAAGAGTGAGGAGCACATCCCATCTCTCTACTCCCCTGGGCCACTTGGACCATGACCTCCTCACAGGTGTGTTGTTTCCACAGCCAAACTGTATCACAATTGAGCTGTTTTGCACTGAATAAATCTTCCTTTCCTGCACCTCAATTTGGGGATTCCTGTTGGCATTGCATTGGTGCCAATGGCTATTAGTTGGCACTAGGTTAAAACAGATTGGTTGTTTCCAACATGCAAACAAAAGGGACAAAACTACTAGGAAGGAAGCCTATTTGTGTCTACACAGCAGTTATTGGTGCAGGATGGTTATGGCTCAGCCTTGAGCTGATTTCAGCACCAGGTTGAGCAGCTCTGAAAGTTGAGGCACAGGTGTGTATAGGTTCCATGTCCTTAACAGCCTCCTGACTGTTTACAGTGACTCTTAGCAATGCTGATTGCATTTCATTTTTCCTGTTATCAGATGGCTTTTGCTAAACTGAAGAAGGTGCATAACCTCTGGATTCTGCTTCCAGGTCTCTGTCCCAAGAGACATCTGCATTATCTCAGGAGGCACATGTGAGGCCTCTCAGGGCAGGGCTTATTCATGTGCGTCCAATATTACCTATCCAACAAGTTGACATGTTTTAGAATAAAACATATGTTGTGTTTTCCTCACTTTACATACAAGATAAAGAGTAGGCATTGCCCAAGTTCGGCTGGTGGCAGAGGCAGTCTCAGAAGCCAGACCCAACAGATCCTAAACCCCTACACTTTCCATGCACTATCTAGCCTCCAGGTAGAGACAGCTGAACTGCAAGGCATCTTGGGATCTGCTTAATGACCCCTGTGATGACAGATCAAAGAAAGAAAAGCTTCATGGAAGAAGTACCATGAAATAGGTTGGCCCTTTAAAAAGGGTAGGATTTTGGCAGGGAAAAAAGAAAAAAAGGATGGGTTGACTTGTATTCAGCACTGACCCAGGGCTCCAGCAGCTGTGCCAACAGCACCTGTGAGCATTATGTGGTTTCATACACCATGAAATAGGCTTGTCCTCACCAATTTACAGTTGTAGACACTGAGACCTGGCAGGTCACTGCCTTGCCCATAATTGCAAAGCTGCTAAGGGCAGAGGTGAGCCTACTGATCCCAAAAACCATATCCTTTCCTCCAACTCCACAGACCTAGAATTCAATGGAATGCACTGACTGAAAAAGTCCTTGGCCTGTGTATGCAGAGACCTGGCTCCTGGCCTGCTTAGCTGATGACCTGCTGTGACATCTGACCAAGGTCCCTTGCCTCTCAGGGCCCCCACACCTACTTCCACCTGCCTTCTAGTTGTATCCTAAATGAAAGGATTAGTCAAAGATTTCCAAACTCCATAGCTGATAGTTTTGGGCACTGAAGCCCCCATGCTCACACTCCCAGATCAGACACATAACTCAAAAACAGGGGCAGGTCATTGGAGGCCAAGGGTTTTGCTTGGCTGGGGAGGTGGGAGGAGAGGGATATTGAGGGGCACATTTCTATGCTACTCTTCTGCTCTACCAGCCTCTCTCTGTCTGACCTTGACCTCCAAGACGGGGGTTTCCACTCAGAATTCTACTAGCACCCTTGTGCTGTAACAAAAAGTAAACTTCTGTTATGTCCCATGTTCCTGGCACACAGCCATGAACACCCCGGGGTCTCTGCAGTGATAAGAGTCCTTTGTACACTAGTGAGAGAAGTGAGGGCCTCTAGGTAACTTCAGAATGGAGCCTGGTCACCAGAAAGACCAAGGCAGGACCTGAAGGGACAGGGGCTGGAGATCAACTCAGTCACCGAGACCACTGAGCTCAGTCATGCTTAGTAATGAAACCTCTCCCTGTGCTCCTCTTCCAGGTGGCTGTTCCTCTATCCTTTCTAATAAGCCTGTAAGCAAAGTGTTTTTCTGAGTTCTGTGAGTCATTCAAGCAAATTATCTGAGAGGGAGTCACTGAGGCCTCTGAATTTGTTGCCAACTTGTACAGAAAAGTGGGTGACCTTGTAACCGGAAAAGACACCGGCATTCGGGCTACCTGTCACTATCAAACCCAATAAGCAATGACAGGGATTGAATCTTTTCTGGGTGCTTTATTCAGATGGTGGCAATCTGAGAAGATGGCAAGTTCAAACCCTAACAGACCATCTTGTCTTTTCTTTCCAGTCCAGACCTTTTATAAGGGGTGGCACAGGGAATAAACAAGGTGAGGTGTGGGCTTTGAGATTCAGAAGCTGCAACATTCCTGTCCTGGGCAGTTAGCTGTTCCCAGGGGAGGGTGGTTGTCTGTCTCTCCCTGGAACACAAAGGCCCAGATGCCTCCAACTTGTCCCCAGGTGGTAATCTCTCTCAGTGCCCCAGGAGGTCGGCTGTTTTCCCAGGAGCCAGGATGGGCCTTATCTGTATTTTCTGAAACAAAAGTTTTAACATACACATCACTTGCTAGACTTATAACTTTTTACCTTAAGCTAAAATTTTCCAAGTTTTGAGTCCCCTATCATTCTCCACCCTTAGTATTAAACTATCTCATTTCTATGAGATCAGAACTTAGCATTGGACTGTCCAGTTGGGGGGGGTGGTTAGGAATACACCTAATTGCAGACCTACTTAAGGAGGCATATTGTATGCAACTACAAGCTACGATACTGGAGAAGATGACAAGGATAAAAACAATAAATGCCTCTAGAAGACCAGGTATACTAGGCAGCCAGGAGGTTAGTTTAGACAAGTCAATACCAAAGAATTTTTCTCTCTGTGTTACATTAGACCTTACATTATTTATTTGCTTTACTTTTTGTTCTATGAGCTATGAACTATCAGTTAAGTTAAAACAGCAGAGTCCTTTAAGTTTTTCACATCCATGATTATGCCTTAAAAGAAGGTAGCCTATAGCTGCACGATTATCCAGCACTGCTTATCTGACTTGCCCTAGTTCTTGACTAATGGCACTGATGGCTTTCGAGGTGGCATTCAAAGCTTTTGCCACAGCGCAGGCTAATCTGCTTATTTCTACATTTAAATAAGTTGCCATGGTTGGCATTACAAATATAGTTAGAGACACATATTCAGCTGGGCTAAAAGGTGTAAGTCACTGATACAATTGGGTGTAAGGGAGAGATCCTATAGAACCTGGGTCAAGTGGGGCTTCTGAGGCATAAACACCATCAGTCTTCCCAGAAAGTATGGTCCCCCAGAGCTGTTTGCTGGAACACAGGAATAGACATTCCACATATCAGAAACCATCCTGTTGGCAGTTCAACAGGAGCATAAGTATAAGATACATCAGTGATGGTGGTGAAATTCATTTTCACACCTGCTGAGAACACAAGACAGTTTTAGTACAGTTGACAAAGGTTACACACTCTCTAGCTGGGGTACATTAGTGACCTTTAAGGAGAACATTTCCCTGTCCTTTATAGCTATCACTGGTCCCAATGATAAATATCAGAGTAGGTCATTTTCTTTTCAATATGCTTAAACACAGTATAACTTCTAAGGCTTTCCAAAGGAGTACAGACACCTATAAGACATGAAGTGAAAGTTTGTTCAACATAGGTTCCTCCTGCAAAGCAGAAGTCAGAAATATTCACAACAATTTTTGCTAAATATACCCAAATATTTTCATCTTATTTGAATGGAATAAATTGTTCATAGCAAGGGCTTAAACAAGAGGTAAAGAAAAGAACATAAGTCATTGTTTTTCAAAGATGACTTTCGGGTCTTCCTCTAGTGCTTTCTTTATTCTGGTGCGATGAGTCCAAGGTTTTATTTCTGCCAGTTTCACCATGGTGGGGGTGGTGAGGAGTATGTCCCAAGGTCCAGTCCACTTTCCTCCTAGTTGGGTTTTTGGAGATGCTGTCACCCAAATCTTGAGTAGCATCCTGTTTGCAGGCTCAAAGGAATGCAGCAAACCTGTGGGAGAAAAGTCTCTAATACAGACAAGGTCATTCATCACAGCTAAGGTCTGACTTAAATGTTATAAATATTTCTTTACCTTCAGTTTTTTATCTATACACATATCTCCCACCCCAATTGTGACCTGAAATGGCCACCTGTAAACAATTTCATAGGGACTCAACTGAACCCCACTTCAAGGAGCCACCCTTATCCTGAGCAGGGCAATAGGCAAAGCTTGATCCAGATGGAGATGAGTTTCTTGACACAGCTTGGCTATATTTTTCTTTAAGGTGATTCATCTTCTCTACTTCCTAGAAGCCTGAGGTCTCCATGCCATGTGGAGTCTCCACTTGATTCCTAAAATTTACTAACCTCCTGTGTAATTTCTGAAACAAAAGCAGGTCCATTATCACTCTGGATGCTGCCAGGGAGGCCAAAGTGAGGGATTATTTCCTTCAGTAAAGCTTTCACTGCCTCCAAGGATTTCTCCATTCTAGTAGGATAAGCTTCTATCCATCCTGAAAAAGGTGTCAACAAAGATTAACAAATATTTCCACCCTCAGACCCTTGGCATCTGAGTAAATTTGATTTGCCAGTCCTCAAGTGGACACTGTCCTTGGTACTGTTTTCCTTCTTTCCTTTGATGGAGTTCTGTTTTGGGGTTGTTCTTCTGGCACATAACACTGTGAGCCAGTTTGACATAGATGGTTAATGAGTCTCTTCCACAGTGTGTAGCCTCATGCAAATGCTTCATGACTGGCTCTACTAAATGTTCAGGAAAACAGTATAGCTCCTTTCTCATTTTTTTTTCCATCCACTATCAGGACCTTCTTCTTCAAAACCCCAGCCCTTAGCTTTTTCTAAGTCTGCAGTCAAATATTCAGGGTCAAATTCTGACAAGTCCAGAACAGGTACCAAGGGCATTATAAATACTTCTTTAGCAGCCTCTTTTGCTGCCCGTCCAGTCAGATTGCTTCCTCTAGCCACTTTAGTGTCCTCTTTCTGATGTCTTGGGCAGTGTATAACTGCCACCTGCAAAAGTACCTGAACAGCTTCTAATAATTTTAAAATTTCTGCTGCATGCTTAATCTCCTTTTTATTTGGAGGTTAACAGTTCTTTGTCTTCCCAGATGAAACTATGTGCATGCAAAATTAGGAAAGCTTACCTTGAGTCTATATACACATTCAGTCTTTCCATGTGGCAATTCCAGTACACTTGTCAATGCAATCACTTCAGTTTTCTAAGCAGAGGTTCCTGGCGACAAGGCCTTGGCCTCCACTACTCCTTGAAGAGTCACAACTGTGTGCCCAGCCTTTTTGTTTCCTGTGTCCATATAACTGCTTCCATCTGTATAGAGTCCAGTCTGCTTCTTCCAAAGAATGGTCCTGTAAATCAATTTTGCTAGAATACACTTCATCATTTATTTCTGCACAGTCATGCATTAGCACAGCCAAGTCAGGGTCTGGGAGAAGAAAGGCAGGATTTACCTTACTTACAGTTTTGAGGGAGATGTTGGGATTGTGGAGAAGAAGAGCTTGGTATCTACCCATTCTTTCAACAGTCAGCCACATAGTTCCCTTTTGCTCCAGCAGGTTCAACACTTGCTGGGACACATAACTGGCATAGGCTGTCCCAAGGAAAACTTTTTCAGCTTCCTTCAAGAGCTCACAGGTGGCTGCCACTCTCAAGCAGGCTGGCGACCCCTGGACAGTGTGATCTAATTTCCTTGACAATTATGTGATGGGCTGCAAATGTCACTAAGCATTTGGGTGAGGAATCCTAGAGCAATGCCCTGTCTCTCACGCACATATCATTGAAAGGGCTTCAGTAGGTTTGGAAACCCCAAGGCCAGTGCAGAAGCCAGGTGCACCTTCAGGAACTCAAAAGCCTGAGTGCGCTCCTTTGTCAATTCTAAAGGGCTATATTCCAGTCCCTTCAGAGCATCATACAGTGGATTAGCAGTGAGCCCAAAGTTTGGAATTCAAATGCAGTAGTCACTTGCCATCCCTAGGAATCTTTTTAACTGTTTCCTGGTGTTGGGAGGGGTCCTCTGTGGACTTTTGTTGCATGGCCTGCACCATACTCAGATTTTTCTGCTCAGGGATGACTTTCCCCACCCCCTCAAGGAGGCATCTCTTATAATGCTCTAAGAGAGGAAGGCCATCCCCATTAGGGTCCCAGTTGGACTCAGTTACAGGTATTGCCCTTGGAAGGCCCAAAGCCCCATCTGGATTTTCTTGGTGTAACACTCGAGACTCTTCATTTGCCTTACCCAGCACTAGCCTCTGCTCATCCCCCTTATTGAAGCAAAGAATCAATAAATCTTGTATGTCTGCCCAATTGAGATGATAAGTGGCAAAAACCAATGCAACCAAATCAGTCATTTTAGCAGGATCTGTCCATAAGAAGGGTCTGAGCTTTTCTAGTTTAATAGATCCAATGTAGAAAACAGTATGTGCCCAATAATATCCAGCAGGCTGGCCCTCTGGCCTTGTTCCCGCTGAAAGTCTCCAAAACGGATATTGCCCTGCCCCAGTAGGGGCTTGTCCTCTACCCAATTTGGTAACTTGACTGATTCAAGACGTATGCCAGTTCAGGTGCACTTTCCCCATTTCACTCAACGGAGTGGATCCCCTGGGGCTGTGGGAACTCTGACCAGCTTGCAGTGGTCATAGTATCTAGATCTTCCTGGCCCCTCTCCTCTGAGCTTCTATCTTTCACATGCAAATTCCCTGTTCTTTGAGCCATTACCTTATTTTCTTTCTTTTTTTTTTAATTCTGCATGCATCTTTATCATGTAAACTCAAAAGACTTCTAGATAAGGCATTTTGTTCCACTTCCCTGATTTTTGACAAAACAACTCTAGTTACAGTATAATACCATAATTCAAAGACCCATTCAGTGACCAGCACTCTCCTGAGTCTACATTATACAGGACACAAACAGAACAGTACTACAACAAAACAACATACACTCTAGATATATGCTCATAAGTCGACGAATTAGAACTGGCCCCAAAGGACTTTTTCAAGGAATGGAGGCTTTCTCCCCCATTCTACCAGACGTAGCTCCAAACAGAGGGTACCCAAAACAGACCAGATGACCTAAGTCATGACCTGGGATTTTAACCTGAACCAGAAAGCGCAATGATTCAATCAAATGTGATAAACCACAAGCAGTGCCAGGAACGAGTGGGGGAGAATCCCTAAGTGAAATCACTTGGCAGCTGCTTGGAATTGTGTGAATCCAAACCCCCAGGGCCTCTCAGCCCAGGCAGCCAATGGGACTCCCACCAAATACCCAGACTTACCAGAGAGTCCCAAAGTCTGTCCCAGAACGGAGTTGCAAAATATGTATTTGGCATTCAGGCTGCCTGTCACTGCCAAACCCAATAATCAGTGACAGCAATTGAATCTTTTCTGGGTACTTTATTCAGATGGCCCACAATCTGAGAAGATGGTGGGTTCATACCCTAACAGACCATCTTCTCTTTTGTTTCCAGGTCAGAACTTTTATAATAGTAGGGGGGAGGGGGATAAACAAGGTGCACTGAGGGCTTTGAGATTCAGAAGCTGCAACATTCCAGTCCTGGGCAGTTAGCTGTTCCCAGGGGAGGGTGGTTGTCTGCCTCTCCCTGGAACACAAAGGCCTGGATGCCTCCAGTTGTCCCCAGGCGGTAATCTCTAGCAGTGCCCCAGGAGGTCAGTTGTTTTCCCAGAGGCCAGGATGGGCCTCATCTGTATTTTCTGAAACAAAAGCTTTAACATACACATTACTTGCTAGGCTTATAACTATTTACCTTAAACTAAAACTTTCCAAGTCTTGAGTCCCCTATCAACCTGAAATCTGTGCTGACGAGCAGTCCTGAGGAACTGGGCCCTTAAACCCATGGGGCCTGCACTGACTGTGGGTAGTGTCAGAGTGAAACTGCACCATAGGACACCCAGCCAGCGTCCAGAGCTGGGGTCAGCACTAGTCAGCGTTAGGAGGAAATAAAACAATATCACACCCCTCCTCCAGGCATCACCTCCCCCGACACGGGGTCTCAGGGCCCTTCATGGAGGGCTCAGATCCCACTGCTCAGCTCACCTCTAGGACAGCACCTGTCACTCCTGGCAGGTCTGGCTGTTGAATGTCCTCCAGTGTGCTTGTTGGTCATTAAAAAAATAACATTATATAACAATTTTAAAGTTACTAATATCTTTTGCTTAATTTCAGCCTCTTGGAAGACCTATTATATCCCACTGAATAAGTGAAAAAACTGAGGCTCAGAGAATTGAACCAGGCCCCCAGGGGATCTGTGCCCAGTGAGTGATGAGCTGAAGCCCCTTCTCCCTGGGCTTCTCCAGACCAGGTCAGTTTCATCCCCAGAAACTGCTGCACACAGGGAATCAGTTAGATGATGTCCCCGCTCCATCTGGAGTGCACAGCTCTGCCGATTCTATGAAACAAGCAGCAAGCTCCCCAGAGGCCTGGTTTTGCAATGAGGCAGGGGCTGTTCCCCTTTCGGGTGGATGTTTACTACTTGAGTGCTGAGCAGTCCCAAGGCAGATGGCCCCTGGACAGAACACAACCTCAATGGCCCCTGCAGTGAGGCAGGAAAGCACTGAGCCTCAGGAGCCCAGAAAACTATGAGAAGCTGGGAAAGCTGCTCCCTGACCCACTGTGGTGCGCCAATATGGAGCTGCCCTGTGAGATTTAGGGGCTCACCCATCTGGAGAGCTGTGCCTGGCCACACCCCCAGCTTCCTGAAGAGCCTCAGCCCTGGCTCTGTGGGCAGGCTCTGGGTGATGGACAGCCAGGGTGCACATGTGAAGATACGGGTCCCTCATTGTTACTGGGCCTGTACCCAGCACAGCGGCCCAACTGAACTTCTGCCCCTGGCCTGACTGCAGTGTGGCCTGTCTGGGTGTATGGCTCTAGGTTCCTGCTTTGCCTGGGGCTCTGCTGGCCCCTCCCCTCGCCTGGCCACACCCCTGTGTGGTTTCCTCTGGAAGGCCTTTGTTCAGTCCTGAGAGTGTTCTTCCTGCTTCCTGTCCCAAGCAGAAGAGAAGTCTAAAGAGACCTGAGTGTGCACCTCAGAGCTATATTCTACACTCTGAAACCTACCCTGTGTTCCCCCTTCCCCCCACCCCACCTCCTGTCAGCATCTCAACACAAGGCTGCTTCCAGGACTCCAGGTCCGGGAGAAGGAAGACTGAGAAGAACAGTAAGTGTCCTGAACTTCCATCCTCCATCCTTCCCCTGCACTCTCCTGAGGCCCCCAGCCCTGACCCAGCTGCTCAGTAACCTGACCCCTCCCAGTGTCCCCCAGCCCCTCTGTACTCTTCCTTCCAGTGCCTTTCCCTGACTCTCCCCTTCACCTCCCTTCCCCCAATACCATCCACTGGCAGGTGCCCTGGGGCTTACAAAGTGGGTTCTGAATGCTGAACAGCAGTTTACCAGGTGATGATAATGAACCATGTGGGAACCTTGCATTGGGAGATGGTTGGGACCAAGGATGAGTGCTATTCTCTGCCTGTCTGATGCCCCTCACTACACCCCCTCCCCAGAGATCAGTCCTAACACCCTCAGAGCCAGGACTGAGAAGTCCAGTTGGGCAGACGAGCTTCTTTTCGCAGACCAAGTCGGGGAAGCAGAGATGGCGGATAGTGTCCAACAGCAGCTGGCCCAAAACTTGGAGTTAATGACAAAGGAGCAGCTGAAGGAATTCCAGCAGTTGCTGCCTGACCAGGATCTCTGCAAGCAGTCTCCTTGTGTGACCACAACTCAACCTGACAAGGCGGATAGCATGGAGGTGGCCTCATGCCTGGTGGCTCAATACGGGGAGCAGCAGGCCTGGGACCTAGCCCTGCAGACCTGGGAGCTGATGGGACTGAGTGAGCTGTGTGCCCAAGTCCCGAAAGAGGCAGCATTGGAGTCAGGTGAGTACACAAAGTGACCTCTGCCTGCTGTCCATCTCCTGCCTGTATCACGGACCCCCTGCCAGACCTTCCCCTGTTCCTTGTTAGAGAGAGACATCAAGGCTCAGACTAGACTGGAGCTAAGAGGCTTTCTGTGGAAGGAGGGCCTTGCTTGACCTCACTTATGCCAAGGGCATCCCCAGAAACCCATGTGGTCACTACAGCACCTGGGAAGGAGAGCTCAGAGGGACAGAGGGACCAGAGGGACCTGAGGCTGACACTCAGAAGGTACCTGCAGGAAGCATGTGGGTTTCACACTCACCACTCAAACAGGAACTTGCCTGGCCTTGGACTGTAATCACAGAAGGAATTAAGCGACAAACAGGTTCTGGTCAACACCACCACAGTGGGCAAGTCATTTCTCTGCTCTATGCACCTTTCTCCCCATCTGTAAACTGAACCAGTAAGAACCTACCTCCTGAGCTATGGGAGGGTCAAAGAGAGAATCCATGTTAGACATCTAGCACAGAGTCTCATTCCTAGTTAGTGCCCCATAACTCGTTCTGCTGCTACTCTTGCTGCCACTGCAGATGTTACTATTAGCAGTTGTGGTTGGCAGAGGCTTTAGCCTCCTGTGGGAGGAGCTGAGGCACAGAGAGGAGTCGTGAGTTATATGGGGAGGGAGAGACAGAACCAGGACACAGATGCAAGCTTCTTGGAGCGAGGTCAGGACCTGTGCCCGGCAGTGTCAGGGCATCCTTCTGCATGAGAGGCTGGGGCAGGCTGCAGTGGGTGCACTGTTTCCTCCTGACCACTGTCAGTAATCAGGGTCTCTGCTTCCTGGTTCTTCCTGATTCAGGAACCCCAATGTCAGTACCCTGCCTCCTACCCACCGGGTTAGGCAGTGTCAACCTTCTTACTCACTTCCCACAGCCCAGTCTCCCCCATCCCTCTACTCCCTGGTTCCAAACAGACCTTTCCTACAGGGTTCCCCTCCACCACAGCACTGGAACGCTTTTACCCTGAGTCCTGGGGCTCCTCCAGGACTTAGAAAGAACTTGAAACTTTTGCCTGATAGATGGACAGAGCTGGAAAGAGAGGCTTGCTGAGTTGGCATGAGAGGCCCAGGTGGGACTACATGGCAGCCAGTAGGTGTGCACCCAGGTGAGGCTGTAGTGCAGGAGGACCTGGGCCAGGAAGCTGCATAAGATTATGCAGGACCCTGCATATGAGGATGGAGGAGCCAGGATGGGGTGGTGGGGCCAGTAGGCCTAGAAATGATCTTTCAGGGACATTCCAGTGTTGAGATCACATGCCCTCTGATTTGACAGATGGTAGACTGAGACCCATGCAGGCCAGGCAGTGAAACTGACCCAGCCAGGTGCCGTGTGTAACAGGGTCCTGACCCGGACTCCACTCCAGTGCTGGTCTCAGTGGACTTTCAAGTTCTGTGGGCTCAGGGTGGTAGAAAGTTCCAAGGAGGATTCTGTTCCCCAGGTGAACCCCAAGAGGAGGGCAGGCTTATTCCTCAGCCCAAGCCCATTCCCTCTCCTGACCTCTGTCATTTCAGCCTTCCTCACACCGAGTCACCAGGCTGAAATCTCAGCCACACCCTGGCCTCTTTCTCTTTTCATCCCAGCATCCAAATCCACACTCACACAGCACTTGGAAACAGAGCCAGGGCTGGGACCTAGAACCAGTGATTTCTCCCTCCAGTGTGCTGGGGCTTTGGGAAGGACCCCACCCCAGTTTCCATGTCCCCTTCTCTCTTCCCCTTCCTTCTGTGCCCACTCTCACTCCTGCTCCCAAGCCCTGGCCCTGATGGTCACGGGTTCAGTCTCCATTGTCTGATACAATTACAGCTAATCCTGCTCTCTTTCTATATACATTTGCATTGAATATATTTACATCTCTTTTCTTTAGTCTATTTGTGTCCTTAAAGCTGAAGTGAGTCTCTTGTAGGCAGCACGTAGTCAGGTCTTGGGGCTTTACTGTTGGTTTGTTTTCATTTTTTATCCATTCATCCACTCTATGTCTTCTGATTGGATAATTTATCCTTTTTTTTCTTTTTTTTAATTTTAGATTATTCAGTATAGTTTCTATCCTTTATTCCCATTCCAGCCCACCCACCCATCCCTCCCATTTCCAACCCCCCTAGTTTTGTCCATGTGTCCTCCATATTTGTTCCTGCAAACCCTTCCCTACTCCCCTGGAATTCCCTCCCCTCTCCCCTCTGGGCACTGGCAACCTGTCCTCTATTTCAGTGTCTTTGGTTATATTTTACTTGTTTCTTTGTTCTTTGTTTAGATTACTGCTAAAGGCGAGATCATGTGGTATTTGTCTTTCAATGCCTGGCTTATTTCACTTAGCATAATGCTTTCCAGTTCCATCCATGCTGTTGCAAAGGGCATGAGCTCCTTCTTTCTTTCAGCTGCATAGAATTCCATTGTGTAAATGTACCATAGTTTTTGATCCATTCATTTACTGATGGGCACCTAGGTTGCTTCCAGCACTTAGCTAATGTAAATTGTGCTGCTATGAACATTGGGGTGCATAGGTTCTTTTGGATTGGTGTTTCAGGGTTCTTAGGATATAGTCCCAGCAGTGGAATTGCTGGATCAAAGGGCAGGTCTATTTTTAGTTTTCTGAGGAAGTTCCATACTGTTTTCCACAGTGGTCATACCAGTCTGCAATCCCACCAACAGTGCAGTAGGGTCCCTTTTTCTCCACAACCTCTCCAACACTTGTTGTCTGTTGTTTTATTTATGATGACCATTCTGACTGGTGTGAAGTGGTATCTCATTGTGGTTTTAAT
>CM052545.1:64554159-64581944 GCA_028533065.1 Trachops cirrhosus | reverse complement strand
AAAAACCCATAAGAAATGTAGAGATGAATATTACAATGTGCCAGATTAAGAAAGGAGTGGCTTTTTTGAAGGAAAGTGTGCAAGGTATTTCACACCTGTCTGAAGCTCTTTTGTCTACTATACTTAAAGCAGTCTGAGGAGAATATTCTAACATTTCCCCTTCTGAAGAATTATGGGCCATTTCTGTCTGAACCATTAGGGGAGAAAAGGAAAGCTATTTTTAGCAAAGCTAATAGGCAAGTCATACTTCACCAACTCAAACATACAGTTCAGCCAGTAAATTTAGACTTATTTCAGGAAGTGGAGATGTAGATGGGCTTCTTAAGTGGGGTCTATACTTTGTAAACAAGCTCCCAGGTAATGAGATCATAAGTATACACTCCATGAAAATAAAAGGAAGAACGCAAAGTTTAATTTACACAACAAATCGTAAACCAGTCTCTGCTATTGCAAGAATGTCTTTTGAGAAGATCTCCTGTTGTAAGGCCTTCACTGGAATGATATTCAACAGTGACCATTTGACAGATTCTTCTTGCCTGTAAATTGAACAACTGACAGCCTCACCAGGTGCTGAAGTAATATCTGTATGCAGAAACCAGTTCAGCTTCCAAGTGAAAACAGTACTTTGAGGACAGTTAGCTGCACTAGAGTCCAATACCCACAACTGAGCATTATGATTGTCCTGGAAACATGATATTTCTCCTTAAGACCACACTTATTGTCACCAAAGAGACTGCCAGTTTTTAGTTTTTCCTTATTTGCATAAATGCAACAAGAACAGCAATTCAGCACATAGGCTCTTTGAATCTGCTTTGCTGTAACTTACACAAGGAACCTTTAGATTGAACTTTAGTAAATCCTGCAGGACAAAGAAGCCAAGCTGCACACCTGCCATCTGGCTTTGCTTGCAATTCTTATATTCTTCAAGTCCTTGAGGTTCCAAATGTGTCTTAGTGTTCACTCTTTGCTGTATTTCAGGAGAGCCACCTTTGTTCATTACTTGGAAAGACTGCTATTAATCACATGACCAAGAAATTACCAGATCATTTCTCCAGTAGGCCTTCATTACCTTCAAAAGTCAGTCTCATTTCCCCAAGGCTTTCTGGTAACAACCAGAAAGGAGTCCAGGCATGCCTCCTTCAGGCCTAACATTCCAGTCAAAGTCTTAGTAATTAAAACCACCATTGGAAACTGATATAATTGATTTCATACAAAGAAATTTTACACCATCACTCATTCATGAAGAATGCCAAAATCTGGAGGGATCAGGTAGGGAGAAAAATACAAAGCAAAAAGGGAAATTCTTATCCTTCCAATATCCACCAAATTTGCATCTCCATGCCTAATGCCTTCTATTACTAAAACCATATACTTTCTTTCAAACTTAATGTGAAGTTTTAACTCTTAGATACCTCAATTTCCTTTCAAAGCAGCTATAGGAGAGACTGGGAATCTTTAATCACACCACCTGCTATGCCAACCAGCACCAAACAACCTTTATTAGGTCCAACTGGCAAAAAGGCCTCAATGGCAGAGACTTTCTCTCACCAACTGTTATGCCAACCAGTCCACATCAGAGGCATCCTCTCACCTGCCAGTGCACCAACCAGCACCATGGCTCAAAGCCCCAAATGGCAAAGACAGAGGGTTCCAGGGGCACACAAAATAGCAAAGTTCAAACCAAGTCCTAAATAGATAAGGAGGCAAGCATAGAATAACTAACCAAGACCTGAAATTTCTTTCTTGTCAAGTCAAAACTTTCACAATCTTTTATATATCTTTACAACTTGCAATACACCTTCTGTACTCATTTAGAAATAACCATTTTAGCCTAAGTCAGTTTCAATCCTTGTCCTTTTAATGATGGGAAAGGACCATACTGAGATTCTTTGTCAAGCAACCAAAAATTCTTAGATTTGCAAACACATCCTAATTCTCAGTGTGTAAAATAATAAAAGAGGAAATAACGTAAAAGGAACACTGTCACTTTGTGTTGAGGGCTATTCTCCTTTTCCAAAAGACAAATTTTAAATCTCCTACCAGAGTTCAGGTCCAGTTTTCCCTTTCAGCATCAGCCACAGCAGCAGGGTCTAAGTTCTCAGGTGGTGCCCTGCCCCTTTATCTGTGTGTGGTGACTCCAAGGGTTGATTCCCCATGAGCTTTAGGGAAAAGAATGTTGTCAGCAGGTTGCCATAGGAATCAGTCCATTGCTCAGCTAGCTCCTTCTCAGGCCCTTGAGTCTTCCAGCTCTTTGGTAAGACTCAGCCTCTAGTCCAGAATGGTGTGAGGACTCATCAGACTGACAGATGGACCTGCAATAAGCAAACTTGTGGAAAATGGTCAGCATTTTCCCTAAATATTGCACATATTACTTGATTTTTACTCATGTTCCATATCTAAAGTGGGCATCTCTAAAACAGGGATGTGGAATGGTCTCCCATAACCTATTAGAAAAGGGCTTAATTTAAGCCTACTTCTTGATGCTACCCTAATTTTGAGCAAGGCTATAGGGAGTGTCTGGCTCCATTTCAAATGTGTTTTCTGTTGTGTTTTCACCAGGATCTTCTTTATTGTGTGGTTCATCTTCTCATCCTTCCCTGTAGATGAGGTCTCCAAGATGCATGTAGTTTCCATTGAATTTATAGTGCCTCTCCAGTCTTCTGGGATATCTCTGAAGTGAATGATGCTCCATTGCCACTTTGAATGCTCTAAGGAAATCCAAACCTAGAAATTATTTAAGTAAAAGTTTTGCTACTTCAGTCACCTTTCCCATTCTAGTGGGTTATGCCTCTACCCATGCAGAAAAAGTGTCTACCAAAACTAATAAAAATTTGAAATTCCCTCTGGTTTTAGGCATTTGTGTAAAATCTACTTTCCAGTCTTTAAATGGGCATAACCCTTTAAATTGTACTTCCTTTTCTGCTGGGGCCAGCTCTGTCTTTGGTTTGTTGTGGGTGCATACCTGATGGTCTTGAGTGATCCTCTGAATGGCCTTTGCAAATGAGGGACCTTCAAATGTGGCCTAATGAGGTCCATCAAATCATCCTTTCATGTAGGTGTTTAGAAATGGGATACACCAGAGCTTCAGAGAGAAAGATTATACCATGAGTGTGGATCTTCCATACAGAATTAGGGTCATTGTTAGAGAATCCCCATTCACAGGCCTGTTCCTCATCTTGTTCTGTATATAGGGTTTAAATTTTGACAAGTTCAAATAGGGGATCAAAACCCCTAAGTGTAGTGGTCCTCCAGCTGCTTGTCTCACTGCTTTATCAGCAGTTGTTTGCCTGCCTTATTTGGGAACCATCCATTCTGCGTCCTTGGCAGTGTATTAAGACAGTCTGGTTCAGTAGGTTCACTGCCTCTAGCTATTGTAAAATCTCTTTTGCATGTGTAATGTCCTTGTTCCCTGACATTAAGAGCCCTCTCTCTTTCCATATTGCACCATGGGCATGGATACCATATAGGCATATTTGGAGTTGGTATAGATGTTAACCTTCTTTCCCTGAGACATTACTAAGGCTCTGGTGAGAGCTATCAGTTCAGCCTTTTGTGTTGAGTTTCCCAGCACAAGGGCCTCGGATTCTATTACCTTGTCTGTGGTGACTACTGCACCCCTAGCTCGAGATCCACCATCTTCCCTGAGGCTGGTCCTGTCTGTGGATAGCTCCCACTCTGATGCTGCCAGTGGATGACCCAATAGTTCTGACATGCTGGACTAGACTTGGTTAATGATTTCCAAGCTGTCATGCTGGAGGGCTGAGTCTTCCTCTGAGTCCAGAGCAAGGTAGCCAGGTACAAGGTTCTGGTAGTCTGTAAGGTAACATTTGCATTGTCTAATAGAATGACCTAGTTTATTCCCATGTGCCCTGCCATCAACCCATACCCTCCTTTCTGTTCCAATAGAGTTAGGACCTGGTGTGATACATATACCATAGTAGGCTGCCCCAAAGTGAACTTCTCAACTTCCTGTAAGATGTCACAGATAGCTGCCACTGCCTAAAAGCATGGTAGCCATCCCTTTGTCACGTGATCCAGTTTCTTTGAGAGATAGGCTATGGGTTGGGGGATGTTTCCCAGAGTCTGGATTAGTAACCTCAGTCCAGTCCTCTGCCTTTCATAAATGTATCATCTGAATGGTTTCTTAATTAGGTAATCCTACTGTAGGGATTGAAACTAACTTTTCTTCAAGGTGTCAAATGCTACCTGACAATTTCTTGATCATTCAAAAGTTTCAGAGTTCAGTCATTTTAAGGAATTATACAGTGGTTTTGCTATAATCCAAAGTCTGGAATCCAAATTCAGCAGACCTCTGTAATCCTTAAGAACCCATGAAGCTGCCTCCAGTTCTCTGGGGTTTTTATTGGAGCAATTGCTTGTTTTCTATCCATCATCAAGGTCTTAGTACCCTGTTTCAGTTGAAACCCAGATATGCCACCTCTTGTTTGTAAATCTGGGTCTTGTGAGGGGATAGTTTATATCCTGTTTTTGCCAAGTGATTCAGGACTGTGATGGTATTAAGCAAACAGTCTTCACAGGTATTGCTAGTTATCAGTAAGTCATCTATGCACTGTAAAAGAATTCCTGATTTCAATCAAATATCCCATAAGTCTTTTGCTAATTCTTCCTAAAACATACTCAGAGAGTTTTTAAATCCTTGTGGCAACATGGCCCAACAGTTTGGTGCACAGCTTTAGTTTCTGGGTTCTGCCATTCCAAAGCAAATAGTTGAGCCTGTTCATCTATTGGGATGCAGAGAAAGGCATCCTTCAAGTCAAGACTATCTGAAAACCATTGGTTATCCCCAGTCACCAATGGTCAATAGAGTATAAGGGTTGGGCACCATAGGATGAATGTTCTGAACAATGTCATTTATGGCTCTAAGATCATGTACAAATCAATACTCATTAATAGTGTGGCTCTTTACCAAAACAGGAGTGTTAAGGGGACTGGCATGACTGAGTAAGCCCTGATTTTAAAAATTTTGTAATATTGGCTGAATGCTCTCTAAAGCTTCCTTCTTAAGGGGATATTATTTCTTTCATGGAATCTGCACCCCTTCTTTTATGTAAATTTTTATGGGAGGATGTTAGCCATTTTACCTGGGGTCCCATCAGCCCAAACAATTTGATTGAACTGCTCATACATCTTGGGAGAGAAGAATCACAAAGCGCACACCCAGCCTGGTGGCACATCATGCCCATAGTACCACTTTCTGACTGTGAAGTGCCTCCTACCCCTTCCTCAGATAGCTGATCTATGGGACATATGACAGGGACAGGGTGGCCCATCAGTGACAACCACCACCAGTGTTGGTAGACATGGTTGACCTGCCCCCAAGTGTCTTTGCATTTCCATCACTCCTGGTCATTTTTGGGCTTCTCAATTAATTCCAATGTCTCTCCCTTCTGGAATGTGAGCTTTTCAGTGATTGAGCTGAAAGTGTACAGTTTCTGGACAACATGGAGGACATAGGTGCCCTGGCAATTATCCAGGCAAGCTTTGCAGCAGGCTAGGAAGCTTGGGAATTCAGAGACCAACTCTTCTACCTTCTCTAGGATATAGTTGGAGGGAGCCCAGCTCAACTGCCTGCTGTAGCCACCATGCCAGCAGCCATTGCTGCACTACCCCATGACAGTGACATGCAACTCCATCACCAGGGACAGTTTGTCTACTTTCACAGTCATGTAAGCATACTTGACAAAGTCCAGGATGTTGAGGTCAGGGGGCAGTTGGGATGCTCTGTTTGGCAGGATACTCAGCATTTGTGCTGCGTGTCAGGGATGTCTCCCAGCACTCGTCTTCCTCTTGGTCTTGCTGAGGGCCTTGTGTTTCCTTTGGATTCTTCATGAGGGAGCCCTTCTTCATGCTGATTTGCTTCTCAGTGTAGTTGGACAGCATGTAGCCTGTCCTGCTGGCCACATTCCTCAACCACCACCATGTCCTGGAGTCATTCAGCAGACACATGTGCCAGTTCCTGATGTCAAGTTTCAGGTCCTATTGGAAATTCAGTCCCACCTGGCTATAACAACAACTTCTGTCATATTTCATAGGGGCCTGCTTTCATGGTGCTCAGTTAGGAGAGATATCTGGCAAAACAGAACTACTCAAAAGGAGAATTTTTTAGCTGATTACACCTCTGAAGTTATAAAGCTGTAGGTGGCTCACTCAGGAACTGATTCCCTGAAGGCATCATTAAGAGAGAGAAGTGGAATGGGGAAGGGGGAAAACCAATGAAACCTGCATTACAGAGTATATACCCCTGTGATTAACTGAGGTTTGATGCCCTGTAGGTCCTCAGGAGACAATGTAGAACATACCTCGGAGTGCTGTCTCCTGAGAGACAA
Organism: Trachops cirrhosus; assembly: GCA_028533065.1. Lineage (NCBI taxonomy): Eukaryota > Metazoa > Chordata > Mammalia > Chiroptera > Phyllostomidae > Trachops > Trachops cirrhosus. The sequence continues at coordinate 64,575,597 of CM052545.1, read as the reverse complement.
GGAACTGCCATCTGTCACTGGTTGAGTGCCCCTCCTAGAATATTAACTCCCCTGGGGTTCTTGCCTGCTACACTCATGCTTAATACAGACACCTCAGACAGGAAACCACCAGTGCTTGTAGAAGAAAATCCATGGCATGTGCCTCAATGGAAGGTGCAGAGGGGTACTATCAGGACCAATAGTATCTGCTACACCATCCATTAGCCCCTTCACTCCACCATGACCAATTACAACTTAAGGATGAAAAACTGATGCTCAGTAGATTAACAGTTCAGGTCATGGAATTCACGAGAGTGGAGAGTTGGGTCTGTTTCATTCAGTCTTTATCTCCAGCTTCTACATCAGAGCTGGCACTGTAAGACCTTGATTAATCTTTGCACAATGAGGGAACATCACACAGCAACAATGACTTGGTCAAGTCAAGACCTGAGCTGAGATCTCCTCCAATACACCCCATGTTTCCCCCACTGACCTGGTAAGAATGTAACATTACCAGCGGTTAGCACAGGGTGTAGCATGTGGGTGCAGAAAACAGTTGTTGAATGATTAAATGGTGAAACAAATGAACAAGTGTATTCCATACCTTTATGTTCCATCTTTCCCTTCCTTACTTAGGAATCACAGAAAAATACTCTAAAGAAAGTAGAGAAATGCCCTGCCACGCACAGTCATGGAAAAATGAGGATTTCCAACAAAAATTCACACAACTGCTACTTCTACACAGATCTAAACCCAGAGGCTATGATTTTCCATTCTGGATGAGGAAACATGAGGGTACAGATGATCAAAAACATTTGATTGAGGTCAGAGATTTATTTGGCCCAGGCCCAGGTACCCAGGGAGAGCCTCTCACAGTTGTACTGCATGGGGTCGCTGGAATTGGAAAGTCAACCCTGGCCAGGCAGGTGAGGAGAGCCTGGGAGGAAGGCAGGCTGTACAGGGACCGCTTCCACCATGTCTTCTACTTCAATTGCAGAGAGCTGGCCCAGTCCAGGACAATGAGTCTCGCTGAGCTCATCTCAAAAGACTGGGCTGGCCCTGTGGCTCCCATTGGACAGATCCTGTCTCAGCACAAGAAGCTGCTCTTCATTCTTGATAACGTGGATGAACCAAAATGGGACTTGAAGCAGCACAGTTCTGAGTTCTGTCTGCACTGGAGCCAGCAGCAGCAGGTGCACACTCTGCTGGGCAGTTTGCTGAAGAAAACCTTACTTCCTGGGGCTTCTCTGCTCATCACAGCTCGGATCACAGCTCTGCAGAAGCTCGTTCCTTCTTTAAAGCAGCCACGCTGGGTGGAGGTCCTGGGATTCTCTGAGTCAGCCAGGAGGGACTATTTCTACACATACTTCACAGATGAAAGCCAAGCAGTTAGAACCTTCAGCTTAGTCAAATCAAACCCAGCACTCTTGACCATGTGTGTCATGCCCTTGGTGTCCTGGTTGGTCTGCACTTGCCTGAAGCAGCAGATGGATCAGGGGCAAGAACTCTCACTGACCTGCCAGACAACCACTGCCCTTTGTCTGCACTACTTTTTCCACATTCTCCAAGCTCAGTCCCTTGGGACTAAGCTGAGTGGATTCTGCTCTCTGGCTGCTAAGGGAACCAGGCAAGGAAAGACCCTGTTCAGCCTTGAGGACCTCAGAGAACATGGATTAGATGAGTACATCATCTTCACTCTCTTAAAAAGGGGTGTTCTTCAAGAACACCCCAGCTCTCTGAGCTACAGTTTCATTCACCTGTGTTTTCAGGAGTTCTTTGCAGCAATGTCCTGTGCTTTGGGGGATGAGGAGTTAATAAGCATCAGAAGTATGAAAGAGTTGATAGGAGAATATGGGATGGTTGGTGTGTTTGGGGAACCAAGCACATGTTTTTTATTTGGCCTTTTGAGTGAGCAGGGTATGAGAGAGATGGAGAGCATCTTCAAATGCCAGCTGTCTCGGGAGAGGCATCACAAGCTGCTGCAGTTGGCCAAGAAGGAGGTCGACCTCACACAGCAGAACCTAGAGCCATATTGTTGGCACTTGCTCCATTGTTTTTATGAGTTTCAGGATGCAAGTTTTTTGACAGAAATATCTGATTTCTGTGGAATGAGGATATGTGTCCAAACTGACATGGAGCTCCTGGTGTTCACTTTCTGCATTAAATTGAATCAGCTCATGAAGAGGCTTCAACTGAATGAGAGTGGACCTCAAAGACAAGCACAAAGACCATCAGGTGTAATTGTGTGAGTGCTCCCCAGCCCCTCCCTCCAGCTATTCTTTTGTTCCCACTGTCCTGGGCCCTGGAGGAACTCTCATTAAGCTTGGCCTCAAGTTGCTAAAGGACCTAGGTCACCGAGGACCTCTAAGGGCCAACTCACACTCCCATTCTCTGTCTACCTAGGGTTCTGTGCATAGTGTCTAACCCTGTGACCTTCCCTACATGCCTCTGGGAAGCCTGCTGTGGCCCTGCCTCATATTCCTGCTTTTCCTCCTGTCTCTGTCATCATGGCCACTTTCACTCCTGGTGCATATCCACCCAGCCCACCTGCCTCTGTTTTTCCCTCTTGACATGCTTCCCACCAGGCACTGCTCACTCAGCTGCTTCAGGCACACCCTTGACAGCTGTTGACTATGAGCTTGGCCCTGAGATCTCTCCCATCACCTCAAAATGTGTGTGTGTGTGTGTCTGAAAAGGAGTCTCTATTTTCCCTGTGAAATGAATTTTCTTGTGTGTGTCAATGACGCACAATTGTCCCAGGAATCTCCATCTGAATATGATCTATTAGCTCTCTCTAACAACCCTCCAACCCCAGCAACACTGTTAACTTCCATATCTAGGTTCTGCAACTCAGTGGTATATTAATCCTTTAGTTCTTTTCAGTGCTCATCTCTCCTGTAGATAATTCACTCCATAAATGAGTATTATACACTGATTTTATGCCAGACCCTAAATATCAAAGATTAATAAAGCACATACCTGTCTAAAGGAACTCAGATAGGGAGAGAAGACAGACATCCATCCAGAGATAGAAGAGAGTAAAAAACCTATGGTAAGAGAGGCACAGAAGAGGCAGTTGGTAGCCCAAAGAAGGGAGGGATTATGTGAGTGCACCACAAAAGAACAGAGATTCCAAGGAGGAAATGTAGGCCTTGTGTGTTTTATTTTCAGATTTATAAATTTTTTCCTAATATAAAACTCATGTACATTGTAGAAAAATGAGGACATATAAATAAGCAACACAGTCAAAATTAATTATCAACCAGAATTCCATGACTCAGAGGTGATCATCAATCAAAAAGGATATATAGGGACTTCAGGTCAAGATGGAAGTGTAGGTGAACATGGCTCACCTCCTTGCACAACCACATCAAAATTACAACTAAAATATAGAACAACCATCACTAGGAATCACCAAAAATTGAGTTGAATGGAAAAACAACAACTACAGAAATAAGAAACCACATCCATCCAGACTGGTAGGAGTGTTGGAGATGAGACATGGAATGGGCTGGTCCCTCAACCACGTGTGACAGATAAAAATTTGGGAGAGACATTGGGAGCAAGTTTCCCACTCTCACACCAGACCCCCCAGCACAAGGTTCCAGTGCCAAGAAAATAAGTTCCCCTAACTTCTGGCTGTAAAAATGAGCAGGGATTGAGTCAGTGGAAGAAACTGCTGGAGTTCAAAGCATTTTCTCTTAAAGGGCCCACACAGACTTACTCAGACTCACTCCTAAAGAGCTCCAGCACCAGGACAGCAGTTTGAAAAGCACCAATGGCATATGGGGAGGAACTGAGATTATCTGGCAGCAAGATGAGAGCTGGGGGACAGCTTTCTCCCAGACAGTGAGTCAGGCAGAGGCCATCGTTCCTTTTCTGAACCCACCCACCCCCACCAGCAGAGCCACAGAGCTGGCAGGTGGGTGCCATACCTGAGATTCCATTAACCTGCCTAACACTGTTTGCCAGTCCTGGAGATCCTCTGAGGCTCAACCTCACCAACTTCCAGACTCACCCAGCTGTTAACAGTGGCTTTTCTATATGAATAGCTGGTCTTAGCTAACACTTCACAACTTCTTAAATTCTTTCAAACAAGCAACAGCTGGCCTCACTGAGCCCCTGGCCCCCATATCTCTTGCTAAGTGGCTCCAGGCTCAGCAGTAGCAGCAGCCAGCCTAGGTTCACATCTTGTCTTCGCAAGGGAATTGCCAAGTCCGGCAAAAGTAGCAACCATCTGTAGATTGTTTTGTAGCTCATGCAGGGTAGCTCCAAGCAGAACGCAGGTGGGGGCAGACCTTGGCCAACACCACTTGGGAAACCCCAAAACCTGCACACTCAGTGGACAACTACAGACAATGTTGGAGCACCACCACCCTGCCCCTGCACAGCTGATCTCCATGGAGGGTGGATGTTGGTGGTTCAGTGGTCACAGCAAGTCCTTGCTGCTAAATGGCCTGGAAAACTCCCTCCCATTGACCTGCCAACCCAATCAAGACTCATATACAAAGGAGGATGTACTCAGCCCCACAAAGGGAGAACCTCATATATGCAGCTTGGATGATAGGGGTGCCTGTGCCACTGGACCCTATAGGACACCTACTACATTAGGCCACACTACCAAGACAGGAAGTCATAGCAGCTTTACCTAACACATAGAAACAAACACAGAAAGGCTGCCAAAACAAGGAGACAAAGAAACATGGTCCAAATGAAAGAACAGATCAAAACTCCAGAAAAATACTAGACAAAATGTAGATAGGCAATCTGCCAAATGCAGAGTTCAAAACAAAGGTTATGCCCTGGCTGGTGTGGCTCAATGGATTGAGTGCTGGCCTGCAAACTGAAGTGTCATCTCTTCAGGTCCCAGTCAGGGAACGTGCCTGGGTGATGGATCAGGTCCCCAGTTTGGGGCATGGGAGAGGCAGCCACACATTGATGTTTCTCTCCCTCTCTTCTCCCTCCCTTCCTCTCTCTCTAAAAAAAAATAAAAAAAAAATAATTTAAAAAAAACAAAGGTTATAAGGATGCTCAAAGAACCTCATAAAGACCTTGACATCATAAATCAGATTCAGTCAGAACCAAAGATACACTAATTATAATAAAGAACACGTTACATGGAAACAACAGTAGAGTGGATGAATCCAAGAACCACATCAATGATTTGAAACATGAGGAAGCAAAAAAAAAAAAAACAATCAGAACAACAAGAAGAAAAAATAATTTTTTAAAAGAGGATAATGGAAGGAGCATCTAGGGCAACTTCAAGCGTTCCAACATTCTCATCACAGGGGTGACAGAAGGAGAAGAGAAAGAGCTAGAAACTGGAAATCTATTGGAAAAATAATGAAAGAAAACTTCCTTAATTTGGTCAAGGAAATAGACACGCAAGTCCAGGAAGCATAGAGAGTCCCAAAGGAAATGGATGCAAACAGGCCCACTCCAAGACACATCATAATTAACATGCTAAAGGTTAAAGATAAAGAGAATCTTAAAAGCAGCAGAGAAAAGAAGTTGGTTATATACAGGAGAGTTCCCATAAGACTATCAGCTTATTTCTCAAAAGAAACTTTGCAGGCTAGAAGTGATTGGCAAGAATGATTCAAAGTCATGAAAAGGAGGGACCTACAGACAAGATGGCTCTACCCAGCAAAGCTATCATTTAGAATCAAAGGGCAGACAAAGAGCTTCCCAGATAAGAAGAAACTACAGGAGTTCATCATCACCAAACCATTATTATATGAAATGCTATACAGGTTTATTTAAGAAAAAGACAACCAAAATTATGAACAACAAAATGACAATAAATACATATCTAATGACAACTGAATCTAACAAAACAAACTTAGCAAACAAGAAGATCAAAGACAATCATGGATACAGAGAGCATTTTGATGGTTGCCAGAAGGAGGGGGTGTGGGGGAATAGGTCAATAGGTGAGGGGATTAAGAAGTACAAATAGGTAGCTACAGAATAGCCATGGGGATGTAAAGTACAGTATAGGAAATGGAGTAGCTAAGAACTTATACGCATGACCCGTGGACATGATCAAAGGTATGGTGATTACCCGAGAAAGTGGGGAGTGCTCACTCAAGGGAGCTGAAGGGGGAAAAATTGGAACTGTAATAACATACTCAATAGGATGTAATCTTTAAAAAGTGGGGGTATATATTCTCTAGTCTCATTTTATGCACATTTCTAATGAGAAACTGAGCCATATTGTATATTATACTTTACAGTCAGCTTTATTTCATTTTTATATCAAGACTCTTCTCATGTTATGAAATAGCCTGATACAACACCATTTGAATGACCATATAGTGTTCCATAGGGAAGGTACTTTTTTTTTAACTTTTTATTTTAGTTTATTTATTACAGTTTTTATCCTTTATTCCCATTCCAGCCCACCCACCCATTCCTCCCCTCCTCCCTCCCCTTTCCAACCCCCCTAGTTTAGTCCATGTGTCCTCTATATTTGTTCCTGTAAACCCTTTCCTTCTCCCCTGGAATTCCCTCCCCTCTCCCCTCTGGTCACTGACTACCTGTCCTCTATTTCAGTGTCTTTTGTTATATTTTACTTGTTTCTTTGTTTTGTTGTTTAGGTTCCTGTTAATGGCGAGATCATATGGTTTTTGTGTTTCAATCCCTGGCTTATTTCACTTAGCATAATGCTTTCCAGCTCCATTCTTGCTGTTGCAAAGGGTATGAGTTACTTCCTTCTTTTGGCTGCATAGAATTCCATTGTGTAAATGTACCATAGTTTTTGCAGTCAGCTTTATTTCATTTTTATATCAAGACTCTCTTCTCATGTTATGAAATAGCCTGATACAGCACCATTTGAATGACCATATGGTGTTCCATAGGGAAGATGCCACACCTATCTGACCATTATCTCTCCTCAGGTACTTAGGTTATTTCTAATTGTTATGCTTACAAAACAACTTATGTTAGGGCGAACTGGTCTTTAAAGGACCTGGGTATAGTTGTTGCATTGGTGGTAGCCTTCAGAAGTACCCTGAGCAGGCACAGAGGCAGAGGCCAGGTGAGTAGCAAGAGAAGTCAAGGGCATCAAGACAAATAGAGTTTTCAATGGACAATGGCACCTGGAGTCTGGAGCGACTTCCATGGAAAACTGCAGCCTGCAGCTGCTGTGAGCAGGGAGTTTTTAAAGACACAGAGTCAGCCAGGCAAGGCAGAGAGAATAGCAAGGAAGACACTCTAAACAAGCCAGAAGCTTCTGAAGAGATGACAAAGACTGGCCCAAGGCTATGGGAGATAGAGGAGGACCAATACAAGATAGTAAGGATGAGCAGCTCACGTATTTGGTTTGTAATTAAGCACTGTGCATTTTGGTAATAGATTGTTAATTTTTAATTTTGGTCCTTCTGATTAAAGATTAAAGTTGGCAAATGTTCAGCAAAACAGAAAGTTTTAATAAGTATTCTTCAACTTTCCCTAAACCAACTGACTGTCCAAAAAACAATTAACTTTCAAACAATAAGTTGGTTTGTACCTTTGCAGCATGGATATGTCTTAGAGCTATTAACACTGAAACCTCACTAAGATATTTGAAATTCTCTATAGCACTTTCACCACCTCATAAAACCCTCTGCACTAGGTCCTCTTGTCTCCTGCTGGCAGCAAGGAGACTGAGGCACAGACAAGTGGAATTCACGTGCTGACAGCTGGCTCCAAAGCCTCTGCTCCTCACTTCTGCACGGCTCTGCAGACCTGGGGGAGGATGAATGAAGCTGGGGAAATATTATACTAAGTCAAGAAGCTGGTGAGCTATCAAGGTAGAGATATCTGGGAAGAAAATAAAGATGCCACTCTGGAACTTAAAATAGTATTTGCATCATTGAGCCCTGGCAGTAGATGAAATCATTTAAATAATGTGTGAAAATATAGAATTGAAGTTAGTGGAAATTCTACAAAGGCAGTCTACCCTAACATTCTCACAGGAAGCCAATCATCAAATTTTCTCTCCTGAGATAATCTCCTCTGCCATCTCTCTACAATGGACCCTCTCTGGGTCTTGCTATGCTTGTAAGAGGATAGGGTCCCTCCCAAGCAAATCCGAACAGTCACTTAAGTAGTCATAATCAACATTCCCATCAAACAGTCAGCTTTAAACCACCTCTTCCAGACTCTGTTCCTTCCTCCCACCAACTCCTTTCCTTTCTGGGAACTGGGACTTCACAGCATCTGTGCAACAGGAGGAAAGGCAGGTCTGCATTGAAGAGCGGATGACTGTCTGCATCCTCAAGCTCTGTGCCACACCCTGTGTTGGGCACTGCAGATCAAAGAGATGAACAATATCTGCTCCTGACCACAAGAGTGTCCCAGACTGAGGCAGAAACCGACACACCAAGTGAACACTGCAGTACAGAGAGGCAGGGGCTGTATAATGAGAAGCCTCATGGAAGTGGGGCACTTAACCCAGGGTGGTGGGAGCAGAGGGGCAGTTGGGGATGCTGACCAGCTGGGGGGTCGCCTTGCCCACTGCAGCCTGGTGCTCAGAGGACCCACACCCCACTGTGTTGTGCAGGGCTGTGCATATGACCACCCCCTCAGCACACACAGGTTTCATCTCTTCTGGTTCTCTCTCCCTCAGGTCCAGCTTGAGCCCATTTACAGATGCCTGGTGGCAGATTTTCTTCTCCATTCTCAACGTCCCTAGAAGCCTGCAGGAGCTGGACCTGAGTGGAAACTTTCTGAGCGACTCTGCAGTGCACAGTCTCTGTGAGGCCCTGAAATGTCCACTCTGCCACCTGGAGACCCTGAGGTGAGTCTGGCCCCAGTTCTGTACTGAAACAGGGATGGATAGGATATGAAGAGAGAAGTTGTGTTCAGGATGGGGGTGTGGTCTTTGTATTCAACAAACACTCACTGAGCCCCTCTCTGGCCATGCACTGTGCCAGGGGCCATGGTACAACAGTGAGCAAATACAGACAGGATTCCATCTTCACAGAGCTTTTAGGTGATTACCATTAACCACACAAACACATGTGTACATACAGGCCCAGATAAGGGCCTCCCATGAAAACAACCTTAAGAAAGTGAATATGGAAGAACATCTGAAGAATACAGAGGATTTACCTAAGTGAAGCAGGAGGGAAGAAAATTCAAAGGCCCTGTGGCAGAAAGGAGGATGGTCTTTCATGGAATTGAAAGCCAGTCAGTGAGGCTGGAGGATGGAGAGTGAAGGAGCAACAGGGGCTACAGGGATCATGCAGCCAGACCCTCTATGCAAGGCCCTGATGGAATCTGGGGGTGTTTTTCTAATGTAATGTGATTATAATCAAAAGGTTCATCAGATCAGTATATTTTCAAAGTAGAAACAGACTGTAGTATGAAAAATTGAGTGGAGAAGAGCAAAAGCAGAGATTGGGAAACCAGTTCATAGGAAAGTTTCAGTAGTTCTTGTAAAGATTGTGAGAGCCTGCAGGAAGGGACATTGTAAGAGTTTCCACAAGAAGTGGCAATGTCTTAGATGACAGTGTTGGCCATGGAAATGGAAAGAAGTGAACTGATTCAAGAGTTTTAAAAAGGTAAAATCAACCAGACTTAGTAATGGATTAGATTTATACACCAAGGTAGATGGAGGCATAAAAGGAGATCTTAGGTTCAGGCCAGAGGAATGCAGGGGATAGTAGCACCTCCACTGACGTGGGAAATACTGGAAGAGGAGTGGGTGGGGAAATGGGAAGGCATGGGTGGGATTTAGTGCATGTTATTTCAAGTTCTTTTGAGGTATCCAAAAGGAATAGTCAAACTTGTATCAAATAAAGCTCCATGCAAAAATAAGATGACCCATGGAGCAAATCTCAACAAATTTAAAAGAATTTAAGTCATACAAATTACATTCTCTGAATATAATAGAATGAAATTGGAAAGCAAAACAGAAGGAAATTCACAAGTATACAGAAATGAAACAACATATTCCTAAAGAAATAATGGGTCAATGAAGAAATCACAAGGGACATTTAAAAATGTTTTGAGCCCCAGCTGGCATAGCTCAGTGGATTGAGCGCGGGCTGTGAACCAAAGCATCGCAGGTTCGATTCCTAGTCAGGGCACATGCCTGGGTTGCAGGCCAAGTCCCCAATGGGGACCACATGAGAGGCAACCACACATTGATGTTTTTCTCTCTCTCCTTCTAACTCCCTTCCCCTCTCTAAAAATAAATAAATAAAATCTTTTAAAAAAATGTTTTGAGATGAATGAAAAGAAAAACACAATACACTAAAATTTATTTGATATACCCAAATCATTGCTTAGACAGACATGAATAAATATCAATGCCAAGACTATAAAAAGAAGGGGTACGACCACACACCCATTAAAATGGCCAAAATCTAGAACAAGACAACACCAAATGCTGACAAGTTAGTGCAGCAACAAGAACCCTCATACATTGCTGGTGAGAATGCAAAACAAAAAGGCCCTTTTGCAGATTCCTTCAGAAGTAAACACACCCTTACCATGTGATCCAAAAATCATGCTCCTAAGTATTTACCCCAATGAGTTGAAAACCCATGTTGACACAAAAACCTGCACACCAATGTTTATAGCAGCTTTATTTATAATTGCCAAAACTAGAGAGCAACCAATATTTCCTTCAGTTAGCAGGCAAATAAACTATAGTACACTCATACAATGGAATGTTATTCACTACAGAGAAAAAATAATCCATAAAGCTATAAAAATATGGAGGGAACTTAAATACATATTGCTAGGTGAAAAAAAGACAATCTTTGAGAAAGAACAAAGCAGGAGGGATCGCAATACCTGATATCAAACTGTATTACAAAGCCACTGTAATCAAAATAGCCTTGTACTGGCATAAAAACAGACAGATAGACCAATGGAACAGAACAGAGCCCAGAAATAAACCCAAGTCTCTATGGTCAATTAATATTTGACAAAGGGAGAAGAAGCATAAAATGGAGTAAAAATAGCCTCTTCAACAAATGGTGTTGGGGGATCTGGACAGCTACATACAAAAAAAAAGAAATTTGATCACCAACTTACACCAAAATAAAAATACACAAAAATAAATTTGAGGTGGATAAAAGACTTAAATATAAGTCATGACACCATAAAAGTCCTAGAGGAAAACATCGGCAGGAAAATCTCAGACATTTCACACAGCAACATCTTCACTGCTATGTCCCCTAAAGCAAGAGACATAAAGGAAAGAATAAACAAATGGGACCACATCAAATTAAAAAGCTTCTGCATGGCTAAAGAAAACAGCATTAAAATGAAAAGAGAACCAACTATATGGGAAAACATATTTGCCAATGATACCTCAGACAAGGGTTTGATCTCCAAAATATATAAAGAACTCACATGACTCCACTCCAGGAAGACAAAAGCCCAATTAAAAAAATGGACAAAAGACTTGAACAGACACTTCTCCAAGGACGACATACAGAGGGCCCAGAGAAACATGAAAAGATGCTCAGCATCACTAGCCATCAGAGAGGTGCAAATTAAAACCACAATGAGATGCCACTTCACACCAGTCAGAATGGTCATCATAAACAAATCAACAAAGAAGTGTTGCAGAGGATGTGAAGAAAAGGGAACCCTAGTGCACTATTGGTGGGAATGCAGACCAGTGCAGCCACTGTGGAAAACAGTATGGAATTTCCTCAGAAAACTAAAAATGGGACTACCTTTTGACCCAGCAATTCCACTGCTGGGACTATATCCTAAGAACCCTGAAACACCAATCCAAAAGAACCTATGCACCCCAATGTTCATAGCAGCACAATTTACAATAGCCAAGTGCTGGAAGCAACCTAAGCGCCTATCAGCAAATGAGTGGATAAAAAAACTATGGCCCATTCACACAATAGGATTCTATGCAGCAGAGAGAAAGAAGGAGCTCCGACCCTTTGTGACAGCATGGATGCAACTGGAGATCATTATGCTAAGTGAAATAGGCCAGGCAGTAAAGGACAAATACCAATACCATATGATCTCACCTTTAACTGGAACATTATCAACAAAAGAAAAAAGCAAACAAAATATAACCAGAGTCATTGAAATTAAGAACAATCTAACAATAGCCAGAGGGGAGTAGGGAGGGGACTGTGGAGGAAGGGTTTTCAGGAACTACCATAAAAGACACATGGACAAAATCAAGGGGGAGGATGGAAGCAAGAAAACAAGGTGGGTTTGTCTGGGCTAGCGGGGGAATGGTGAGAAGAAAATGCAGACAACTCTAATTGAACAACAATAAAGTAATTTATGAAAAAGAAAAAATACAATTCAGCAAACTGAAAAGCTACATAATGTATGATCCCAACAATATGAAATTCTTTAAGAGGCAATATTGTGAAGACAGTAAAAAGATTAGTGACTGCCAGGGTTGGGGGGAGGTAGGGATGAAGAGACACAGCATAGTGACTATTCTGTATAACACTATAATGGTGGGTATATATCAATTTATATTTGTCTAAATCCATAGAATATAGCTCTGGCCAGTGTGGCTCAATTGTTTGGAGCATTGTCCTCTAACTGAAAGGTTGCAAGGTCAATTCCTGGTAAGGACACATACCTTGGTTGTGGGTTCCATTTCCAGTCCAGATGCATGCAATCCCTACTCCAGGGGCAGAGTGGAGGCAACCAATAAATGCTCTCTCTCCCATTGACGTATCTCTGTCTCCCTTCCTCTCTCACATCATCTGTCTAAGAAGCAATGAAAAATGTCCACGGGTGAGGATTAAAAAAAAGATAGAATATAAAACATTAAAAGTGAACCTTAATGTAAACTATGAACTTTGGGTGATTATGGTGTGTCAATGTAGGTTCACTGATTGCAGCAAATGTTCTGCTCTGATGCCCAATGATGGTACTGGGGGAGGCTGTGTATGTGGGGACAGAGATATGTAGTTTCTGCACAAATTTTACTGAAAAAAAAACAGTTCTTTTAAAAAAATGTATTTAAGAAAGAAAGGAAGAGGACAGAAGGAAAGAATATGAGAAGAAGAAAAAGCTCAAATCAGAAACTTAACATTTCATTTTAAGAATCAAAAAGAAATAACAATAAAAGGAGAAAATACAACAAAAAGCAAGCAGAACAAAGAAAATAATATAAACTAAAGTGGAAATAAATAAAACAGAGAATACAAGAACAATACAAAAATAATGACAGCAAACGTTAGTTCTTTGCAAAGATCAGCAAAATTGAAACTCTTAGCTAAAATGAGTAGGATAGAAACAGACCTGATTCAAATTATTAATACCAGGAATGAAAGAGAGGTCATCACAATTGACTTCATTGAAAAATTTAAAGGGACTTCAAGGGAACATTACAAATATTTTAAGCCAACAAATTAGATAACCTAAATGAAAAAGACCATTTACTAGAAAAACACAAAGTATTGAAACTGGCTAAAGACAATTTAGGAAATTTAAATAAATTTGTAACAAGTAATGAGATTGAATTAGTGAAGGAAAGAAAGAAAGAAAGAAAGAGAGAAAGAGAGAAAGAGAGAAAGAAAGAAAGAAACACTTCCTACAAAGAAAACCCCAGGCCCAGATGGTTTCATTGATTAAGTCTACCAAACATTTAAAGGAATATTAACACCAATATTCTCAAACTTTGCAAAAGAAAGCAATAAATAGAAGAGGGAATACTTTCCAATGTATTTCATGATGGCAACATTACCCTGATATCAAAATCAGACAAAGACAAGCAAAGTAATCCCAGGGTATTAAAAAAAAGTAAGACCAATATCCCTTATGAATATAGATATGAAAATCCTCAGTGAAATATTAAAAATAAAATAAAAACCATGATAAAGCATGACCAAGTGGAACTTATCTCAGGAATGCAAAGTCAGTTTAAACCAGGAAAATCAATCTATGCAATACATCATGTTAACAGAATAATGAACAAAAACTATATGATCATCTCAATAGACATAAAAACATAGTTGAAAAAATCCAACACCTTTTTACATTATATTAACAACACTCAACAAATGAGGAAAATATGGGAACTTTCTTAGCCTAAAAATGACCAGCTATGAAAAACCCACAGCTCACATTACACTTAATGCTGAAAGGAAGAGTGCTTTTGCCCTAAGAACAGGAACAAGACCAAACTCTCCACTCTTTCCAAGTCTACTCAACATTATACTGGAGGCTCTATCCAGAGACAGTAGGCAAGAGACTGAAATAAATGTTTTCCATATTATAAAGGAAAAAGTAAAATGATCTCTATTTGCACCTTACATGACCGTGTTTTAAAAATCCTAACAAATTCACAAAAAATAGATATTAGAACTAATAAACTAATTATTGAGCTTTCAGGATAAAAGTTCATCATAAGAAATAAATTATACTTATACATATTAGCAATAAACATCCTAAAAATATAATTAAGATAACAACACCACATACAATAGCATCAAGAAGTATCAAATACTTGGGAATAAATTTAACAAAGGAAGAGCAAGACCCATATACTGAAAACTACAAAACATAGTTGAATTAAATTGAAACTAAATAAATGGTAAAACATACCATGTTCATGGATTGAAAGACTTAGTACTAGCTGTTAAGACAGTCATGATTGCCACACTGATCTATAAATCCAACTCAATCCATATCAAAACACAGCTACCTTTTCTGCATAAATGGTCGAGCTGACCCTAAAATTCATATGCAAAGAAAAGCTTGCATGTCAAACCTCGGGGGACATACCCATCCCAGTGTGGCATGAACAAGAGAAGTCAGCATTGACGCCTGAGGAGGAGCACAAAGGGAGGTGAGAAAACACCAAGGCAGTGTGGTGCCATGGAACTTAGGGGAGCAGAGACTTTCAAGGAACGTGTGCTCCCCAGGGGCCTTTGCTGCTAGGAGGTCAAGGACAATAAGGACTAAAGGTTGTCCATTAGATTTGTGATAGGGAGGTCATGGATGTCTGCAACAGGAACAGTTTTGTGAGGTGATGAAGTCAGCACCCAAATAGGAATGGATTAAAGATGAAGATGGAGGTGGAAATGAGACAACAAATTTAACACCTTTATCAAACTTCAGTAGTGAAGAAGAAAAAAGAAGTGAAACAGAAAGGAATGTGGGATTTACTAGAGGTGGGTGTGTGTGTGCTTGTTTGCATTGAAGAAGGAAAAGACCTAAGTTTGAATACATGTTGATAAGGATGATGAAAGATACAGGAAGAAGGACTAATTGATGGTCTGTTTTTCCTCAGAGGGAGGCAATGGTAGAAAGACTGGCCTTGGAGGAGTTGGGAACGCCTCGCCCTATAACAGAAGAGCAGATGAAGACCTCACAGAGAGAAAGTGTCCCATAGACACATAGGTTTGACTGTGGGAAGCTGATGGATTTTCATCTAATGGCTGTACATGTGCCTGTGAAGTAGAAATTCAATTCTACACTAAGAGTGTGAGGGTTGGGGTATTGGAGGTTTAGGGAAGGTAAAATATGGAAATGACAATTGTTGAGTGAGTGATTTCTTTTTTTAAGACTTTAATTATCTATTTTTAGAGAGAGGGGATGGGAGGGATAAAGAGAGGGAGAGAGTCATCGATGTGTGAGAGATACATTGGTGGGTTGCCTCTCGCATGCCCCCAACTGGGAACCCAGCCAGCAACCCAGGCATGTGCCCTGACTAGGAATCGAACTGGCAACTTTTCAGTTCACAGGCTGGCACTCAATCCACTGAGCTACATCAGCCAGGGTGAATGAGAGATCTCTGCCTGCCAGGCATTGTAGGGGCTCATGTGAGAGTCATAATTGTGATTCATAATGGCAGCCCCTGCCCTTGTTACTCAGGTGGGAGTGAGAGGGGAAAGTAGGAGGAGGGCAGAGGTGAGGGTTAGCTAGAGGGATATGATGGGAGGTCAGAGGGTAAATTCAGTCATATAGCTGATGACATATCACAGAATCTAAGCTAGATTCCATGAGAAGTGAAGAAAGAATTTGGGAAAAGTTTAGAAGAAGCG
Source organism: Trachops cirrhosus (assembly GCA_028533065.1). NCBI lineage: Eukaryota > Metazoa > Chordata > Mammalia > Chiroptera > Phyllostomidae > Trachops > Trachops cirrhosus. The sequence goes on along the minus strand of CM052545.1, from coordinate 64,559,632 downwards.
AGAGTGTAAAGCAATTGCTCACTGAAGAAGAGCTAGGTGGAAGACGTTGAGCAAGCAGAAGATGGTGTCAAATCCAGGCTTTGACTTTTCTGATCCACCATTTGCAGTGGAATCACCACCTAGATAAAGATTTTCATATAAACTTTTATGGGGAAGACCATGGCTCTTGAGGTTGAACACTCAGACACAATAGAAAATGAAGGCCAAGATCTAAGATAAGAATGGAATTTCTCTTGATCAGAAAGACTGATCTTTGCTAGCAAGCAACTGGAAGATGGACATACTTTGACTACCAGCATTCAAAAGGAGTCTGCTCTTCATCTTCTATTGAGATCGTGGTGGTGCTAACAAAGGAAAAAAGAACAGGAAGTCTTACACCAGTCCTGGGAAGAATAAGCATAAGAGGAAGAAGGCTAAGCTGGCAGTCCTGAAATACCACAAAGTGGATGATAATGGAGAAATTAGTCACGTAGCTCAGCAGAGCCCTTCAGATGAATGTGGTGATGGAGTGTTTGTATCCAGCCACTTGGAAAGACATTATTGTGGCAAATGTCTGGTGCATTGCTTCAACAAACCAGAAGACAAGTAATTGTATGTGCGTTCAAAAAAGACATGAACTTAAAGAAAATAAATCTAGGCTTCGGGACCTCCTATAACTACATGAGGCTTCTCCACTTTCCTAAAACCATTCCAGTGAGAACCACCTGAGTCCAGGAAGAAAAGCCTTTGAGAAGGTCTCAGAAATCCTGATTCTACCTTGAACTTCAGACCCAAGTGGGAAGACACCAATCTACAGTGTACTCCTTATATAGCAATAGAACCTCACAATCTCCATATCAATTCTGTATCTACTCCAAGAAATACATTCTTGGGCCTCAAAAAAAAAAAACTGTGAAAATGGCAGAGCAAGGACAATTATTTACATTTTGCCGATGATAAGAACTGAAGGGAGTTTAACTGATTTGCCCAAATTTACACAAGTGAAAGTGGGAGGGCTGGGCAGGCTCTGTCTCTGAAATATGCACCCACCTTTTCTCAGGCATGAACTTCTCTCTTTTGTCTTAACTCTATGGGTCTCCATGAGACTTACAACCAGGGGAGAAATGGGCAGTAGTGGCTCATCTTGGGCTCACTCCCTGAACTTGTCTCCAAGTCCCCATTTTTCTCTGACTCCCCAGTGAGCTGACAGCAGCCCTGCCTTGTCTCACTTCTTTCCCTTAACATTCCCAGAGAGCCAAAGCAGCCCGGCCTAGGCTCTCTCCTGTTGCTGCTTCTATTCTAAGCCCTTCCTTTGTTTCACTGTCCCCAGCTTTAATAAACAATTTCTCAAAATAAAAACAAAACAAGTTCCCTGGATGCTGTGACTCAGTAGATTGAGTGCCGGGCTGTAAGCCAAAAGGTCATGGGTTGGATTCCCCATCAGGGCACATGCCTGGGTTACTGGCTGGGTGTCCAATAGGGGGTGTGCCAGAGACAACTACTCAATGTTTCTCTGGTACACAATGTATCTCTCACTCTATCTCTCCCTGCCTCCCTTCCCTTCTCTCCATAAATAAATAAATAAAATCTTTTTAAAAGAAGTAAATGGGAGGGCTGAACTAGAATTCAGTGAGTACACAGCCCAGTACCACCTTCAACTCTTCACCAGGAAAGCCAGGATCAAAGTCATGCTGACTCAATGGAATAGTGTAATAAAAAGAAGTTTTTCACAAGAATACTAACTCTGGATCAGGCAGATATGAATAATTCCTCACTAGAAAAGCTGAAAGAACTCAAAGATGTACTGCCTTGGGATGTAAGAATGTCTAAGACCTTAGAGCAAAGTCTTAACTAATGTTTGGATTTCTCTTGAAATCAGTTGAATACTAGGTGTTTTCTGAGTATTTTGTTTTTCATGAACATGTACTATTGAGCATAGTACCTGGATAAAGCAGTAGGGATACATTAGAGATCCAAATGAGCAGATTCCAGAAAAAGTAAGGTCAGGGGGTAGGCAGGAGAAGGTAGAATCAAGACCCAGGATGGAAGAGCCTTGGTTTCCCCTGGGGCAGAAAGAAAAGAGAAGGGCTGCATGAAAACTGAGATGTGGGACTGTGTGAAATCAGGATGGAGACACAGAAGAAAAGCAAGAGACTCAGGTCCCATGGCAGCAACATCCTTTAAGTTCTATTCTAAGTACATGGGATAGATCATTTCCTTTGACCTTGGCAACCACCATGTGCAATGGGCATGGTGAATTCATGTTACAGATAAATAAACCTGAAGATGAAGAAACCTGCCCTATGTTCAAGTAGTAACTAGCAGAGGCAAGATTGACACCATGTCTGTGTGATGTCCAACCAGGAGAAGAGTAACCAGGTCCCAATTTTGGTGTTCTCCAGCTCATTCAGAGCCCTTCTCACAATTGCATCCCATGTCCCATCCAGCTGGAATCTGCCAAGTCTCCATCTTCAGCTCAGGACCCCAACCTAACACTCTCCTCCAGGATTTCTCAGAAACGCCTCCAAATCGGTGTATTCTAAACTAGACTTATGTCCATTTGAAAGAAAACCTATTTCTCTTCTAAGAACCAGCTAGATAATCCTAGGATCCAGTACAAAATGAAATGCAATGCCCTTGTTCAAACATCAGAAACAATGTGCCGTTAAAAGTGCTAACATACAAAGCTTTATTCCTTTCACCCCAGACTCTCTCTATATCATGAAGTGTTTTTTAATATATTTTCTTGATTATGCTAATACAGTTGTCCCTCTTTGTTCTCCCCTTTATTCCCTTTGCCCTGCACACCCTCCCACCAGCATCCCACCCACTTAGCTCATGTCCACAGGTCGTAAATATAAGTTCTTTGGCTTCTCCATTTTCTGTACTATTCTGAACCTCCCCCTGTCTATTTTGTACCTATCATTTATACTTCTTATTCCCTGTACCTTTTCCCACATTCCCCCCCTTCCACTCCCCACCGATAACCTTCCATGTGATCACCATTTCTGGGATTCTATTCCTGTTCTAGTTGTTTGCTTAGTTTTTGTTTTTCTTTTTATAGCTTCAGTTGTTGAATGCTATGTGTTTGTTGTCATTTTACTATTCATATTTTTATCATATTTTTTTAAACAAATCCCTTTAATGTTTCATATAATAAGGGCTGGGTGATGATGAACTCCTTTAACTTGGCCTTATCTCGGAAGCACTTTATCTGCCCTTCCATTCTAAATGATAACTTTGCTGAATAGAGTAATCTTCAATGTAGGTCCTTGCCTTTCCTGACTTTGAATACTTCTCCAGCCCCTTCTTGCCTGTAAGATTTCTTTTGAGAAATTAGTTGACAGTCTTATGGGAACTCCTTTGTAGGTAACGGTCTCCTTTTTGCTTGCTTATCTTTAATATTGGGTTATGTAATTATGATGCACCTTGGTGTGTGCTTCCTTGGGTCCAACTTCTTTGGGACTCTCTGAGCTTCCAGGACTTCCTGGAAATCTATTTCCTCTGCCAGATTGGGGAAGCTCTCCATTATTTTTTCAAATAAGTTTTCCATTTCTTGCTCTTCCCCTTCTCCTTCTGGCACACCTATGATTCAGATGTTGGAACATTTAAAGTTGTCCTGGAGGTTCCTAAGCCTCTCCTCAATGCTTCTGAATTCTTGTTTCTTCATTCTGTTCTGGTTGAATGTTTAGTTCTTCCTTCTGGTCCAAATCGTTGATTTGAGTCCGAGTTTCCTTTCACTGTTGTGAAAAGGAACTTCCCTTCACTGTTGTTTCCCTGTATATTTTTCTTTATTTCACTTTTCACAGGCTTCACTCTTTCCTCTATTTTCTGATCATACTCCACCATTTCTGTGAGCATCCTAATTACCAGTGATTTGAACTCTGCATCTGATAGGTTGGTTATCTCTTCATCACTTTTCTATTTTTCATATTCATCACAGTTCTATTTTTGGAGCTTTGATCTGTTCTTTCATTTGGGCCATATTTTTTGTCTCAGCATGTCTGTTACCTTGTAAGAGGTGGAGCCTTAGGTATTTGACAGGGCAGGGCAACCCATGTCCTGCGCTGTGGCACTATATGTGGGGTAAGTGTCAGAGAGGGAGCAATGCTGCTTACTTGACTCTCTGCCAGCTTTCAGTCACTTCCCCTGCTTCCCACAAGCAAACTGGGCCCATCTGGTGCTGATTCCCAGGTGGGTGGGATTGTGTACTTCTAGGACCCTGTGGGTCTCTCTAATGAACTCTCCTATCAGGCTGGGAGCTCCTTTCACCGCCTCAACACCCACAGATTTTTACAGCCAGAGGTTTTGAGGCTTTATTTCCCTGCACAGGAATCCTGGGTTGCATGGTCTGTCTTGCTGCCCAGTTGTTCCTCCCGGTTTATCCGCACACAAATATGGGACCTCCTGGTCTACCAGCTGCCACCTTGTCACACATCCTTTCTACCCAGGCCGCCCATCTCCACCACTTCTACTGGTCTGGATGAATATTTCTTTTTTAACTCCTTGGTTGTCAGACTTCCATACAGTTTGACTTTCTGGCAATTCTGGTTGTTTTTGTTTTTGTTTTCTTAAATTTGTTGTTGTCCTTCTTTTGGTTGTGGGATGAGGCAAAGTGTATCTACCTACATCTCAGTGATGGCCGGTAGTCCACAAACTATTCTTTAATTGCTATTTAAAGTTGCTGTCCCTTTGTCATGCTGCAGGTGCATGCAGAACCTCTCAGGTGCCTGAGGGCCATACACACAAGTCATTGTGAGCACAGCTCAACACATGCCAGGCTTCTCCTCCTACAAGGCACCAGACCCATGCACTATGCCCTAGACTTCTCCTCCCATGGGCCCATCACCCCAAACCACAGTACAGAGAAGACTGTCAAAGATACCATTCAAACTTAAAGCACATGGGAAACTCATCACCTCCCAGAGTATTTCCATGATGCACTAAGTATATGAATCACAGTGGGCAAAAGACTTGCCCCCAAAATCACTAAATCATGCTATGCTGTTGTCACCAAGCCTCACTCCAAAGCCAGCCCTAATCCTCACTGTGCCTGATGGAAGGGCTATCCAGGGCCCCACAACATCAAGGGACAGGGAAGGGGTGGCCAAGAACTCTTCCTGGGTTAAGGGTAGGAAACAAAGAGATGGGGACACATGTGACACAGAGCTCCATTGTCCCATCAGAATTCACTTACAAAACACAAATAGGCAGATAAAATTTTTTTTAATTTTTTATTTTAGTTTATTCAGTACAGTTTCTATCCTTTGTTCCCATTCCAGCCAACCCACCCATCCCTCCCCTCCTGCCTCCCCTTTCCAACACCCCTAGTTTTGTCCATGTGTCCTCTATATTTGTTCCTATAAACCCTTCCCTTCTCCCCTGAAATTCCCTCCCCTCTCCCCTCTGGTCACTGACTACCTGCCCTCTATTTCAGTGTCTTTTGTTATATTTTACTTGTTTCTTTGTTTTGTTGTTTAGGTTCCTGTTAAAG
>CM052545.1:64537741-64553659 GCA_028533065.1 Trachops cirrhosus | reverse complement strand
CTCCAAGGAGCTCAGATCAGAGCCTCGACCTTTGCCTGGAACTGGCCTTTCTCAGATCAGCTAAGCCCTCCATCTTTCAGAGCTCAGCTCAGACCCTTTGAACAGAGTCCAGTAGGCCCATCAGTGCACTCACCCTGACCCCAGGCACAGTGATACTGGCAGGGGGCCACCTGGGCCTGTGTTCCTGCTGAGTGAGGCTCCTGGGAGCTGGGCCCTTGCTCAGGGCCCTGTGTTTAACACACTGCGGGTCGGAGGGGATGCTGGTTCCCCAATGACGGGCTCTTGTCCTGAACTTCAGAGCCCTTTCCTTCCACATCAGGTGAGGCAGAGCCCTCAGAACCAGGACACGGGACATTTACAGTCACAGGCTGAACACATCACAGTGAAGGAACAGCAGTGCTGCAGCAGGTTCCCAGGAGGGAGATGGACTCTCCTGTTCCAGAGGTGTGCCCCTCCTGCTGGGCCATGGATATAAGGTGTTTATATGGATGCGGGTGGGAGGGGAACTTTTTACCCCAAAGCTCTCTCTCTCTGTCTCTGTCTGCCACTCGGGGTCATTGCTTACCATGCTCCAAATCTCACCCACTCATTTGTTCACTATTTTCAATTTGTTCATCTCCTTAGTCATCGAATGGAAGGGAAGGGACATGCACCAAACAAACAAACAAACAAACAACTTCACTCTGGCTGCTGTGGTTCCTTGGCTTCTTTTTGGTTGTGTCTGTCTCTGCCTCCAACCTCGCCCCACCCCCATTCTGTTCCATGTCTCTGGACCAGCCTCAAGGAGTGAGCCCTGGTCCTGGGTCAGCTCCAGGGAGTTCTGGGTCTTCCTCTTACCCACTGTCCATGAGCAGCTGAGGCTTCTCCAGATTCAGGGCCCTCAGCATCTCTGTCACCTGCTCACTCAGCTGGCTCTGGTCCAAGCTGCAAGCACAAAGGAAGCCTCATTACCCTGGGACACCCATTGATCTCAAGGTCCTCAGGGCCCAGAATCATGGAATCTTCCACCTCTCACAGGAACCTGTCTTTGGTCCCTGAAATCACGTTCTGAGATGGAAAATAGCATTGGGAGGTTTAGGAGAAGTGTTGCTGGGTCAACCCCAGGGCAAAGGAAGGGAGGGAGCAGGACTGGGTAGAGGGACAAGTTGGGCTGTGATGCAGTCTCCAGGGACACAGCTGACTCTGTGGGACTTCTGATGTGGGGGTGACCCTCCAGAGCTGCTCCATACTGGGAGGAGGGGCTGGGTGTTTATACCCCAACACTGGTCAGTCATTGGATGCAGGCCACCCCAGGAAGGGATGTGACCTTGTATGAGATGGCCCTAGCTGCAGAAGCCAGGCAGCACTCTCAGGGAGGTGGTTACGTCTTCATTCCTGGAAGGGAAGTGGGCAACACTTCACAGCAGCCACCAGAGGACAGCCTGTCTCCATTGCCTCAAAATGGCCACACAGATGAGTAGGTCCTGGGATTTTCTTCTTAGAGGCTGGAAGGTTTTTAGGAAAGAGAGCCCTCTTTCCACTCTCACAGGCTTTGTGTGCTGGGGTGTCCATTGGATTTGGGAGCTGCTGCCCTCTCTGGGTCTCCACATCCTTATCTCCAACAGGATGGCCCTGCTCTGCCTATTGTGAGCCATGGAATGGAGGTGAGAAAACCATACTTCCTGTAAATGGTGCACACTGTACTCATTACTGCTGTCAGAATTGTTCCCCCTGGGGAGGGTGTGGGGCCACAATGTAGGAAGTTGACCCTCTCATCCAAGTCCCTGGGCTCTAGGAAGGAAGGAGGAGGCAGAAACCTTTGCAGGATGTCCAAAACCAAGGTGCTCTGAGGCCACCAAGGGATGCCCAGTAATTAGTGAGCAGGGTGATAATGCAGACGTATAGGCAGGCCCCACTCTGGAGAGGCCCTTCAACATACAGGGGTGGTGGCAGCCACAAATGCCCAGTGCAGAGGGGCTGGGGTGTGAAGGTGCCAGCCCCATGGACTGGAGCTCCCTTGGGTGTGAAGGGTCAGAGCTGGCTTTGGGGGGACCTACATGTAGAGTGTTTAACCCTTGCTCTCCTGCCCCTACTGCTGCTCTGGGTTTGATAAAGAGGGGCCTGTTGGAGGAAAGCTGGAGGCTGAAGTTTTCCTGTCCCCTCTGAGAGCCAGAAAATGGAGCCTCAGCAAAGACCTGAGGGTCAGGATATGAGGTTTGGAGCCCTGCCAGCTCTGAGAGTGTGTGATGGGGCCCCAGCCAGAGCCCCAGGGAAATGTTGCCAGAAACAGCCTGTGGACTTGTTTTCAGACTGCAGATGATAGAGGAAGAGGCCGAGAGGCAGTGTGGGAATGAGGGTGGGGTCCCTGCACTGCAGCCACACAGGGCTCCAGGGCTCTGAGCCTGTGTCTGTCCTGGGGTCTCCCCAGTGCTCTGCTCTTCGTCTGGACTGCGGCCCCTGGCTGGGCCTGGTCAGCTGCTCTTTGTGCTTCAGATCTCAGCCTGATGTCACTCTCCAGGGAAGCTCTCCCTGCTCCTCAGTCTAATTCCTTCTCCCCTCATGCCACACTCTCATAACACAGTGCACGTTCCCTTTGCAAACTCCATGTGGCTTAGAAATGCACACTGTTTGTTAATATGTGGTTATCATCATGCCTTGCCATCAAGTTTCAGGATGGCAGGGCCTGTGTCTGTTGCTCACTATTGTGCCCTCAATGCCTGGCCCTGTGGTTGGCACATGGGAAGCATTCAATGAATGAATGAATGAATGAATGAATGAGGCTATGAAGGAAGGAAGGGAGGACTGCCCTGGAGTGGAGAAGTGAACCTGGGAGTCCCCCAGAACATGTGGCCTCACTGTTGGTTATCATCTGACACTCTCAACTTTGCTCCCAGAACTGTCCTGGTTTTACATGCATTGTATTTCATTAGAGTCTATGAGGTGGGTATGAGTTTCCATTGTACAGATGAGGAAACCGAGTCTCAGAGGTAGACCTGCCCATGTCTTGTGGTGTAAGTGGCAGAGTTGGTAGGGAACCCAGGCTGACAATTTATTTTCTGTCTCTTTACTTCTCTTGTCCAATTCAGGGCCCCGAATCCCTTCTATTCCTCTCCTTCCCCGACCCCCTGCTCTCTGCCCTGCAGGGACCCACAGGGCTTTACCACAGGAGCCTTAGTTGGCAGGTGGGCTGCCTGAACCCTTTACACAGCAGCCTCCCACCAAGGTCACCCAGGTCGTTCTGCCTCAGGTCCAGCTCTGTCAGGCTGGGGCTACCACTGAGCATGGAGGGCAGGTCCTGGCAGCAAGCAGACGTGAGGCCACAGCTGACCAGCCTGTGGGAGAGATTTGCACAGGCCCATGGTCATTGTTCACAAGGCCTTCTCCTCAGGGTAACTAGGGTTGGTTTCCCTTTCTAGAGCCTGGGGCCCTTTGGGGGTCCTTGGTGACATTAAAGAAAGACAAAGGTGTGTCTGGCTGCAGTAACCTGGGAGATTGTAACTTCCTCTGCAGCTAAGGAGCCACAAAGGATGTAGCTCGTCACTGTGTGACTCTCACAAACCTTGCCCTCCCCGCATCAACTTTATAGGATTGATTTACCCAACATTCCACTTGCACCCTAGGTCTAATTGTTAACTACCTCAGCCCTGCCAAATGCCCAGTTAGCAGAATGGGATGCTTTGGTGGTTTCAACATGAGGGCATCTAGCTTTCCCTGACTCCATGACCCTGTCCTGCCTAGTTCTCCCTTTCTCTCTGCCCCATCCTTAAAATTAGTGTCAGTGAGGCGCAATTACAGCAGGTGCTTCAGCTTGCAGCTGGACTTTTGCAGCTTCTGCAAAAGGTGCTGGGCCCCATTGTCCAGGAGCTTGTTGAAGCTCAGGTCAAGCCCAGTCAGGTTCTGGCTGGCGCTCAGCCCATAGGCCAGGTCCTGGCAACCCTCTGCTATGAGGCCGCAGTCAGCTAGCCTGTGAGAGACACACACCAAGAGCATTGAGTTTATTCATTAGTTGATTCTATAGCACACACACCCACTAGCACCCACTGGTACCTCTCTGGGTCAGGCAGATGTGAGACTCCCCCAGACCCACAGAAATGCACAGGCACTGGGGGATGACAGAATCAAAGAACAGTGGGTCACTTTTCAGATGTTTTGATCAAAAGCCTTTTATGTTTCCCTGTTTTTTCCAATTAAGGTCCTTGTCTTTGACTATGGGACTCTGGAGGTCTGGCTCCTTGTCATCTCTGTTCTCATCTTATATTCCTTTTATCTGCATCCTCGCTGACCTCTTTGCTGTTAAACACTCCAGGTACAGTCCTGTCTCGGGGCCTTTGCATCTGCTGTTTCTTCACCAGTGACAATCTTCTCACTTGATAGCTCACAGCAGCGTGTTCTCTCACCTGCTTCAGGAATTTGCTCAATACCTGCCTTGGGGCAATCTTGCCTCATGACCCTTCTTGTTTAAAATTTCAGCCCCAGCCCCAGCCCCAGCCCCAGCCCCTATTCCTTTCTGCTTTACTTTCCTCTATAGCCCAAATCACATGCAATATGTTTTACTTGTCTATTTGCTTTTTGTTTTCCCCTCAAGGATGTATGCTCCATCAGGGAAGAGTTTACGTTTTTAATTGGACTCCAGGGCTTAGGGCAGGTCTCACACATAGTAGGAACTTAGTAACTATGTGGTTAATGAGTGAATGAAATAGAGTGAAGAGGGGCATGTTGAGTGTAGCTGAAGGCAGAGGCATGAGGGGTTAACATTGACCAGTGAAGGGGGAGCAGACACGAGGGGTGCCTTAAATGATGGGTAGGAGCATTGTGGTTTGTTGCTCCGTGGTTGCCATCTTGAGTTCCTTAATAATTTTATCTTTAAATTTGTGTTTTGTAAGTGAACTCTGATGGTACAATGGAGCTTTGCCTCACATGTGTCCCCATCTCTTTGTTACCTACCCCCAATCCGGGAAGAGTTCTTGGCCACCCACTTCCCTGTCTCTTGATGCTGTGGGGCCCTCGATAGCCTTCCCATCTGGCATGGTGAGGATCAGGGATGGCATCTGGAGGATTAGGGCTTGGCGACAACAGCATGGCACATTTGGTGATTTGTTGGGGGAAAGTCTCTCACCGACTATGGTGAACATACCTAGTGTCTCATGGAAATACCGTGCAAGGTGATAGGTCTCCCATGTGCTTTGGGTTGGGATGGTGGTCTTTGGCAGTCTTCTCTGTGGTTTGGGTTGATAGGCCTATGGGAGGAGGAGAAGTCTGACTTGCCTTTTCCACCCAGTCTATGGCACATGTGGGTCTAGCAGCTATTGGGAGAAACCTGGCATCTGGTGGTCTGTGGTCACACTGACTTGTGGGTATGGCCCCCAGGCATCTGAAAGGTTCTGTGAGTACCTGCAGCATGCCAGAGGGAGGGCAACTTTAAATAACAAATAAAGAACACCTTGTGATAGAACGAGAGACTGGGGTGGAAGGAATAAATCTTTGTATGTTAGTTCCTTTAATGGCACATTTTAATGATGTTTGAGCAAGGGCACTGCATGTTCATTCTCTCCTGTTTCCTATGATTATCTAGCTTGTCCTAAGAGGGCGATCAGGCTTTCTTCGCTTAGGGAGGAAAGTGGAGTTTAGAATACACTGAGTTTGAGGAGCCTCTGGGGCCTGCTGGAGGAAGGTGTTGACTTTGGGTCCTGAGCTGAAGGCTGACGCTTGGCGGGTGCCCACTGGAGGAGGCCTGGGATGCATCTGTGTGAAGTTCCCTGAATGAGGTGGAGGACACTGAAATTGGGACCAGGTTACTCTTCTCCTGGTTGGACATCACACAGACTTGGTGTCTAATCTTTCTTCTGTCAGTTACTGGTTGAAGACTGTGTGCAGGTTTCTTTATCTTCAAGTTTGCTGATCTGTAACATGAACTCACCATGCCTACTGCACACAGTGGTTGCCAAGGTCAAAAGGGATAATATATCCCGACTGTTTAGAACAGCGCTTGAAGGATGCTGCTGCCGTAGGACCCAAGCCCCTTGACTTTCTTCTACATCCCTGTCCTGATTTCACACAGCCCGCGTCTCAGTTTTCATGCAGCCCTTCTCTTTTCCTTCTCTCTCTAGGGGCCAAGGCTCTACCACCCTGTGTCTTTGATTCCATGTCCTCATGCCTCCCCTCTTTCTGGAATCGCCTCTTTCAATCTCCAACCCTTCCCCGCATTTTATTTTTTACCAGTTCCTTCTACTTTGTCCATGTTCTATGCTCAAATTTACATGTTCATAGAAAACAAAACACCCAGAATCTTTGAGTCTAACATGTTCAACTGATGTCAAGGGAAATCCAATCATTGGCTTAGACTTTGTTCAAAGGTTTTAGACATTGTTACATCCAACAGCAGTAAATCTTTGGGTTCTTTTACACAGAATCAACTTTTCTAGTGAGAAAATATCCACATCTGCCTTATCCAGTTAGTGTTCTTGTGAACAACTACGCTGTATTACACCGCCTCATTGAGTCAGCATGACTTTGATCCTGGTTTTCATGATGAAGAGTTGGAGGTGGTGCTGGGCTGCACAGTCACTGGGTTCAAGTCCAAGCCCTCCCATTCTACTGTGTAAACTTGGGCAAGTCAATTAACCTTCCTGAGCTTCAGGTCTTATTATGTGGAAAATGGAAATAACTTTCCAGGCTCTGTCATTTACACATTTTTTTTCTGAAGGTATTTCTTGGAGTGGATACGGAACTGATGTTGAGACTGTGAAATTCTATTGCAATGTAAGGAGTATATTGTGGATTGGTGTCTTCCTACCAGGTTGTAAAGCTTAAGGTAGAACCAGGAAACAGAGAAGTGTAATGTAAGTTGTGGGTTTTTCATAGCTGGTTGTTGTCAGGCTGAGATGTTTTCCTTGTATTCCAGGTTTGAAGAGTGTTGTTAATGTGAAATGGTGCTTGGTTTTATCAACTGCTTTTGAGATGATCATGTAGATTTTATCAATTATTCTATTAACATGAATGTATTGCATTGATCAGTTTTTCTGGGTTAAACCAACTTTGATCAGTTTTTTTGATTAATACAAGTTTACATTCCTGGTATAAGCACCCCTTGGTTGTGCTTTACCATTATTTTAATATGTCTTCAGTATTTTGTGGAGGATTTTCATATCTATATTCATAAGAAATTTTGGACTGTAGTTTTTTTAATACCATGTGATGACTTTGCTTACCTTTGTCTCATTTTATAAAACACTTTTATTTGTTTATACTATTACAGTTGTCCCAAAATTTTTCCCCTTTGCCCTCTTGCTCCCACCCATCCCGCATTCCACAGTGAATCCCCACACCATTGTCCATGTCCAGGGCTCATGCGTATGTTCTTTGTCTAATCTCTTCAGTTTCTTTCAACCAGTCCCCACCTCTCCCCCTATAATGTCAGTCTGTTCCATGTATCCATGCCTCTGATTCTGTTTTGCTCATTAGTTTATTTTGTTCATTAGATTCCAATTATAAGTGAGATCATATGCTATTTGTCTTTCATTAACTGACTTATTTCACTTAGCATAATAGTTTGCAGTTCTATCCATGCTATTGCAAAAAGTAAGAATTCCTTCTTTTTTATTGCTGTGTAGTATTCCATTTTTGCATATATGTATCACAGCTTTTTTATCCTCTCATCTACTTATGGACACTTAGCCTGTTTCCAGGTCTTGGCTATTGTAAATAACACTGCTATGAACATAATGGTGCATATATTCTTTTGAATTGGTGTTATAGGATTGTTTGCATATATTTCCAGAAGTGTAATTGCTGAGTCAAAATGCAGTTTTATTTTTAATTTTTTGAGGAAACTCAACACTGTTTTCCAGAGTGGTTGCACTCTGCATTCCCACCAACACTAGATAGACTAAGGTTCCGTTTTCTAAACATCCTCACCAGCACTTGCTGTTTGTTGATTTATTAATCATGGCCATTTTGGCAGGTGTGAGGTGATATCTCATTGTGGTTTTGATTTGCATCTCTCTGATAATTACTGATGTTAAACAATTTTGCATACGTCCATGGGTCATCTGTATGTCCTCCTTGGAGAAGTGTCTATTCTGGTCCTTTGCTATTTTTTAATTGGATTGTTTGTTTTTGAGTCATATGGGTTCTTTATATATATTTTGGAGATTAAACCCTTTTCCTACGTATCATTGGCAAACATGTTCTCCCACACATTGGGTTCTTTTTTCATTTTGTTGATGGTTTCTTTAGCTGTGCAGAAGCTTTTTAATGTGAAATAGTTCCATTAATAGTTCCATGTGTTTATTTTTCCAGTTTCCCTTGCCCTAGGAGATATATCAGCAACAATATTTCTAGTAGAGATATCTGAAATTTTACTGCCTGTTTTCTTCTAGGACTTTTATGGTATTGCAACTTATATTGAAGTCTTTTATCCATTTTGAGTTTATTCTAGTGTGTGGGATAAGTTGGTATTCCTGCCTGCTTTCGCTATCAGGGTAACGCTGCCATCATGGAATGAGTTGGCAAGTATTCCCGCTTCTATTTTTTATTTATTTATTTTTTTTGCAGAGTTTGAGAATAATTGCTGTTTATTCTCTTTAAAGTTTTGGTGGAATTAATCAGTGAAGCCATTTGGGTCTGGGCTTTTCTTTGTAAGAAGGTTTTGTTTACTGATTCAATCTCTTTCCTTGTTATAGGTTTATTAGATTTCCTAAATCTTCTTCAGTGAGTTCCAACAGTTTATGTTTGTCTAGCAAATGGTCCATTTCATTTAGGTTATCTAATTTATTAGCTTAATGTATTTTATAATATTTCAATAAAGTTCTTTTAAAATTTTCCATGAGGTCAATTGTGATGAATTCTCTTTCATTCCTGATATTAGTAATTTGCATCATCTCAGTTTTTACCTAGGCAGTCTAGCTAAAGATTTGTCATTTTGCTGATCTTTGCAATGAATTACCTTCTTTGGTCATTATTTTCTGTGTTTGTATTTTTGTGTGTAATTTATTCCCTCTGTAGTTTATATTATTTTCTTTCTTCTGCTTCCTTTTCATTAAAGTTGCTCCTTTTATTGTTATTTCTTTTTGAGTCTTAGAGTGGAATGTTAAATTATTGAATTGAGCACCTTTTTCTTCTTTTCCTGTTTTCCTTCCTTCTTTTCCTTCTGCCCCTTCTTCTTTCTTTCTTAAATAGACTGTTTTCTAGAACAGTTTTAGTTTTTTAGCAAAATTTGAGCAGAAGCATGGAGAGGTTCTACATATTCCTGCCCCCACATACACAGCTTCTCTCATTACCAACATCCGATGTCAGAGCGGGACATTTATTGCAGTCGGTGAGCCCACACTGACACATCATAGTCACTCAAAGTTCATAGTTTACATCAGGGCTCACTTTTGCTCTTTCATATTCTATGGCTTCTGACAGATGTAAAATGACATGTATCTACCATTGTACTGTAACACAGAGTAGTCACTGTGTTCTGTCTGTCCATCCTTACCACCCCCGACCCTTGCAATCACAGATCTTTTTATTGTGTTCATATGTTTGTCTTTCGAAGAATTCCATGTTGTTGGGGTCATACAGTATGTAGCTTTTCAGATTGTGTTTTTTCACCTAGGAATGTGTATTTATGTTTTTCTCTTGTCTTTTCATAGCTTTGTGGCTCATTTTCCCCCACATTAAATAATATTCCACTGTATGGATGTACCACAATTTGTTTATCTGCTCACCTACTGAAGGACACCTTGGCTGTTCTCCAGTTTTGCAATTATAAGTAAAGGTGCTATAAAAACCCATATACAGGATTTAGTGTGGACATAGGTTTTCAACCCACTTGAGTAAATAACAGAAACACGATTGTTGGATAATATGGTAAGGGTGTGTGTGGTTTTGTAGGAATCTGCAATGAAGCCACATCACTTTGCATTCCTATCTGCAGTGTATGAGAATTTCTGTTGTTCCATAAACTTGTCAGCATTCGGTGGTGTCTTCTCTAGATTTTGGCCAGTCTAATGGGTGTGTAGTTTTACATTTTATTTTCTTTTTAAAATCTAGGCATTCAGCCCCAGCTGGTATGGCTCAGTGGATTGAGTGTTGGCCTGCAAACCAAGGGGTCACAGGTTTGATTCCTGGTCAGGGCACATGCCTGGGTTGAGGGCAAGGTTCCCAGTTGGGGGTACGTGAGAGGCAACCACACATTGATGTTTCTCTCCCTCTCTTTCTCCCCCTCTCTCTAAAAATAAATACATAAAATATTAAAAAATAAATGAAATCTAGGCATTGAAATCCACACATTTCCCTCTAAACACTGATTTAGCTGCATAAAATAAGATTTGGGATGTTGCATTTTGATTTTCTTTCATCTCAAAGTATTTTTATATTTGTCCTATGCTTTCCTCTTTTTCAAGAAATATATTTTATTGATTATGCTTTTACAGTTGTCCCATTTCCCCCCCTTTATTCCCCTCTGCCCTACACACCCACTTCCACTCGTATTCCCCCCTTTTAGTTCATGTCCATGGATCGAACATATAAGTTCTTTGACTTCTACATTTCCTATACTATTCTTAACCTTCCCACATCTGTTTTCTACCTACCATTTATGCTACTAATTCTCTGTACCTTTTACCCTCTCCCTGCCTTACTCCCCTGTTGATAACTCTCCATATGATTTCCATTTCTGATTCTGTTCCTGTTCTGGTTGCTTGCTTAGTTTTTTTTTAGGTTCAGTTGTTATTAACTATGAGTTTGTTGTTATTTTACTGTTCATATTTTTGATCTTCTTTTTCTTAGATAAGTCCCTTTAACATTTCATATAATAAGGGCTGGGTGATGATGAACTCTTTTAACTTGACCTTATCTGGGAAGCATTTTATCTGTCCTTTCATTCTAAACAATAGCTTTGTTGGATAGAGTAATCTTGGATGTAGGTCCTTGCCTTTCATGACTTGGAATACTTCTTTCCAGCTCCTTCTTGCCTGCAAGGTTTCTTTTGAGAAATCAGCTGACAGTCTGATGGGAACTCCTTTGTAGGTTACTGTCTCCTTATCTCTTACTGCTTCTAGGATTCTCTTCTTCATTTTTACCTTGGCTAATGTAATTATGATGTGCCTTGGTGTGTTCCTCCTTGGGTCCAACTTCTTTGGGATTCTCTGAGCTTCCTGGACTTCCTGAAAGTCTATTTTCTTTGCCAGATTGGGGAAGTTCTCCATTATTTGTTCAAATAAGTTTTCAATTTCTTGCTCCTCCTCTTCTCCTTCTGGTACAGCTATAATTCAGATGTTGGAACATTTAAAGATGTCCTGGAGGTGTCCTGAAGCCTCTCCTCATTTTTTTTAATTCTTGTTTCTTCATTCTGTTCTGGTGGACTGTTTATTTATTTTTTCTGCTCCAAGCCATTGATTTGAGCCCAGTTTCCTTTCCGTCACTGTTGGTTCCCTGTACATTTTCTTTTATTTCACTCTTCATAGCCTTCATTTTTTCATCTAATTTGTGACCAAATTCAACCAATTCTGTGAGCATCCTGATTACCAGGGTTTTGAACTGTGCATCTGATAGGTTGGCATTCTCTTTGTCGCTTAGTTGTATTTTTTCTGGAACTTTGATCTGTTTTTTCATTTGGACTATTTTTTTTTTTTGTCCTGGGACACCTGTTATGTAGTAAGGGGTGGAGCCTTAGGTGTTCACCAGGGCAGCGCAACACACGTCACTGTGTTGTGGCGCTGTATGTGGGGGAGGGGTCTGAGAGGAAACAGTGCTCCTTGCTCTGCTCTCTGCTGGTTTTCAGTCACTTCCCCCATTACCCACAATGAAATTGGGCTTTTCTGGTTCTCATTCCCAGGTGGGTGGGTTTGTGTATGTTCTAGAACCTTTTGGTTCTCTCCAACAAATTCTCCTGTGAGGCTAGGAGGTTTCTCCTACTGCTGCCTCAGTACCCACAGATGTTTTCACTCAGAGGATTTGAGACTTCATTTCCCTGTGCTGGAACCCTGGGTTGAGTGGTCTGTCTGGCTCCTCAGTTGTTCCTTCCAGTTTATCTGCACGAGAATGTGGCACCACCTGCTCTGCTACCTGCTGCCTGGCCTGCCCTGTTCCTCCAGCCACTGCCTTGCTGTGAGCTCTCTCAACCCAGCACCCCATCTCTGCCCCTCCTACCAATCTGGATAAACATTTCCTTTTTAGCTCCTTAGTTGTCGGACTTGCATACTGTTTGATTTTCTGTCAGTTCTGGTTGTTATTTATTTTTAAATGTGTTGTTCTTTTGGTTGTGTGAGAAGGCACAGTGTGTCTACCTATGCTACCATCTTGGCTGGAAGACTGCTTTCCTCTTTGATACATTGTTTATTTAGGAATATGTTGCTTCATTTCTGTATATTTGTGAATTTCCTATATTTCCTTCTGTTACTGATTTCCAAATTCATATCATTATGTTCAGAGAATAAAAATGGTGTGATTTCACTTTTAAACAATTTGTTGGGATTTGTTTTATGGGGCATCTTGTTTTTGCAGAGCTTTATTTGATGCCTGCTTGAGTATTCTCCTTGGTTACCTCAAAAGAACTTGAAATAAACCTGCACTAAACCCCACCCATGACGTCCCATTCCCCACGCACTCTTCTTCCACTATCTCCCATCTCACTGAACGTGCCACCATCCCATGTGTTCCCATGGCCTGAACCTAAGGTCATCTTCTGTCTCCACCTGTGAATCCAATCTATTACTCATTCTGGTTTATTTTACTTTATTTTAGATCTCCCGAATCCCTTCACCTCTTTCAATTTCCATGGACAACACTGTAGTTCAAAATATCACACACAGAAACTATATTAATATCCTTTAGTTTAACCTCTCATCATTTTAATAGGAACAGATGAAACTTCCCTATGAACTGGTTTCCAAACCTCTGCTTTTGCTCTCCTCCATTCTGTTTTAATATTGCAGTGTATTTCTCTTTTGAAAATCTACTGGTCTGATGAAGATTTGATTATAATCACATTATTAGAAAAGCACCCCGAGATTCCATCTGGGCCTTGCATAGAGGGTCTGGCTGCCTGATCCCTGTAGCCCCTGTTGCTCCTTCACTCTCCCCCCTCCAGCCTCACTGGCTGGCTTTGGATTCCATGACAGCCCTTCCTCCCTCCTGGACAGGGACTTTGAACTTTCTTCCCTCCTGCTTCACTTTACAGTATCCTCTTGAAGGATACTGTAAATCCTCTGTATCCTTCAGATGTCCTTCCATATTTGCTTTCTTAAGGTTGTGTTCACAAGAGGCCCTTATCTGGGCCTGTAAGTACACATGTGTTTGTGTGGTTAATAGTAATCACCTACAAGCTCTGTGAAGATGGAATCCTGTCTGCATTTGCTCACTGTAGTAGCCATGGCCCCTGGCACAGTGCATGGCCAGAGAGGGGCTCAGTGAGTGTTTGTTGAATACAAAGACCACACCCCCATCCTTATCACAACTTCTCCCTTCATCTCCTGTCCATCCCTGTTCCAGACCAGAAGTGGTACCAGACTCACCTCAGGGTCTCCAAGTGGCAATGTGGACATTTCAGGGCCTCACAGAGACTGTGCACTGCAAAACAGCTCAGGAAGTTTCCACTCAGGTCCAGTTCCTGCAGGCTTCCAGGGACGTTGAGAATGGAGAGGAAAATCTGCCACCAGGCATCTGTAAATGGGCTCAAGCTGGACCTGAGGGAGAAAGAACCAGAAGAGATGAAACCTGTGTGTGCTGAGGGGGTGGTCATATGCACAGCCCTGCACAACACAGTGGGGTGTGGGTCCTCTGAGCACCAGGCTGCAGTGGATCACCCTGCGGTGACCCCCCAGCTGGTCAGCCTCCCCAACTGCCCCTCTGCTCCCACCACCCTGGGCTAAGCGCCCCCTCTTCCGTGTGGTTTCTCACTGTACAGACCCTGCCTCTCTGTACTGCAGTGTTCACTTGGTGGGTCTGTTTCTGCCTCAGTCTGGGTCATTCTTGTGGGCAGGGGCAGATATTGTTCATCTCTTTGGTCCACAGTGTCCAGCGCAGGGCCTGGCACAGAGCTGGGGAACACAGACAGTCATCCTCTCTTCAATGCAGACAGGGCTTTCTTCTTCCTGTGGCACGGATGTTGTGAAGTCCCAGTTCCCAGAAAGGAAAGGAGGAGATGGGAGGAGGGAACACAGTCTGGGACAAATAGTTTATAAATAATTTTGTAGGATAGCTGAGTGGTGGGAAGGTTAGACATTGGAGGGATTGGCCAGAGAGGAAAAAGGACTCATGGACATGGACAATAATGTGGTAATTGCTGGGGGAGGGGGGCATAAGAGGACAAAATGGTAATGGAAAAATACATTAAGATTAATTTAAAAAAAGATACTTCGGTGATTGGATGTTGTGTCTGACCACATATGCTGCTGTCCAGCTTCAGTGGGACCCTGTCCCCTCTCAGGATAGCAAGACACAGCGAGGGTGTCCAGGACAGAGATGGCAAAGGGGACTGTCTCAGAAGAGGACATTTGCAGGATGTGGGGAGAGGATGATGGGCCTCGTCTGGGAGTTTTAGTGCAGACTGCTTTGTGTATTTCCACTAATTTAAATTACACATTTTCACACACTATTAAGTAATTTTATCTAGTACCAAGGCACAGTGACTCAGACTCTGTTTCATGTTGCAAACTGACATCACTTTTCTTGCCAACTATCTCCACCTTCACAGCCCAGTAGCACCTTGACCCGACCGATATGTCCCCAACTCCATTCATCCTCCCCCCAGGTCTGCAGAGCTGAGCAGAGGTGAGGAGCAGAGGCTCTGGAGCCAGCTGTCAGCACGTGAATTCCACTGGTCTGTGCCTCACTCAGCCTCCCCGCTGCCAGAAGGGGACAAGAGGCCCTGCTGCAGTGGGTTGTGTGAGGACGTGAAAGTGCTACAGAGACTTTCACAAATCTCAGTGTGGTTGTAATGTCCACCGCTCTAAGATGTATACATGCTACAAAGGTACCAAAATACCCCTTATACTCCTCTCCCCCAGCAATCTATTTGTTTTTTTTTAAACAGTTATTTAGTTTTGGGGAAGTTGAATAATTCATTTTTAAACTTTTTGTTTTTTTGAACACTTGCCAACTCTAATGTTTAATCAGAGAGACTAAAAGAAAAAATTAAAAATTTTTATCAAAGGGCACAGTGCTTAATTACAAACCAAATACATGAGCTGCTCATCCTTCCTATCTCCTATTGGTCCTTGGCTCCCTCCCACAGCCTTGGGCCATTCTCTATCATTTCCTCCTGGACTTCTTTTTTAATTAATATATTTTATTGACTATGCTATTACAGTTGTCCCATTATACCCCCTTCATTCCACTCCACCCTCAACACCCTCTCCCACCCACATTCCCCCGCTTTAGTTCATGTCCATGTGTCATAAGTTCTTTAGCTTCTACATTTGCCATACTATTCTTGCCCTCCCCCTGTCCTTTTTCTATCTACCATCTATGCTACTTATTCTTTATAACTTTCCCCCCTCTCTCCTCCTCCCACTCCCCTGTTGCTAACCCTCCATGTGTTCTCCATTTCTGTGGTTCTGTTCCCATTCTAGTTGTTTGCTTAGTTTGTTTTTGTTTTAGGTGTGGTTGTTAATAATTGTCAGTTTGCTGTCATTTTACTATACATGTTTATCTTCTTTTTCTTAGATAAGTCCCTTTAACATTTCATAAAATAAGGGCTTGGTGATGATGAACTCCTTGAACTTGACCTTATCTGAGAAGCACTTTATCTGCCCTTCCATTCTAAATGAAAGCTTTGCTGGATAGAGCAATCTGGGATGTAGGTCCTTGACTTTCATGACTTGGAATATTTCTTTCCAGCCCCTTCTTGCCTGCAAGGTTTCTTTTGAGAAATCAGCTGACAATCTGATGGGAACTCCTTTTTAGGTTACTGTCTCCTTATCTCTTGCTGCTTCTAGGATTCTCTGCTTC
>CM052545.1:64512950-64537241 GCA_028533065.1 Trachops cirrhosus | reverse complement strand
CTCCAAGGAGCTCAGATCAGAGCCTCGACCTTTGCCTGGAACTGGCCTTTCTCAGATCAGCTAAGCCCTCCATCTTTCAGAGCTCAGCTCAGACCCTTTGAACAGAGTCTAATAGGCCCATCAGTGCACTCACCCTGACCCCAGGCACAGTGATACTGGCAGGGGGCCACCTGGGCCTGTGTTCCTGCTGAGTGAGGCTCCTGGGAGCTGGGCCCTTGCTCAGGGCCCTGTGTTTAACACACTGCGGGTCGGAGGGGATGCTGGTTCCCCAATGACGGGCTCTTGTCCTGAACTTCAGAGCCCTTTCCTTCCACATCAGGTGAGGCAGAGCCCTCAGAACCAGGACACGGGGCATTTACAGTCACAGACTGAACACATCACAATGAAGGAACAGCAGTGCTGCAGCAGGTTCCCAGGAGGGAGATGGACTCTCCTGTTCCAGAGGTGTGCCCCTCCTCCTTGGCTGTGGATATAAGGCATTTATATGGATGGCGGGTGGGAAGGGATCTTTCCCCTCAAAGCTCTCTCCCTGTCTCTGTCTGCCGTTCAGGGTCATTGCTTCTCATGCTCCAAATCTTACCGACTCATGTTCACTATTTTCAATTTGTTCATCTTCTTAGTCATGGAATGGAAGGGTTTCAGCAGGGAAGGGACATGAGATGGTTTGCACTACACTAACTAGCCAACTAAATAACTACCTACTTCACTGTGGCTGCTCTGGTTTCTTGGCTGCCTCCTGACTCTGTCACTCTCTACTTCCAACCTCACCCTACCCTACTTCTGCTCATGTCTCTGGACCAGATTCAATGTTTGAACCCTAGGCCTGAGTCTGCTGAAGGGAGTCCTGTGTCTCTCCGCCTTACCAACTAACTTCGAACATCAGAGGCTCCTCCAGGTTCATGTTCCTCAGCATCTTTTTCACCTCCTCACTCAACTGGGTCCAGTCCAGGCTGCAAACACAAAGGGAGCCCGGTTATCTTGACACCCACATAATCTCAAGGTGTGCCAGGGCAAGAAACATGGAATCTTCCACCTCCCACAGGAACTTGTCATAGGTTGGATTCCCCAAAATCAGCTTCTGAGATGCAGAATAGATTTGGGAAGTTTATGAGAAGTGTTCCTGGGTCAACCCTAGGGCAAAGGAAGGGAGGGAGCAAGACTGGGCAGAGGGACACGTTGGGCTGTGATGCAATCTCAGTGGACACAGTGACTCTGCAGTACTTCTGATGTGGGGGTGACCCTCTAGGCTGCTCCGTACTGGGAGGAGGGGCTGGGTCTTTATACTGCTACACAGGTCTGTCGTTGGACACAGGCCAGGCCAGGAGGGGAGGTGACCTTGTGTGACATGGCCCCAGTTGTGAGAGGCCATCCCTGTAGCCGACTGCTGGCAACACTCCCAGGAGCTGGGGTTACATCTTCATTCCTGGAAGGGAAGTGGGCAGCACTTCACAGCAGCCACCAGAGGACAGCCTGTCCCCATGGCCTCAAAATGACCACACAGATGAGTAGGTCCTGGGATTTCCTTCTTAGAGGCTGGAAGGTTTCCTGGAAAGAGAGCCCTCTTTCCACTCTCACAGGCCTTGTATACTGGGGTGTCTGTTGGATTTGGGAGCTGCTGCCCTCTCTGGGCCTCCACATCTGCCTCTCTGCCTGTTGTGAGTTATGGACACGGAGGTGAGAAGACCATGCTCCTTCCCTACAAAGGGTGCATACTGTACTCATTACTGCTGTCAGAGCAGCTCTCCCCTGGGAAGGGTGTGGGGCCACAATGTAGGATGGGCTCCCTCTCAGCAAAATCCCAGGGATCTAGGAAGGAAGGAGGGACAGAAAACCTTGCAGGACATCCAAGAGCAAGCTGCTGTAAGGCCACCAAGTGGTGCCCAGTAACTGGTGAGCAGGGTGACAACGCAGATGTACAGTCAGGCCCCGCTCTGGAGAGGCCTTTCAACACACAGGGGTGGTGGCAGCTACAAATGCCCAGTGGAGAGGGGCTGAGGTGTGAAGGTGCCAGCCCCATGGACTGGAGCTCTCCCTTGGGTGTGAAGGGTCAGAGCTGGCTTTGGGGGGACCTACATGTGAGTGTTTAACCCTTGCTATCCTGCCCCTACTGCTGCTCTGGGTTCGATAAAGAGGGGCCTGTTGGAGGAAGGCTGGAGGCTGAAGTTTTCCTGTCCCCTCTGAGAGCCAGAAAATGGAGCCTCAGCAAAGACCTGAGGGTCAGGATATGAGGTTTGGAGCCCTGTCAACTCTGAGAGTGTGTGATGGGGCCCCAGCCAGAGTTACAGGGAAATGTTGCCAGAAACAACCTGTGGGCTTGTTTTCAGGCTGGGGAGGAGAGGGGAAGAGGTCAGGAGACAGCATGGGAATCAGGGTGGAGGTCCCGGCCCTTCACCACACAGGGCTCCAGGGCTCTGAGCCTGTGTCTGTCCTGGGGTCTCCCCAGTGCTCTGCTCTTCGTCTGGACTGCGGCCCCTGGCTGGGCCTGGTCAGCTGCTCTTTGTGCTTCAGATCTCAGCCTGATGTCACTCTCCAGGGAAGCCCTCCCTGCTCCTCAGTCTAATTCCATCTCCTCCCATGTTACATTCCCATAACACAGTGTATTTTGTCTTCCCAAACTGCATGGAGCTTAGAAATACACACTGTGTATTAATATGTGGTTATCATCTCTCTTGTTCCCACTGGACTGTAAGTTTCAGGAAGGCAGGGCATTGTGTCTGTTGCTCCTCTCAGTGCCTGGTCCTGTGGTGGCACATGGGAGGCATGTAATGAATGAGTGAATGAATGAGGCTATGAAGGAAGGAAGGGAGGACTGCCCTGGAGTGGAGAAGTGAACCTGGGAGTCCCCCAGAACATGTGGCCTCACTGCTGGTTATCACCTGACACCCTCAACTCTGCTCCCAGAACTGTCCTGCCTTTACATGCATTGTATTTCATCAGAGTCTATGAGGTGGGTATGAGTTTCCATTGTACAGATGAGGAAACCGAGTCTCAGAGGTAGACCTGCCCATGTCTTGTGGTGTAAGTGGCAGAGCTGGTAGGGAAGCCAGACTGACAATTTATTTTTTGTTTCTCTACTTCCCTTGTCCAGTTCAGGGCCCCGAATCCCTTCTATTCCTCTGCCTCCAGTCCCTGCCCTATTCCCATAAGGGACCCACAGGGCCTTACCGCAGGAGGTGGAGTTGGCAGGTGGCTTGCCTGAGCCCTTCACAGAGCAGCCTCCCACCAAGGTCACCCAGGTCGTTCTGATACACATTCAGTATTCTCAGTCTGGGGCAGCCCTTGAACATGGAGGCCAGGTCCTGGCAGCAAGCAGACGTGAGGCCACAGCTGACCAGCCTGTGGGAGAGATTTGCACGGGCCCATTGTCATTGTTTACAAGGCCTTCTCCTCGGGGTAACTTGGGTTGGTTTCCCTTCTAGAGCCTGTGGCCCTGTGGGGGTCCTTGGTGACATTAAAGAAAGACAAAGGTGTGTCTGGCTGCAGTAACCTGGGAGATTGTAACTTTCTCCTGTAGCCAAAGGGCCTCTCAGAATGCAGACTGTCACTATTTGTGTGTCTCAACCTTGCCACTCGCAGCATCAACCCTACATGGTTAATTCACCCAACATCTCACTTTCACCCTGGGTGTAATTGTAATTACATCGGCTCTGCCAAATGCCCAATTAGCTGACATGTGGTGCTTTGGTGCGTTTCAACACTCAGGCACCTACCTGTCCCCCACCCCATCACTCCACCACCCTGCCTAGCTCTCTCCTCTCTGTTCTATGGTCTTGGGACAGCTCCCTCCCCTTCTGTGTCCCCTCTCCTTATAGTAGTGTCAGTGAGGAACAATTACACCAGTTGCTGCAGGTTGTAGCATGCCTGTCTCAGCTGCTGGAAGAGGTGTTGTGCTCCAGTGTCCTGGATGTTGTTGAGGCTCAGGTTCAGCACAGTCAGGCTCCAGCTGGTACTCAGTCCATGGGCCAGGTACTTGCATTTCTCTGCTGTGAGGCCACAGTCTGCCAAGCTGTAGGAGACATACATCTGTTTATTCCACAGACACCCACTGGCACCTCTCCTGGGTCAGGCAGAGTTAAGTAAGATCCCCCAGATCCCCAGAAATGCACAGGTACTGGAGAATTGATGGATAAAAAACAGTAGGTCAGTTTTCAGATCTGTTTGAAAGCCTTTCATGTTTCTGACATCTGAGTTCAAGGTCCTTGTCTTTGACCATGGGACACTTGAGATCTGGCTCCTTGTCATGTCTGTTCTCATCTAGCATCCCGTTTATCTGCGTCTGGCTGAGCTCCTTGCTGTTCCTTAAACACTCCAGCCACAGTCTTGTCTCACGGCCTTTGCACTTACTCTTTCTTCTACTAGGAATAACCTTATCACCTGATATCTCATGACTTGTTGTTGAACCTGCTTTTTGTATTTGCTCTAAAGTTACCTTGGGGAGCCCTGGCTGGTGTGGCTCAGTGGATTGAGTACCAGCCTGTTAACCAAAGGGTCACGGGTTCGATTCCTAGTCAGGGTACATGCCTGGGTTGCAGACCAGGTCCCCAGTGGGGGGAGTGTGAGAGGCAACCACACATTGATGTTTCTCTCCTTGTCTTTCTCCCTCCCTTCCCCTCTGTCTAGAAATAAATACATAAAACCTTAAAAAAAAATAAAGTTACCTTGGGGAAAGCTTGCCTCACCAGCCTTGCTGTTTAAAATTACAGTCCCAGCCCCCATTCCTTTTATTTTCTCTATACCTCACATCACATTTATTTATTTATTTATTTATTTATTTATTTATTTATTTGCTGTTTTCCCCCTCGAGAATATATGTTCCATCATTACCAGATGAACAGATGGGAGGATCATCTGCCTGCTTGTCACCATCAAAAGCCAAACTAGCGAGGCGGGTTGCGATGCAAAAGTAAAGAGGTTTATTTAGATGCCATGCATGCTGTCATGGCGAATGGGGGACTCCCTGTTTCAAAGCTCATCTCCTCCACAAAACCAAGGCAAAGTCCAACCATCCTCAGCAAAACCAAAACAAAAGCCAGTGCCCAGAGTTCTTCTCCATTTTGAAGTACCATTAGTTGGATCCCCTATGTGGCTGTTATGTGGTCATCCAGGTAGGTTAGCTTGTTCCCAGCTGCTGTTCGGTGCCAGACTCCCTCATAAAGGCTGTTTCAGGGGTGGGCATAGCCCTATGTCATGTGCCTGTGTTACAGAATCGAAGTAGGGGGATAAAATACTACTACCAAATGGGCCCCCTCTTCTCCCAGGGTCCCCCTGTACTAGGTTCGCCTTGCCTGCCACCAGGGAATGACATCTCTCAATACCAGAGAATGGTAAAAAGGAAAGGAATTATTTATTCAAAGTTTATACAGACTTAACTGTAATGACTTAATGCCTTTGTTAAGACCCCAAAGTTTCTTAGAATACCTACAAATGCACACAGTCCTTCCTTCCCCCTTCTGTCCAGTCCCGGGTACCGTATCTCGGGAAAAGAAATAGAAGTTCTTTTTCTATTACCGAGGCTCAGGTAGCCCCTAGTTCTTTCCAGTAGTCTGTTTTCGGCTGGCAGGCCTCTCTCGGTTCCCAGCACCATCAGGTGTATCTCCGCTGCCACCATCTCCACTTAATCCAAAACCACGTGGCACCTTCTTATGGCCCACCAGCAAGAGTCCTTTTACCCCTTTCCTTCTGCAGTGTCTCTTTTGCATTCTTCCAAACTGCTAAGAGACAGCCCTGCATTGCTGCTGCATATTGCTTCCTAGCTTCCTAAGCTGCATGGCAAAGGGACCCCCAAAGCCACATGGTCCCAACTTTCTCAGCAAAGCTGTGTGATCCTTTCTTACTCCAAGCTCTCATGCAGGGTCTGTAACCAGGGGGAGCTGCCTCCCAGTTACCTCCTGTGTGGAAATCACTCCCATCTCCCTGGCTCAAAGCATGGCCACAGCTATTTAACTTATCTATGAAACCAGTTAAAGGTTATAGATATGTTAAATGACCATCATGCCAGAGGTTAGCTGCAAAACTGTTGCTATGCAAAACAGCTCTCAATGGCCCTGCTCCATGTGTCCCATCCTCCAATTCAGACTTGTGGGGGTGAGGACATCCTATATTTTTTAATTTTTCCTGGACACCCTAGGTTCAGGACCCCATTACAAATCCCTATTTGCTGCACCCCCCTGGCTGCACCCTATTACACCTGCTCAGGTCACAAGGTCATGCAAATGTACTGATGTGTGCATTACCAAGTCAGTGAGAGAGAGAGAGATTTTCCTTCCTGGAGTCCATGGGCCATGTGATGGCTAAGGCCATGTACTGGACTAGGTCAGACCAGAGATACCTGGAGAACAAAGGACCCGCAAATCCAGCACAGAGACTGCTCCCCCTCTTGCCAGGGAAGGGAGGGTGGCAGGAAGTGTACCAAGGCAGCAGATTAAAGCAGCAAAAGAAGAGACTGCCTGAAAAAAGGGGAATTGCTGGAGGCAAGAAGCTAGTATAAACACAATGCAATTGACAGGAGGAGGGGCAGAGAACTCCTGGAATTTAACCCTGAACTGGAACTTAATAGCCCAAGCCTTGAGGCTACTAGCTCCTGATACAAGCTACAAAGCAACTTGTGTGAACTGTGTGGGCTGTACACTCAGCCCAGGATGACTGGAGACTTCTGCCCAGGCCCGGAGAAAAAAAAAAGGGACAAAGACAAACATCACTGTTGGTTGGAAAGCTGGACACTACTGGCTTCCTGCATGCCTGGGAGGGCTCTTTTTAAAGCAGAGGTGGGAAGAAGCTAAGGTGTTGCTTTGGATATCTGTACAAGCTCTCTCTGTCTCTCAGGTTTTGGTACTGGATGCAGGCTCTTGGCTCTGGCTTTGGTACTTGGACACTCTGGGTCCTTGCTCCCCACATGGATGGGAGTGCTCATGGGACAGGCAGATGCTGGGCCCACCAGTGACCTTAGCCCTTCATGGTTGGAAGCCCATTCCTGGAGGCAGGGTCCCATGCTGGGATGCGTGCTTGCAGGGCTCCAGCCTCTGGGCCAGTATGATCCAGTGCAGAACAGCACGGCCCTGGACTGCTACATGGAGACTGAGAGCAGTGCCCCCCAGATCCTAAGAGGGAGAGATGCTGCAAGGAGATGGCAACTCTGAAACCCATGAGGGCACATTCCAGAGAGGATGGAGATCTGTTTGTGTGGCCAGCTTAAGGACAGATAAAGAAATGGGGGACTACTGGGTATGGATTTGGCTTGTAGTCCTTTGGGGAATGAAAGACCTTTTGGGGCTCCTTGGGAGAGAGGGGCTCAGAACAGCTCTCAGTACCCCCCAAATGGGAACCCTGTTAATACAAACCTGTTTTCTTCAACAGAAATCTTTGGGTCATGTGGATTAAGGACCGCAAGTGGCCAAACCCCACGCTGCACGGTTACAGCCATGTGGCCCATGGAGAGGATAGGCCATCACACATTCTGAGTGTAGGTCCTGAGCTGCAGCCACAAGCAAGAGTGCTTTCTATGTTCCCCTAAGATTATATCCATTGTAGGTGTGGGAGGGCCAGGTGCTTTCTCAGAATGACCAACTGACTTCCCAGACTTTCATGTGCTTTGGGTGGTTCCACCACTCAACCGATCCCTTCTTTAGGGACAGACAGGCCTCTTTTCATCCCAAACATACCTAGCATCCATTCTGACTTCTATGGAATATGTGCCTGCCTTCTGGTCCTGTCCCCAAGCTGGTACTGGACGGGTGAGGGCAAGGGCTTTTCCCCTTATCCAACAATCTTTCTAGCTTTGGGTATGCTTGGGCACTATCTATCCTTTTTCTCATTTAAGCTGTGCTTGGGCCTTGTGCATTCATATTTCTAGCTTTGAGCCATCAGTGTAAGAATCCCCCCCTGCTGCCATCCAGGCCAGTGGGGGAGACTCCCCTAACAGCTCTGGCAGGAGGCTGCTTGGCTTCCTTGTCCTCGGTGCCTCTGCTCATGCTTCAAGAGGCAGCTTCAAGAAAATGCTCCACCATAGCTTGGCCAACCACCACTCCTAGTGGCAGAGGCAGTGCTTTGCTGCTCACAGCATCTGCCCGAGTTCCTACCACCTCTGGGCAGGCCAGTCAAGCAGCCTAGATACTGTGATCAGCTGAGCCTCCAGGTTCCATACTCTAATCTCCCAGGTGCACCACCTTCTCCTGTAGTTTGGCAGTCTGCCCAGTGTCTGGGATCTCTTTGCTGAGGAGAGGTTGGCTGAGGGTATGAGCTTGTCCACTGGTAACACCATGAGGAAGGAGTTTTCATTACTACTTGTACCTCTGTGCCTAGGGCATTGTCTCATACATGGTAGAAACTTAGTATGTATGTGGTTAATGAGTGAATGAAATAGAGTGAAGAGGGGCATATCGGGTGCATCTGAAGGCAGAGGAATGAGGGGTTAATTTTGAACAATGAAGAAGGAGCAGACATATGAGGGATGCCTTGAATGGTGGGTAGTTCACCTAGATGAAGTGGAAGGAGGGGACTCTCCTGGTGAGCAGAGTTGGCAGAAAGGCTACATGAGGGGAGATGAAGTATGAGGGTAGATAGAAAATATCAAGATGGTGGTATGCCTTGAATGTGCTTATTAGATGTGTGGACCTAGTTCAAGTGGCAGCTATGAGCCAGTGATTGTTCTTCAGGAGGGTAGTTGTGTGTTCCTTGCATTGCTTGGAAGTGATTACAATGGGGGTGGAGGATGGTTGCTGGGGTGATGCAGGAAGCAGGTGGTCCAGGTGGGAGAGGATGAGCACCGGGGTCAGAGCAGTGCCCGTGGGACATGTTCCCATGGCCCCAACAGCACTCAGTGCCCCTGTAATGTGGGGGCAGGGAGGATTCTGGAGTGGATACGGAGCTGGTATTGCTGCCATGTACTGAGAGAATCAGTGTAAGAGGAGGCAGTGTCTGCCTCGCAGGTGTACAGCCCGTGCTGTCATTGGGGTTTATTGCTCTGTGGTTGCCATCTTGAATTCCTTAATAATTTTATCTGTGAATTTGTTTTTTGTAATGAACTCTGATGGAACGATAGATATTTGTCTCACATGTGTCCCCATCTCCTACCATGTCACCCCTCTGTGGGGAGTTCTTGGCCATCCCTTCTGTGTCCTTTGATGCTGTGGAACCCTTGATAGCCTTCCTATCAGGCATGGTGAATCAGAGCTGGCATTTGGAGTAGGGCTTGGTGACAACAGCATGGCACATTTGGTGATTTGTTTAGGGCAAGTCTCTCACCCACTATGATTCAGATAAACAGGCATCATGGAAATACCCTGTGAGGCGATGGGTCTCCCTATTTTGGATTTGGATGGTGGTCTTTGATGGTCTTTCCTCTACTGTGGTTTGGGGCAATGGGCCCATGGAAGGAGGAGAAGTCTGGCTTGAACCTTCCACCACTCTAGGGCACAATGCATGGGTCTGGTGGCTAGTGGGAGGAGAAACCTGCCATCTGTTGGGCTGTGGTCACATTGACTTGTGCATAGGGCCCCCAGGCATCTGAGAGGGTCTGTGTGCACCTGCAGCATGCCAGATAGAAGCATAACAAATAAAAAACACCATGTGGATAGTGAGAGATTGGGGTGGGAGGAATAAACTTTGTATGTTAGTAATTTTAATGGTATGTTTTTTTCTGATGTTTGGGTAAGAGCACTGAATGTTCATTTTGTACTTGATCTTATGAATTATCTAGTTGGTCCTGAGAGGAGCAAAAAGTTTTCTTTGCTTAGGGAGGAAAATCTCGTATAAAATATAGTGAATTTCAGGAGCCTCTGGGACATTCTGGAGGGAGTTGGGTTTGGGTCCTGAGCTGAAAGTAGATATTGGCTGGTACCCACTGGAGGGGGTCTGGGATGCAATTGTGTGAAGGGCTCTGAATGAGATAAAGGGCACTGAAATTGGGACCTGTTACACTTCTCCTGACTGGATGTCACATGGACACTGTGTCAAATCTTGCCACTGCCACTTATTAGATGAAGACTGTGCGTAGGTTTTTCATCTTCAAGTTTACTGATCTATAACATTAGTTCACTATGTCTATTGCACATGGTGGTTGGTTGTCAAGGTCAAAGGAGATAATTTATCCATGTGCTTAGAACAGTGCTTAAAGGATGCTGCTGCTGTGGGACCCATACCCTTGACTTTCTTCTATGTCTTTGTCCTGATTTCACACAGCCCCATGTCTCAGTTTTCAAGCAGCCCTTCTCTTTTCCTCCTGTCCACCAAGGGGCCAAGGCTCTTCTGTCCTGTCTTTGAATCCACATCCTCCTCCTGCCTCCCCTCTGACCTTCCTCTTTCTGGAACTCCCTGTTTCAGATCCCTGACCTCTCCAATACCAGTTCCTTCTGCTTTGTTTGTGTGCTATGCTTGATTTTACATGTTCATAAAAAACAAAACACCCAGAATCCTTGAGTGTAGCATATTCAACTGATTTCAAGAGAAATCCAAACATTAGTTAGGACTTTGCTTAAAGGTCTTAGACATTCTTACATCCAAAGGCAGTAAATCTTTGACTTTTTTCAACTTTCCTAGTGAGGAAGTATTCACATCTGTCTGATCCAGAGTTAGTATTCTTGTGAACAACTACTTTGTATTACACCACCTCACTGAGTCAGCATGACTTCAATCCTGGCTTTCATGATGAAGGGTCAGAGGTGGTGTGGGGCTGTGCACTCAGTGAGTTCAAGTCCCAGCCCTTCCATTCTAGCTGTATAAACTTGGGCAAGTCAGTTAACCTCCCTGAGCTTTGGTTCTTATTATGTGGAAATAATATTCTAATCTTTGCCACTTTCACAGAATTTTTTTGAAAAATTTCACACAGGAATCTTAGTAGAGAACATTAGGAGCGTACAAACATTGCATATGTAACACAAACTGACAGCTACAATGATGACATCTGAGAGAAAAAATTACAAATTCAAGCCTTGTTGTTTAGGAACTGGCATTTATTGATTAAATCCCATTATTTTCTAGCAATTCACTTTCCTCATTTATAATTTAAGTGATGATCAATTGAGGGGAATAAATAAATATATGTACACAAACATACAGAAATAATGTGTAAACATTCTATATATAGCCCAGTGCTGTTAAAAATGTTTTTTCTTAATTCCTTTCAATCATGTGAGGTTCTCTTGAGCTTTCTCTTACATTTCCAAGTACACATTTCTTTACTTAATTTCTCCCTCTTTTTGAAAAACCATTGATTTGCCTGTCCTTCTGTCATGTTCAATTCAAATGCGAGCAATAGACTATCTTCTTTGTGGGGCATTTGTTTAACTTAACTTTGGACAGAGAGTGTCCATGAGGGGTTTACTGACTAAATTCTTCTCTGGATGTTCTTCCTCATTTTCCATTTTTACTTCTTTTTTTCACCTCCTCTTATTCCTCTTCCAGTTTCCCTGTTAACATCCTTTTCCTTTTCTTCCTCTTTTTCTTCCTCTCCTCTTCATTTTTTATTTTTCCTTATTTCACCTTCACTGTGGGTCTTATTTGACTGTTCTGGATTTTGACCTCAGGGCATTACTGGTGGTGGCTGTATTTGCAGTCTCATTTTCACCTCCATCTTCTAGTTAATCCATTCCAATTCAGATTCTGACTTCATCACCTCACAAAACTGTTCCTGTTGCAGACATCCATAACTTCCCTATCACAAATCCAATGGACAACTTTCAGTCCTTATTGTACTTGACCTCCCAGCAGCAATGGCCCTTGGTGAGCACACGTTCCTTGAAACCCTCTGCTCTCCTAGGTTCCATGACACCACACTGCCTTGGTGTTCTTCCCCTCTCCTATTCTGCTCCTGTTTAGGCATCGATGCTGACTTCTCTTGTCCAGGCAACATGGGCATGGGTGGGTGCCCCAAGGTTTGACATACAAACTCTTCTTTGCATATGAATTTTAGTATCAGCTTGACCATTTATGCAAATAGGCAACTCTGATTTTATAAGGACTGAGTTGTATCTATGGATCAGTTTGGAAAGTATGGCTATCTCAACAATATTAAGTCTTCCAATCCATGAACATGGAAGGTCTTACCATTTATTTATTTTAATTTCTTCAACTATGTTTTGTAGTTTTCAGTATGAGTCTTGCTCTTCTGTTAAATTTATTCCCATTTATACTTTTAATGTTATTGTATATGGTGTTTTCTTAATTACATTTTTAGATTGTTTATTGTTAATATATAGTACAATTTATTTTTTCTTGCACTTTTATCCTTGAAAGCTTGCTAATTAGTTTATTAGTTCTAATAGCAATTTTTTTGTGTGTGGATTCCTTCAGATTTTTTTTTACATACAATCATGTAAACTGCAAAAAGAGACAACCTTTTACATTTATAATCCAGAAGACTTTTAGTTCATTCCTTTGCCTAATTTCTCTGGATAGAACCTTCAGTGTAATGTTGAATAGACATGAAAACAGTGGCAACTTGTGTCTTTTTCCTGATCTTAGGGGGAAAGGATTTTTTTCTTTGTGTTAAGCATAATGTTAGTTATAGGCTTCTTGTAGCTGGTCTTTTATCAGGTTGAGAAAATTCCCTTGTTTGCCTAGTTTGTTGAGCATTGTTAATTTGAAGTGGTGGTGGATTTTGTCAACTGCTTTTTCTGTGTCTATTGAGATGATCATATAGTTTTTGTCCATTGTTTTTTTAGCATGCTATGTCACATTGATCTGTTTTTCTGTGTTAACCAACTTTGCATTCCTTGTATAAGCCTCACCGGGTCATGCTTCACCATCCTTTTTATATGTTTTTAGTATGTTATTGAGGATTTTCATATCTATATTCATAGGAAATATGATCTGTAGTTTTTTAATACCTTGCAATGACTTTGCTTGTCCTTGTCTGATTTTGATATCAGGGTAATACTATTGTCATGGAATAAATTGGCAAGTATTCCCTCAGTAAAATATATATTTTACTTTTCTACAGAATTTGAGAATATTGGTGTTAATTCTTTAAAGTTTTGGTAAAATTAATCAGTAAAATTATTGGGTCTGTGATTTTTTTGTAGGAGGGTTTTGTTCACTGATTCAATATCTTTACTTGTTATATAGGTTTATTTAGATTTCCTAAATCTTCTTTAATCAGTTCCAGTAGTTTGTGTTTTTTCCAAAAAAATGGACCATTGCATTTAGGTTATATAATTTGTTAGCTTAAAATATTTCATAAGCCCAGGCTGGTGTGGCTCAGTGGATCGAGCACTGGTTCAATTCCCAGTCAGGGCACATGCCCGGGTTGCAGGCCAGGTCCCTGGTGGGGACCACATGAGAGGCAACCACATGTTGATGTTTCTCCCCATCTCTTTCTCCCTACTTTCCCCTCTGTCTAAAAATAAATAAATACATTTAAAAAAAATAAAATATTTCATAATATTTCCTTAAAATTTTTCTGTGATGTCAATTGTGATGATCTCTTTCATTTCTGATATTAGTAATTTGCATCATCTCAGTTTTTACCTAGGCAGTTAGCTAAAAGTTTATTAATTTTGCAGATCTTTGCAAAGAACTAAATTTTGGTGTCATTATTTTCTGTATTGTTTTTGTAATCTCTGTCATTTATTCCCACTTATTATTTTATATTATTGATATTATTTTATATAAATATTATTTACTATATTACTTTCCTCTTTCTTCTTGCTTTTCATTATGTTTGTTATTTTTGTTGTTATTTATTTTTCATTCCTAAAGTGGATTGTTAAGTTATTGATTTGAGCTTCTTCTTTTCCTCCTTCTTTCCCTTCCAACCTCTTCTTCTTTCTTTCTTAAATAGACTTTTTTTAAAAGAAAGGTTTTAGTTTTTCAGCAAAATTTGGGCAGAAACACAGGGACTTAATATATTCCTGCCCCCACACACACAGCCTCCCCCATTACCAACATCGGGCATCAGAGCAGGACATTTATTGCAGTCGGTGAGCCCACACTGACACATCATGAACCAAAGTTCATAGTTTACATCAGGGTTCACTTTTGCTCTTTTATATTCTATGGCTTCTGACAGATGTAAAATGAAATGTATCCACCATTGTACTGTAACACAGAATAGTCACTGTGCTCTGTCTGTCCATCCTCACCGCCCCTGAGCCTGGCAATCACAGATACTATTACTGCCTTCATATGTATGTCTTTTGAAGAATTCCACAATGTTGGGGTCATACAGTATGTAGCTTTTCAGATTGGTTTTTGTTCACTTAGTAATGTGCATTTAAGTATCTCCCATGTCTTTTCATGGTTTTATGAATCATTTTTCCCCACACTAATTAATATTCCATTGTATGGATGTACCACAATTTATTTATTTGCTCACCTACTGAAAGACATCTTGGTTGCTCTCCAGATTTGACAACTGCAAAGGTGCTATAAACTTCCATATGTAGGCTTTTGTGTGGATGTAGGCTCTCAATTCATTTGGATAAATACCAACAAATATAATTCCTGGACACAATGGTAAGGGTGTGGTAAGTTTTGAAGGACTCTGTGGAGTGGCTGTATCATTTTGCATTCCCACCAGCAACGTAAGAGAGTTTCTGTTGCTCCATAAACTTGTCAGCATTCAGTGTTGTCAGTGTTCTAGGTTTTGTCTCTTTCAATGGGTGTGTAGTTGTATCCCTTCTTCTTTTTAAAATCTAGGCATCAATATCTATTCATTTCCTCCTAAGCAAGGATTTAGCTGCATCAACTAAGTTTTGGTATGTTGAATTTTTGTTTTCATTCATTTTGTAGTATTTTTATTTTTTATTTTTTATAGTATAAACATAACTTTTTTGTATATTATTTAATCTTTAGTGTATTTTTCCCAATAATCTTTAGTCCCCTTATATACTCCCCATCAAAGTATTTTTAAATGTCCCCTGCAA
Source organism: Trachops cirrhosus (assembly GCA_028533065.1). Lineage (NCBI taxonomy): Eukaryota > Metazoa > Chordata > Mammalia > Chiroptera > Phyllostomidae > Trachops > Trachops cirrhosus. Next base: position 64,522,383 of record CM052545.1, on the reverse strand, counting down.
TTTGTTCTTTGACCCATTGTTTACTTAGGAGTATGTTGTTCCATTTCTGTGTATTTGAGAATTGCCTAAATTTCCTTGTTATTGATTTCCAATTTCATTCTGTTATGTTCAGAGAATAGATTTTTTAAATTTGTATCTCGAAAATCTTTTTTTTAATTGTTGTTGTTCAACTACAGTTGTCCCTATATCCCCGCCCCCATTATTCTTCCCTGTCCTACTCACCCCCTACCTCCCACTTTCAATCCTCCCCCCCATTGTCTTTGTCCATGGGTCCTTTAAACATGTTCCTTGACTTGACCCTTCCCCTCTTTTGTATGATTTCAATTCTTTCCAATTTGTTGAGATTTGTTTTAAGGGGCATCTCGTTTTTGCAGAGCTTTGTTGCCTGCTTGAGTATTCCCCTTGGTTACCTCAAGAGAACTTGAAATAAACCTGCACAAAATCCCACCCGTGATGTCCCATCCCCCACCCACTCCTCTTCCACTATCTCCCATCTCAGTAAAGGTGCCACCATCCCATGAGTTCCTGTGGCCTGAACCTAAGGTCATCTTCTATGTCTCCATCTTCCTTTTTCTGTGAATCCAATCTATTACTCATTCAGGTTTATTTTACTTTATTTTAGATCTCCTGAATCCCTTAACTTGTTTACATTCCCATGGCCCACACTATCATTCAAGATGCCATTTTTTTTGCAGAAACTATAGTAATTTCTTTTAATCCATGCTCTAATCATCTTTACAGGAACAACTGAAATGTTCCTATGAACTGGTTTCCAAACCTCTACTTTTGCTCTCCTGCATTCAGTTTTTATATTACAGCCAGATTCTACTTTGAAAATGTGCTGATCTTATAAATCTTTAGATTATAATCATGTTGCATTAGAAAAACACCCCGAGATTCCATCTGGGCCTTGCATAGAGGGTCTGGCTGCCTGATCCCTGTAGCCCCTGTTGCTCCTTCGCTCTCCACCCTCCAGCCTCACTGGCTGGCTTTGGATTCCATGACAGCCCTTCCTCCCTCCTGCACAGGGACTTTGAACTTTCTTCCCTCCTGCTTCACTTTACAGTATCCTCTTGAAGGATACTGTAAATCCTCTGTATCCTTCAGATGTCCTTCCATATTCACTTTCTTAAGGTTGTGTTCACAGGAGGCCCTTATCTGGGCCTGTATGTACACATGTGTTTGTGTGGTTAATGGTAATCACCTACAAGCTCTGTGAAGCTGGAATCCTGTCTGCGTTTGCTCACTGTAGTAGCCATGGCCCTTGGCATAGTGAATGGCCAGAGAAGGGCTCAGTGAGTGTTTGTTGAATACAAAGCCCACACCCCCATCCTTATCACAACTTCTCTCTTCATCTCCTGTCCATCCCTGTTCCAGACCAGAAGTGGTACCAGACTCACCCTAGGGTCTCCAGGTGGCAGTTATGACATTTCAGGACTTCACAGAGACTCTGTACTGCAGAGCCGCTCAGGAAGGTTCCTCTCAGGTCCAGTTCCTTCAGGGTTACAATGACTTTCAGACAGGAGAAGAAAATAAGCCACGAGGTGTTTTTAAACGGGCCCCTGCTGGACCTGAGGGAGAGAGAACCAGAAGAGATGAGACCTGTGGGTGTGCTGAGGGGGTGGTCATATGCACAGCCCTGCACAACACAGTGGGGTGTGGATCCTCTGAGCACCAGGCTGCAGTGGGCAGAGCACCCTCAGGGCTGGTCAGCCTGCCCAACTGCCCCTCTGCTCCCACCACCCTGGGCTAAGCGCCCCCTCTTCCGTGTGGTTTCTCACTGTACAGACCCTGCCTCTCTGTACTGCAGTGTTCACTTGGTGGGTCTGTTTCTACCTCAGTCTGGGTCATTCTTGTGGGCAGGGGCAGATATTGTTCATCTCTTTGATCCACAGTGTCCAGCGCAGGGCCTGGCACAGAGCTGGGGAACACAGACAGTCATCCTCTCTTCAATGCAGACAGGGCTTTCTTCCTGTGGCACGGATGTTGTGAAGTCCCAGTTCCCAGAAAGGAAAGGAGGAGATGGGAGGAGGGAACACAGTCTGGGTGAGGTTGTTTCAAAATGATTTTGTGATGGGATAGTTGTATATGACTATGTATGCTGCTGTCCAGCTTCAGTGGGACCCTGTCTCCTCTCAGGATAGCAAGACCCAGAGAGGTCTCCAGAAAAGAAATGGGAAAAGGGAATGTTTCAGAAGAGAATATATTCAAGATGTGAGGAGAGGATGATGGTATATCTCTGAGAGGTTTAGTGTAGATTGTCTTTGTAATTTCCACCAATTTAAGTTACACATTCTCACACATTATTTAAGTGATTTTATCTAGTACCAAGGCACAGTGACTCAGACTCTGTTTTAAGATGCAAACGGACATCTCTATTTTTTTGCCTGATATCTCCACCTCAACAGCCCAGTAGCACCTTGACCCGACCGATATGTCCCCAACTCCATTCATTCATCCTCCCCCCAGGTCTGCAGAGCTGAGCAGAGGTGAGGGGCAGAGGCTCTGGAGCCAGCTGTCAGCACGTGAATTCCACTGGTCTGTGCCTCACTCAGCCTCCCCGCTGCCAGAAGGGGACAAGAGGCCCTGCTGCAGCGGGTTGTGTGAGGACATGAAAGTGCTACAGAGACTTTCACAAATCTCAGTGTGGTTGTAATGTCCACCGCTCTAAGACGTATATGTGCTGCAAAGGTACCAAAAAACTTATAATTTGAAAGTCAATTAATTGTTTTTAAAAAATATTTATTTAGATTAGGGAAACTTATAATACATTTTTAAACTTTTTGTTTTGCTGAATGTTTGTCAGCTTTAGTCTTTAAGCAGAAGGGATGAAATGACAGAATGAAAAATGTGTTATCAAAATGCACAGAGCTTAATTAAAAACCAAATACCTGGTACAGCTCATCGGTACTATCTCATACTGGTCCTCCTCTCTCCCCCACAGCCCTGGGATAGTCTTTGTGATTTCTTCCTGTGCTTCTTGATTTTTTACAGTATCCCTCCTATTCTCTCGGCCTTACCTGGCTAACTCAATGTTTTTATTTATTTTAACTTTTAAAAAAACTATATTTTATTGATTATACTATTAGGGTTGTCCTGATTTTGCCCCTTTGCCCCCTCCACCCAGCACCCCCACTTTCTCAGGCAATGCCCCCACTATTGTTCATGTCCATGGGTCATGTGTGTAAGTTCTTTGGCTTCTCCATCTCCTATACTGCACTTTACATCCCCATGGCTATTCTGTAACTACCTATTGGTACTTCTTTTTTTTTTTTAAGATTTTATTTATTTATCTTCAGAGGGGAAGGGAAGGAGAGAGGGAGAGAAATATCAATGTATGGTTGCTTCCTGTGCATTCCCTGCTGGGAACTGGCCTGCAACCCAGGCATGTACCCTGACTGGGAATCGAACCGTGATCTCTTGGTTCACAGGCCCGTGCTTAATCCACTAAGCTACACCAGCCAGGGCCTATTGGTACTTCTTAATCCCCTCACCTCTTCACCCATTCCCTCACACCCCCTCCCATCTGGCAACCATCAAAATGCTCTTCATATCCATGATTCTGTCTGTGTTATTCTCGTTTGCTTAGTTTGTTTTTTAGATTCAATTGTTTTTAGATATGGATTTATTGTTCAGAGTTTTGATCTTCATCTTTTCCTTAAATAAGTCCCTTTAACATTTCATATAATAATGCTTTGTTGATGGATGATATCCTTTAGTTTTTTCCTTGTTTAGGAAGTTCTTTATCTGCCCTTTGATTCTACAATATAGAACAACCATCAGTTAGAACCATCAGAAACTGAGTTGAATGGAAGTCTGACAAGTACAGAACTAAAGAAACCACATCCATCCAGACTCATAGGAGGGGCACAGATGTGGAATGGGCTGGCCTCACACCCACATGTGGTAGATAAAAATTCAGGAGGGTTATTTTGGGAGCGAGGAGTCCCAGTCCCATACCAGGCCCCAGCTCAGGATTCCAGTGCCAGGAAGATAAATCCCCACAACCTCTGGCTGCAAAATCCAGTGGGGATTGAGCTGGTGGAAGACACTTCTGGAGCCCCAAGCAGTTCCTCTTAAAAAACCCACACATGGACTCTCCTACACAGGCTTACTCCCTCTTAGCTCCAGCACAAGTGGTAGCATCTTGAAAGTCACCAGTGGTATACAGGGAGAAACCGAAGTGTCTGGCATCAAGGCAAGCAGATGCCATTGTCCCTTTCTAAACCTTCCCCCTACAGAGCCAGCAAGCTGGTGCCATATCTGAGACTCCATCAACCTGGCAAACACTGTTTGACTCACCTTGGAGATCTCCAGAGATTCTGCCCCACCCAATTATGGGCCCACCCCAGCTGCTTTTCCTTATGTCTGGTGTTGGCTCAAGCCTCACAACTTCCTAAATCCTATTAAACAAGCCGCAGCTGTCTTCAGTGAGCCTCAGGCCTGGCCCTAGCAGCAGCTAGCTGAGCTTCACAGCTTGGCTTTGCCTGAGAATCTCCAAACACAGCCAAGTAGCAGCCACCTCAGATTTTTTTATAGCTCAGGCAGGGTGCCCCAGGCAAAACACAGGTGGGGGCTGACCTTGGCCTGCACCACACAGGAAACCCCAGGGACAGTGCACCCAGTGGACAGCCACATACCATGTTGGAGCACCACTACTCTGACCCTGCACAGCTGATCCTCCATGGAGGGTGGAGGTTGGTGGTCAATGGTCACAGCCAGTCCTTGCAGCTGACTGGCGTGGGTAAATCCCTCCCATTGATCTGTCATCAGCAACCCAGGCTCAACTACAAGATGAGGGTGTACTCAGCCCACATGAAGGGTACACCTAGAGTACCCAGCTTGAGCGTTGGAGGCTGTGCCACTGGACCCTACAGGACACTTAGTACATTAGGACACACCACCAAGACATGGAGTCAAAGTGGCTCTACCTAATACATAGAAACAAACACAGGAAGGCTACCAAAATGAGGAGACAAAGAAACATGACCCAGATGAAATAACAGATCAAAACTTTGGAAAAACACTAAACAAAATGGAGATTAGCAATGTATTGGATGCAGAGTTCAAAACACTGGACATAAGGATGCTCAAGGAACTTAGTGAGGACCTCAGCAGCATAAAAAAGATCCAGTCAGAAATGAAGGACAATTGAAATAAAGAACAACTTACAGGGAAACAACAGTGGAGTGGATGAAGCCGAGAATCAAAGCAATGATTTGGAACATAAGTAAAACAAAGAACAACCACACAGGAAAACAAGAAGAAAAATGAATCCAAAAAAATGAGAATAGTATAAGCAGCCTCTTGGACAACTTCAAGAAGTTGAACATTTGCATCATAGGGGTGCCCGAAGGAGAAGAGAAAGAGCAAGAAATTGGAAATCTATCTGAAAACATAGTGAAAGAAAAACTTCCCTAATTTGGTGAAGGAAATAGACATGCAAGTTCAGGAAGCACATAGAGTCCCAAACAAGATGGATGCAAAGAGGCCCAGTCCAAGATGCATCATAATTAAAAGGCCAAAGGTTAAAGATAAGGAGAGACTTTTAAAAGCACCAAGAGTAAAGAAGTGAGTTACCAGATGTTTGCCAGATGGGGTGGGATGGGGAAGTATGAGTGAAGAGGTGAGGGGATCAAGACGTATACATAGGTAGTTATAGAATAGCTATGGGGATGTAAAGTACAGTATAGGAAATGGAGTAGCCAGAGAAATTATATACATGACCCATGGACAAGAACAAAGGTAGGGGCATTGCCTCCATGAGTTGAGGGTGTTTGGTGGAGGGGGGCAAAAGGGGAAAAATTGGGATAACTGTAATAGCATAATCAATAAAATATAATTAATAACAATTAAAAAATAAAGAAAGTGGAAGAAGGGAGGCTGTGGCTGAGATTTCAGCCTGGTGACTCGGTGTGAGGAAGGCTGAAATGACAGAGGTCAGGGGAGGAAATGGACTTGGGCTGAGGAACAAGCCTGCCCTCCTCTTGGGGTTCACCTGGGGAACAGAATCCTCCTTGGAACTTTCTACCACCCTGACCCCACAGAACTTCACAGTCACTGAGACCAGCACCGGAGCGGAGTCCGGGTCAGGACCCTGTTACACACGGCACCTGGCTGGGTCAGTTTCACTGCCTGGCCTGCATGGGTCTCAGTCTACCATCTGTCAAATCAGAGGGCATGTGATCTCAACACTGGAATGTCCCTGAAAGATCATTTCTCGGCCTACTGGCCCCACCACCCCATCCTGGCTCCTCTGTCTTCCTTATGCAGCTTCCTGTCCCAGGCCCTCCTGCAGCTACAGCCTCACTTGGGTGCACACCCACTGGCTGCCTTGCAGACCCACCTGGGTTCTTATGCCAACTCAGCAAGTCTCACTTTCCAGCTCTGTCCATCTGTCAGGCAAGAGTTTCAAGTTCTTTTAAGTTCTGGAGGGGCCCCAGGACCCAGGGTCATAACGTTTCAGCACCGTGGTGGATGTGAACCCTATTGAAAGTTCCACTTGGAACTGCGGAGTAGAGGGATGGGGCAGACCGGGCTGTGGGAAGTGGGTAAGGAGGTTGATGCTGGCGAGCAGGGTGGGCAGGAGCCAGGGCACTGACGCTGGGGTCCTCCAACCAGGAAGAAGCAGGAAGCAGAGACCCTGATTACTGAGAGAGGCCAGGAGGGACCAGTGCACCCACTGCAGCCTGCCCCGGGCTCTCATGCAGAAGGACGCCCTGACACTGCCGGGCACAGGTCCTGACCTGGGTCCAGGAAGTTTGTATCTGTGTCCTGGTTCTGCCTCTCCCTCCCCATGTAACCCACGACTCCTCTCTGTGCCTCAGCTCCCCACACAAGAGGCTAAAGCCTCTGCCTCCCACAGATGCTAACAGTAGTGACACCCGCAGTGGCAGCAACAGTAGCAGCAGAACAAGTTATGGGACACTAACAAGGAATGAGACAGAGCTAGATGTCTAACATGGATTCTCTCTTTGACCCTTCTATGGCCCAGGAGGCAGACTCTTACTTGTTCATTTTACAGATGGGGAGACAGGTGCGGAGAGAAGACAAGCGACTTGCCCACTGTGGTGGTGCAGGGACCAGAACCTGCTTCTCCCTGACTCCCTTCTGTGCTCGTAGCACAAGGCCAGGCAAGTCCCTGCTTGGGAGGTGGGTGTGAAACACATCCTCCCTGCGGGTGCCTGCTGAGTGTCAGCCTCTGGTTCCTCTGGCCCTCTGAGCTCGCCCTCCATGGTGCTGTGGTGGCCACATGGGTTTCTGGGAATGCTCTTGGCAGAAGTGTAGTCCAGCAAGGCCCTTCTGCTCTAGGGAGCCTCTTAGCTCCAGTCTCGCCTGAGCCTGGATCTCCCTCTCTGACAAGGAAGTCCTCAGTCACTGTTCAGAGGAAGGTCTGCCAGGTGGTTCAGTGGGGGGTGGGGATGGGCAGAAGATGGACTGCAGGTATGGAATGCTTTGTCTACTCACCTGATTCCAAAGGTTGCCTCTTCCAGGGCTTGGGCACACAGCTCACTCAGGCCCATCTGCTTCCAGGTCTGCAGGGCCAGGTCCCAGGCCTGCTGCTCCCCATATTGAGCCACCAGGAGTGAGGCCACCTCCATGCTATCCACCTTCTCTGGCTGAGCTGTGGTCACAAACTTTCCCCTACAGAGCTGGTGCTTGTAGAGAATCTGATCATGCAGCTGCTGCTGGAACTCCTTCAGCTGATCCTTCGTCAGTAACTTCAAGTACCACCCCAGTTGCTGCGGGACACCGTTGGCCATCTTTGCTGAACCAACCTGATCTGCCACAGGGGCCATATCAGCTCCACTGCTCTTCTTAGTCCAGATTCGAATGGCATTAGGGATGTTCACTGTGAGGGGGTTCAGTGAGGGGCATCAGACAGGCAGAGAATAGAGCTCATACTTGGGCCCACCCCCCTCCCAATGCAAGAGTCCACTGGGGTCCTTATCATCACCTGGTAAACTGCTGTTGGGCATTCAGAACCCACTTTGTAAGCTCCAGGGCACCTGCCAGTGGATGGCATTGGGGGAAGGGAGGTGAAGGGGAGAGGCAGGGAAAAGCACTGGAAGGAAGAGTACAGAGGGGCTGGGGGACACTGGGAGGGGTCAGGTTACTAAGCAGCTGGTTTAGGGCTGGGGGCCTCAGGGGAGTGCAGGGGAGGGATGGGGGATGGGATGTTCGGGACACTCACTGTTCTGTGCTCCTCAGTCTTCCCTCACCAGGACCTGGAGTCCAGGAAGCAGCCTTGTGCTGTGATGCTGATAGGAGGTGGGTAGGGAGAAGGACAAGCACGGGCTGAGCTTTCAGATCACAATCTTTGGCTTTAAGCTGCACACTCAGGTTTCTTTAGACTTCTCTTCTGCTTGGGACAGAAAGCAGGAAGAACACTCAGAACTGAACAAAGGCCTTCCAGAGGAAACCACACAGGGGTGTGGCCAGGCGAGGGGAGGGGCCAGCAGAGCCCCAGGCAAAGCAGGAACCTAGAGCCATACACCCAGACAGGCCACACTGCAGTCAGGCCAGAGGCAGAAGTTCAGTTGGGCCGCTGTGCTGGGTACAGGCCCAGTAACAATGAGGGACCCGTATCTTCACATGTGCACCCTGGCTGTCCATCACCCAGAGCCTGCCCACAGAGCCAGGGCTGAGGCTCTTCAGGAAGCTGGGTGTGTGGCCAGGCACAGCTCTCCAGATGGGTGAGCCCCTAAATCTCACAGGGCAGCTCCATATTGGCGCACCACAGTGGGTCAGGGAGCAGCTTTCCCAGCTTCTCATAGTTTTCTGGGCTCCTGAGGCTCAGTGCACTCCTGCCTCACTGCAGGGGCCATTGAGGTTGTGTTCTGTCCAGGGGCCATCTGCCTTGGGACTGCTCAGCACTCAAGTAGTAAACATCCACCCGAAAGGGGAACAGCCCCTGCCTCATTGCAAAACCAGGCCTCTGGGGAGCTTGCTGCTTGTTTCATAGAATCGGCAGAGCTGTGCACTCCAGATGGAGGGGGGACATCATCTAACTGATTCCCTGTGTGCAGCAGTTTCTGGGGCTGCCGTGAACTGACCGGGGCTGGAGAAGCCCAGGCAGAAGGAGCTTCAGCTCGTCGCTCACTGGGCACAGATCCCCTGGGGGCCTGGTTCATTTCTCTGAGCCTCAGTTTGCTCACTTATTAAATGGGATATCTCATTTGCTCAAATTAAGCAAAAGATATTAGTAACTTTAAAATTATTATATAATGTTATTTTTTTAATGACCAACAAGCACACTGGAGGACATTCAACAGCCAGACCTGCCAGGAGTGACAGGTGCTGCCCTAGAGGTGGGCTGAGCAGTGGGATCTGAGCCCTCCATGAAGGGCCCTGAGACCCCATGTCGGGGGAGGTGAGGCCTGGAGGAGGGGTGTGATATTGTTTTATTTCCTCCTAACGCTGACTAGTGCTG
>CM052545.1:64482086-64512450 GCA_028533065.1 Trachops cirrhosus | reverse complement strand
CTACTGATTCCAATGCTACTAAAGTCAACGTTACACATTTAAACGTTCATTTCATCTAAGAACACCCTCACAGAAACACCCAGAAATATGTTTGGCCCACTATCCGGGCCCTGTGACCCAGTCCAGCTGACATAAACTTACCTTCACAAACCCTATGATGACAGATACCACTATCATCCTCATGTCACAGATAAATGGAGGCAGAGAGATGGTAAATGTTGTCCCCAAATTCTCACAGGAACTAAGTGGTGGACTTGAGATTCACCTCTGGCAGCTGACCCCAGAGCCCGCCCTCCTGCCTACCCCCCAGGCCTCTTAGAAGAGAAGGACTCTCTGTCACTGCAAACAGGGAAATACAAACCCACCAGGGAGCATGCTGGGCTGCTGTGTCCCTGCTCTCTAGGGGCCCAGAAGAGGAATCTCAAACCAGGTCGGTATTTCCTACTATCAGACTGACTCTGACTGCCTAAACCATGGGCTTCCAGCCCTCTGTGTGGGCCTGAAGTCATTATTTCACTACATGCCCTGTGGCACCCACTGAACTCCAAGAAGGTCTAATTGTCTCTTCCTGGTGGGATGCAGCCAGTTGCTATTTTCGGGAGCTGTGTTCTGCCCCCTGGTGAGCATCTGTGCCAACGAATTACACCAAAACCTGACAGAAGTGACAGTAGTGTCGGGACCAGGCCCATGCATCCCACAGGGTGGGACCCACATCCTCCTGCCCCATATTAGCTACTTCCCGGGGCTGCTAACAGTGGGACTGTCCACTCCCTTCAGAGGAACTGCCCCCCTCACCTGTGCCAGGAGGGGCAGGAGTGTGTGGGGACTGGGTCCCTTCAGCAGAGACCTTGACTCTTTGTTGTTCTGCATGACCAAAGTGGGCTGTGCAGGCCCAGGCATCCCTGAAATACAGTAGCTGAGGGAAAGCGTGGCTCTGAGGGTGGTGTGTGTGATGCTTTTGTGTAGTGATGGTGTGTGTGTGTGTGTGTGTGTGTGTGTGAGACGGGTAGCCAGGAATGGATGTAGTGGACACCTCCTGAATCGCCAGACCAGCCCTCCCTCCTTTTCCAGGACAGCCCCCACTCCTCCCTCCCCCAGACTAAGTGGTAGCAGGAATAGCAATGTTTACACAGCTGACCCTTTTCCCCTAACCACAAAGAAATTAGTATGGGGCAGTTTCTGGGAATAACAGAGACAGCCAGCCTGCAACAGGAAAGAACATGAAGCAAACCAATGGGCGAAGAGAAGCAGGGAAGAAGGATGGAGACCATGGGCACCCAGAATGCCCCGTCTTCCAATTGCTACTTCCCTGAGTTTCCAAAGTCAAAACTCATCTGTGCTCTTGAGTTCCATGGACATTCTGCGTCCTTTTAATTGTCCCCTTTTTTGCTTACACTAGTTCCAATGTCTTTTCTGTTATTTAAGAAAAGTCAAAAAAAGGAAAAGAAAAGCAAAGCACTGCACTCTGGCTCTTGCACTAGGAGATCTGTCTGTGTCAGCTGGGGGACAGGGCGGGCTCCTCCTGGGGTAAGGCAGCTTCACAGGGTTCTAGCCCAGGCCCAGCCAGGGTGCTGACCGTCTGGCAGACCCTCTCTGAAAACCCACAGGCCACAGTTGGTTCATTCCTTAAAGAACAGTTTGGGGGCCCTGGCTGGTGTGGCTCAGTGCATTGAGTGAGGGCCTGTGAATCAAGGGTTACCAGTTTGATTCCCGGTCTAGGGCACATGTCCAGGTTGCAGACCAGGTCCCCGGTGCAGGGTCCACAAGTGGCAATCGCACACTGATGTTTCTTTCCCACTCTTTCTCCCTCCCTTCCCCCCTCTGAAATAAACAAATGAAATTAAAAAAAAGAAAAAGTTTGGAGGCTGTGAGCCCCTTAAAAACAAAATGATGTGTCCCCTGTATGTTCACCTACCCCACAAAGTGGTAGGGTCTGGGACATTATCCTAATTATAAATGGGGTTCAACTGCACCCCAAGACTCTAAACGTTGGGGTCTAACTGCGCTCTCCCCTAACCTTAAGGTGCAAATATACAGACCCTTATTTCATTACCTGTAGTAGCTTCGGTTCCTACTGATGCACAAAGGTAGTGAATGGCAAGCTGAGAAGAAACAACAAGCAGAGGAGAAAGAAGTATCAAAAGCTAAAGTGAGTGCAACGCGTCTCCCAAACAAAAAGTGCAGAGCCCTTCTTTTCCGTTCTCTGCCCGAACCCCCTGTCTCAGCCTTAGCCACTCAGGCAAGCTGTAAATGGCTAAAGGTCAAAAGGCAAGAGGTGATGGAGAAGGCAATGGCCACGAAAAGATGCAGAGATGCGGGAAGTGGCCGAGACAACAGCCCTTGTCCAGCGGAGGCACCTCCTCCTTATTAAGGAGGTGCGCAGAGCCCCTTGCGGGGTGCTGGGCACGGATCCTTGCTCCCACTCTCAGACCAGCCTTCTCACCCGCGGCCAACGGCCAACGCTGATTTGGGTTTGAGGGCAGCGGGGCGTTCTTCCGTGGGAGGCTTGTCACACAGACCTTCAGAGTCAGCGTCAGGGTCCAGGCGAATCTGCTCCGGGTGGCAAGGTTTGCCCTGATAGAGTTCGTTAGCCATTGCCAGGGAGCGGAGTCAGGGAGGACCAGTCCGGCTGGGTACCGGCGCGCGATGAGCTGTGGACGCTGCTGCAGCTCTATTTCCATCTCCCAGAAAGGGGTGGCGGGGCCTTGAGGCCTCTGCTGGGTTCCACTAGCTTCCCAACTCAGGAACCGCTTTCCCTGCCTCCACCTTCTGCCCCAGCCTGTTGCAGTGGCTGGCTGTCCAGGTTCCAGACCCAGGGAGCTCTGGGGCTTCTAATTGGGAAGTCTACCGTGGGACAAAATTTGTTTCCATGGCAACCCGATAGTGACCGGGAGGGAGTGCGAGCTGCTACCTGGGAACCAGGGGAGTAAAGGAGAGCTTAGCCCTAAAGAGGCAGAAATGCAGGCCAGAATCCCAACTGTATGCAGGGCTTCCTCAGGACTTTCTCTTTTCTTTTAATCTCCAAAATTTACTTACTCCTATAAGGTGTCATCTGCTTTTCATTCTCCCCTCATTATCTTTTTGTGCGTGTGTTAAAGGTCATTATCTTTTTAAAGTATATTTTATTGATTATGCTATCATAGTTATCCCAATTTTTTTCTCCCTTTTATCCCCTTCTTCCCTGCAACCCCCTCCTGCAAGCATTCCCCCACTTAGTTCATGCCCATGGGTCGTACATGTAAGTTCTTTGGCTTCTCCATTTCCCATACTATTCTTAACCTCCCCCTAGTTTGTACTTAGCATTTATGCTTCTTATTCCCTGTACCTTTTTACCCTGTTCTCCCTCCCCCCTCCCCTGATAACCCTCCACCTGATCTCCATTTCTCTGATTCTGTTCCTGTTCTAGTTTGCTTAGTTTTTGGAAGGCAGCTATGCTCACCACTATACCACCAACGCCGCACTAGTTTTTGTTTTTTAGGTTCAGTTGTTGATAGTTGTGTTTGTCATCATTTTATGTTCATATTTTTGGACATCTTCTTTTTCTTAGATAAGTCCCTTTAACATTTCATATAATAAGAGCTTGGTGATGATGAACTCCTTTAACTTGACCTTATCTGAGAAGCACTTTATCTGCCCTTCCATTCTAAATGATAGCTTTGCTAGATAGAGAAATCTTGGATATAGGTCCTTGCCTTTCATGACTTGGAATATTTCTTTCCAGTTCCTTCTTGCCTGTAAGGTTTCTTTTGAGAAATCAGCTGATAAGATTTATGGGCACTCCTTTATAGGTAACTATCTCCTTTCCTCCTGCTGCTTTTAAGATTCTCTCCTTTTCTTTAATCTTGGATAATGTAATTATGATATGCCTTGGCATGTTCCCCCTTGGGTCCAACTTCTTTAGGACTCTCTGAGCTTCCTGGACTTCCTGAAAGTCTATTTCCTTCACCAGATTGGGGAAGTTCTCCTTCATTATTTGTTCAAATAAGTTTTCAATTTCTTGCTCTCCCTCTTCTCCTTCTGGTACCCCTATGATTTGGATGTTGGAACATTTAAAGTTGTCCTGGAGGTTCGTAAGTCTCTCTTCACTTTTTTGAATTCTTGTTTCTTTATTCTGTTCTAGTTGAATGTTTACTTCTTCCTTCTACTTGAAATCATTTATTTGAGTCCCTATTAACTACCTTCACTGTTGGTGCCCTGTATATTTTGCTTTATTTCACTTTGCATAGCCTTCACTTTTTCCTCTATTTTGTGACCATACTCAACCATTTCTGTGACCATCCTGATTACCCGTGTTTTGAACTGTGCATTTGATAGGTTGGCTATCTCTTCATTGCTTAGTTCTATTTTTGGAGCTGTGATCTGGGCCATTTGGGCCATATTTTTTGGTCTCAGTATGCCTGTTAGCTCTACCTAGGGGTGGAGCCTTAGGTATTCGTCAGGGCGGGGCAACCCACATCACTGCATTGTGGCACTATATTTGGGGGAGGGGTCTAAAAGGGAACAATGCCATGTGCTTTCAGTCACTTCCACTTCCCACAAGCAAAGTGGGCCCTTCTGGTGCTGATTTCCAGGTGTGTGGGCTTGTGTACATTCTAGGACCCTGGGGGCCTCTCCAACAAACTCTCCTGGAAGGCTGGGCATTCACTGCTGCAATCCCTACAGGTCTTTATAGCCAGAGGTTTTGAGGATTTATTTCCTCATGCTGGACCCCTGGGTTGCACAGTCTGTCTTGCCCCCCAGTTGTTCCTCCTGGTTTATCCACACACAAATGTGGGACTGCCTGGTCCACCAGCCACTACCTAGCCCACCCAGTCTGCCAGCTGCTGCCTTGCTGCATGTCCTCTCCACCCCAGCTGCCCATCTCTGTCCCTCCTACCAGTCTGAATGAATATTTCTTTAATTCCTTGGTTGTCAGACTTCCATACAGTTCATTTTCCTCGCACTTCTGGTTTTTTGTTTCTAAATTTCTTGTTGTCCTTCTTTTGGTTGTGCAAAGAGGCAAGTGTATCCTCCTACGCCTCCATCTTGACCAGAAGCCTCCTAATGATGTATCTTTTTGAGTAACTTCTCATGTGCTTATTAGACAAGTGTATTTCTTTGAAGAAATCTGTCTTTGAATCTTTTACTCACTTAAAAATTGGGCTTTTCTTTCTTTTCTCTCTTTTTTTTTTTACAGAAAGACTGATTTTATTTCCAAGTACAAAGTAACCAATTAAATGCAGTTACTGAAGTAATTTTTAATTTATTTTTAAATTCCATTACATGCATTTAAAAATTTTTATTTAGAGAGATAGGGGAGGGGCAGAGAAAAAGAGAGACATTGATTTGTTGTTCCACTTATTTACAGTCATTTGTTGCTTCCTGTATGTCCCCTGACTGGGGATCAAACCTACAACCTTGGTAGTTCAGGTCAATGCTCTAACCAACTGGACTACACAGCCAGGGCTCCATTACATACATCTTTAAGTGCTCCACTACAATCATGATTAAAATGGCCCATGGAAAGCATTAGCTTCAATTACTTGTCTTTAAGTACACCAATATTTTTCTTTCAGCAACAGAACAGGAATACTTAGACTTCTGTTTTTCATCTATCTTCAAAAATGCTACTAAAAGGAGGAATTATATTACAATTATTAAAGGGCTGCTTTTCTTGAATTGAGTTCTTTAAATATCTTAACTACAAGTCCATTATCAGATATGATTTGTAAACACTTTTTCCTATTGTTGATTTTCACTTTCTCTTTTTCTTAAAGATTTTACTTATTTTTAGAGGGAGGGGGAGAGAGAGGGAGATAAACTTCAATGTGTGATACATTGATTGGTTGCCACTCACATGCCCCCAACTGGGGACCTGGCCTGCTACCCAGGAATGTGCCCTGACTGGGAATCAAACCGGCAACCTTTTGGTTTGCAGTCTGGCATTCAATCCACCGAGCCACACCAGCTGGGGCTTTTTTTTTAAATTATAATAATGAGACTTCATTGTCTGAAAACACATGATTTGTCCCCAGGAGTTTTGGGGGACAAATTGTGTCAGTAAATGTAACAAAACTCACAGGGACGTTTTTCCTCACCATGAGGAATGTTTTTACTTTTTTTGTTGAATTTATTGGAGTGACACTGCTTGTCTTTTAACTTTCATGATGGTGTCTGAAGTACAAAAGTTTTACATTTTGATTATGTCATATATATAAATATATATGTATATACATACACTCACATTTCCTTCTCCCTTTGTTGCTTGTTTTTAATGTCACCTCTAAAAAATTATTGCCTAATTCAAGATTACAAGGATTTACACCTGTGTTTTCTTCTTGGCATTTTATAAGTGTAGCTTATACATAAGTCTTTGATTTATTTTGAGTTTACTTTTATACATGGTATTAGATAGAGGTTCAATTTCAATCACCAGTGGTCAATGGTTTATGAAATGAAGCCTCCATAAAAACCCAAAAAGACAGAGTTTAGAAAGCTTCCAGGTTGGGTAACCAGAACACCTCCACCATGCCTGAACTCCATGGGGATAAAAGCTCCTGTTTTGGGGACCTTGTCCTATGGCTCTCTTCATCTGGCCATTAAATCATATATCCTTTGTAGTAAACTGGTAATCTGGGGAGTAAAGTTTCCTTGAGGTCTGTGAGCAACTCTAGTAAGTTAGTTAAATCCAAGGAGGGGTTCAATGGAACCTCTGACTCACAGCCTGTCAGTCAGAAGCACCTGGGCTTGTGACTGAAATTTCTGAGCAGATATCAAATTGAGTTGAATTGTAGGACACCCAGATGGTGCCTAAAACCTGCTTTGTATTCTAGGGAAAACCCCCATCATAACTGAATGCAGAACCTCTTACGTAGTATGTCCTTATAATTCTTTCTACTTTTGTAAGGTTGGTAGTAATGGCCACTCTTTTTATTAATGCCAAACTATCTCCCAAAATGGCCCTGTCACTGCAGCCACAGGATGAGAAGTCTATTTGAGGGTATACATTGGGGAACAAGCATGATGTCTTATGGGAGAGTAAACAGATAAAAGCAAGGGAAAGCTTGGGAGCAGGTTTGCTATTACAAAATCATATGATCTAATGTAGAGAGAAGCAGGAAACTGGGTGAAATTGATGCTAGATGGGAGATTGGGCAATGGAGCAGAGTAGGTAACCAAGTGTTTATTATTCTGATTTCTGAATTTCTGAGGGAGGAATTTAACTATTAGAGGACAATGAGGCCAAGCAGATTAACTTGTTCCTATAGAGATAGTACTATGACAAATGATAACCATATTAATATCCAACAATTATTAAGCACTTACTCAACAGGAAATGGACTCCTGAGTTCTAATCACTGTGGATTTCACCCTTCTATCCAAGTCTTGTTCATATTTTAACTGTATTCAGACAAACCATATTATTGCATATATAATGGGGTCACTCAGGTGCCAGCTGTCATTTCCTTAACAACAGCTTACATCCTTTTTAATATCTTAATGTTCTAATTTTACGAAGTACATTAGTTTTCTGTTGCTACCATAACAAACTTAGTGACTTAAAAACAACAGAAACGTATTCTTAGTTCTGGAGGCCAGAAATTCAAAATAAGGGTGTCAGCAGGACCCAGCTGCAGGTACTAGGAGAGAATCTGCCCTTTGCCTCTTCCAGCTTATGGTGGCTGTTGCCATTCCTGAACTTCTAGCTGAATCACTTCAATCTGCCTCTGTGGTCACAATGCCTCCTCCTTCGTCTCAAATCTCTCTCTGCCTCTCTCTTATAAAAGACACTTAACAATGGATTTCGCCACCCCCCCTCCCCAGATAATTCAGAATGATCTCATCTCCAGGTTCTTAACCTAATTAAGCCTGCAAAGATCGTTTTTCCAAATAAGGAACAGTCATAGTTTCCAGAAATCATAACATACATGGACAAACCTTCTGGGAAATCACCATTTAACCCTCTATACTAGGGAATTTTAAATAACCTACAGATGTAAAAGAAACAAATGAAAAAAATTTTAAACTTCATTTGGGTAGAAAGTAATATTGAGGAAGAAAACATGCCTTGACATTACAAACAGCAGAAAAATAAAAAACCAAAGCCTTTAAAAACATATATATTTCATGTGCAGGATTAGAAAAAGAACTCTTTGATAATAAACACATCCAGGTAAACACAGACTTCCTAAATCTATGACTATTTAATTGCAAATATTAATACCCTCTACATAATTTTTCTACATAAAGGAAAATCCTGTTATTTAGGAAGACATGGAGGGCAAGCAATACCTTTAGAGTAACTATTGCCAAATCTTCTTTCCTTGGGTGACCTAACATGTTACATGGATTAATTACAAAAGGAAATATCAGACTCCATGGAATTTAAGCAAAAGACATAGCTAAAAATTCCCACTGAAGGTACAAAATATTGAATGCTTATCAGTGAGAGCACATAAGCTAATTAAATATAGGTATAAGGAAAATTCCAAAACTATCTGGAGTATGAAAAAATGGCACAAATACCTAACAGTCAGTTAATATAAACTTCGCTATTGGGTATGTTCCAGGCTTCCTTTTCTATTCCAGTGAGATCTGCTTTCTTTTTTGTCCAAATTCTTCCGCTGCTGGGCTCCAATATAGTAAATTGTTTAACATCATCAAGGCCTTGGTCACAGAAAGGATTTATTTTTTTAAAACTTCTTTCTTCTTTACTAAAGATTGTGGTTGTCTTCTCTGCTACTTGCTTCTTTCAACTAGTTATCAACCTTCTCATGTAAGAAAAATTATAGGGCAAAAGTAAACATTCTATGTTGGCTGTCCCACAGTGTAGTAGCTGATTAATAAAGGAGCCACTCACTCAACCTTTTTGTCATTTGGTCTCATCTAAAGAATAAGCGAAAAGGAGCAAGGTTAAAAAGGACTCATGACCAAGGTACAACTTTTACAAATATCTTTGGCCATGGAAAGCTTTATTTCTTCATCATGCCCCCACATGAATTTTTAATGGATAAGGAATCAGTTCCTACCTATTAGAGGACTGTAAGAAATAAATGCTTCAAAGATTTGTTCGTAGATCCATCAGGAAAGGGGACCAAAAAAGAGGAAAATGTGGAATACAAGCAAGAGTAAACAAAGAGAATCCAACAAAATATACAGTTCATTAAAATAAGAATAGTTATTGATATAAATCCCTTACTCATTCTACATTTGACTGGCTCTTTTTACTATTTAGAAATTAAGATATTTTCAGTCTTTTGCTTTCTTTTTCCACACTATCTCTAATATTCTGGAGTTTTCTGGAGTTCTGGACCAGGAACACAAAGCTGTCTCTAAAATCACTAGTCCCATGATTTCTGCCAACATTTTGAAGCTCATCAAACAAAGACAATGTCTGTCTAAGTTTGGCCTGAACAAGTTTTTGCTCTTCTAATTCTGCAAGAAGGGCCTGCTTAGTGCATAATTCAGTTTTATACTTCTCCTGCAACTGTTCGATTTCTTTTAGGAGAAGCTGGAATTCATCTTCACTATAAGAATGCATCTCTTGAGATTTATCTTCTGGAAGCAAGATGTTTGGGGGAATACGCAAAATCCACTGTAAAAACAGCTGCTCCATTTTGACAAAAAGGTTATCAAAACGTCCTTTCATGAAGCAGAGAAACTTCTCTGTGCATTTACGAATCTGGACTGGGCTGATCTCACAGTTTGGGATGCCATCCAGCTTCTTCAGAATAACCTGTTCAACAGCCTGCATCACTTCAAATAGGTAGTCTTGAAATGCAATGTAGATCCTGAGCATGCAAGTTTGTGGTGTAAAGCCAAAGAACTGGGCTTCATAGGTCATTGGATCAACAGACATCTTGGCTTATTCTGGTATGTTAATTTTAATCGTGAAAAATCTGTAAACATAAAAAAATGATTAAAAAATCATCTGAGAAAAGTAACAAATCCCATTACAGATAGAAAAGCTTTTGTTTCTTGATACCTATGCCAATTCCAGCCTCACTCACTCAAAATAGGATGCAAACTCTCTGAGGCTCTTTCCATCAGTCTATCACCTCCCTTACTCCCTCATTTCCCTTACCTCTCGTTTAGTGAGGATTCTGGCCTGTGGCTCAGTCTTCTGAAGTCTGTTCATCACCCAGACAACGTTCAGATTTAGACACAATCTAATCAGTGCCCTAGAGACTTGGTTTCATGAGTTTCAATGGCTTCACTCTTTCAGTCACCTGCCTTTTGATATTTGTAACTTCTCTCCTCAACTGCACTATTTTTTAAAGATTTTATTTACTTATTTTTAGAGAGAGGGGAAGGGAGGGAGAAAGAGAGGGAGAGAAACATTGATGTGCGAGAGATACATCAATCGATTGCCTCTCGCATGCCCCCAACTGGGGACCTGGCCCACAACCCAGGCATGTGCCATGACTAGGAATTGAATAGGTGACCTTCAGTTCTCAGGCCAGCATTCAATCCACTGAGCCACACCAGCCAGGGCACTACTGCCCTATTTTTGTGTCCACAACTTCCTATGCTATTCTTCCAAATCATACTATACCTTAATCACATACTTATACTATACCTTAACCATCAAGACTTTTAGCCCTCTGATTCTCTCTTCCTTACATTCAGTCTGTCCCATTTCACTTCTTCCCTATCCATTTTAGGCTCTACCATCCATCACTTCAACCACTCCCTGGCCAATGTCTTCAACTCCTTGTCCTTCCAAACTAGCCATGGGGGGAAAATCCCACTTGGAAGCTGAGCAAGCTTTTATGAGCTCTACAACCCCAACATGTTTTTTCAAGGGTATAGAAGTCATTACTTTAGAATATAAATATCTAGGAAAATAGTCCTCCTATCTCCTTGTCACTGTGGGAGTTTAACCTATGTACCTTTTTTCTGAGGTATAATCATATGCTTGTCATAGAATAAGAGTTTTACTATTCCTTCAGATAAAGACAATTAGCTAAAATAAATGGCTACCTCAAATACCAGGTGATTTTAGAATGAATTTTATGAAAGAATTTGAAGCAAATGGTATGATCAAATCTTATGGGAAGACAAGATGCAGGTAATCTTGAGAAATTATGTAATGGCTAAAAATGGAATGGTGTAATTGCTTGGCTGCATAAATAGATTACAAAGAAAAAGAAATTCTACCTCACTCAAGTTATCTACAATGTGTTGTAATCTGGATATCACTATTCAGTAATAAAACAACTTTCTTTTCTATGTCTGTGGAAAGGATTCTCTGGGTTGGCAGGATTTTTATTTCCTCAACACTGCCCTATACCTTCAGGATCAAGTTCAAACTCTTTCAACATGGCTTATAAGGACCTTCATCATCTAACCCTTATTAGCCACATTCTGTCCTTAAGAACCTCACATGTGCATAATTGAGCTGATAATACTTCCTATTTCATGGCACTCTATTTTTAGTTCATGCTAGGTCTTCTCTTTTTTTATTCTTCCACCTTTCATCTCCCATAGGAACCTACTGTAATGTCTTTTTTAAAGTTACTTATTTATTTGAGAGAGAGAGAGAGGAAAAAAATCAATTTATTTGTTGTTCCACTTATTTTTGCATTCACTGGTTGATTCTTGTATGTGCCCTAAGTGGGAATCAAACCTGCAACACTCTACCCAACTGAGCTACCTGGCCAGGGTAATGTTTTTGACATAAGCTTTTTTGATTCATCTTTAACTTTAGTTTTTAGATATATACTCTTGAAAAATACAGTTTTGTATATGTATGTTTATATTTTTCTTTAACATCTGCAATCTCTTCATGTTATTATACATAAGTTTACTTCATTGGTTCGACTGAAGTATTCCAACAATGTTATTATATGCATATACCACACTTAATGTCCTTTCTCCTTGGGACAGACACCTACTTTGCTTTTAGCACCTTACTACCAGAAATGATGCTGTAATAAACACCCTCCTACGTTGTTTCCTTAGGGACTTGCAGGGTATTTACACAGGCAAGTAATCGATAGCCACAGAATTCACTCATAATTTCACTAAATACTGCCAAAATGTTCTCCAGAACACTGCGGGAGGGGATATCCTACACTTAAAGCCATTTGCAGTATATGAGAATTTCTCATATCTTCGCCAACGCTTAGCCAACATTATAGTTTTTACCAACTTGGTAAATATAAAGTTGTTTTATAATGTCGTTTTTTGAAAACCAAAACCATCTAGTCCCACACAGGTTGGATAATAAGATCTGAAACTACCTACCTTCCCCCACCGCAACAAAAAATTGCTGTTTACATTAGCATAACATTACTATTCTGGGAGACCAGTATATTTTCACTGTTCTAAAGGCCTGAACTGCACCAAAGATGGATCACCTCTTCAATGGGAAGCATCGACAATTTATATCCTACAATTCTCTGAAGCCCTTGCCTCAGCTGTTTCTACCAATCCTGGACTGTTATTTCTAGATCCCTACCCAATCCTAATCAAGCTCCCAAACTGAAAATTCACCTTAAACCAAACTTGCAATTCTCAAAAAATTCCGATTTTGCCTTTCTTTCCTATGACTCACAGCAAAGCTCTTTTGAGGTCCGTTCTTCTCCCTTACTAGAGCTAAGCAGTAAATACAGCATTGTTTTATCAACAGGTTGTGACGGTGATACTTGGGGAGCAGGCAAAAATATTTTTACGTGCATTTCTGTTACTACGAGTAAAACTGGGTACCACTCACTTCATACATGCTAGCTTTTCATTTTTTGTCCCGGGAATTACCCATTCACATCCTTTTTAAAAACCACTCTATCCACCCTTTTACTTGGTCCCTTTTTTATATATTGCCAGATTAAATTGTCACGCTCTATTACAAAAACCTTTAACGCTTCCTTATTGTCTGTCAAGAACTGACTACTCTTTGTTCCAACCAAATCAAACTATTTTCTTTCCCTGTGATGTCTTTCCCTCAAGGAAAGATGCCGTGGCCAAATATTCTTCAAGGGTCGGTTTAAATACACTTCCTAGGCGACGCACCCCTTCTCTGAACCCCATCAGGGCCTTGCTTCGAGCACTGACCGAGTTCTGCTTCAGGATATTATCACGGGCCTGTCTCAACTTCTCTGCTAGGCCTCGAGTTCCTGGGAGCAGGGTGAAGATGGCTTAATCAATATTTGCAGAATAAACACTGGAGGTGTCCAGGATACCTCAAGGATTTGAGTTGACAGAGCAACAGAAACCGCCGGACAGGAACTGCTTCCGGCCGGGGGACTAGCTCCCGTCGGTCCCCGCAACCCCGCTGCATGCCGGGACCTTTATGTCGCAGGCCCCGCCGGCGAGGCTGCCCCAGCGCCGGGCGACGATGCCTAACCCAGTTCCACTCCTTACCTCTCTTCCTCTAAGAAACTGCAGCCCTGCAGCACTTACCGAAGCGACCATGAGGGTAACAAGTTCGATCAAACACTGGCTTCCCGCCACCTCCTTTAAACCACTTCTTGCTGCCAGAGATCAGCGACGCAGGTCGCTCCCCAAAATTCCAGCCGATGCTCGCATCAGCGAACGACACCAAAGGCGGGACGCTTTCCCGCTTCTGATTGGCTGACTGGACAGTCGGAATGGGGCCACCTAAATTGGTGACTGAAAGGGGCCGGTCGGGCAAGCTAGCTGTGGCCCGCGGGGATTGGCGAAAGGAACCAGTACTTACTCTCTTCTCTGTGACGTGCGTAGGTGAGGAAGCAAGGCTGCTGCTCCGCGGAGACACAACTCGTGATTGGTGAAGGGCTTTTTTTTAGGCCTCTTACGATTGGTGGCTGGCAGATGGCGCGGCGCCGATTGGACAACAGTGGGCAGGGCAACGGGAGGCCTCTTTGATCCCGCCCCGCCGCTTGCGTGACTGGCGGAAGGGGAAGTGGGGCGGAGGGGCAGGTGGCGGAGGGGAAGATGGCGTACCAGAGCCTCAGGCTAGAGTACCTGCAGATCCCACCGGTTAGCCGAGCCTATACCACCGCCTGCGTACTCACCACCGCCGCAGTGGTGAGCAGCTGCAGCGCCAGCTTCTCATTATCCGGGCTGGATATGATCGGTTCTTAGAAAACTGGGGTTTGGGCCTCAGGGAACCCCAGATGGGCTGGTCTCAGGGGTGGGTGGAGGTGGACCAGGCTCACTTTGGGATTCGGAATTGCTTTGAGACCCGATAAGGGACCGGATAAGGGAGTGCTACTGCAGGAGGAGTGGAGAATCAGAACTGCAGGTCGGTTTCGGAGAGATGAAGGCCAGAACTATAGCAAGTCAAGGCAGCGGGAGCCGCACATCCAGAAAATGTGCCTGAGAACTCTGGCGATGTCCAAGTGGTGACTAGTGGGGTGGGGTGTGGAGGAAGTCCACTTATGAAGAAACTTAGATATCGAGGACAGAAAGCTGGAAGTTGGCGAGAGGGAAGAGTCTTGAAATAAAGAGTGTGGATATAGAGGTTGTCTGGAAGCACCCTGCCCTGACGGTGGCAGGCTCTTGGATCTCGGTTTTGAGGGTGTTGTGTTGCTTCACCCAACTGTTTTAGATGGTGCCCATGTGATGGGCAGATTCATAGCAGCTGCTCTTTACTTGCCCTATATCTCAAGAGTGATTTGCTTTAAGGAGCTCTTTTTCTATTTCAGCAGTTGGAATTGATTACACCTTTTCAGCTGTACTTCAATCCTGAATTAATCTTTAAACACTTCCAAGTAAGTGGCCCATCACAACCATGATTGTTTCAGTTTTTAAACTTGTTTTTCTTTTTAGTAGTAAATCCTGCCATATACTCCCTCAAAAAAGAATTCAGTGGGAATATTTGACTGTAAGTCTTATAGTGAGATGTATAAACCAATTGGGCTGCAGAATCACCTAGGGAATGTTTAAGAGATTCTCAAATTCCTCACCATGTACCAAATCAGGATCACAAAGGGTAGGAAGTAAGAATCTGTATATATATACTTTAAGTTCCCTGCATGGTTTTGATTTGATGTGTCCATCTCCTATATTTAGGAATCACTAGTTTAAAGTCAATATTGTGTTTGTCAGACTGACCAGCCTTTAGAAAGTTACAGAGGTAGTACAAGTGAGCCAGCTGGGCTGCGTGGGCTTAGGAAACAAGGAAGGCAAAGGAAGGGCCCTTGGAGCTTAGAAGAAAGAAAGACAAAGGTGACTTGCCTGGGTGGAAGAAGTGGACGAAGGGAAAGGCACAGGCCTGGTCCCAAGAGGGAGAGCACCTCAAGTCTATTGCTGCTTTTAAATTCCTCCATCTTCCAGGGATCAGATCATACTGACAAAACTCCAAAAGACTGACATCTTAAACAACATGCCAATTTATTAGATTGCATTGGGAAATAGTCCTTTCCAGTAATTAGAATGCTAAATGAGAGATGTATTTTTCTGTTCCAGGATGTTTTTATAGGCTATAGTTGGAGAGACCCAAAACCTAGTAATTCTGCCTCTACACATTCTATTCCCTGTTTCAAATGTGTTTCATTCATGTTATACCCATTGATCTCCAGGTTGCCTATGGAGACACAGCTTCTATGTAACCTCAGATTCATTCTCCTTTGTGTCCCTAGAGTATCTGTAAATGCTTCTTTTAGAGCATCTCTCATCTCATATTTGGACTTATTTTATGCTTGCCTCTTCACAAGGATGAGGACTCTAAAATCCTTGATGCAGTTAGTATGTAGAACTGAATTGTTTCAATTTTAATAAATACCAATTCTTAAGAATTTAATGATGCATAAAGCAGTCCTGTGGATTCTTGTCACTGTCTTCTTCCTTTGATACTCACATGGCCTTTGCTGAGAGCTATGTAGCTCCATCCAAGCATTGCTTCTTAGTATTTGCTTGGTTTGATTTTGCCTGGGGTGAAAACCTCTGATACTATGTATCTGCATTAGGAGTTAGGAGTTCTGGGTCTTGAGTTCAGTTTGCCCTTTACAATTTGCCCTTTGGGCAAGTCATTTTGAAAGTATTTAAGACTCTTAGTTTTCTTATTTGTGTAATGGGTATGGCAGTAACGGGATTAAGATTACCTGAGATAATAGAATCTGTTAAAACACTTTAAAATGTTAAGTGCTCTACCATTGTGAGAAGTTGTTTTTATTGTGTGTCAGTGGGTTGGGTAGGGAAGAGTACATCAGGGTTCCCAACAAGAAAAATAAGTGTCCTTGTATCTATCAATTATAGAATGTAATTATTAGAGCATTAGGTCTTTACTTGTAGGCATTTGGCTATTTGTTCAAACTGGAACTTGAGTATTTGCTTTATAATTACTCTTCACTCTGGATGTTTTGGACTGCCTAATATAAACACTTTTTTTTTTAGCAATTTATATTAGATCCCTGGAGTTTTTTCTGATATCTCAAGACTGGTCATTAGATTGCAATACTACAAAGCGAAAGCAGTGTTTTTTATTATGTAATTAACCTTGTCTTTCCATCAAACTTTTTCCATGATTTGTCTGACCATGTTAAAGACAATCACAATTTTAAGTTTTCTGTCCTATTGTCCTTACAAATTTCAGAGGCTGAGTGTCATCATTCAGATTTTCAACAAGAAGCAGCACAAAAACCCAGCGTCAAATTTTGTGCCCCACTTTTTGGTTCAGAACACAGTGTCACATATCCATGGACTTCCAACCATTGTAGTCAGAGGATATCTCTTTCGTTTTAATACGGAAATGTTTCATAGTATATTTTACTCAATCTATCTCTTGATTTTTTTTTCTTTTAACAGATATGGAGGCTAATCACCAATTTCTTATTTTTTGGGCCAGTTGGATTCAATTTTTTATTTAACATGATTTTTCTGTATCCTTTACTAAGTGGGGTTAGCATAAAAACTTTAGGTTTACTTAGGTAATACAATATTAAGTTGAAACTGTTAATCTTGTTATTTTTGTTACCGTCTTAGCTGTAATTTCTAGGTACTGGCTCCGTGGTACACAGAGTAGTTGGCCAGATAGTGTTGTTTTGATGGTGTCTGTAAGTCACTGTTGGTTCAAAGGGCAGGTACTTAACTATAAAATGATTATGTTTCACCCCATAAGTCACTTGGAAACCTGATCAAGTGAGATGAATGATTTAATTGATTCATAGTTACAACATCAGCAGATACCATGATACTTAACAGAGTTTTTTCATTTTTCTGTTTGTTTTGATAATTAACAGAGTTTTGATAGAGGTTTGGGAGTGGGTTCATAAGGAATGGAAACTTGAGATCCTGTACCTTAGTTACTTGTTCTGCTGGCTGAAAAGACAGTGCCATGTCTGCCGGGCTTGCCATGTTCCAGTTTATTGAAAGACGGGAAGAGTCGTGCTCTGGTCATATGGTAGTTGGGGCTACTGAGCCAAGAGCTTTCTCCTCTGACCCTCTGGAAAGGGCAGTTACAACTCACATCATCTGCAGTAGACAGAGAGCCATGTAGGGGTGACAGGATTCCTGCCCTAGGATGGATTCCTGTGTCTCCTAAATACTATATCATTCTGGTAAATTTCTGATAATTAAATTTTTTTTATCGTGATGCAATTTCATCAACTGAGGTATAGAAATGCCTAATCAACCTGCCTGAAGAAGTGGTCACTTGGAATTGGATTCCAAAGTAGTCAATCCAAAGTAGTCACTTTGGATTATCACACAAAGCTTCTTGGGGGATTTCTTCTAAGTTAGGTTGTGAAAAAGAGTGATGCAGATTGTGTGGCTGAACATAGAAAAGATGATACAAATTTTAAAAGGTTTAATAGGTGACTGGAAGCATGTGTACCCAACATCTGGCTTATTTCCCCAATTGGGAACAGTTTTTGTAAACTATGGAGTTGCCTAAAATGGAAAAGAGAAGTAACAATACGGCCACTCATAAACATTCTTACAGAAAAAAGTCTTGACTTACAAATAACATGGAGTCCAAGTGTACTATGTTAAATTTTACTTTCTTCATATTTGTGTGCGAAACATTTTCTTAACTTGGAACCTAAGATATCGTTACTGTCGAATGCTAGAAGAAGGCTCTTTCCGAGGTCGGACAGCAGACTTTGTATTTATGTTTCTTTTTGGTGGATTCTTAATGACTGTATCCTTAAACAAATAGAACAAACACAGGAAAAATGCTAATACCCTCTCTTTTCCTAAAGTTTTTCATCTATCTCCCACAATTTACTGGGTACCCTGAACAAACAGACTTCCAGATTTTAGCCTCAGTGTACTACTGTTTATTTCATAGCACACTTTATGGGCAGCTTTCCAAGCCTAGAGGTTACACAAAAAGATTTTCTTTTTCCTTCTTTTTTTTTTTAAAGATGCTTTTCTACTGTGAGCAAGTCAGAGGAACCTTTAACCCGGGTCGGTTACTGTTATGTATCTGAGATATATTATTGTTCATGGGTGTGCTTCACTTTTAAAAGATTAAGTTGGTAAGATGTTTGTTTGGTTACTACCAAAACTGATACATTATTTAAAAAAAAAAAGAATTGTGAACCATTTAACAAACTTGAATGTTGTCCTGTCTGACAAGATGGTTTTGCTCCAGCTAGCTTTATTCACCTCTGTAAAGGTGCTAATAGCGAGTGAACTTTAATGCAATTATTGACCAAATAATTAACACATTTTCCAAAAAGGCAAGAACTTCATGAATGGAGAATAACAGTTTGAAGTCCAGATGAGTTGGCCTAAGCAGGTTTTTGCCTGATTGCTCTGGGAAATTATTTTCAGGATTTTTTCTTCTAAAGATGTAAGTAACTGCTCTAACCAGTGCGGCTCACTTGGTTGGGCGTTGTTCCCCAAAGCTAAGGTCGCCAGTTTGATTCCCAGTGAGGGCACATGCCTGGGTTGTGGGTTTGATCCCCAGTGAGGTTACATGCAAGAAGCAACCGATCAGTGTTTCTCACATCTATGTCTTCCTCTCCTTCGCCCTTTCCCGCTCTCTAAAAATAAATAAGTAAAATCTTTTTTTAAAAAGATTAACTAATGCTCAGTTTTCCGAATTTGAACTTTTCTTAGAGCACAATTCCTAATTCTCTTACCCAGTCTCCCGTATTACACTTTTAATGTTGATATTTTCCTTAATGCCATCTGCTAGATTTTTGGTTTGTTTGTGAGCTTAGTTTTCTTGGGCCAGGCCTTTACAATAATGCTTGTCTACGTGTGGAGCCGAAGGAACCCATATGTCCGCATGAACTTCTTCGGCCTTCTCAATTTCCAGGCCCCCTTTCTACCCTGGGTGCTCATGGGCTTTTCCTTGTTATTGGGGAACTCAATCATTGTGGACCTCTTGGGTAAGAGTCTTATCGCTACTTTTTCTATTATTTTACTTATAAACTTCCTTTGTCACTATTTTTCATGTTTATTCTGTTTGGCCTTCACGTAATAGATACTATGAAATTATTTCATAGTTATATGCTCAAAGACTACAATATTAGGTTTTTAATTCTTTCTAATTATATTGATATTTATTCCTAAATGTAAGGAATTTATGTTGGTATATTCACTTGCAATCAAAATTTTAATCCTCTCTCTCTCCTTTATTTCTGGTTGACTTTAGGTATTGCGGTTGGACACATATATTTTTTCTTGGAAGATGTATTTCCCAATCAGCCTGGCGGCATAAGAATTCTGAAAACACCATCTATTTTGTGAGTATTTAAACCAGGTTGTGTGATTTTTGCAGATAAACTGGGACAGGGTCCATGATCATCGGTCAGGTCAGTAAATATTTGCAGTTGAGCAGCCTGCCTGCCCGCCGTTGAGGAGCACTGGTGTTGACAGGAACAGACAGTGCCAGAGTTGTGGTAGGAGCCAGGTTAACAGGCTCAAGATGTGCTGAGGCTGATTTGTTCATTGTTCTCCAGGATGACCTTTAGCACCTCCTGCTCCAGAGAGGAGTCTGCTGGTTTTATGAAAGCTGCAGAGTTTTTGAGAATACAAAAAGAAAAAAGAAAGAAAGAAAGCTGCTGAGTTTAGAGAGGTGAAATAGCAAAATGGGCAAAGCTGACTATAGGAAAGTTTTTAACGGTGGAATTAAAAACTTCCAGGTGGTATAGGTAAGCAGAAGAAGGGAAATAACTCAGGGCTAGAAAACAGATGTGGGCTGTTCACCGACCAGCCAATTCCCTTCCTTTCTGCACATTTTTCCTGGGAATGGAGCTTTCATAGGACCTCTTTCTACTCCAAAATTTTGTGTCCTTGGGATATACTGCATTAAAAAGGGTTCACTTGAGGAATAAAATGTGAGTTTCCATTATAAAATGCTGATTGTAGAATAGGTAAGCAAAACAAAGTAAAATCTTCCTTAATCCCACCACTTACTAACTTTTTGGTATATGTTTTTCAGTCTCTTATTGTCTGTGTACTTTTTAAAAATGCTTTTTCTTGACCTTCTTTTTAAGTAATATGTGTCATAATTATTTTTTCATCATATATGTCCTACAAAATTGTGACAGTCACATGATACCATGTGGTATGAACATAGCGTAAGTTTATGAAGACTTTTATAAAATTTATTGATTTTAGAGAAGGAAAGCAGGGGAGAGAGAGAAACATGATTTGTTTTTCCATTTATTTTTGCATTCATTGGTTGATTCTTATATGTGCCCTGACCGGAGATCAAATCTGCAACCTTGGCATATTGGGACAGTGCTCTAACCAAATGAGCTACCCAGCCAGAGCCTAATCCCTTACTGATGGACACTGGCATAAGTTCTTGCTTTTCCCTTCTATAATTGAAGTGGTGGATATCCCTATAGCTAAATCTTGGCACACATCTGATTATTTTCAAATATTAAATTCCTAGAAGTGAAATTTCTATTTTGTTTACTGCTAAATCGCTGTCCAGAATGGATGTTCAGGTCTACACTTCTACCAGCAATGTAAAAGTGTCCATTTCCCCACATCCTCCACAAACATCGAGGTACTGTCTTTATTCTTCCCTAGTTTGATAGCCATAAGATGGTGAACAAAGGACTTCTTTCCCCTTAGGTATTTGAAAGTAAATTGTCAGTCTAATGCCCCATGACCCCCTTTAATGTGTATTTTCTATAAACAAGGACATTCTTACCACCGTCAAAATCAGGAAGTGAACGTTAATCCACAAACACAATTCCACACTTGGGAATTGTCCTAATACTACCCTTTATAGCAAAAGAATGCAGGAGTTGCATTTAGTTATGTCTCCTTTAGTTCAGAACAGCTCCCCAGTCTTTCCTTTGCTTTCATGACATTAACATTTGTGAAGATTATAGGCCCATTTTGTGGAATGTCTCTCAATTTGGGTTTGCCGAATGTTCTCTCACATTTAGGTTCAGCTTTTGCATCCTTGGCAGGAATATCAGAGAAGTGACACTGAATTCTTCTAATTGCAGCCTAATAGGACAGGATTTCAGTTTGTTGAATTTGTCAAAATGATAGTTATTACTTTGATTACTTCATTAAAAGTATCTGTGAGGCTTCTCCACTGTTTTCTCTATAATTAGCATGTATTGCTTTTTGTATTAAAAATTAATAAATGAGGTAAAAGCTAATGTAAATATGAAATAATTACAAATATCTTCAAAATATGATAATTTACAGGGGATGGGGGTTGCTGGAAAAGGGAATGGGGATAAATGATGACAAGTGACTTGACTTGGGGTGGTGAACATACAATACACAGATGATATGTTATAGAATTGTACACCTGAAATCTATGTAGTTTTATTAACCAATGTCACCCCAATAAATTCAACAAAAAATATATAACTTTTTCATTGGTAGGCAGATGTAATGCTTGTCCCCTGGTGGAAACGCTAGAGATCTTTTTGACCTTCCAGTATTTAGGACCTAAGATGACTGTGGACCTAAGTTATATCTATTTCCTGTCTTTTAGGAAGGCTATTTTTGATACACCAGATGAGGATCCAAATTATAATCCACTACCTGAAGAGCGGCCAGGAGGCTTCGCCTGGGGTGAGGGCCAGCGCCTTGGCGGGTAAAGCGGCAGTGCCAATAATGGACCCAGCTGGGAAGGACTCAGTGACACACCCATTGGGATTCTTCTGTCCTTTGTGTTGCAAAAGTGTGGACACTTTTGACAGCTTGACAGATTTTAACTCCAGAAGCACTTTATGAAATGGTACACTAATCCAGAAGACATTTCAAGCAGTTTGCCAGTGGTTTGTCACTGCACTGGTACTGAAAGTGTAATCTCTTGGAGCCAAAAAACTGGAGAAACAAACACCCTGCCACCTC
Source organism: Trachops cirrhosus (assembly GCA_028533065.1). NCBI lineage: Eukaryota > Metazoa > Chordata > Mammalia > Chiroptera > Phyllostomidae > Trachops > Trachops cirrhosus. Next base: position 64,490,259 of record CM052545.1, on the reverse strand, counting down.
TAGTGAACAAGTACACGAGTACTTGAGTTCTGTGGTATAAGGCAGAGCTTTTTCCTCCTCCTCTTCTGTGATAGACGAGGCCATGGTGGAAATGGAAGTTTCAGGGAGGACAAAATAAAATTGAATTCCATCTCTCTCTCACTGAATTAGAGCTTTTGTGTGTGATCTTTTAAATTATGATACTATATTCCAGCTCTCCTGCATAGGTGTGAACTCGGAGCAGCTTCCATGCTCACTCCTCCTGTGTCTCCACAGCTTTCGACTGGATTTCATTTCAAGATTGGAAATGTGGCTGTATATACATCTTACTAATTCAGAATGCCAGCTCCAGTAGGAAGATTTGTTTCTGTTCTCATTGGGGTTTTACAAAACAAAGTTGTCAGACAATGTGGAAACAAGGGGTGGAGGTAAGGTGGCTCTTATAGCAGCAGGAATTCAGCTACAGGAGGGTCCAGCTACAGGCAAAAAGTTCATGTGGCATCTGATTTACTCCACCTGCATTTCTCCATTAAGAACTCCAGGGAAACATAATGGCCACCTTCTTATAAAGCAACAGAAAGATTTTTAGACCTGGAGACCAGTTAGAATGTTGACTTCGGAGCTGGATGAACAGGTACCAGTTAGGTAGGAATACATTTATCCTGGGCCTTTGTCTGATTAACATTTGCCATTTGCTTCATGAAAAACCAAGAAGCTTTTCAGAGCCAAGTACCTGGTTTACCTTTCCAAGCAGGTAGAAATTAGACAGGTTCCACAGAAATAGGAACTTAATGCCTGTGGTTCAATAAATGCTTATCCAAAATAGTAACTTCCCTGGGTCTCTGCAGGTTAGCATTCATGCTGCCTAAGTAATGCAGGGAACCCAGAGGACTAAAAGGGACACCCCCAGAGATTAGATTGTTTCAAATAGTTTTGATAAACAGCATGTAGGCACAGGACTATTTCCTAAGTAGTGCCAGACTCTGTAAGTGGTAGCTTTCTAGAGTAAGAGTTTTCTCTGAAATGAAGGTTTAAACTAAACATCCTAAATGGGAATTTTCATAGTGTTTGTGAAGTGAATAGTATTTTAACATCTTTCTATGGAATATGCATAAGGAATGAAATTTAAATATTTTACATGCTGTTGGTAATTTTGAATATGATTGTTGCAGTTTTATAGAATATGGGTTAATGGGACTGCTGTTTTTCCCGAGTGGTTTAAAAACTTCAAATGCCAGTCTTGGAATGCATAATCCTTATGGGATTCTTAAATTGTTGTGTCTTTGTTCAAGAAAGCTTGAATTTAATTAGAAGGAGTTTTTTATATTGTTCATTTTGGGACTAGAAGTGGGTTTCTCTAGTTTTACTTGTTCTCCCTCAGTTAACTGAGTTATCCCATTCATGGAATTTTTGTGGTAAAATTTTAGTCCTAAAATCTATTCACTGACTGTTCATTTAAGTAAGAAATGTCTGTGCATATTGATGGCTGGGTAAAACAAGAAGCCAGTTTGGAATTGATAGCCTAACACAGTTGGTTATGGGACTTGGATTTCTCTGATGGGATGAGAATTCCTAGTGGCAGGATGCCACACTGTGCCACTTTACTCTGCCCTGGGCAGTGGTCATTTCAATCACTGACCTCTTATCAGATTGGCCCGTCCCACTACCACCATCCCTAGCCCTGTGTTGCTTAACAGGTTAACTAGGCTTACCTGAACATAAAGAAAAAGTTCATCACCTCCAACTTACCTCTCAGTCTCGATTCTTCCAGAACACCCTTTAACATAATGCAAGTCAACTGAAAAATGAGATTCAGTATATGGAATTTTGTGACCAATTTACCTGACATAATTTAAGGGATTCCTGGATTCTACCAGTAATACTGAAAAGCACACCTAACCATAAGGTATAGTTTTGTTGTTACTGTAGTAATACAATATACGTTCATTTTTTTTAAATGGACGTGTAAATTGCATCTCCCTCGGAGATAACATTTTATATACATTTTGATGTGTTTTTTCACTATGGATTTCTATTTGTTTCTCTCTTCCCATTGTTCTTTTTCTGTGTCGCTCTCCTATGTCCTAATATCTTTCATACCTCTTGTGTAGTATTTCTAAGCAGAGAGCGCCCAAGTGTTAGATTTGGTAATGAAACCCTCGCTCTGTCTCTAGGGTCTACTGAAATTAGGAACTATTGAAGCTATTGGCATGTTGTGTAAGGCTTCCTAGAACTGTCGTCTGTCTTTGATAGCCTGTATTTTACGTTGCAGCCGTGTTTTCACTTGATAGGTGAGTGCCATCTGTGTTGTAGTCACACTATGCCATTGTTTCTAGTGTTGTGTAGGATGTCCCCTAAGCTATTTGCATATTATATGAATTTGCATTAAAGTTGTTGAACTTTTTATGATCAAGTCACTTCTCTGCTCAGAAATCCAGTGACTTCTTAGCCCCCATACCAAATGCACACTTTTTGTCTTCCTCTGAACCCTACTCCCACTTGTACCCAGCAGGGACCTCAGTTTAAGTCTCTTCAGTCCTTCAAGGCCTGACCCCTTTCCCGGTTCCTTCAGAAATCTTGACTCTAAGGCCCATTTCATTGTCTTTCTGCTTTGAACTCCTGTAAAGCTTCAAGTCTGTATGACATACTCTTACACCAAATTATATGTTGTCTTGTACTGTTACTAGCTGGTACATGTATATTAGTTTTGTCTCCTTAATGAGAATGTAAGCTCCTTAAGGGCAGGAACCATGTCTTAAACTTTTGTATCCACCACAGTGCCTAGCACAGTGCTTGGCACATATGTGCTGAATAAATACTTTGTTTATTGATCAGCAAACTATTATCTGGTATTTTTAACTAAAGAAGGGTTAATGTATGTGCATGCAAACTTCTACCTAGTTGCTGAGGCTTTTGATCTTGAAGCAGGGTAGAATAAAACCAAACATGGTCACAGGCAGTGGTGTAGTGGTCAGATAAGCCAAGGAACAGCAGTGATCACCACTAGCTGGTATGATCATAGACAGTTAAGACAGTTAAGTGAGAATAGACAGTTAAGTCCACAGACCATCTCAGAGCACTGAAGAATGAAATGTGTTTAAGAATTCACCTTTTAAGGGGTTGGATGGGGCAGGGGAAGAGCAAGAGGGATTGGGGGATGGGGACAACTAACAACAACAATAAAAAAATAATAATTCACCTTTTGGAAGAAGAGCCCAAATATTTGAGTAGTTAATTTGTGACCATCTTTATACGAAAATCATTTAACCACAAGAGACTTAGTTTGGAGGGAGGCAGACTTCAAACTGCCAATGTTGTGGGGGTTGGGGGGTAGAGGAGGAAATGTGTGTAACACTGCTGGATGCCAGTATAAGATTTTATTTTTCAACTCTTTCAGGCTGCAGAATGGCTGGCTTATAAGGCCAGAGGTTATGGATGAGTTGCCTACATATTGGTTTATTTTTGTCTGCACCATTAAAATAATTTTTGACCCTAGTTGGTATGGCTCAGTGGATTTAGTACTGACCTGCAAACTGGAAGGTTGCTGGTTCGATTCCCAGTCAGGGGACATGCCTGGGTTGTGGGCCAGATCCCCAGCAGGGGGCGCATGAGAGGCATCCACATATTGATGTTTCTCTCCCTCTCTTCCTCCCTTCCCCTCTCTCTAAAAATAAAGAAAATCTTTTTAAAAAAATGTTTGAGCTAACATTTAAAATGAACAGATTTCACATGAAAACCTTCATTTTATTTTACTTGAAAAAAAAAATTGGAGATCTGGCAATACCCAGCCTGCATGGCAGCTAGAGACAGGGAATGTTCTCTATTAAGGGATCATTTCATTCAATCATATTATCTACCTCGACTCATCATTTAAAGCAAGTGTCTCCATCAGCTTACTCTGAAAAGCATGCTGGAACAAAGGACTGACATCTGTCTTACATACATAATAATTTGAGAGTTAAGGCCTGTAATTTGAGAGTTAACATTCAGTTATTGTTATGGTCTGAATATTTGTCCCCCGTTCCCAAATTCATATTGAAATCCTAATGCCCAGAGTGATATTAGGAAGTGAGGGCCTTTGGGAAGTCATTAAGTCATGAGGTAGAACCCTCATTAATGGGATTAATGCCTTATAAAAAGGCTCCAGAGAGATCCCAACCCCATTCCTTCATGGAAGGCACAGCAAGAAAGAGTTCTCCAGGCAGACATCATGAGAGTGCCTCCCCCAAAGACAGTCATGTCGCCTTGATCTTGGGCTGGGATCCAGAACTGTGAACAATAATTTTCTGTTGTTTGTAAGTCACCTAGTCTGTCATATTTTGTTATATCAGCTGCACAGACCAAGACGGATTTTCCTTTTTAGTTTTGGATTGCCTTTCTAAATATGTAAGGGTAAGAAGTGAAATTTTGTCAATTTATTCTTAAACATCTGCTATAAGATCAACATGTACATTTTCAGTAACTCCCCATCACTATACTGTCAGCAAGTGAAGGAAAATTGTGTCAGATCTGGAAGAAAAGGGAAGGGGGATTTTTAACAGGTTCACAAATATGAGTTGCCAGGGTTGCCCAGGGATGAACTTCACAGGATGCTCAAAGTCCTCCACGTGCGTTGAAACTTACCACGAATTCTTCGGAAATAATTTCCTGTATGCAGAACAAAGGAGCCACTTGCCAGTCTTTCTGTGCTGAATCAAAAAAAGTCATCTAAGAGCTTTGAACTTAGGAGAGGATGGAGAAACTAGTTTTAACCTATTTTCCCTGCAGGAGTTATTGTTACAGAACACAGAGGGCCTGGGACCATATACTACTACCGAAAGGACCCCCTACTGGGCTCAATTGTCCGTCACCAATAGGAAAGACATCTCTCAATGCCAGAGATTTATGAAAAGGAAAGGAAATGTTTATTTAATACTATATAGACTTAAAGTAGTGACCTAATGTCTTTGTTAAAATATTAAAGTCCTTTGGGATACCCACAGACACCCACAGTACTTCCTTCTCCCCCTGCCCTAATTCAGGGTACTGTATCTCAGGAAGAGAAGCAAACGTCTGTGTTTTCAGGCTGCTGGCACCATCAGCTGTGTCGCCGTCCAGGCAGGATCTCTAATTAATCGAAAGCCATGTGGCACCTTCTCATGGCCTACTGACGAGTTCTTTCACCCTTCCTCCAGGCAAAGTCTCTCCTGCTTCCCAGGCCACGTGGCCAAAGGGAGAACCCCAAAGCTGCGTGGTCCTCTTCTACCAAAGCTGCAGGGGTCTGCACTCTGACAAAGCCGCGTGGTGGTTCCCCTTACTAAAGCTGCGGGGGTCCCCACTCTGCCAGAAGCCTCGGGGTTCTCCTTCCTCACATGGCAACAGGGGTCCCCACTCGGACAAAACCTCATGGACCTCTCCCTAATGGCTGCCATGTCTGGGTTTAAATCCCTGCACCAATCTTCCTCTGTACCCCCATTTCTGACTCCTCCTACCTGCCAGCATTCCTGTATTATTCCAAGCTTACTGGGCTGCCATGGTGAGTCTGGGCAGGGGTGGTTCCATGTCATGGAACCAATCTTCTCCAAGCTCCCATGCAGGCGCTGTCACCTGGGGGACCTACCCCCCAGTTACATCTTGGGGGGAGTCCCTTTCCATCCCCCTGGCCCAGAGCATGGCCACAGCTATTTAACGTATCTAAGCGACCAGCCAAATGCTATAGATGTGTTAACTGACCATGCCATGGATTAGCTGCAAAGCTGTGGCAGTACAAAACAGCCCTGCATGTTCCTGCTCTATGTGTTCCTTCCCCCAACTCACACCTGTGGGGGGAAGGGATGAGGACCGCTCATATGTCTTTCTAATATTTCCTAGACACCTTGAGTTCTGAACCCCATTCCAAATCCCTTTTTGGGCCCCCCCCCTTGGCTGCACCCTGTAACATTATGAATCTGCATTGATTGGTGTTTGTGTGATGGGGGTTGGGAAGCACTGTGGAGAACTTCAGAGTCTGGCAGAAATAGTTGGGGAAAAGAAGGGTAAAAAACCATTTTCGTTTCATTAAACTTCCTCTTGCTTGTACTTCAGGAGCAGACCACATCCATTGGGATAGTCATTTTCTGAGGAGAATATATGATTGTTAGAGGATATATCAGAATGATTTCCTCTTCTGCAGCACAAAATGATCACCAGTAATGTCCTTTTCAACATTCTAATGTGGCATCTGAATGACTTTAATCTCAGAGGCTCAGTTTCTTTATCTGTAAATTGGGGATCAGTAGATCTATGTAATGTAAATTGTCACGCAAGGGTACGCAAATTTTGGTGTCTCTGGGCCATACAGTAAATAAACAAACACTTACGAAAACAAAAATAAATCTCAATGTTTTAAGTAAGTTTATGATTCTGTATTGGGCCGCATTCCTAGCCATCTTGGAGACCGCAGGTTGGACACCCCTGGTAGAGGATTAAATAAGGCGGATGTTTGTGTGTTCCTAATTCATCTTACAGAATTAAGCACTTTCCTTAAAGAACGAGTATTATTGTGGGCAGAGAAGAGGAAACGCGTGTTTACTAGAAATAGTATTACTGGTACAATAAAACTGAAAGACAGCTTTATTACGCAAGGGGAAGGTCCGATGTAACCGTACCTCCGGCTTTCCGCTGTCGTCGCTCCCGGCCTTTTTCCGGCTGTACTTCCACTGCTCTTCTTCCCCGCCCTCCGGAAGTGAAAGCCTCCGCAAGCTCCCAGTGCATGCTGGGAGTTGCAGTCCCTTTCCTAAAAGCTAGGTCCCGGCGTGAGGTCTCGGGTGGTCGCCGCCAGCCACTAGCTGGTGGCGGGAGAGGGGCGGAGCGTGCTGGCCGTCTGCTCCCGAGAGCTACGAAGCTGCCAGCCCTCGATTCTCCGGTGGCCGTACCCCGCCGACATGCCCGAGGAGGCGGGCTTTCCGCTGGCTAAGAGATTCCGACAGGGCTCCGGGCCTCCGAGCCACGCCGGGTCCTGCCCTCCCGGGAGGCGAGTGGTAATGCTGCTGAGCGCGGGCAGCGGTGGTGGAGGAGGAGGCCGGCGGCGGCAGCCGCCCCTGGCCCATCCCTCAGCTAGCCCCTACCCCGAAGCTGTGGAGTTCCAGCGCCGGAGTCTGCCCATCTTCCAGGCGCGAGGGCAACTGTTGGCCCAGCTCCGAAACCTGGACAGCGCCATCCTCATCGGTGAGTGGCCGCGCGGCCAGGTCCTTCCCTGTTCTCCGTTCCTGGCTCTGCGAGCACAGTTTTTCTTAGGTGCCTCTCACTCTCTTTCATTTGTTCCTACAACGAACCTAACCGCCTTTTCTGGGCCAGGCCCGGAGCGGGGCCGCGGAGTCGGATATCCCTGTTCACAGCCGGGTGGGAGTGAACGAGGAGTTAGGCAGACTCACCTTCAGTGTGAAAGGATAGAAGGGCATACCGGGGACTTAGGGAATTTAGAAGGGTGAACTGAGCCAGTCCGGGAGGAGGCGGCGGGGGAGGTGCTTCCCAAGGGAGGTATTCTACCACCTGGGGAGAACCTGCAGCGTGAGAGACGATGTGGAGGCAAGAAGCAGTTCGGTCTGATGGGAAGTACAATAGTAGTTCCTGGAGCCTGAACTAAAAGGCGGAGTTGTGAATTGGCAACTGATTATGAGAAGCTGTGATCGCCAACGTTTAAGTCAGGAGCTTCTGAAAGACCGAGGGGATGAGCCTCCAAAGAGAAGGAGACCCAGAAGAACCTATAATCAAAGGAATTTCAGAGTTACAAGAAGAGGGGAGTGAACAGATGCAACAATGAGGTCCAGTAATACATGGACCCCAAGAATGCCCACTGGGTTTGGATGCAAGGTATTGGTTGTGGATCCCATTGAGTTCTGTTTCAGCCCAGCTGTGGGTGGGAGCTGATTTGTCACTGGACTGAGGAGTAAGTAAGAGGTGAGGGAATGAAGGTCGTGGGGGCAGGTTTCGGTTTTGAGGAAAAAAAGAGGGGGCTGAGAGGAACTTGCAAGTGTGTCTTTTTTTTTTTTTTAATTTTTATTTTAGTTTATTCAGTACAGTTTCTATCCTTTATTCCCATTCCAGCCCACCCACCCATTCCTCCCCTCCTCCCTCCCCTTTCCAACACCCCTAGTTTTGTCCATGTGTCCTCTATATTTGTTCCTGTAAACCCTTCCCTTCTCCCCTGAAATTCCCTCCCCTCTCCCCTCTGGTC
>CM052545.1:64468438-64481586 GCA_028533065.1 Trachops cirrhosus | reverse complement strand
CTCCCTCCCCTTTCCAACACCCCTAGTTTTGTCCATGTGTCCTCTATATTTGTTCCTGTAAACCCTTCCCTTCTCCCCTGAAATTCCCTCCCCTCTCCCCTCTGGTCACTGACAACTCTATTTCAGTGTCTTTTGTTATATTTCACTTGCTTCTTTGTTTTGTTGTTTAGGTTCCTGTTAAAGGTGAGATCATATGGTAGTGTGTCTTAATAGAATGAGCAGAAGAACTCAATAGGGAGGGAGGCTGAAGACGGAAAGTGGGCACTAATAGAGCTGAGGTCAGGGGGCATGGGCAAGGCGGGCACTTGGCAACAAGGGCTAGAAGCAGAATTGTTCTTTAATACAATGAAGGGTGTCCAAGAGGCTGGGGCTCTGGAGAAAGGAGGTGAGAGTGGGTGTGACTGCAGAAAAGCTTACAAGGGGAGGTAAAGGAGATCACATTTAAGGACTTCTCTTTTTCAATGAAATAGGCCCAAGGAGCTCTGCTGAGAATGGGAGTTTCAGGGCCTCAAGGAGGCCCTTGGGGAGGATGAGGGCAGAGGACAGGCTGCAAAAGCAAGAAAGGGATCAATGTTAGTGCTGGTGCCCAGGGGCATTTGGCCCCACTACAAACTCAGGTCCTTATCTGCACAGTTGGGTCATTTTGCTTTATCAGTGCTCAGTTTCCTGGGATAGGAGCAGAAGAGATGGACAGGGAGAGATTGATCCGAGTTTGGAGTTTTGCTTGGTGGATTCAGCAGGAGGAGTGCAGAATAACCAAATTAGTCCATGATCTTGGCTAGAACTGGAAGAGTGAGCAGTCAGAGGAGAGAAAATGGACGAATAATGGAACTGTAGGAATATGGGGTCAAAGAGGTGTAGTTGTAGCAAAGAGGGAAAAAATGTACAGATTCTCAGCAGGTACTGCTAAAGGAACCCACAGGGGAGAAGATAACATTGGGTGCTTACTATATGCAGGATGCTCAATTACATGGAAGACACAGGCAGCCCTCTGCCCTCCAGAAGCTTCTAGGATTGGAGGAGGATAGAAACATTTAAATACTTCCAGACAGTGTGGGGTGGTCAGCTGGCCGGGGGATGAACAAGGCACTACGGAGCACAGTGGGTTTGCCAGCGCAGCCCCAGGGGAGAGAGTTTAGGTCTAACCTATGCTGTAGAGTTCTCCAGACAGACATCATGAGAGTGGGGGCAAAGGGAGAGACTAGAAATGGTGAGGAGTTTGTTATGGCTACCATGTATGAATGGATGCCCCTGTCAGAACATATAGATCTCACTTATTCTTTTGAAAAGTACAACATTGTATTTCATTTTATGTTTTTGCTATACCTATTGTTGAGCATTTATATTGTTTCCAGTATTTTGCTTTTGTGAATGAAGTGGAATAAAACATCTTTGAAGCTATATATTTATGTACATCTTTAAGTATTTCCTTAGAATCAGTTCCTGCAGGTGGAATTGTAGGTCAAAGGGTATAAACATTTTAAAGATTTTTCTGATAAATTTGGCCTCCTGAGAATCAATTCCAATAAACACCACCAACAGTGTTTGCAAGGATTGGGTTTCCACTTATTGGTGCATTCATTGGTTCCTTCTTGTGTTTTTAAGGCTTCAGTAATCTCTGTTAAATCTCTTATGTCTTTCTAGAAAAATTTTCTAGAGCATTTTCTTTTATCTTTTTCTTGTGACTTTGATACATTTGTTTGGTGAAATTTGTTTCAATGTGCATTTAGATGAGACTTTTTTCTTTCCTAGGGGAAACGGGCTCTGGGAAGACGACTCAGATCCCTCAGTACCTCTATGAAGGGGGGATTGGCCGCCAGGGCGTCATTGCTGTGACCCAGCCTCGTCGCGTGGCTGCCATCTCTCTTGCTACCAGAGTCTCAGATGAGAAGAGAACTGAACTTGGGAAGCTGGTGCCTAATTTCCTTCTTTATGAATGTTTCTCCCTCCCTGCCATTTATTTTTCTGAACAAGCTTTCTTATACCTAGTGAGCTTCTTTCTTGTCACAATCATGTAAACCTATCTCATAGTTCTTTACCAGTTCCTAAGAGATCAGAGGGTCTGACGGGCTATCAGTCTGATTTGCTTTGCTTTCAAAATCTGTTGGCAAGTTGGATAAATTAGTTGTTTTCCTCGAGCATTTTTTAAAAATTTTCTTTATTACTTTTTAGAGAAAGAGGGAGACATCGATTTTGTTGTTCCACTTATTGGTGTATTCATTGGTTCCTTTTTGTATGTGCCCTGACTGAGAATTGAACCCGCAACTTTGGCGTATTGGGACGATGCTCTAACCCACTGAGCTATCGGGCCAGGGTTTTCTTGAGTGTTTTTAAGGCTTCAGTAATCTCTGTTAAATCTCTTATGTCTTTCTAGAAAAATTGTAAACATTTTCTAGCATATACATGGGTATTGAGAATGAGTCCCAGACCTATATATAAGTCAAATTTATTTGTGTATATGTGTGTGTTTATGCATTTTACTTAAAAACATCTTGGACATTTCTTCATATTTGTACATAACTTCACTTAAAACTGTTAAGTAGCTGGAAGTAGGAGGCTAGTTTTAAATTCTTGGTCATGCTTATTATAATTGCAGTTAAAGGAGCATGTCCATTGTCTGTGTCAGCCACTAGACTGCTTGCTGCCAGGGAGCAGGGCAGGGTCGATATTGGTCTCGTTCACCGTGGTAGCGCAAGTGCCTGGCACAATGCTGGTTACATAGTGGGTGTTCAACACGTGTTTGATGAATAAATAATTTCTCCACACAGGTTGGCTATACAGTGCGCTTTGATGATGTCACCTCAGAAGACACCAGAATCAAGTTCCTAACAGACGGCATGCTTCTGCGAGAAGCAATGTCAGACTCCCTGCTTCGGAAGTACAGCTGTGTCATTTTGGATGAAGCCCACGAACGGACTATCCACACAGATGTGCTCTTTGGAGTGGTGAAAGCTGCACAAAAGAGACGAAAGGAGCTGGGGAAACTGCCACTCAGAGTAGGTGTAGCACGTGCGAGGAAGGGGGCCTGCATTTTTTCCTAAGCGTGTTCTCCTTTGCCCCTTCTGCTTCAGAGTTGTGGACAAAGTTAACATAATGGGAGTGGCACAGGCTTTCTTCACCTGCTTTCAGATCTTGGGAGGGACAAAGAACGGCTGTCGCAGTGTTCATTTCCCACCTTCGTCTTCCTTGTCATACCTAGGTGATTGTGATGTCAGCTACAATGGATGTGGACCTGTTCTCTCAGTACTTCAATGGAGCCCCTGTCCTCTACCTGGAGGGTCGGCAGCATCCAATCCAGATTTTTTACACCAAACAACCTCAGCCAGATTACCTGCACGCGGCACTTGTCTCAGTCTTCCAGATTCACCAGGTATGGGGTGGGGTGCTGATTCCGGAAAAGGTCTGTTTTACCTTACAGTTGATAGAGTATTCAGCCTTGGAAAGAAAGCTACTGAATGAAACAGCTTAATGAGCCATGCCATTAAGATGAGTCGGGAATTCCTTCTCCATGTCTGGGTTTTTATCCTTTTTTCAGTGTCTCTTATTTTCTCTAAAAATAATTTAACTCTGACTGGCATCTTTCCTCAGCTAAGCCAGAAAACTTCCGTATGTGAGAACAGTGGCTTACAAACTTTTTTTTTAATCATAACCCCCCAGTAAGAGCCACCCAGTACACTGAAGTTAGTCTTACAAAACGCTGCCTCCTTTGCTACACATGAAGTTTTCTGGTATTTCTACCTCATATTAAAAAAATGAGTTGGGCCCTGGCTGGTGTGGCTCAGTGGGTTGAGTGCCAGCCTGTGAACAAACATCACCGGTTCAATTCCCGGTCAGGGCACATGCCTGGGTTGAGGGCCCGGTCCCTGGTTGGGGATGTGTGAGAGGCAGTCAGTCGATGATTTTCTCGCACATCGATGTTTCTTTCCCTTCCCCTCTCTCCAAAAAATAAATCTTAAAAAAAAAAGTTTGTATTGACTCAATAATGGCTTCCAGTTTAGAATTTTCTTTAAAAAGAAAAAAAAAATCTGTATTACAGAAATATTTCAAAATCTCTTCTCATTTTATTAAACATTTACTTAAAATTTGAGCGAGTAAATCACCTCAGTTTTTTTTTTTTAATTTGTATAAAATTGACTGTTTTTACCTTCCCTTTAGCTTTCTAAAAAATCTAGAGGCAAACTTTTTTAAATTAACTTTATTTATTTATTTATTTATTTTTAGAGAGAGGGTAAGGGAGTAAGAGAGGAAACCATCAATGTGTGGTTGCCTCTTGCGTGCCCCCTATTGGGGACCTGGCCCAAAGCCCAGGCACATGCCGTGACTGGGAATCGAACCAGAGACCTTTTGGTACGCAGGCTAGCATTCAATCCACTGAGCCACACCAGCTGGGGCTAAAACTCATTTTTATTTTAACCTAAGCAATGCACATGCAGTTTGAAATTTAAAGAGCTAAGTGGTTAATTCTAAAAGGCTCCAAAAAAAAAAAATCAGTTACTTTTGCTTTCTTATCCCAGATCCTGCTCTTTAGAGTACCACTTTCAATTTTTGAGCTATTTCCCCTGGATATTACCTTAGTTTTTCTAAAACAACCTGTTGATATTGATATTAGGCATTATGTGTTAATTCCTCACTGTGGTAGATGAGGATTTAGAAATACTCCTCCTCTACCTCTTACATCTTTCCTTCATCCTCTCAAAATAGTTATATCACAATGTGTTTTAAATCAATTATCAGTATTTACAATATTATGTCCCTACATTCTAGTAGTGCATGATCTCAATGCCTTGTTCCTGGTACACACAGTTGTGTGTTTCCTATGTATGCATGGCTGATTTTGCCCCAAGTGTGCCAAAGTCTGTCATATGCCAATCATGAATATTTGTTATGTGTTCAAACCTATTCCACTTTTCCCAGAGTCCTTTATGCTGCTTTTCTGCTCAGAGCAGCTTGCTCTCCTGGGTCGCTATGTAGTTGTCATCCTGGCTCTTCCCTTTGCCATCCTCCTGTGTTGAATCCCATTATGTCACCCCCTGTCTTCCTTGCCTCCTGGCTGCATCGGGTCAAGAGTGGGCCTAGGAGCTTTAACCACACTATACTCAGACTTTGAGCCAATCCCTGGATATTCACCCTCCCACAACCCACCTCTGCATTGCACCCAAGTCCTGAGCCTTTCTGGCTTCTTCAGGGAAATTGGTACATCTCTAGTCACTATTCCCTTTAGCCAGCACCCAGGTTGGAATCCCCACTACCCAGCCGAGTCATTCACACCCTCCACCCTCTCTTCCACCTTTCAGAAATGGGTTGAAACTTCTATCCTTTTCTTGTGTTGTCTTTGTCTTTCTAGGCTCATACGTTTATTGTCATCTTGATAGTATTTGAAGAAGGTAAATCTTCCTTGTTTAACTTACTTCCAAAAGCCATCTTGAAGGTGAGGCTTTTTCATGAATGATGGCTTTGATGAATCCTCCCACTGATGATGTTTCGAGACTGTTTTAGATTGTATCCGGTCTGTGTGTACCTCTGAAGATTTTTTCCTGTTGCTACTGGGCTAAAAATATATTCATATATTTACATATATACATATACTTATTATTATTAAACATTTTTAATTGTTTTGTCATCAAAACAAATACATACAAAACAAAACAAGCACTTTACAAATACTTCTGAACAAACTTCAAAGAAAGATGAGGTGAATGAGTGTGTTAACACTTTTGACTGTTCTTCCATTTGCAATAGTAATCCCACTTTAACTTTTTTATAGGAAGCCCCTTCTTCTCAGGACATCCTGGTGTTCCTCACTGGTCAGGAGGAAATTGAAGCAATGAGCAAGACCTGCCGAGACATTGCAAAGCACCTCCCAGATGGCTGCCCTTCCATGCTGGTCCTTCCTCTGTATGCCTCCCTGCCCTATGCCCAGCAGCTCCGTGTCTTCCAGGGAGCCCCAAAGGTGAGTGCACCATCTCCTCTGTCCAGCCTTCTCCCTGGGGGGACCTGTGGGTGTGCCTGTCACCAGACTCCAGATATGGACTGTATGGATCAGGGTGCTCAGGCACCAGATACATAGCTGAAAAACTGCAGGAATATAATACATAGCTACAGATGCACCTTGCTCATATTAAGAACAAGGAAACAGTTGTTGGGATGAAAGAGAGTGCACAGGCAAAAGCTAAAAGGCAAATGGGTGACTCTTGTAAGGTCCGCCATAACAAGCTGCATGTGTCCATGATGGCATTTATTGGGGGTCCGTACTGTGCCAGGCACTGTGCTGACATTTCATACACACTGTCTCTCATCTTCTCAAGAAGTGGCAAGGTAGGTTATGGCCCCATTTTATAAACCCTGAGGCCCAGAGAAGTAAAGTGACAGTTATTCAAAGGGCACACAGTAAGTACCTGGCCCCACCCACATACATCTACCAGCATCTGGATCTTGTGCCTGTCTTGCTACATCTCATCGCCTCAAAATGAGCTTTTAAGATAGGAACAGCCCCTCTCTCCCACCCAGTTCAATGACTATCAATAACTGTCATTAATAAGAGTCATCTTTTCTTGATCATGAGTGAATTATGGAAGTTAATGGTGAGGAATATGTTTTAAAACTTCTAAATCATATGTGTGTCATACGGCTTTTTGGTTTTCTTCCTCCTTTTAGGGCTATCGCAAAGTGATCATTTCAACCAACATCGCTGAAACCTCCATAACCATTACAGGAATAAAATATGTAGTTGACACGGGCATGGTTAAAGCAAAGAAGTATAACCCTGGTGAGAATTTGTAGCTCATGATGTCTCTTCTGTGTGTCGTGAGCAACCAGAGTTTCCTGAAGTCCCACAGCTTCCCCACAATGGGCATTTCATGTTTGTGACTAACTGAGATTTGGGTGGCAGGCACCAAAAGTGAGACTGTCCAGAAGCAGGTCCAGGAAGGAGACCTGAATCAGGAATGTGAGCCAGAAGGCAGGGTAGAAAGAGAAGGTGAGGTTTAACAAACCTGGGAGCACAGAGCCTCAGGAACGAGGTCTGGAACCCTGTCAGCATTTGGGTGAGAATGGTGGCAGCCGGATCCCACATCAAAGGCTCTCATCAGAAGTCCTATTTGAGTGTGGCCGGGTCGAGCTCCAGGTTTCCCCGGATTCCCTAGGCTGGGTGGGGCACTGGCTGTTTCCTGAGAATGTTCAGTGGGACACTTGCTTCAGTCATTGTTCTTCATATCTGTTTTGTGCCTTCCTTTGTTCTGCAGAGGAATTGAGGCAGCTGAAATTATCACTCCCATATATTTAATTGAAATGCACTACTCTTAGAACATTTGAAAGGACTTGGCTCTCCAGTGCCTGGCACAGAGTACACCTTTATCCAGAAAATTTGTCTCATTTACTCCCAGGAGTGACAACATCAAATTGTCTCTCGTCTGTGGCAGAGGTGGAAGGGAGGATACAGTGTACAGCAACTGGAGGCAGCTCATTTCTGAGCCACTGATGGATAGGGTGACAGCCATCCTGCTTTGCCAGAGACTGTGCTGGTTTTATCACTGAAAGTCCCAAGTCCTGCACCAGCTGGTGTGGTTGTCACCCTATGTTCTAAGCCAGAGCTCTAAAATTTGCTCTCCTGGCCCCCTGCTACAAGCATAAAGTTTTTCTTATGTTTAAATAACAGATTTCACACATTGTCCACTACAAGGCCTCGTTTCACTGCAAAACAGTCTGGTTTTGTGCTTTCCGGTTTAGCCTTGAGTTTTTCGGGACTCGTGTATTCCCGAAGGGATCACTGGTGTTCTAAGGAATGCTTCGTTTTGTCCACACTGTGGAAACAGTTTATGTGATGAGCGAGGCACTGATATGGGCCCTTCTCCCTCCAGACAGTGGCCTGGAAGTGTTAGCTGTGCAGCGGGTGTCAAAGACCCAGGCTTGGCAACGCACAGGACGTGCTGGCAGAGACGACAGTGGCATCTGTTACCGGCTGTACACAGAAGATGAGTTTGAGAAGTTTGAGAAGATGACCGTGCCGGAGATCCAAAGGTGGGCCCAAGGTGCCCCCGCACCCCTGCCATCTGTCTCCCCATCTCCCTTTCCTGCTTTCTGAGGTCTTCCCAGAGCTGCAGTTCTAACACTCCTCAGTGGGTGGCTCTGACCCACTGACTGGAGGACCAAGGTGAGTGAACAGCACACGTCCCTCACTCTTCATAGGTGTAACCTGGCGAGCGTGATGCTGCAGCTGCTAGCCATGAAAGTCCCCAACGTGCTCACCTTTGACTTCATGTCCAAACCATCTCCCGGTGAGTGGACTCTTCAGTGGAGTGGACAGTGTACAAGTAGGCAAACAACAGCAAATGGAGTCTCAAAAGCATTTTAGAGGTCTCCTTTGGTTTAATCTGGTGGAGAACAACACTGACTGCCAGAGAAGTGTCTCCGAATCATGAAAGAACAGATTCAGAGCCATCAGCACCTTCCCAAGGCAGAAACAGTGGCTTCCTAGAGGGACTCCCAGTTGGTTACTGGACCACAGGAGCCTTTGAAAGTAGTTGAGGGAGTCCAGGGGTTATGCGGAGATTGTACTTCTGCCAGCCAAAGGACTGAAAAGGTCAAGTTTCTTTGCTTTTGATGAGAGTTTGATCAGTTCCTCTCCTTCACTGATCTCTCCATAAGGAAGAAGTGATTGGGATCTTTCTAGTGACGGTAGCTCAGCACTTGACATCTCTTCAACACATGATTCTCCTTTTCTTCTTTTCCTCTCTCCTTATTAAGTGAGGAAATTCAATTTTCTTTTTCTTTCTTTCTTTCTTTCTTTACTTTTAGAGAGAGGGGAAGGAAAGGAGAAAGAGGGAGAGAAACATCAATGTGTGGTTGCGCCTCATGTGCCTACAACTGGGGACCTGGCTCTCAACCCAGGCGTGTGCCCTGACTAGGAATTGAACCAGCAACCCTTTGGTTCACAGACCAGCACTCAATCCACTGAGCCACACTGGCCAGGGCTCAATTTTCTTTTAAAGTAAAAATTGATGAATATACAAGGGTCCCACCCCTGATCTTCAGGCTCTTAGTTTCCCATCCCTAAAATAACCCCATGACCATGTTCTAGTTGCCTTCTAGAGAAAATATGCATATGCAAGTATATATAGTTTTACAATGCTTACAGCAATACATGCTGTGCACTGTTCTACACCTATTTTTTTTTTCTCAGTTTTTTTGAGATACACATACTGTATTTTTTGGACTATAAGACACACCTAGGTTTTAGAGGAGAATAGGAAAAAAATTTTGAAGAAAAAAATACGGTAAAATATGTAATAACATAAATAACATAATATCGCACCAATGTAAATGTAAACAGAACTTAACAGCAGCATTAACAACCGTTATTCCTCCCAAATTTGGCGGGGGAGGGGGGCATCTTATAGTCTGAAAATTACGGTATACATCACTGGGTAAGTTAAGGTAACTAGCATAGTAATTGGCGTTACATAGAGTATGAAATAATTACCTCTTATAAGTTTAGTTAGCATCAATCCTCTCATAGATATAATAAAAAGAGAAAGCAAAAAAGAAAAATACTGTATTTTTTTTCATTGCTAAATTCCTGCACACAAAGGAAGAACACACATGTAAGGTAGAGGGCACAGTAAAACCAACCCTGGTGCACCCCTCACAGCGGCCTGGACGCCTCCCTGCCACACGTGCTTTCTTCCCACTCCCTCAAGGTAACCACCCCCCCGACACTGCATTTGTGGTTCTCTTGCTTTTCTATACTGTGTTACTCTGGACGTGTATCCCTGAACAACGTGTTGTCATTTGCATGTTTCGGTGTCATTCTTCAGTAACTTTCCGTGTTCATTCATTCTGTTTTGTCAGGTTTACTTGTTTCATTGTGTTTTCACCACTAAATGCTACTCCATTCTATGAGTAAAGTAAAATGCTCTTTGCCATCTTCCTGTTGACTGAGCCATTTGCACATTGCTCTTTGCACCTAATATACTTTACAAATTGTTTCCTCTCAGTATGTATACGTTTATTATATCTTAGGAGTGCTTTTTTATTCCTTACTAGGCAATGTACTTACATGGTTCTAAATTCAAAAAGCGTAGAAGAGTGTCTAGTGAGCAGTGGTCCTCTCGCCAGGGGTCCCTGGTGTGTCCATGGCTGTGAGTGCATTTCTGGAGAAACAGGTCCCTGTCCTTTGTGTGAGCTCGTCTGGGTGAACTCTTTTCTATTTATTTATTTAAAATTTTTTCTTTGTGGGCAAAATTCTTAAGTGAGACATTGCTGGGTTTGAAATTTACATACATATTGCCAAATTATTGACCATTCTTTCAAAAGGGAATTGAACTGAAGACAATGATGTGTCATTAACAGCTTTGAAAGTATGCTGGGGTCAGTGGTCATTGTGATCTTTGCTGTGGTTTGATTAGTTATCAGAAGCTCCCAGAAGTTCTGAACTAGTTGCAACTTCTTTCTTTGATTTTTGGCTCCTTTTTATGACTCTTTTTCTTCAGATCATGTTCAGGCGGCCATTGCCCAACTGGACCTGTTGGGTGCTCTTGAACGTAAGGACGACCAGCTTACCCTGACTCCAATTGGAAGAAAGATGGCAGCATTTCCTTTAGAACCCAAATTTGCCAAAGTAAATGATACCCTCTCTCCAGTCCCCTTTCTGTACATTACAGGTTAGCCATCCCAAAGTAGACTTCTAAACCCAGTGCTTCTAGATTAATCTTCACTATTCTCCTACATAATTATCCACTCCAGTTTTGTGTCTAACACTGATATATGTTCTGTGTGGGATTAGAACTCATATTAAATCATGAGCCCTACCCACAAGGAATTGGGAGTCCTGCAGGAAAGGCGATTGTTTTACAAGAGTCAAGTAACATTAACTCACAGTCATGGTTTTAGAAACATCTACCCTTTAACACCTTAGAAAGAAAGCTGCAAATGCAATATACAGAACTACTGTGTTCAGAAGCTAGGAAGAATTTTGGTTAATGTGGTTTATAATTTCAATTCGCAGACCATCCTCCTGTCCCCCAAATTCCACTGTACTGAAGAGATACTGACCATTGTCTCCCTGCTGTCTGTGGACAGTGTTCTCTACAACCCTCCCTCCCGGCGAGATGAGGTGCAGGGTGTCCGGAAGAAGTTCATATCCAGCGAGGGCGACCACATTACCCTGCTTAATATCTACCGGACCTTCAAAAACATAGGTGGAAATAAGGTGAGCCTTGAGTTGTTCCTTTTCTCAAGTGATACCTCTTTTCAGGCATGTGGACCTTCCTTTTTGGCTGAATCATCTAAAGAGCCACAAAAAGAATGTCAGGTGTCATTTCAGAGACATATCCCCTACCAGGGAGAAATGTGATTCCTGCCTTTCACTCTGCTTGTGTTTAACTCGTTCTTAATGTGGGCAAGTTAGTTCAGTACTCAGTGACCAGTCTCTTAGCTACAAAATGGGTTTTTCCCCACCTGCCCTGTCTTTGTAGTACTTTTTTTGCTTGTATGACAATTCAGTTCTTTGGACCAAGATGGAAAATGGCAATATATTGTTTCATTTATCAGTATAGTCAGTAATTGTGCAATAGTGTGTGTGCTTTAACTTTGCATTTTAATGCAGTAAATTAAAGAAAAAAAACCACCACCCACTTTTTGCAGTTGTGAGCATTTTGCTCTATTTGTCTCTCCCTGTGGAACCACTGTCCGGATGTGGAAGTGTGTTCCTGTGAGTGAGAGCATCCTTTCACTTCATTGGATACTGCAGCTGTTTTCTTCCACTGCCCTGTGCAGCCTGTTTGCACTTCCAGCACCACAGTGAACACCTGTGCAGGTCTCCTTGCGCACAAGGAGGAGCATTTCTCGGGGACCGACACTCAGAAGAGAGCCTGCTGGTCTTAGGCAGCTGCACCCAGCTTTACCAGGCTAGCGTGTGGCTCCCCAAAGTTGTCAGCACCTCTATACTTCCGGTAGTGATGTATAAGAGTTTCCATTTCCACACCCATCTCCAACGCTTAGTTGAAATGACAAATGTTGTCAGGTCGATGGATGTGAAATAGTATCTCAACTATTTAAGTTACTTTGCCTTGATTCCTCAAGAGTCTGAGAATCCTTACGTAAGTGCATTGGTTACTGGTGATTTCTAGTAAATCTTCTGTGAGTTGTCTGTTCATAGCCTTTGTCCACTTTCTACTGGATTGTTGGAGTTTTTCTTACTGATTTATACGAGGTTTATATTTTAGTATATTCTGGAGGTACTTACTTTTATTAGGTATAGTGATGCAGACCTCTTTGTCTGTAGCATTTTCATGGTGACTTGACATAACGAAAATTTTTAGCTTTATTTTTGTTTAAATTATTGATATTTTTCCTTATGATTTATGCTTTTTGTTAAAGATATTTTTCTATATTTGTGGCAACTGAAGTTTTCCCTCTAAATTCAACTATGTTCTAAAAATTATGTTATTTTCACTATAGAAATGACAGGATTGTGATCTCTTTTTCTCCTATTCAGAACTGGTGCAAAGAGAATTTTATCAACAGCAAGAATATGATGCTAGTAGCTGAAGTCAGAGCACAGCTGAGGGATATCTGCTTAAAGGTATTCTTTCTTTCTAGTCATTCTTTGGGGGACTAAGCTGTCACTTTTCTCTAGGTGAAAAAATTTTAATTGCTTATACTAGTGATTACAAAAGAAACTCTTGTTGCAGGAAAATTTAAAAGTAATGAAGAAAGTAAAAATTACCCACAATTCTATCTCACCATTTTGATCTGTTTCCTTATAGTCCTGCTTTTAAATGTTTTTTACATATTTAGTTACATTGTATATAATTTATATCCAGTTTCTGTAAACTTTAAAAATATTTTACAATGTTATGAGAATTCGTTCTAAGATTTTTTTTTAGATTTTTATTTTTAGAGAGAGGGGAGAGAAAGGAGAAAAAACATCAGTGTGTGGTTGCCTCTTATGTGTCCCCTACCAGGGACCTGACCTACAGCCCAGGCATGTTCCCTGACTGGGAATCAAACCAGTGACCCTTTGCTTCACAGGCCTGTGCTCAATCTACTGAGCTATATGAGCCAGGGCTTGTCCTAAGATTTTGTTTTTAATATATTTTATTGATTGTGCTGTTAGAGTTGTCCCATTACCCCCTTCATTCCCCTCCACC
>CM052545.1:64443692-64468338 GCA_028533065.1 Trachops cirrhosus | reverse complement strand
TAAGGGCTGGGTAATGATGAACTCTTTTAACTTGACCTTATCTGGGAAGCACTTTATCTGCCCTTCCATTCTAAATGAAAGCTTCGCTGGATAGAGTAATCTTGGATGTAGGTCCTTGTCTTTCATGACTTGGAATACTTCTTTCCAGCCCCTTCTTGCCTGTAAGGTCTCTTTTGAAAAATCAGCTGACAATCTGATGGGAACTCCTTTGTAGGTTACTGTCTCTTTATCTCTTGCTGCTTCTAGGATTCTTTCCTTCATTTTTACCTTGGCTAATGTAATTATGATGTGCCTTGGTGTGTTCCTCCTTGGATCCAACTTCTTTGGGACTCTCTGAGCTTCCTGGACTTCCTGGAAGTCTATTTCCTTTGCCAGATTGGGGAAGTGCTCCATTATTT
This sequence comes from Trachops cirrhosus, assembly GCA_028533065.1. NCBI lineage: Eukaryota > Metazoa > Chordata > Mammalia > Chiroptera > Phyllostomidae > Trachops > Trachops cirrhosus. The sequence continues at coordinate 64,467,940 of CM052545.1, read as the reverse complement.
GTTCAAGTAAGTTTTCAATTTCTTGTTCTTCCTCTTCTCCTTCTGGTACCCCTATGATTCAGATATTGGAATGCTTAAAGATGTCCTGGAGGTTCCTAAGCCTCTCCTCATTCTTTTAAATTCTTATTTCTTCATTCTCTGTTTGGTTGTTTCTTTCTTCCTTCTGGTCCACTCCATTGATTTGAGTCCCAGTTTCCTTCCCATCACTATTGGTTCCCTGTGCATTTTTCTTCATTTCACTTATTGTAGCCTTCATTTTTTCATCTAATTTGTGACCAAATTCAACCAATTCTGTGAGCATCCTGATCACCAGTGCTTTGAACTGTGCATCTGATAGGTTGGCTATCTCTTCATTGCTTAGTTGTATTTGCTGTGGAGCTTTGATCTGTTCTTTCGTTTGGACCATTTTTTTTTTGTCTTGTCGTACCTGTTATGTATGAGGGGCAGAGCCTTAGGTGTTCACCAGGGTGGGGCAGCCCAGTCGCTGGGTTGTGATGCTGTATGTGGGGGTGGGGTCCGAGAGGGAACAATGGCACTTGCTCAGTGCTCCCTCGGACTTCAGTCCCTTCCACTGCTTCCCCCAAGCAAACTGGGCCTTTCTGGTGCTAATTCCTGTGTGGGTGGGCTTGACCCTGTGGGTGGGTCTCTCTAGCGAACTCTCCTGTGAGGCTGAGAGTCTATCTCTGTGCCTCAACCCCCACAAGTGTTTTCAATCAGTGCCCTGAGGCTCTGTTTCCTGGTGCTGGGACCCTGGGTTGTGCACAGTGCCTTGCTTCACAATCGCCACCTTGCTGGGTCTGCCGGTTGCCATCCCACACCCAGGGTCCACCCACTGTGGTCTTGTGCACCTGGGATTCCTTACACGCCAGGTCCCACCGTTCTTTGTGCTGCGACCCCTCTCCGTCTTGCTGCCTGACTTTGCCCCTCCTACCGGTCTGGATGAAAGTGTCTATTTTAACTCCTTGGTTGTCTGACTTCCATACAGTTCAATTTTCTGTCAGTTCTGCTTGTTATTCTGTTTCTAAATTGTTGTTGTCCCTGTCTTGGTTGTGCGAGGAGGCACAATGTGTCTACCTACGCCTCCATCTTGGCCAGAAGTTCCAGATTTTTTTAAGTAGCAATATGTTTATTATTTTCAGGTTACATAAGTAGTGCATAATTATTATAAATTGGTACAATACAGAAAATAGTGATATATAATGTAGAAAATTTCAGTCTCCCTTAATCCTGCCCCTCAAAAGATAAATCTCTGTTAACAGTCTAGTATAAATCCTTCTAGGATTTTTTTCCTGTGTGTGTGTACATACACATGGATACATACATAAAATTTTCTTCAGAAAATAAATATGAGCCCAGGCCAGGTAGCTCAGTTGGTTAGTGTCATCCTGATGCACCAAGGTTGCAGATTCGATTCCTGGTCAAGGCACATACAAGAATCAACCAATGAATGCATAAATAAGTGGAACAATACATCGATGTTTCTCTCTCTCTCTAAAATCAATAAATAAATTTTTAAAAAAATACAATACACGTTTTGTCTGTAGCTCACTTTTCCCACTTAGTAGACTTCTTGAATACTTAATGGGTCTGGGCTGTCTTTCACTGTCTATGTGTGTATCTCCTTCTTTTTAGTGACCTCATAGCATTTCATTATATCCACTACACTTTACTTAACCAGGCCCCTAATGGTGGCGATTTAGGTTCTGTCATAAAGCCCATCCTCCTACATAGTATATGTGTGTGGCCTGGTACACACAGAATGCATGGTGAATTCATGGATGGTGAATTTAGGTCTTGATAGTTATTGCCAAATCATCAACCAGAAAGTTTTCTGTTAGCTTACTTTCCCTCTTAGAGGGCATGATTGCATGGCACTCCACATTTTACCTCAGAGGTGGAGGGGAGCTTATGTCAGCATCTCCTGTTGCTGAGTATGGAAGTGCCCACTGTTTGCTGTCATAACAACTCTGGTGAATGTGTGTGGGTGTCGGGTCTCTTCTGAGACAGCCCTGCAGTGCAGACTCTCTGCACGTTGTTAGGAGAGTTGTCGCCTGTACCCAGCCTGTGTCTGATGCCAATGGCCTGTTGTTAACACTAAAGCTATTTCTTTTCATTGTAGCCTGATGTGTTCTGATTTTACACATTTTCCCAAACCCCTCTTGCACTCAATCAGTTTTCCTGCCAGATCATCTCAGCTTCATGAGTTTTCTCAGTTTATTAATGACAGTAGAAATGGCGCTTCTCAGTTCTGACTTTAGAAGCTTCTTCAGTGGCTGACCAGGCCTCTTTACATGCCAGATACTGTTCAAGGTCCTGGAGTCTTACAGACCCACCATTCTAAACACTTTTCATGTGATTGCCATATTTTTAATCCTCACTTCCTCCCTATGAGGCCGATTCTGTTACTATTCCCATTTTACCAGTGATGAAAGTAGAGCCTAAGGAAGTTAAGTAAGTTGCCCCAAATTACCCAGCCAGTGAGCGGTACAGCTGGCAACCAGCAAGGAGACACCAGTTAGCTGTAGGGCCCTGGGCTTCCTGGAGGTGGTGATACTGAGCTACTGACAAATGAGGAGTTAGTGTCTTCCTCAGGCCAGAATCAGCTGATTGCAAAGAACAAAACCCCCTGAACCACCTTAAAAGGGAAAAGGAATGGGGCATCTCTGGGAACCTACAGGCAAGAAATAGTCCAGCCCCACAGGGACTGGAATGAAGAACCAGAAAAGGACAGCAGGAGCAGAGGCAGCTTTCTCTGGGCCTGCTTGGCCTCTTGTTTTGGCTGCTTTCTGCATGCTTCCTTCTCGCTTCTCACCTTCTGCCTTAGCACACAAAGTCAGGCTGTTTTCCCTAGCCTCCCACTCAAGACACTAAGAGGGATTGCTCAGATTTCCACACTCAGACCCCAGATGCCTGGAAGTGAGAAACTGGCCTGTGTGCCTCAGGCAAGTGTGTACCACTAGTTGGTTCATCCGTGGCCTGGGGTATAAGATGGCATGACCTGCTTAACAGGGGTAGTAGGGCCAGGGGACTGAGGGCTGACACTTCCACTGTGGAGCCAGGGGGTGGCCTGTCCCCTGGCAGTGCACATGTGAAGGCACCTTCATGGAATGGGCCTAGGAGAGAAAAGGCAGTTGAGTTTGGAGGAGCCAGGATGCTCAGAGGGTCATTCACAGCTTCACAATTGGAAGCTCGCATTGCTTTGCCAGGAGCAGTAGAGACAGTGAAGGCTTTTCAGCAGGAGAGGAATGACTGGAGTTGTGCTATAGGAAGATTATTTGGCGGCACTGTGTGAGACACGATGACATAGTCAAAGTCAGAGGGAAAAGCCTTTCCTTCTGGGAATGTCCTGGCAGATATTGCCACAAGGGGGTAGGTGCTGGATCACCTAACCTGTCTGTGGTTGGGCCCCTTCTGTGCCCGTCTCCCTCCTGGTTCCAACTCGCCCAGGCTGCGGTTTCCCTGTTTTCAGTCCGTCCTCCTTCAGCTGTGCCTCTTCCCCTGCCCATGCTGGTCTCTTGATCTCTAAGGCATGTGAGAAAACCAGCCCTGACTGGCTACACCCACTTTGTTAGGCTTGCAGTGTGGGCTGCATTGTAGGTGCAGTTGCTTTAAATACTGTGCAGTGCTGAGCAGCATTCATGTTTGGGGTCTTTTCCCATTCTCACTTCCTCCTGAAACAGATGTCAATGCCGATCATGTCATCCCGAGGGGACTTGGAGAATGTCCGCCGCTGCCTGGCTCACAGCCTCTTCATGAGCACCGCTGAGCTTCAGCCGGACGGTTCCTACGCCACCACAGACACTCACCAGCCGGTGGCCATCCACCCCTCGTCTGTCCTCTTCCACTGCAAGCCTGCCTGCGTCGTGTACACTGAGCTGCTCCACACCAACAAGTGCTACATGCGAGACCTCTGCGTGGTGGATGCCGAGTGGTTGTATGAGGCCGCCCCGGAGTACTTCCGGAGGAAGCTGAGAACTGCCAGAAACTGAGCCACTCCAGGCTGCTGCCCGAACTGCTGGGGCCTGGGAGCTGGGACCACAGCCATCCTCATAGCAGGCTTCCCGCCTGGTGCCTAGTGAGGCGGCAGGTTTTAATGTAGTGGAACATGCCCAACTTCCTGGAGCTCGCAGGTGTCTTTCTTTAAATTCCTTAGACTGAACCATGGAGGCATGTACCACCATTTATACCTTTGAAACATCAAGATTATGCTTTTGGTTCTTGCTAGGTGACTTTGGGTGACGTAGTTAACTTCTGAGCCTGTTTCCTCATGTGCCAAATGGGGAAGGTAATAAAACTTGGGGTCGTGAGGTTTGGAGAAAATGGAAGTGCCCAGAGCTGTGCAGTCCACGGTGAACACGCAACAAATTGTCGGCTTGGTGTTGCCACCCTTTACATGACGTGAACTGAGCGCAACAAAATGCCCCAGGTTCTCAAGGCTAAGGGGGACTTTCTAGAAGGGGACCATAGGAGGTCGCAGAGCTCAGGTTTGTCCTTGGATCTATTTTAATGTCTAAGAAGTTTTTTAATAGAAAACCTGAGAGATTGACATCTATAGGAGTTTCAGGAGGGAGGTGCTGTTGTCCTTACCTCATGGCCTGGCTGCCCCGACGGAACCTCCTCAGGGAGTGGACTCCTGCCGCCTCCAAGCAGAGGGCAGTAAAGGAGCACTTGCAGGCTGCTGAGCTGTGCATCGTCGGTCTTGGTGCTTCTGTGGCAGGTGTCCTCACCTGTCCTTTCAGGAGATGTGGAGGTTTCCTGGGTGAAGGTTGATTTGTATCTTCTGAATCATGTCAAGTATAGACATGGGCAACTGACCTTGGAGGGCAATGACCTCCAGCATACTCAGTTGATATTTTTCTCTGGAACTGGGTCCACATAAGTATGTGAGTGTGAGGAATGACTCCGTGCTACATTTCAGCCATTTCTCTTCTGGCAGGGTCCCTGGTCAGAGGGCTGGTGGGGGCGGGGGGGTGAAGAGACAGAAGGTCCACAAGAACCAGACAGTATTGACTCATCCTGTCCACCACATCTGGTGTTTATATTCCAGCATCTTATTTATTGTCTTTATCTTTTTCCTTCTTTGGAGACAATCTGGCTTTGTTAGTTCCTAACTCCACCAATCATCACTCTCTAACCTTTAGTTTCAACATTTCTCAAAGGAAATTAGAGGGTCTCCTCAATTTCTTCATATTCTCCCTTTTTTTTTTTTTTGAGAAGGGAAAAAGACATCAAAGGTTCTCCTTAGATAGTTAATTATCAAAGATAAATGAATGTCTTGTCCTAGAAGCAGCCAAGATTTAGCCCTTTTAATGTGCTTAACTGGTCTATGTAACAAAGTAAATCATGCAGTTTATGTGCAAAGGGCCAAACTGAGAGATCCTTCGGAAACAGTGGGCAGTCTCTTCACTCTGGATCCAGTGAACTGTGCTCTGGGACTAGCCTGCAGAAGCTCCCCACTCCAGGCCTCATCTCTCCACGGCTGTGTCTGCCAAGTCTGGCCCAGGCTTTCCAGCACTAGCTGTGGCCCTGAGAAGTTAAGCTTTTATCTAGTGTTCAGGGAACTAGTAATTTAATTCTGTAGAAATATTTATGTTTAGGACAAACAGGATTCAACAGATCATATATACCCTATCTCAGCTATTTTCAACCTTTTTCATCTCATGGCACACATAAACTAATTACTAAAATTCTGCAGCACAACAAAAAATACACTTTTTGCTAATCTGACCAAAAAATAGGTATAATTTTTTGTTGTGTTGGCTGTTGACATTTTTTTTTTTTATTTGACAACATAAGGAAAAGAGGTCAGCCTCCTGACTAAATAGTCAGGTATTGCATGTTTTAAAAATTCTTGCCCTGGACGATGTGGCTCACTGGATTCAGTGCTGACCTGTGAACCAAAGGGTCACCAGTTCAATTCCCAGTCAGGGCACATGCCTGGGATACAGGCCAGGTCCACAGTGGAGAACATACAAGACACAACCACACATTAATGTTTCTGTCCCTCTCTTTCTCCCTTTCTTTCCCTCTCTAAAAATAAAATCTTAAAAAAAAAAGCTTGTGGCACACTACCAGTTGAAGATTGCTGCCCTCTCATATTGAGTACTTAGACTTAGCTGGTTCTTCCTTAGATTGACTTGTTTTTACTGTTACTGATTTTCTGAAAAGTTTTTCAGATGGTTTTTAAAGTATATTTTTCTCATTTATTTAATAGAGGCCAAGGATGTTCAGCCTGCCTTGATAAAAGAAAATATTGTATTTTTAATAAAAATTTCATCATACTGGTAAAACATTGGGAATGGGGTGATTTATCGTGTTCCTCAGCAAAGTCTCTCTGTGGGGCAAGTAAAACTTAGAATAACTTGTGTCCAATTTAAGTTCCTGAAGAGTTTCTGGAAAATATATATTTTTCTGAGCAGGAATAAGGGATAAATAGTTTTTTAAGTAAATGTAAATAGCTTCTAATTAGCTTTAACATTTAATGTTTCTGTACAGAAATATGTTTATCACTGTAACATTCTGGTAGAGTTTTAATACAATAGTTTTCTATTGGGCTTTTTAAAAAGTTAATTTTTAATATAGCTGCTCAGGGATTAAATCAGATTGGAAGACCCATTCTGAGTCCACACATGTTGAGCTGCAGGGGATAATACATTTTAAACTTAAACTTTCTTAAGAAAGTTAAATGTTTCACAATGATGTTCCAACATAATCTTGAGCTACTCCTTTTCAATTGGTAAAGTCTCTGATGGTGTGACACCTCTTTCCCTCTCTGTGAAGTCCATACCTGGTTGAGTCACTAGCTCCCATGGGCAGCTTCATGTAAATAGATGCACTCCAAGCAGATTGCCTGTCGCAGGTGTTGGTTTTCTATTTCTTGTGATCCTGTAGTGTAGGACAGCCAGAGCAACAGATTTCATTGCAGGGAAAGAACTGTATGTTCTTTCCTTCTGACATCTGGTCCTTGTTAAGAACCCTTACTTAAAGTTGCATCTCTGCTGGTTGTAAAGAGATTCCAGGATGGAGATGAGTTTTTGCTCTGTGGGGTAAATTTTTTGTACTGTAATACATTAATCCATTTAATCCAGATATCAAGAACTTCTTGAAACTGGCTAGGCAGCTAAGATACCATTCCGAGAGCAAATACGGGAACACTGCACGTGTGAGGAAGCAAGGATTCCATTGTTTTATTTGATCAAAATATTATAATTTTCAGAGGGGAAAAAACAAGTTGGTTCAGGTTTATGTTGTATTTTGAGCATCTAGTTTTAATCAAATAGACATAGCTCTATAGAAACATCAGTTCCTGTATGTAATGCTCGAATTTGCACATGCTACCAGTTCCATTAAAAGTGAATCTTATACATGATGTGTGACTTGTGTCTCCTTTTCCTTATTTACAGAATGCTCTTTGCAATATATTAAGTATCAATCTTATCTTTGCCACTAATTGGGAAAGGCTTTCTTTCTTGGTACCTCATACATCCTGTGTGTCCTGGTAAGGTAGGAACATCGGTTCTTAGCCTAAATCTGATGCAAGTCATGGCTTCTTACCTCGAGAAAAATGTTGCCCCATCAGAACCTGAGAGCAAGGTTGGAGGGTTATGGAGAGGGAAGGTCGCAGGCATTAACCAGAGTTGCTGCCCTTCGGGAACACCAGGGCTGGTGGCGTGAGTGGCGGCTGCTAGGTTAAGGCAGCAGTGCCAGGTTTCTCCAGAGAGAAGAATGAGGTGGAGGGGCGTGGTGAGGGGGGCGACCATGTTCCTGTATCGTGTCTTAACAGAGATGATCTCGAAGGCTGCTCTTTAGGTTGTTGGGGATGGTAAGAGTGTATTCCATGAAGTCACAGAAAGCGTGGTGTGCTTTGAGAACAGTAGATGGTAATTTGGAGAGTGTAAGCAGCCCCTGGAGAGAAGTGATGCTGGCAAATTGGACAGAAAGACTTGCTGCACGCCACTCAGGCCGGCCTACTGGTCAATAAAATCTCACTTGATTTGACCCCTCCCGCGGAAGCTATGTAGGAGGCGCCCAGGAGGAGGCACTGTCCTTCCCACAGTGCCTTTGACCTGCAGGTGACATTGCGGAAGTGCTTCCCTGGCGGCGGGCGGGACTTCCGGTGGCGAGCTCGTGGGTGCCCCTCGGGTCGGATTGTCTTCGCCTGCACGTGTTAGACGCTGCTGCTGTCGCTTTCGCGATGCTGCCTCTGCTGCGCTGTGCGCCCCGCGCGTTGTGTGCAGCTGTCGCTGGCCTCCGTGCCACCGCTCCCTCCGCGCCTCTACGGCCGCTGCTGCAGCCCGCGCCCCGGCCGTGCACCCGGCCCTTTGGGCTCCTAGTCGTGCGCGTGGGGTCTGCGCGGCGGCCCGGCCTCCTGCGACCTCGCGGACCCTGCGCCTGTGGCTGCGGCGGGCTGCACACCGAAGGTGAGTTGGCTTATGTGGGCCGCGGCAGTGAGGGGCAGATTCCGGGTGGGGTGGGGAACCGGGGCAGGGAATCGTAGATCGCGAGTGGGCCTCCTGGAGCCGCTCCGCGAGGTCCGGAACATTTTCCCAGTTATTGGCAACCTCTGGGTGATACCTCCGTGCCATCCCATTTCCCTCTCCCCTACATCCTTAAAGCGTTTGTTTTGGGTTGAGGCATATGATTAAAACCTGGAAGCTTACCTTATCTTTAGTTTCTTGAAAAGGGAACTTTGGGAAGGCCCAAGGTCGCGAGGTTGAAAATAGGGTGGTTACATCTTTTGGTAGGTGGAAAAGGGTAATAGGGAATTATTTTGCCTTGTGTGAAACGTGATATAATGACTTAATTGTTGCAAGTCCTTTTTCAGAATCGTACGCAGATTCCCACTGATAAGGAGACTTAGGCTTAGTGGGTGTGAGTTGGCCTAAGTCCTGGAGGATTTTTTTTAACAGTCCAAGTCCAGATTTCTGGCTCGAGGAACCTGGGTCACTTTGGACTGATGGGCTGGCTGTTCTTTTTCTGTACCTTACGGATTTTCATTGTAGGGGACAAAGCTTTTGTTGAATTCCTGAGTGATGAAATTAAGGAGGAAAAGAAGATACAGAAGCATAAGTCCCTCCCCAAGATGTCTGGAGGTTGGGATCTGGAAGTGAATGGGACAGAAGCCAAACTAGTGCGCAGTGTTGGTGGAGAAAAGTAAGTACTGGAGGCTTGTGGACTCCCAGGTCCTAAACCCAATGACCCTGAGGGACCTGTCCTGGGTTCTGTCAAGGCAGGTGCTTTGATACATGGTTTCCAAGACGCAGAAGGAATCTTTGGGTAACTTTGTAAGTTTGAAGTGGTTCATTAACTGCACAACTTCCTGTGGGCTGGTTGCTAAGGAGGTGTATTCTGTAATGTCACCTAAACCATTTTTCTTAGGGTGAGTCATAGCCAGTATTGGGCCATTAAAGTGTTCTAGTGAACACTGCAGTTCTGCGCCCAGAGCTCAAGTTGGTCACCACTGTTTTCAATTAGATTTTGTGGCTGAACCTCCAACCATTGCTCCTGTGAGAAGGTGGCTTCCTGGCAAAGCCCAGTTAGCAGGGCTCCAGAGGGCACAGTTCAAGTGCCGGTGTATGCAGACAGTGCCTGCTGGAGCAGCACAGCTCAGCAGGGCTGGTTCCGAATTTCACATGGGTTTTAATTTCAGCTCAAACTTTGGCACATGATTTGTCAAGTGAGGATTCTTGCACCTTAAAATTGTCATTAGTTGTTTCTGGCATACCTTGTAATAATAAAACTTCCCACAAGTATTTGGAAAATTAGTCCATACTGCAGCACATTGTTCTTTGTGAAGCTTCCCCTTCCTGGGATCAGGGCTGCTCTTGGTTCTTAGCTGATGCAACTCTCTAGTGCCCCTTCTTGCTTTCCTCTGAGGGGCAGGTTTTCTGATGGAGAAAACTTTTTGAAGGAGGCAGCGATTGCCCTGACCAGTGTGGCTCAGTGGTTGGGTGTTGTTATGCAAAGCAAAAGTCAGGGCATGAGCCTGGGTTGAACCCTTTGTGGGGCACATACTAGAGGCGACCCATAGATATTTCTCTCCCTCTTTCTCCCTCCCTCACCCTCTTTCTAAAAATAAGTAAGTAAAATCTTTAAAAAGTAAAATAGAAGCATCTACCTATTCCATCCCACTTCCTAGGTGCTCACTGCCACTGGAGGGAGCCTGGGGGAAGTAGCCTACATATGACTGTATTTGGCTGAGATGAGCTCTGAGGTCTGAGTCTGACTTCAAGCAGCTGGCACAGAGAAGGCACGTCTCATACCTGCTGATTCCATCTCAGGGTGGGATGTGAGCACCCAGGCCTTTTTGGGAGGTCTGTAATAATTCAAATGTAAAGCCAGCTAGGATAGACATTGTTCCAACGAGCATTTTTAACCGTAGCAGGCCTCAATACTTAATGTTCAGTTAAAAAAACACTATACCATGTCCTTTGTGTTTTCTTCTCTCTAGGGTCACTGTCACTTTTAACATTAACAATAGCATCCCACCAACATACGATGGGGAGGAGGAGCCCTCCCAAGGGCAGAAGGTTGAAGAACAGGAGGTAAGCTGTAACACTGTAACCAGCCTTTACCTCAGTTCTAACAGGCCAGGGACTTAGAGGAACATTGTGTTTTTTTGTTTCATTCCTCTAATGCTGGAGTGGGAGAGAGGCTGCAGACAACCATCCTTGGGACTTTGCTTGTAGAGGAGCAGTTTCTGGCCAGCTTCAGTACCAGGAGTGTGTGGTCCATTTTCTTTCCCAGGGACTGAGTAAATTATCATCTGCAGGCTTGGGCTTTATAGTTTGACCTTTGTTCTCCTAATAGGAAGGAATTGAAATTGTCTTCTACCCTTCTATAATGGGAAGAGATTTGATATTGAAGATTATCATTTGGAGTCTTCCCAAGTGAGGAATGCTAGAAATAAACACCAGCCACTTAACGAAGGTAGCAAAGTTGGGGACATAAGATATTTAACATCAGAGATTCTGGTAAGGTCTTCCCTTACGTGGCTGGCCTCTTGGTACCTAGTCTTCAAACATCTTAGGAAGCAGCAGATCTGGCCTAGAAACTGCTGGTGTGAGGGCCACAGAGTCCCCAGACTTCCTAATGAAGAAAGTACCAGTATTGTCTTAATGACCTAGAACAGAGAGCACAGCTTCCTGGTGACATCAGACTATAATCTTGGCATTGAGCGATTCACTGTCAAAGGGAGGGTTGCTGTGATTATTCAGACATTAGGATGGCCATCTAGCCAAATGTACTGGCCTTTGGTCCTGGGCCATAGGAAGATCCTGAAACAGACAGCTGGCAAGAGATCTAGGAGCTTTAGGCCACCTTAGCAGCTTATGGATGGAGAAACAGTCCAGGAAGATTAAAGAATGATCTAAATTTCAGTTAATTGGCACATAGCTGGGGCTGGAATTCAAATTTCTTCATTCTGAACCTCGTATGTTATTTAAAGTAGTATCAACAGAATTGAAACACTACCAAATATATGATGCTCTGCCCTTAAAAATAGTCTTTAACTCTAGAAAGGATCCATAGGAAGAGTTCAAAATGAGCTGGTGTGTGGCTTTAATACCCTGTTACAGAGTCTCAGCTCTTTATTTGAGAACACTGTAGCAAAGACTTTAAAAATGGCTAAGTGATATCCTAACAATGGTGGTTTCCAGACCCCCTGAATTGTTTGAGACCTTTGTTCCAAGCACCAAACACCCATCAGCAAGGGCATGTACTGACTTACTCTTGTTTCCCCAGCCTGAATTGACATCCACTCCCAATTTCGTGGTTGAAGTTGTAAAGAAAGATGGCAAGAAGGCCCTTGTGTTAGACTGTCACTATCCAGAAGACGAGGTACGTTAGGATGGAGTGCTAGCACCTTGGCATCCCTGGGGACAAGGGCCTTGGGAGACCTTACTGGTCCCTTTTCTAGCATAGACGAGCAAAGCTAGGGAAGAGGGGGATGGAGAATTAGGTAGCAAGGTTAAAACCTGGTTGGTCTCAAGCTGTAAAGGGTCCCTATTTGCATGAGTCTGGCCTATCTTGGAAGACGCTTCCATTTCCCGAACTACTGTCTCTTCTCAGGTTGGACAAGAAGAAGAGGGCGAGAGTGACATTTTCTCCATCAGGGAAGTGAGCTTTCAGTCCACTGGTGAATCTGAATGGAAGGACACAAATTACACACTCAACACAGATTCCCTGGACTGGGTGAGTGCTTGATAAGATGGGGTGCTCTTGGGCCTTGCAGGGGAGGTCCTGGTCCAAGGAGATACAAAAGTATTTTAATGAGTAAACGTTACAGATGAGGTCTCTCGCTCTCTTTTTTAATGGTAGATGTTTCTCTTTGTAGGCCTTATATGATCACCTAATGGATTTCCTTGCGGACCGGGGAGTGGACAACACCTTTGCGGATGAGTTGGTGGAGCTCAGCACAGCCCTGGAGCACCAGGAGTACATTACTTTTCTGGAAGACCTCAAAAGTTTCGTCAAGAGCCAGTAGAGCAGACAAGACGCTGAATACCTTAATTTTATGGCAGGCTTTGCCAGTGAACAAAACCTACTTTGAAGCCAGACATGTACTTTGAAATGTTTTCATCCTAGTATCATGGGAAATGACTCAAATTTAAATTATTCATTGCCTTTTATTTACTATTCATTTGTTCTGTACAAATCTATTATTTCTAGATTTTTGTATAACATAATGATAGACAATAAAATTAGTTTATCTCTAAGGTGATTTGGCTTTTCTATTTCTATTCCTTCCCCTTCAACTTGCATTACAAAACACCAAGAGCCTGCATGTTTGGAAAGTTTTAATATAAAATAAGTTATAAATGAAAGGTTTGTATTTACAAGGCTCCTTCTTGTCTCAGATGGAAAGAGTTGCTTCCAACCCAGTAGAACGAAGTGAGTAAAGGCTGGCTTTAGATGATCACAGCCCAAGTATCGCAAGCCTGGATTTAAATAGAAAAAGTTAGCTTAAATTGTTTTATCTCATATGGTTAAAAGCTGTAATCAGTAATGACATTTATGCTGCCACAGAAATTCCTGCATACAAGATGAAGCTTTGATTGTGAAATAGTATGATGATATAGTCGGAAAAGGCTTTGCTAGATTTCAGTCCTGCAGTTTCTAAACAACTGCCTTTGAAACCCTCAGCAACATCATCTTGAGGCTAAGATCAGATCTTGGAGAGGGACTGATCAAATAGCCTCACCCTCAGGAACCCAGTGACCAGATCATTCAAACTTTTGGGAGCTGGCAGCTTTTATAGCCTAGCAAGGTGGTGAGGTTCCTTCAACTTATGAGTGAAACAGGTATGTATCATAGAGGGGTAGAAACTGCATCTTCACTACAATCAACTCTGAGGCCCATTAGTTCTAGCATACCTGCCTTGGTCTCCCCTAATAGTAAGTTCTCAAATATAAAACTGGTTCCCACCCTGGCTGGCATAACTCCATGGACTGAGTTCGATTCCCAGTCTAGGGCACATGCCTGGGTTGCTGGCCAGGTCCCCACTTGGGGGCATGTGAGAGGCAACTACACATTGATGTTTCCTTCCCTCTCTCCTTCCCTTCCTCTCTCTCAAATAAAATCTTAAAAAAAATGAAGAGAGAGCTTTACATTAAAAAAAAACTGGTTCCTGATTTCTTGAACAGCTCAGCCCCACAACTATGCTAAGGAATACTGTGCTTAATTAAATTAACCTTGACACCACATTCACACATAATACACATGGCTTTCTGGTGGTCTAGCACATCCCATCCCCATGATTACCCCTAGACCACTGTCCCTCTCACGTTTCAAATACTCCAAGTCATGGCTGTACATACCCATCTGTAACTCATACCTATCTTCCTCATCTTTGACAGCCCTGGGATGTCTGTCATCCCACTAAGCATTAAGACATGCTTAATCACCCTACAGCTTGACCTCACTGGATCTTGAACACAGTGGTCTTAGACTTCCCCTTAAGAGAAAGATGCCTAGTGCCACATGAACTCCAGAGCATTCCAAATGATTTACCTACCTTTTGAAATGGCGAACTCGGAATAGGCTACTGAATACAATTTTGTTCCCTGTCCTGTTTCTCATCTTTGCTGTGACAGCCTCCTGCCCCACAATAGTCTCCCTGCCGACCCAGGAGCCAGCACTGCCAGTCGTGCTGCCCCGACCACTGCCGATGCCTCCCATAGCACTCGCCTCCCAAACCTCCCCTCCACTTGGCTTCACTGCTGCTCTGAACTGCAGCACACTTGGGGGTCAGGGCAGGAGACAACTGCAGCTGGACACTAAGCAACCAGGCTATCCTTCATGTCCTCTTGCTGTCCTACCCATTCCCTCCAGCACTTGGTCTGGAACTTTCCCAGTCTCAAGGAGCCCCACGCTTCAGCTCAGTTCCACTGCACTCTGCAAAGGGCTCAGTTCATCCCACTGAGGAGGCAGAAACCAAAACCATCTGACCCATGTCCCTTCAAATCTCTTCCCTCTACCTCAATTCATTTCTCCAAACATACCTACCCCTGTGCCAAGGACTTGGAATAAAAATAAAGATAGGGTCATTGCCCTCAAGAACAAAGACATAAACAGGTAACAATAGGAACATGGCATCAAGAACGGGAAAACCCAAGGAGAGAGTCTGACCAATTCTATGTGAGGGTTCAGGCTTCACTGATTATCTGGCATACAGAAGTGCTCAACAATGATCCTTGAGTCGAGTGGGGGGAGCCACAAGCATTCCAGACAGAACAGCATGAGCAAGAGCATGGTGCCCCGGACACTTGCACATTAGAAAATCTGCAAGCAGTTCTGGATGGCTAGAGCAGAGAGTGCATAAACCAGTAGTCAGTAGGAAGCAGTGACAGGTTTTCTACAAACTTTCACTCACTGTGTCTCCTTTCATATAATCTGAAGGAAAACCGTTCTTCTACCAAGGCCCAAGCCTGGAGCTGGAACTTGCAGGGTTGCTGGAACCCCTGAGACCTGGGCCCCAATACCAGCTCTACTTTTTCTTAGCAGTGCAACTTTGGCCAAAGCACCTCACTTACCCAAATCTGTTTTCGTTCCTAACATTGGGAATAGTATCCGCCTCTGATAAAATGAGATGATGTGTGTAGAATACTTGCTGAACAGCTAGTTAAGTGTTCAATACATGTAATTCCACTGCCCTCCTTCCTCATAAACCCACCCCCTCTAGTAGGTCTGGGCCCTAGATTCCTCAGTTACCTACTCACCCCGTAGCCCTCCAGTGAATCCTCCTCAACTTACAAATGCACTTAAACGTTCTTCCTTCTAAAAAGCCAAGTGAACATGTTTCCTCCTCTCTATGGCTAAACTTCTTGGAAAAACTTCTGCAGTTACTGTTTCTACTTCTTGGCTCCCTACTCACTCCCAATTCTAAAACTGAAATAAGATAGTGGCTACTTGACCCTGTAACTCTACCAAAATCATCTATATAAGGTCACCAAATGTCTACTCCAATCACTATGGTGGGTGTTGTGACCCTCCTTTTGGAAATGTCCACGCCTTCCACACTTCTGTTCTCTGGCCTCTGTTCTTCCATCTCCGCTAAGGCTCCACTTAGTGGAGATTCCCCTGCACCCATTTTGGGTTCCCCTGACCCAAAATGCAGGCAATTTCCAAGAATACATCACTGGCCTATTCTACAGGTGCTCCTCAGGCAGTGTCATCTCATCTCTTTTTAGCAATCACACTGAAGCAACCAACTGCTAATGCTATCCTTCACTCTCAGCTCCATTCCTACATTCTTCACTGCACCAAAACCTGCGTGTCTCACAGAAATCTCCAATTCAACACGTCCACAAACTCCAACGTTGTCTGCACAAACCCTGTCTTCCGCACATGGCCCTGGCACTGCCCGGTTACCCAGGCTTGAAACCCCGCATCTTCTTTGGTTCCTCCACCCTGATGCCCACAGCTACGGAATTTCATCAGTTCACTTTCTGAGCCTCTCATATTCATCCCACCTACACCATCCCCACTGTTACTGCTGAAGCTCAAGATCTCTTCACTTCTCCCACAAAGTACTGGGACAGCCTCTTAAATGTTGTTTCTGACTTGAGACATCCTCACATCTGCAGCTACTGCACTGACTTTTTCACTGGCTCCTCTTTCCCTCATGAACCCAATGTTCCAGCTGAATATAACATGATCCTCTTCATATATGCTCCAAATTTTCTGCCTTGTTCTTCTACCTGGAGATCTTCCACTTATGTTCTTCCCCCAACTCGTCATATTTACATGTTCAAACCCTATTCCACACTTGAAGGCCAAGGTTAAATGCCTCCTCCAGGAAGCCTTCATCCATAAATGAAATCACCTCCTCTGAACTCCTTGGGCCCTCCTCCTGCAGCTCTCCAGGAGTACTGACTACCTGTTTTCTATACTCTTCTCTTAATCACCAACCCTAGACTTGAACTCCGGGAGAGAACGCATATTTTTGAATTTTCAAAAGTCCTCTATACGTTTTTTTTTAAATGAATTAACAATTAAAAAACGTATGGAAGAAACTTGATAAAGTGAAGTGTTGGCTGTACTAGGCAATGCTGTTTATAACAAAAGGTAGACTGCATTTGAAACGAGAGGGCTGTGAGAGAATTATAAATACACAGCAGGAAGCCATAGTTTTGGACTTCCTTAAGTGCAGAGTGCTCACAATTCCAACGTGCCCCTTGCTTGGGACCTCAAAGCTATAGCCACAGGTTATTGTAAGAGATATTGGTTCCTACAGCATGCAAACCAGGGTGGCTCTATATTCACTTGTGTGGTCCTGTTTCCTCACACATGAGTTGTCACTTAGGGGGCCAGACAACAGGCTTTGGTCCTCTGTGAAGATATCTGCCTAAGAGACAAGCCTGATGCTGCCTTGCTGTGCTTCCTGCTCTGTATCCTTGTGCAAAACTGATACCAGGATGGCCTCATTGGGTCTTATAAATATGAAATAATCAGCTTAATCTGAGATCACTGCTGCCAATCAAACAAGAGTAGGTGGTGCAACCAGGCTGTCTAACTCAAGACCAAAGCATCTTCCACAATCCTGTGCTGCCTCTGTCCCTCCCCTTTTAGGGAACAACTGGCCTGTCAGTTGAACTGACTCATTACCTTCACTTTTCTATTCAGGTAAACTCCTCAGAGAATAAACTGCATTTTTAAACACTGACCAGTCTCCAAGCTATTATTTCTACCAGATCAGGGACCTGTGCTTACCACTGGGTCCCTTGGGAGGCTTACCAGACAGCTCATGAGAAGACTGGACTTTTTTTCTGTCCCTTCAGTGACTGAAAACACAGGTGTGTGAGGACAGTGTGCACTGTGCTCATTCACGTTGACCTCTAAACAGGCACGAACTTTCTGCTCTGTCAATTCTGGAGACTAAAAAATAAAGAAGTTACACCACAACTTCATCTTAGTTACCTCATAGTCGACAGGTTGAAAATCATGATAACCAATATATCTGTGATGACTTGATTCCTTGGGCCTTTAAAAACACTCTTGGGCTCATGAATAAACTAAAAAGATCTCTCAACCAATCTCCATCTAACTGCCTTGCCAGACAACGAGCGCTCTCCAGTCCTGCTGTAAAACACACCACCACTTACAATACCGGGGACACTCAGAGCCTCCCTTATGCTTCTGCCTCCGCCAGTCACATATATCCCCACCAAGATATGTTTGGCTGGTGGAGGCAGAAGCATGAGAACCAAACAGATCTGCTTGGTCCTAGACCTGCTTGTGCTAATTGAACTTGCTACTGTAATTGAGTAATTTAATTACATGTTATGTAAACAAAACAAGAGAATGAAAATAAAGTTTTGTTTTTTGTGATAATAAGTGGGACGTTTAGGAAACACAAAGATAAGTTACTTAAAAAAAAGTTTGGATTATATAAAAGATAGGAAAAATCCTAAAGTTGTACACTCAGCTTCTGGATGCACTTTTCAGAAACAAAACTGGAAACTAGGCAATGCATTGTAAGAGTGGTCTATGTAAAAAAGACTCAGCTCTCCAATCAGCAGACCCCGCTCAAGGACTGGCAAGTAAAGTTATATGCTCGAAACTTACTGTGTTTCATTTTTAAAATTCACCCCTTTAACCAACTGACAAACTTTCAGATCATCTCATGTCAGAAAAGAGGGCTCCTTCTGTATTTTGAGATAACTGAAGCTCAAATTCTGAGCATAAGTGTGTCTTCATACATGGACAATTTTTATAAGTGTTTAACAAATGGCTCTGGGGAGAGGGCAGGGAGCACCCTGATTGGTAGTGCTTTTCCATGCTGTACATATTCTCCTCATGGCTGATTTTAAGCTACCATGGTGAACTGAACACAAGTTGGGAAAAGATGTGCACAGTTGGCTCCAGCACACCCTGAAGGTTCTTAAAGACAGCAGGTATATGTGGAAAGAGGTGACACAAAAGCTGTGTGTGACACTTACATGAGATGGGATGTACAGGCCACACTGACACATGACCACACCGCTTGTTATTCTCAGGTTGTACCTAGAGGCAGAATTGGGATCCCAGAGCTTCATGGCCAGCAGACCAGGATCCCTGAAACTTTCCAGACAAGAAGTGTGGAGGGGAAATTCCACTCACATTGGAGTGGAGGGTGGGAACCAATAATGCTGAAAAGGTTTGGAAAACTCTTACTTTGTACACACAGGACAGATGAGGGAGTTTGCTTCCCACTCAGCCAGTATGATGCTAAGACACTTTTCATCAAACTGCAAGCTCTTCTCATATTCACTGATGATGGACTGTTCTGCAAGGCAATGGACAGTTGGACTGCTTCACCATGCTTTACCCGACTGCCCTGTCTTTGTTGCTAAGCTTCGCCTTCAAAGGCTTCATCCACACAAGAGAAATATTCAGGCAAAATCCTGCTACCAACCCCTAGATATTTACTCTTCCATCAGGCTTCCTCTTGATTCCTCCCCTCCTGTCTGTCCTCAACTTGTGAGCACAAGAGAGTGATGACGCTAAGGAACAAGGAGAAACCTTCACATACCTCCCCTGAGATCATAAGAGTGGAAATGTACAGTGTCAGGGTCCCAAGGGCAGCTACAACAGTTACAGGGCGCTTATTTCTGAGGCCGGCCCACCCTGCTGAGTCTAAAGTGATCTCTTCTCCAATGTCCATGTTCTAAGAATCTGTGTTGTTCAGAATCTGTGGTCATTCATTCAGCAAATGCAACAGTACCTAGTATGTAGTAGGCAAGGAGTACAATGATGAAAAAGACTGGTCCCTGCTCTCAATGAGCTCACAGTCTAGACTTGAGCTCAGGGATCAGTACACCATGGCCCACAGGCCATATCTAGCCCACCTTCAGTTTCTTAAATAAAGTCATATGGGAACACAGCCATGGTCATTTGTTATATATTGTCTATGACTGTTTCCATACTACAACAGCAGAACAGAGTAGTTGCAACAGAGACTGAACCCCAAAGCCTAAAATGTTTACTATCTGGTCCTTCACAGGAAGTTTACCAATCTCCATTCCAGAGTGTTCCTTATGATGGAGTATGGCTGAACATAGTAAATCCTTATCACTTCAGATTTTTTTAAACATACCCCAACAGAAATATTTAGTGAATCCTGTTTCACCACTAAGATAGGTTCTAGAGGTGAGGGTGAAGGGTGAATCAATTAAAAAAGGATAACTAAAAGGATAAAAAATTTGCAGTCTAAATGGCATCAATTATACTAATAACAATTAACACTTGCATAGCACTTACAATTTGTCAAATGCTATTGTAAGTCCTTTACATAAATAAACTTATTCCCTATTATTACTCCTATTTTAAAGATGAAGAAACTGAGGCATGGGTAGATTAAGTGCTTTGTCCAGTGCCACACCAGTTAAACTGGTAAAGCTAAGAAGTCAATCTCAGCAGTTAGCTCAAGAGTCTACTGCCTTGCATCCTCATAATAATAGTTATCATTTGTTAAAAGCTTTCTATGTGCCAAGCACTTCTCTAAGTCTTCCACGCACATCATTGAAGCCTACAAACAAACTTACAGAGTAGGTCTATTATCACTATTTTACAGATGATAAAAACTAAGCCTAGTCAAGATAGGGCTATGTGGAATAAATGAATTGTATAAAGTGCTAAACTACGCACTCTATGGTGCTATGAATGCCTCAGGGAGTGGCTGCTCATAAGACCCTGGGGGTCAGTAAAGAACGGAGAAGGCACTTAAATTAGGTAGTGCAAGAGAGACCTGATCATGCCCTGTATCCTGCAGAGTGACAGGATTACTATTAATCTATTAAGAGAGGTACTGCATTAGAGGTACTGCAAGATACAGGCAGGAAAGACCACTATTAGGGGTTACCTTGGTCAATCAGCTCCTGTTGGATTTCCTCCAGCTCAGCCAAGTCCATTGGCATCTCCCACTGCAAGAGAAAGAGGGGCCATCAGAGGTTTGAAGTTATAATCAGCTGACAAGTACCACAGTGATTCATACTTGGAGGCTGGCTTGAAGAATTGAGGTTTGCCTGAGGAAATCTACCAGTCCAGTCCTTCTGTAGATTACGTTGACAATGGGGTAATGTGATCATGCTGAGAAGTCATCAACAAATGGTTAAACTACCCAGTGACAAAATAATGACACTTAATTGGGGGAGGACAGTATAGGGGCACAGATAAGTATGTGGTTCTGCCAAAGATATGAAACCACTAGAAAGTTCCTAACCTCTGTAAACCTCAGTTTGGACTTCTGTAAAGTGGGAATAAAACCTAGCTGAGAAGGTTATTGTGAGTGCTAATTGTGATTATATAACACAAACATTTGGCACGCTAGAGGACACATGGAAGGTACTGAATAATGCATCATTATTATAAAGAGCCTTGATGTTTTCAAAGCAGTTTCCCACGTTTTCTTATATAGCACTCACAACTCTGACATTATTGTCTTCATTCCATAAACATAAAAACTAAAAATCGAAGGCAGGGGGGTATTAACAAGCAATAGGAAAAGCAGGATCTGAATTCCAGAGCTCCTGACTTCCAACCCAGTGCTCTTCCTGACACATGGTAAATGGTGTCCTGTCCACACTCAGCTCCCAGCTCTTACTGAGATCAAAATCAAAAAGCTCCCAGAGACCTTTTTAAAACGAGATTCCTAGTTCATGCCTACTGGATAGAAATTTCCAGGCATGTAGCCAAGGAGTGAAATTACTTTCTTTTTAGTTTCGTAAGTGAATACAATGCAGTGATGCAGCAGGTCCACAGTCTGGTATTTAGGGACGATTAATCCAAAAGAGTCTAACATTAAAGGCAGAAGAACCTGGGTTAAAGGCTGTCAGGACCCTGAGTGTGGGCTTGAGGGTATATGAATTTAGAGGACTTGGGGAAATAGGTGGACAGAGGACACTAGGTGTTCTTGGTGTTGTAGCACCCTCCCTGAAAACACGTATCATCGCCTGACCTGAGCCAAGGCCTGTGGACAACTTTCCATTGACTGCAAAGCATTCCACTCTTCTTCCATCAACTCTTGCACTAGAAGGGTGCTCTGAGCTCTTCCTAGCATATTGCCTCCAGCCTGGCGGTATTTGTTCAGGATCCTGTCCCGGCTGTTTCTCATTCTCTCCAGGCATCCCTTGGAAGGAGGAGAAAGATGGGAAGGGGTTGGGGGAATGTACAATGGGTGGGGTGTGGGAGGCAATAGCGTTAGAAAAAAGTCTTAGCTTAGTTGTTAAAACATTAAAGAAAATTTATAGACACAAATTACCAACTATAACCCTAACTATTGTTAATTTTGCATTTTCCCCTCCAGTCCTTATTCACATGTAGACAGGTGAAATTATACTGCTTTGATCATATATTTCCAGATCACCATATTTCATGTTCTCTCTTCAATGCCAGCTTCCTTAATGGTTGGATGATAATAGCTCAACAACCACTGTGCTATTATGGGACATTAGGCTGCTTGCAAATTCTTGCTGTTTCAGATATAGCTACGGTAGTCACCTTCCTGTACAGCAGTGTTTCTCAACTTGGGGCAATTTTGTCCCCCAAGGGACATATGGCAACACCTGGAGACATTCTGGGTTGTCATACTCTAGTTGCAGGGCTACTATAATCTAGCACGTAGACACCAGGGATTCTGCTAAACATTAGACAATGCACAGAACAGCCCCCCACACCAAATAATTATTTATCTTCTCAAACTGTCAATAGCCAAGTTGAGAAACCCTGATGTCAACAGTCATTTCTGGCATCAGATTATATTCCTGGGATATATGCATTTATGGGATTCCTGCAGTCACAGGCAATATTACAGGAACCATGCTGTCTTCAGACTATGTCAGAACTGAGGTGAGGTGCAACTTTGCAAAGACTTAGTAACTGCAGCTCTTCTGAACAGACGCTTTCTCTAGAATAGAAATAACTTCTCTCTTGCATGAGATACGTATACAGTATACAAAGTGCTTTTCTCGGTGCCCACCTATCCCAAAACAGCAAGTGTTGTTATTATAGAGTGCAAAGGGGTGGCCAGGATCACACTTCAAATGTAAAACAAATCCAAATCCAAAATCCAAATTCAAAAATAGGGACCTGGGGTTGGGCCGGCCCGGGATAATCCCATACCAAAGGTCCAGAAACTCAGGGAGAAGGCCAAGACCCAGATCTTCAGGTGGGAGGCCTGAGTCCCAGGTCCACCTCTACCCACCAGATGCTCCCGGCACCTGCCTCAACCGACTGGACTGAGACAAAGGCACTCAGAGCAGTTTCTGGACGGATTAGGGGAATGACGATGGCTCAGGCAAGGCTTTCTCAAACCTCACACTCACCTGCCTGAATGCCTCTTTCCATGGAGGCGAGCCCACCAATTTGTACAACGAGCGGTGCGGAGAACCTGACCGCTCCGCCATCTCCTCTCCACGGGAGACCTGGTCAGAAATCCCCGCCCCCTGGAGGCGCGCAGAACCCTGGGAGTTGTAGTTCCGGGTTGCTGATCGTACTGCACCCCCACGGAATTCTGGGAAGTGTTCTTTTATTGGCCGTCCCAACCCAGAGACAAAGTGGAGCAAACCAAAGATGAGGAACTGCATCCGTAGTATTTGTGAGGTTAACCCACCCTGGACTGAGGGAGGTAATTCTTGAACGAAGATTTTGAATGTCTAGGTTTACCTACGTGGAGGTGTCCAATAAGCAGTCAAATACGCAGGAGTTAGGTTCTTCCCCACGTTCTAGACTTCCCGCGGAACCAAAGCTTGAAGCAGGTACTGGCCTCTTGACTTTCTCGTCCCGCCCCTTTCGACCTCAGAATAAATACTCGACTGGGGATTGGCTTTTCAATAGCGTGGTCCCTGCCTGATGGGCGGGCTTTATCTTCGCCAGCCTCGTGCTTCCGGGATGCCTGTTCCAGAACTAGCCAAAGCAGTGGAAGGCTGGCCGCAGATTGGCTGCGCTCTGCGGCGGGCTGAGCAATTGGAATGAGGAGAGCAGTTGGGCCAAGATGGCGGCCGTCGCTGGACTTTTAGCTGACGGCGAGCTGTGGCAGACCTGGCTTCCTAACCACGCTGTGTTCGTGCGGCTCCGGGAGGGACTGAAAAGCCAGAGTCCAGCCGAGGCTGGGAATTCGGCTTCGTTATCTTTGCCTTCGCCGCCGCCGCAGTTGCTGACGAGAAACCTGGTCTTCGGCCTGGGCGGAGAACTCTTCCTGTGGGACGGAGAAAGCAGCTCCTTCTTAGTGGTTCGCCTTCGGGGCCTCAGCGGCACGGGCGAGGAGCCCTCTCTCTCCCAGTACCAGGTATGGCCAGGCTAATCTAGGAAATGACCGTCAGCTGGGATCTGAATTAGTTTTTTAAAAAACTTACTGACTTTGAGAGAGTGAGAGGAAAACACCGAGTTGTTGTTCCACTTACCCGATGGTTGAAACAACCCTTCGGTTGATTCTTATATATGCCCTGACCCTCATCTAACCGCAGCCATGGCGTATGGGGACGACCCTCGAACCAACTGAGCCACCCGCCAGAGCTGAGCTAGTTCTTCTTTATTTATTTTTTCCCCTTTCCATCCTGGCTATTTTTATCTTCAAATGGAAAAGTCTCTTCATTTTCATTCCGCTCAAGCATCGCTACATAACATTTTGTTGCCTCTTTTTTTTTTTATAGTCAGAAGGTGGCATGTTTATTATTTTTTATCCTCACCTGCGGACATTTTTCCCATTTTTTTAATGTATTTTATTGATTATGCTATTACAGTTGTCCCATTACCCCCCCTTCATTCCCCTC
>CM052545.1:64425398-64443192 GCA_028533065.1 Trachops cirrhosus | reverse complement strand
GCAAAGCTTTCATTTAGAATGGAAGGGCAGATCAAGTGCTTCTCAGATAAGGTCAAGTTCAAGGAGTTCATCATCACCAAGCCCTTATTGTATGAAATGTTAAAGGGACTTGTCTAAGAAAAAGATCGGAAACATGTACAGTAAAATGACAGCAAACTCACAATTATTAACAACCACACCTGAAAGAAAAACAAAAAGAAACTAAGCAAACAGCTAGAACAGGAACAGAACCACAGAAATAGAGATCACATGGAGGGTTAGCAACATGGGAGTGGGAGGAGGAGAGAGGGGGAAAAGGTACGGAGAATAAGCATAGATGGTAGGTAGAAAATAGGGGGAGAGCAAGAATAGTATGGGAAATGTAGAAGCTAGAGAACTTACGACACATGGACATAAACTAAAGGGGGGGAATGTGAGTGGGAGAGGGGGTTGAGGGGAATGAAGGGGGGGTAATGGAACAACTGTAATAGCATAATCAATAAAATAATTTTTTAAAAAGTTTTTGATTCTTTGATATTGATTGAATAAATGCTTTGAATGCTCTCCTAGCAAGACTTAAAAGAGAAAGAAAGTTGAAGGAAGGAAAAGCAGAGAGTGTTAAAATAGATTTTCCTTTAGAAGTTTTTTTCCATCCAAGTCCTACAAAATGTTTTGTTGGAAAATTGTTGTCTTTATTTTAGTACCACTCCAGTTGCTGAGAGATTTTTCACCAGTTCTACCTCTCTGACTCTAAAGCATGCTGCCTGGTATCCTAGTGAAATGCTGGATCCCCACATAGTGCTGTTAACATCAGACAATGTAATAAGGTAAATCTTATTTTTATGTCTCATAGCCTTGTGATTGGGGAGGTTCTGTTTGCGTTCGCCAGTTAAGAATTTAAGGTCCACTAATGGGTCCTGGGATGTTAGAATGCTTTATCTGATGGCTGTTGTAACCCATTCTCAAGGACAGTCTAACTGCCCTAACTTACATGCCCTAATTACTGCTATTCTCTCTCAACTAGTCTTCCTGCCTCCATTCTCTCCTATCTAATTCTGACTAGTAAGCACTGTTAAAATAACCTTCCTGAACTGTTTTCATAGTGTCACTATTTAGGATGTAATGTAGCATAGGGGAAAGAGAATATGACTGGGAATTGAGAGATTTGAATTTTTGTCCCAGTGCTACTTCTGTCTTTGAGATCTTAAACTTCTTTTTAGGGGATCTTCAGTTTCCAGTTTGTAAAATGAGATTTGATGATTGTAAAGCCTCTTCCAAGTTTTGTACCTGGTTTAAATGACCTAATTGTACAAAGATTTCTGTTATTAGTTAACTTTCTGGATCTGCCTTACATAAAAAGTTTATGGGGAGACTCAACTGACTGAGATATAAATACCTCTAGTTCTGTTTTTCCTTTTTTAACTGTACTCTACCAAATATTCCTTCTCTACTCAATACTTGATCCCTTAATGGCATCTTTTACAGATCTCATAGCTTTCTGGTTACTTCTGGGTATAAAAACTAAGTCTGTCCAGTTTAAAACTCTAATCTCAAATCTGTTTCAAACTATATCCTGGGCCTTCCAGGGGTCAGACCCTGAGGCATCTGCAGTAAGTGGAGAGTGTGTGATCTGCTCTTTGACTCTACTTTCTGTCCAAGCATCTTGAGGTAGAGGGTGGAGTATCAGGAGGGGGCTGCCTCTTCCTCCTTCTGGGTCTAAGCCCTTGTTATTTGGAGTAGGGAGGATAGCTGAGGCAAACATCTGACCTAATTGTTGTCTGTCAGTGGTGGGGCAGAGGGGTGGGGGCATGTCCCTGATCCTAGATTTAGCTAAGTCCACATGCTGCTGGTGGCCTCTGTTGGTGGGGTAGTTACTGCGCAAATGGTATGTATGTGTTTATGGGGCAGTGTTTAGTCTCCAGCCCTCCATCATTGCAGAGCTCTGTCTCTCATTGGCTGTAATAGCTATCTATGCCCTGAACCCTCTCTCAAGATGGCGGATCTCCAAACTTGATATTCCTCCCTTGTCTTTCTTATTATGGTCCTGGTAGCTGCTCAGGTACTTTTTCTGCCCTCCGAGGACCACAGAGAACTGGACATGCTATACCATAGCCATTTCTTACTCCTTTCCAGCCTCCCTCCAGTAATTTTCATATATGAAGTAGATACCATATAGTGTTCATGTGCCCCTAACCCTAGGAGATGGCATGCCAGATTCACCCAGGAATTTCCTCACTTTGGTGGCCTGTAGTTTTCTGTAATACATCTGGCATTTAGCTCAGAAATGACCTACTCATCTCCCCTTTATTACAGGCACCCCTAAATCTGACCATTTCTCTTAGAGACTCCCCTGCCCATCCATTTGGCTTTGTATTTGGGGATAAAGAAAGGAGGAAGGAATACCTCCCATTACGAACATTGTACTGTATGCCTAAGGACTCTTGGCACCCTCTCCCTTAGTCTTCCTTTTATATGTGCTGGAAAAGGAAGTGGTGGGAGATAGCAAAGTCTATGAGTCGTCTTCACTTAAGCCCTGAAGGAGTAATCTGGCCTCAATTATTGAAGGTTCTTTTTAAGATATGGAGTATTTAACACTTCTCTTACCTAAGCTGTGGACCTTGTTGACAATTTCAGGGCAGCAAGAAATTCCCATTCAGTGCCCTGTTGCATTTAGTTTTTCACTGTTCTCCATTACAGTATATGCTGTTTAGTACTTACATGTATTTTGAAGTCAATGCTTTTAGGCAGCTAGGAAGACCACAATGAATGTATGTTTAATTGGATTAAATTTTCATTGAAAACATTTGTTAAATGGTATTTTATTGATAATGGAACAGACTAAGTTTAAAATGATACTGGTGAAAATTTTTTTTAAGTTTTATTCTTCCCCTTGAGAAAATAGGGATGACGTGATAGTGTCTTTATATAACAAGCATGTATAGATTATAGGCTAAATGTCACTCATTCTGCTGGTCAGAATAGTGAGATATGGTTATTTCTCTAATTAGATTTCGTGTCTAACAGGCAGAGAGAGAGATGGGTATAATCAAAGGGAAGCTGGCAAACTTAGGGACAGTAGTAAGATGACTACATAAGGTAGATATGGCTAAGGATTTTGGATGGAGGAGGCAGAGGTGCAATGCTGTGGAGTAGACTAATAAAGAATTTTGGGCCCTGGCTGGCGTAGCTTAGTGGATTAAGCGCGGGCCTGTGAACCAAGAGATCACGGTTCGATTCCCAGTCAGGGCACATGCCTGGGCTGCAGGCCAGTTCCCAGCAGGGAACGCACAGGAAGCAACCATACATTGATATTTCTCTCTCTCTCTCCTTCCCTTCCCCTCTAAAGATAAATAAAATCCTTAAAAAAAAAAAAAGAAAAGAAAAAAAAAAGAATTTTGGTAAGGATGGAGAATATTCCTTCAGGTCCTAAGGAAACCTTCTACTGTTAAAAGAACGAATGAGCCCTGGCTGGTGTAGCTCAGTGGATTGAGCGCGGGCTGCGAACCAAAGCATCGTAGGTTCGATTCCCAGTCGGGGCATGTGCCTGGGTTGCAGGCCAGGTCCCCAGTGGGGACCACATGAGAGGCAACCACACATTAATGTTTTTCTCTCTCTCTCCTCCTCCCTCCCTTCCCCTCTCTAAAAATAAATTTAAAAAAAAAAAGAAAACCATTAAAAAAAAAAGAACGAATGAAATACCTACTTTGTCAGTAACAGAAAGATCTTTGGGAAAGAAATAATTGTGAAAGCTGGTAGAAAAATTCTCAAGAACTGACTAAATATATAGAGGAAAGGACAATTTTGGAAAATAAAAGAGAATTAAACAAGTGTTGGCGAGGATGTGGAGAAAGGGGAACCCTAGTACACTGTTGGTGGGAATGCAGACTAGTACAGTTACAGTGGAAAATAGTGTGGAGTTTCCTCAAAAAATTAAAAATGGAGCCCTGGCTAGTGTGGCTCAGTTGGTTGGAGCATCGTCCCATATACCAAAAGGTTGGGGGTTCGATACTGGTCAGGGAGCATACCTAGGTTGCAGATTTAATCCCTAGTTGGGGCATGTACAGAAAGCAACCAGTTAATGTTTTTCTCTCTCTAAAAAGAAAAAGTAAACTTCCTTTTGACCCAGCAATTTCACTTCTGGGAATATACCCTAAGAATCCTGAAACACCAATACAATAGAATATATGCACCCCTATGTTCATAGCAGCATTATTTACAATAGCCAAGATCTGGAAACAGCATAAGTGCCCATCAGTAAATGAGTGGATAAAAAAGCTGTGGTGCATTTACACGATGGAATATTATGCAGCAGTAAAAAGGAGGGAACTCTTACCTTTTGTGACAGCTTGGATGGACCTAGAGGCTATTATGCTAATTGAAATAAGCCAGTCAGTGAAAGACAAATAGAATATGATCTCACTTATACAGGGAATCTAATGAACAAAATAAACTAACAAACAAAGTAGAAAACAGAGGCATAGTTACATGGAACAGACTGACAGCTGTTGGAGGGGATAGAGCAGGGGTGTGGAGACTGGATAAAGGAAAGCAAACAGATTAGTCAAAGAACATATACATGACCCATGGACAGGGACAGTGGTACGGGGATTGCCTGAGGGAGGGGGTGCTGGCTGGAGGAGGACAAAGGGGAAAAAAGCAGGGACAACTGTAATAGCATAAATAATAAAATACAGTAAAAAAAAGAAAGAAAAAATTTTAAGTGCTGACTTTCTTCTATTTTGACTGCTAGAATTTACTCTCTGCGAGAGCCCCAGACACCCACTAATGTCATCGTACTTTCAGAAGCAGAAGAGGAAAGTCTAATGCTCAGTAAAGGGTAAGTTTTCATTTGAGTCATGAAATGCTTTTCAAATTAGGTTATTGAGATTATAAATGCAGTTTTAACGGGTTGTAAGGTTTCGAGAGGTGACTTTAGCATGCATTTGGTAAGGTGAAAAATAAGCAAAAAGTTGAATAAGTAACAATTTACAAATCTGAATGTCATCGTAACTACTAGATTGATCTTTTTTCAAGGAAGTTCTAAAATGTGAGTGGCTTAAACTGATTCCATGTTGTATCTTGAATAAAGTCGAGCTCTGGCCAGTGTGGCTCAGTTGGTTGAAGCATTGTCCTGTATACCGAAAAGTTGCAGGTACAATTCCTAGTCAGGGCACATAGCTAGGATGAAGGTTTGATCTCTGTTCAGGGCACATCCAGGAGACAACCAATTGATCTTTCACTTGCACATCGATGTTTCTCTCTCCCCCTTCCTCTCTCTCTAAAAGCAAAGAAAAACATGTCCTCGAGTAAGGATTAAAAAAAAGAATAAATTCTAAAACTACAAAAGTACAGTAAAGGTGAAAGGTGAGTGTTGGGCTAGAGGCCTACCATCTGTTCACTTAGTGTAGGCAGGCAGATTGCTGAGCTCCCAGACCAGCATCTAGCGTCCCAGAACTGGACATAGATAGCCCTCCTGATTCCCCAGTGACCCTGACGACTTTGATTTTTCTTACCCACTACAGGGGCAAGTTCCTGACTGTGTTGACCACTAACAGAATCACCCTTTGAACTCATAAACCCTATTCCTTTGACTCCCTGATCATTCTCTCTGGTGATCACTGCACATGATCACCTGCAGTGTGTGCATGTGAAGTGAGGCTTTTAGTAGCAGGATTTCTGGGCTTCCGTTGAGCTCTTTTCATGTCTCCATGGTGATCATAGCTAATAGTCATTTATTTTTGTTTTTCCAACCTTTATTCCTCTGAATATTTTATATATAGCTATCCTGTATTTGGCAGTTTTGGTCTCCAAAGACCTTGGGGGATGGGGTAGGGATCTAAATATGTATTTGTTCTTCCTGACCCACCATGAAAGGCTTCTTCCTTACATTGCTAATCTCTTAATTGTGCACTTAGGTCTACTTTAAAACATTTTTTCAATTATAGTTGATATTTAATATTTTGTATTAGCTTCAGGTGTATAGCACAGTTACTAGATATTTATATAATTTACAGAGTGATTCCCCAGTAAGTCTAGTACCCACCTGGCACCATACATAGTCAATGTTGTTAACTATATTCCCTATGCTGTACTTTACATCTCATGACTATTTTGTAATTACCAATTTTTACTTCTTAATCCCTTCACATTTTTCACCCAGCCTCCCCAATCCCCCTTGTATTTGGCAACCATCAGGTTGTTCTCTGTGTCTATAAGACTGTTTGTTTTGTTTGTGTGTTTTGTTTTTTACATTCCACATATAAGTGAATCATATAATATTTGTTTTTCTCTGACTAACATATTTCACTCAGCATAATACCCTGTAAGTCCTTCCCTGTTGTCGCAAATTATAAGCTTTTATTCTTTTTTTATGGACGAGTAATATTTCTTTGTATATGTGTACCACAGCTTTTTTATCCATTTGTCTATTGATTGGGCTGCTTCCATATCTTGGCTATTGTAAGTAACATTGCAATGAACATAGGGGTGCCTATATCTTTTCAAATTAGCATCTCGGATTCAGATAGATAGCCAGAAGTGGAACTGCTGGGTCATAAGGAAGTTCTCTCCTCTTGTCTTCTTTGGGGTGGGGGATAGTTCTATTTTTAATTTTTTGAGGAACCTCCACTATGTTTTCCACCATGGCTACACCAATTTGCATCCTTACCAACACTGCACAAAGGTTTCCTTTTTTCCACACCCTCATCAGTACTTGTTTGTTAATTTATTGATGATAGTAGCCATTCATTGTGGTTTTAATTTACATTTCTTTGATGATTAGTGACATTGAGCATCTTTTTTTTTTTAAGATTATTTATTTTAGAGAGAAGGGAAGGGAGGGAGAAAGAGGGAGGACACAACAGTGTGTGGTTGCTTCTTGCACACCCCCACCTGGGGACCTGGCCTGCAACCCAGGTATGTGCCCTGACTGGGAATCGAACCAGCGACCCTTTGGTTCACAGGCCGGTGCTCAATCCACTGAGCCACACCAGTGCCACACCAGCCAGGGCACATTGAGCATCTTTTCATATGTCTATGGGCCATCTGTATGTCCTCTTTGGAAGGTCTGTTCAGGTCCTCTGCCCATTTTTTAATTGGATTGTTTGGGTTTTTTGCTGTTAAGTTGTATGAGTTTTTATACATTTGGGATATTAACCCTGTATCGGATGTATCATTAGCGAGTATCTTCTTCAGTTGGTAAGTTGTCTTTTTGTTTTGTTGGTTTCCTTTGCTGTGCAAAACTTTTTAGTTTGATGTAGTTCTATTTTTAAATTTTTTGTTTCCCTTGTTTGAAGAGATAATATCAGAAAGAAATATTACTAAGAGCAATGTCAGAGAGGTTACTGCCTATGTGTTCTTCTAGGAGTTTTATGGTTTCAGGTCTTACATTTAAGTCTTTAGTCCATTTGGAGTTTATTGTTGAGCTGATGTTTGGGAATATTGAAAGCCTGAGTTTCGGGTATATTCCTCCACAGAGGATTTTTATCTCCTTCCACCAGGAGTTAGAGGTTGCCACCAACCTGGGACCACATTGATTCTCTTTGGTAGTCCCAGAATTGAAAGTTTCAGTTAAGTGATTTAAATGTCTCACAGCAGCAGCTACTTAAATGTCAGTGTATCCATCTCCACAATAAGGGAAATAACTGCGTCTGGGGGTTGATAGGGCCTGTCCTGGTGTCAGGATGTTTTCTCCCTGGCAGTGTGTTTCTATAGCTAATCAACTTGCCGTTACAGACACATTGTCTAGATGAGAGAGAGGCAGGAGGACCCTGCAGTTATCAACACAGCTGGGTTCTAATCTTAGCTCTACCATTTGTCAGCCATGGCATCTGGGCAAGTTACTCCATTGCACTAAGACTCATTTCCATGAATATAAAAAATTATAATTGTACTCATTCATCAGGATTATTGTGCAGAATAAGTGAGATCATGCATTAGAAGTGCTTAGCATGGGTCCTGACACAGATAAGTACTCATTAATTGATATCTACTATCATTATTGGATAGAGTATTAGGAATATTCCTATATTTAAGTTCCAGTTAAGTTTTAATGGTTGGGAGTTAAGTATCTTCAAGTTAATGTCTATGTCTATTTGTTCCCATTTATTGTCTTGATTTCTTAGCTGAACTGATACAGTTCTTTTATTGTAGATACTGGGATTTCTCATTTTTAGTATCCTGATACCATATACCTTTCATGTGATAAACAAACTAAGATATGGTACTTATAATATCTTAGAATAATGTTGACTCTCAGCTGTATTAAATTGTGGTTAAAATAATAACCTTACTCATCACCCTTGTATTAAACTGAAATCTGTTGGGGTAACCAATTATACTAAATTCTAAAATTGTAAAAACAGCATGATTATCACTTGTCTTTCTTGATTATAAAGGTAATGTATATTTATTATAGAAAATTGGGCAAACTACAATAAAGTATTAAGAAAATGAAATATTATGTCATATTCTATGTCTGTCCTCAGTATAACAGCCAGAATGATACTTTCAGTATAAACCAGATAATTCTACATTCTTGCTCTCCACACCCCATTGATTTCCCAGAGTCTTTACCAGGGCCCTGTAGGGCCTTCAGGTCTGGCCCTGACTCCCCCTCTCTCCACCCTCATTCCTCCCTCTGTGCCCTGACTCTCTCACTAATCACCTTGGCCTCCTCGCCATTCTTTAGACAGCATCGACCAGCTTCCCACCTTAGAGCTTTTGCACATGTTCTTCCCTCTGCCTCAACTGCTCCTTTGCTATGCAGCCCACACTTGCTCCCTTAACTTCCTTAAAATCTTTGTCCAATTCTCACTTTGTCACAGTCCTTCCCAACCTACCTAGTCTAAAGCAGTACTTCCATCAGTACCCTCTTACCCTACTTTTTTTTCCTTCATAGCATCATTTTCTGACTTGGTATTACATGCTCTTTTCTCCTCTGTTTGTTGTAGGTCTTTATCACTAGAGGTAGGGCCTTTGTTTAATTAACTGATGTGTTCCCAGAACCTACCACAGTGCCTGGCACAGACTAGATACTTAGTAAATATTTGTGGAGTAAATGCATCCTACTATTCAAGGATAACTGTAAATGTTTTCTTTCTGTTTCTTTTTGTGTTTATGCATGTTTGTATGTGTATATTTTTACTGTTCATGTGTCTGTAAACTATTTAAAATTAAAATAGCACTACACAAGTTCATGGCCTACTTTCACATAATTTTCCAGTGTTGCTTAACATTCCTCATAATCATAATTTTTTGTGTTCTCTATTGAATACAAATTCCATCCCACCTCATGTTATTGGGCCTGTTTTCAACAAGTTTATTTTTAAATCTCATTTCAGAAGGGCATACACAGCATCTCTAGGAGAAACGGCAGTTGCATTTGACTTTGGGCCACTGGCAGCAGTCCCAAAGAATATATTTGGACAAAAAGGCAAAGATGAAGTAGTGGCATACCCACTGTACATCTTATATGAGAATGGGGAGACTTTCCTTACGTATGTTAGTCTGTTACACAGGTAAGTTGAGGAGGTAACCCACCTAAATGAAAGTCCAGCTTGTGCTCCAGTATAGATTATAATAGTTAGAGTTGGGATCTGTGCTTTTGACTTTGTGGAAGTGTTCTAGCCTTTCAGTGCTTGGCTTTCATATTTTATTTATTTATTTTTCAAGGACTTGCAAGTCATGGTAATGAGTTTTGGTTTTATTTTTATTTTTTAAAATATTTTATTATGTTATCACAGTTGTCCCAATTTCTCCCCCTTTACCCTCCTCCACCTGGTATACCCCTTCCCTCCAGTAGTCCCTCCTCTTAGTTCATGCCCATGGGTCATGCATATGAGTTCTTTGGTTTCTCCATTTCCCATACTATTCTTAACATCCCCCTGTCTATTCTGTACCAATTATGCTTCTTAATCCCTGCACCTTTTCCCCCATTCTCCCCCTTTGCCCTCCCAGCTGATAACCCTCCAAATGATCTTTATACCTATGATTCCATAGTTCCAGGAGAGAGAATAGAGTATGAAAAATTATAAAGATGAGAAATACGAAAGAGCTTGATAGATTGCAGAATGGTGAGGCTTTACGAACAGTAACATTCTCCTTGACAGAAGTGTTGTCTGCCTTCCCCACATGATCTCTCTCAGGGTATGTTGTGTAACATTATCACTCTCCCTATCCCTTTCTCCCCCCTACCACCTGGCTCTCATTTGTCCACATTGTGATCTACCTAGTAACCTTAGCTCCAAACCTGAGAGTCATCTATATTCTCTTATGTCTAGTCCGGTCCCAAAATTCTATTAATTTTACTGTGAACATTTCTTGAATGTATATATCCTTCTCCATTTCCTTGTCCCTGCTTCAGACCCTCATCATCATCTGCCAAGATCATTCTTAAATAGTTGCCCTGAATCCCATTTTGGTCCCTTCTCTTGTCATTCTTTTCACTACTGCTCACTACCAGATGAATCTTAGTAAATCACTCATGATTTAAACCTCTAGTGGCACACTGACCCCAGCACATAGACTCTGAGGCCTCTCACACGGCACACGGGATCCTCAGCTTTGTAAGCCAGTCCTGAGTATCTGCCTCACCCTTTCTCTGTTGCCTTAGACTTTGTACTTTACCTCCCATCATACTAAACAAGTTTCCTTCTTGTTAATTCCTCATCTTTCATGTCTCTAGGACTTTGTGTATGCTGTTCCCTAGCTTGGGATGTTAACCACCTTTTCCCAGAATATACTCTTTCTCCACTGATCTTACTTGCTTTTGATACCTTTCTTACACATCTCACTCTTTGTATCTTGCTGTATTTCTTTGTACCCTGTAAAGCCTTACATTGTTACACTTATTACATGGTATAGTAATTCTGGTTAAATGTCTGCTTCACCAGCTAACCCATCACTTCTGTAGGGGTGTCATCTAGCTCTCAATAAATGTGTTTGTCTAATCCAATTAAGTATGTGGGACTGGAGCCCTGACAATAAGCTATACTTCAGAAGAAAAAATTTGGGAATCATCAGAACATAGGTAGCAGATAAAACCAGGCATGGTTTAATATGCTGTTATGTAAGTGTATTTTGAAAAGAAAAGAGGGCTTACAGCACCAATACTTTTTTCACTCACATTTGTTTCACTCTTTCTTCAGCCCTGGGGATATCGGAAAGCTGTTGGGTCCATTGCCCATGCATCCTGCAGCTGAAGATAACTATGGTTATGACGCTTGTGCAATACTCTGCTTACCCTGTGTGCCCAACATCTTAGTGATTGCCACTGAATCAGGAATGTTGTATCACTGTGTTGTGCTGGAAGGGGAAGAAGAAGATGACCAAACAGTAAGTCAGGCTAATGAGTGTATATTTGTATCTCCAATACTTAGTATACTTCTGTGCCGATATAAATGCTTAATATATACTAGGAATTTAGTTTATATCTGACACTTCTGTGTATTTTGGAAATTAAACACTTAAAATCAATTGCAGCCCACTTAGAAATTTAAATGGGAAGAAGAGAAAGTGCCCAACTTACTTGATCCACCAACCTACATATATCTTTCTTTCTGAACTCTAAATTGGCATTCTTTAGTGACAGATAAAAAGAATCTTTGAACTGCTGCATTAGCTCTTCTCTAAATTGTTTGTTCTTCCTAAGAGAGACTTTTTTCTCTTTGAAGAATAACAAGGCACTGTCATAATAGGGGGTGGAATTAAGAATTTGAAGGCAGTATTTGACTCAGCTTTTTGCTTTTGTTTTTCATTGTGTACATTTTCAGGTGAACATAAAAAACTAAAATTATGCTCTTTTAACAGTCAGAAAAGTCGTGGGATTCCAAGGCCGACCTTATTCCTTCTCTGTACGTGTTTGAGTGTGTCGAGTTGGAGCTGGCCCTGAAACTGGCATCAGGAGAGGATGAGCCCTTTGATTCTGACTTTTCTTGTCCAATCAAACTTCACACAGGTAAAGTATTTTTTTCAATTACAGTTCACATTTAATAATATTAGTTTCAGGTGTACAACATAGTGGTTAGACATACACTTTACCAACGAACCCCCTCCCGATAATTCTGGTGGCCAGTTGGCACATAGTTATTACAATACTACTGATATATTTCCCATACTGTACTTTACATCCCCGTGACGGTTCTGTAATAGCCACTTTGTACTTTAGCCCTTCACCTTTTTCACCCATCCCCCTCCACTCTGGCAACCCTCAGTTTATTCTCTGTATCTAGCAGTTTGTTTCTATTTTGTTTGTGCTTTAGATTCTACATGTAAGTGAAATCATACGATACTTGTTTTCTGTGACTTATTTCACTTAGTATAATACTGTCTAGGGCCACTCATGTCACAAATGGCAAGATTTCATTCCTTTTTATGACTAACATTTAATTGTATATATGTATCACATCTTTATCCACTCATCAATTGATGGGCATTTGAGCTGCTTCCATATCTAATATAAATAATGTTCCACTGAACATTCGGGTGCATATAGCTTTTTGAATTAGTCTTGAGTATTCACTAAATTTTGTTCTTTTATTCTGTTACATTTATACTAAAACTATCACAGACCATTTTGTGCTGTTTGTTCTGTGGTTCCAGCCTTTAAGAATTTAATGGGCTTTTTTTGTCCTTTTAGTCATACATTACACTTTAGGTCCAAGAAAAGCTGAGCACATTCCCCAAGTCTTAAGATAGTGGGCTTTGGTCTGGATCTACCCAGATTTATAATAGTGAATTTTTTCTGGTTCAAATTAAAGAAGATTCCATGATTCAACTACTTAAAGGTATACAAACTTTAATAAACTTTAAAAATCAAATTATACTGATATTCGGATATCTCTTTAACATAGCTTTCTTTAAAAATAAGTAATAAAACAGCTTTCTTCATTTTTTATAACATCTTGTTATAATCAGACCCAATTTAAATGTTATCCTTTTTATCTTTTTCTTTTATTTTAACTTCTCTGAGGTGGTCCCAGATTGTTCTGGCAACTTAACTCTGTTCACTTAGGGAGCTCTTGGATAAAGACATGTGACAGTTAAAGAATGTGTTGTTGAGGCAGAGTGGCTGAGTGGAAGGATGTGACTAGGAGTCTGGAATGTCCTTTAGGTAATAGTTACAACTCTAATTGATAGACTCTGTAGTATTGGGTATTTATTCAACCTCTCTGGTCCTCAGTTTTCTCATCTGAAAACAACAGGGATAATGTCAGATGATCTTTAAAGTTCCTACTAACAAAAATTTTGTAATTCTATTTGCCCTTTCACGATTTCTCAGAGTCTCCCCTAGGATCTTGTCTTCTCTTTAAAGAACAAGGAACAAAAGTTTACTCAGCTGGAATAATTGGGTGTACCTTTCACAGTTTTCTTCTGAGCATTACAGAGTTCAGTCGCATAGCAGTCTGACTTAATCTGCTTATGGTCTCACTAACAGTTTGCATAGGTTTGGTAATAATGACTTTGACTCTGAATTAAAGTGTAGCCAAAACATTTAAGGGGAAAGAGTCCTATAATGGACCAGCAGAGAGACTCATTGGGCATGTTGCATTAAATAATATTTGGAGACATAAAGTCTAAATACTGTCTTGAAACTTTGCTTGATAGATGAAGAAATTGAGACATCAGGTAAAGTAATATAAACTAATTGCTTTCCTTATAAAGATACATGTGCTTCCTGACTGGGTAGCTAAGTTGATTAGAGCACCATCCTGATACACCAAGGTTGTGTGTTCAATCCCCGGTGAGGGCACATATGAGACTCAACCAATGAATGCATAAATAAGTGGAACAATAAAAATTGATGTTTCTTCCTCTTTTTCTACCTTCTCTTTCTCTCTAAAATCAGTTAATAAAAAAATTTTTAAGTATATTTTATTGATTATGCTATTACAGTTGTCCCAATTTTCCCCTCTTTGCCTCCATTGGCCTGGTACCCACCTTCCCTCCATCAGTTCCCCCTGCCCCACTTAGTTCATGTCCATGGGTCATGCATAAAAGTTCTTTGGCTTCTCCATTTCCTATGCTATTCTTAACATCCCCTTATTTTGTGCATGCCATTTATGCTTCTTAATCCCTACACCATTTCCCCCATTCTCCCTCTTCTCCCAGCTGATA
Organism: Trachops cirrhosus; assembly: GCA_028533065.1. Lineage (NCBI taxonomy): Eukaryota > Metazoa > Chordata > Mammalia > Chiroptera > Phyllostomidae > Trachops > Trachops cirrhosus. The sequence goes on along the minus strand of CM052545.1, from coordinate 64,429,098 downwards.
ACCCTCCAAATGATCTCTGCATCTATGATCCTGTTCCTGTTCTGGTTGTTTGCTTATTTGTTTTTGTTTTAGTTGCTTTTTACATTTGGTTATTGATAGTTGAGTTTGTTGTCATTTTAATGTTCATAGTTTTGATCTTTTTCTTAAATAAATCCCTTTAGCATTTCATGTAATGCTTGGTGGTGATAAACTCCTTTAGTTTTACCTTTTCTGGGGAGCACTTTATCTGCGCTTCCATTTTAAATGAAAGCTTTGCTGGATAGGTCCTTGCTTTTCATCACTTCGAATACTTCTTTCCAGCCCCTTCTTGCCTGCAAGGTTTCTTTTGAGAAATCAGGTGACAATTCCTTTGTAGATAACTCTCTGCTTTTCTCTTACTGCTTTTAAGATTCTCTCTTTATCTTGAAACTTTGGCATTTTAATTATGCTATGTCTTGGTGTGGTCCTCTTTGGGTCCAACTTGTTTACGACTCAGTTCTTCTTGGATTTGTATGTCTATTTCCTTCACCAAATTAGGCAAGTTTTCTTTCATTATTTTTTCAAATAAGTTTTCAATTTCTTGCTCTTCCTCTTCTCTTTCTGTCACCCCTATGATTCAAATATTGGCACATTTGGAGATGTCCCAGAGTCTTCTTATACTCTCATTTTTTTTTTGAATTCTTGTTTCTTCATTCTGTTCTGGTTGAATGCTTATTTCTTCCTTATGTTCCAAATTGTTGATTTGAATGTTGGCTCCTTTCGCTTCACTGTTTGTTCCCTGTGGATTTTTTTTTTAAATTTCACTTAGCCTTCATTTCTTCCCTTATATTTTTGCCATACTTAATGAGTTCTTTGAGCATCCTGATTACCAGCGTTTTGAACTTTATGTCTGATAGGTTGGCTATCTCCACTTCGTTTAGTTCTTTCACTGGGGTTTTGTTCTGTTCTTTCATTGGGGCCATATTTCTTTGTCTCCTCAATTTGGCAGCCTCCCTGTGTTTGTTTCTGTGTATTAGATAGAGCTGCTTTGACTCCTTGTATTATTGCACCTGTTAAGTTGTATGGGGTGGAGCTTTAGGTATTTGGTATTTGCGTGGTGGCTCTGTGTCGGGGGAGAGGTGGGAGAGGGGATAATGCTGCTGCCTGGCTTCTTGAGGCTTGCCCAACACATGCCCTGTTTCCAGTCATTTCATCCACTTTCTTGTGTGACTGGCACCCTTCTAGCTGTTGCCATGGTAGTGATTCCTAGAGTGGGTAGGTTTGTGTACATTTTAGTCTGTGCAGGCCCTTTAAACAGTCTCTCTTGAGCAACTGGCAGTTTATATAGCTGCCCCAAAACCCCACTGGCTTTTACAGCCAGAAAGTATGAGGCTTTATCTCCTGGCACTGGAACCCTGGGCTGCACAGTCCAGCTTGGGGCTGGGATGGCTCACTCCTAAGGTATCCCTCCTGATTTTTATCCACCACACATAAATGTGGGATTGCCCGTTCCACTACCGCTGCTCCACTCCACACCATGTCCTCCCGCCCCCCAGCTCCCTGACTACCCATCTGGATGAATATGGCTTCTTTAAATCCTTGGTTGTTGGATTTCCATACAGTTCAATTTTCTGGCAGTTCTTGGTGTTTTTTATTTTGAGGTTAGTGGTGATTATTCTTGTGGTTGCATGAGGAGGCGAAGTGTCTCTACCTACGCCTCCGTCCTGTCTGGAGTCTAAGTTGTATAAATTAAAAAAAAATAAGATAATACGTATATCTTTGGGAAATCTTAAATGTGGGCCTTTTTATCTTCTTCTAATGAGAGTTAACAGTTTTATGTGAAACTAATAAATTGTTGACTCATTCATATTTGTACGAAAAGCATATTACAATCACTGAAATGTACCCATATTTTTAATGATGAAAATGAAATAAGTACCTATAATATGTGGGGGCAGGTATGTAGTAAATTTCCTACTTCAGTTACTGTTGTTGCCTCTTTTACATAACAGATTTCTGTTACATCCCTAAGTTAAGACTTTTCTGACTTCAGCACTACAGACACATTTTGAAATGCCATTTTGAATAATAGACCTGATGAGATGATTTGAGCGTTAGGTCTCAAGTATGGGCAAATGAAAAGAAGCTTTTCAATATTTTGTTATTCAGAGAGATGATTGCCATAGACCAAGAATTTTTAAACTTCTTCCAGCACAATGCTTTTTTCACAGATATTATGTAGAACCCCAAACATACAAAGCAGATGACAATATAACATCTACTTTACAACATTTACTTATTATAAAGTCAACAGTAAAAAAGTGAGGCTGTGCCCTGGCCTGGTGGCATAGTCGGTTGAAGCATCATTCCATAAACCTAAAGGTTGCAGTCTCGATCCCCAGACAGAGCACATAACTAGATTGCAGGTTTGATCCCCAGTCGGGGCACATTTAGGAGACAACTACTTGATGTCTGTCTCTGACATCGCTGTTTCTGTCTCCCTGTCTCTAAAAGCAATGAAAAATGTCCTCAGGTGAGGAGGGTGGGGAAGAAGAAAGGCTGTTAGATAAAAGAAAATTTGAGTTTAGAGACTTATGAGTAACAGTCACCATTTTATTTTATTTCATTTCATTTCATTAATTTTTATTTATTTTTTAGAGAAGGGGAAGAGATGAAGAGAAACATCGATGTTCACACATTGATCAGTTGCCTCCTGCATGTCCCCAGCCAGGGACCTGGCCCGCAACTCAGGCATGTTCCCTGACTGGGAATCAAACCCATGACCTTTCGTTTCACAGGCTGGTGGTGCTCAACCCACTAAGCCACCCCAGCCAGGGCCAGTTACCATTTTAAATCAGCTTTAGTGTGTACTTGTTTCTGTATCTTGTTTTAGTTGTCTAATGTTATTTTCAAAGTCTTGAGTTACAGAAATAAACATTTAGAAATCATAATAAGTATTCATAAGCTCATCTTTTAGTCACAGGATAGTCTTACTGATATCAGGGTTCAAAAGAAGTATAGAATATTAAGATTATGTAACAACTGCTCATGTTTCTTAGTATAAATATAAATGATTGTCAAACAAAAATTGTATCCAGAACTTAAAATAAACTTAGAAAGTATCTGTAAACCAAGATTATCAAGACAAGTAGAGCTTCACATTTCATACCTGACGTACTATGACAGAACTGTTCCCTAACCAGTTGTACTGAAGTCTTTTTATTGCACCTGTGCTGTGGGAGTGCACCTGCTCCCATTTCATGTAAGTAGCTAGATGTGTGGGAGCAGAGGTCTTTTGCAAAGCTGTAACCTTTCTCAGTAACCATCGTATTGTGAAGAACTGTAAACAAATGCACTGAGGTAGGCAATAGGCATACATGAGTTACCTGACAGCAAGTGCTTATGCTTTGGTGGACGCTATTCTATTAATATTTAGAAAATAACGTATTTGGATTGCATTTATTCCATTATATTTTTTAAGTATTTTTTATTATGCTATTAGTTTTCCCAATTTTGTCCCCTTTATCCCCCCGCCCCGCCCTGCCTCCCCAAACCTCCAGCATTCCCTGCCCCCCTTAGTTCATGTCCATGGGTTGTACATATAAGTTCTTTGAATTGTTTCCCATACCAATTTTTATATCTCCCCATCTATTTTATGCCTAGTAATTAGGCTTCTTCTTCCCTGTACCTTTCCGGCCCTTCCTTCCCCCTTCCCCTCCCACTCCCCCCTCCCTACTGAAAT
>CM052545.1:64395312-64425298 GCA_028533065.1 Trachops cirrhosus | reverse complement strand
TATCTTTTTCTTAGCTAAGTCTCTTTAACATTTCATAAATCCATGGCTTGGTGATGATGAACTCCTTGAACTTGACCTTATCTGGGAAGCACTTTATCAGCCCTTCCATTCTAAATGAAAGCTTTGCTGGATAGAGCAATCTGGGATGTAGGTCCTTGCCTTTGATGACTTGGAATACTTCCTTCCAGCCCCTTCTTGCCTACAAGGTTTCTTTTGAGAAATCAGCTGATAGCCTTATGGGAACGCCTTTGTAGGTAACTCTTCTTTTCTCTTGCTGCTTTTAAGATTCTATCCTTATCTTTAATCTTGGGTAGCTTAATGATGATATGCTTTGGTGTGTTCCTCTTGGGTCCAACTTCTTTGGGACTCTCTGGGCTTCCTGGACTTCCTGGAAGTCTGTTTACTTCTGGAAGTTTTCCTTCATTATTTGTTCAAATAAGTTTTCAATTTCTTGCTGTTCTTTTCCTTCCTGCACCCGTATAAGTTGGATATTGCAATGTTTCAAGTTATCCCAGAGGTTCGTAAGTCTCTCTTCACTTTTTTGAATTCTTGTTTCTTCATTCTGTTCCGTTTGGATGTTTATTTTTTCCTTTTATTCCAAATTGTTGCTTTGAGTCCTGGTTTCCTTCCTGTCACTGTTGGTTCCCTGAATATTTTGCTTTATTTTATTTAGAGTGTCTTTCATTTGTTTTTTCACTTTTCAACCAAGATCACTCAGCTCTGTGAGCATTTTGATTACCAGGGCTTTAAATTCTCCATCAGATAGGTTGGCTGTCTCCTCATCACTTAGTACTCTTTCTGAAGTTTTGCTCTGTTCTTTCATTTGGGCCATATTTCTTTGTCTTGGTGCACTTGATAAGTTGTAAGGGGGTGGGGCCTTAGGTATTAACCTGGGCAGGGCAACCCTCTTAGCTGCACTGCCTATGGGTGAGGGACCAGAGAGAGAACAATGCAGCTTGCCTGTTTGTCTCTAGTACACTTTCCAACAGACTCTCTTGTGAGACTAGGAGTTTGTCCCACTGCGGCAACTCCTGCCGTAGTCCACAGTCAGCTGTGAGTCTCAGTTTCTCCTTCAGCCAGCTCCACCCACCCGGTCTGCCACCTTGCCTCGGTTTTTCTGAGCTGGCTGGCCAGCACGGTCCGCTGCTGCTGCCTTACCAGTCTGGTTGTTCTGGTTGATTTTTTCTTTAATTCCCTGGCTGTCGGAGTTCCATGCAGTTTGATTTTCTGGCATTTCTGTTTGTTTATTGATTTTAGATTGGTTGTTATCCTCCTTTTGGTTGTTCGAGGAAGTGAAGAGTTTCTGCCTACACCCCTATCTTGGCCAGAACTCTATTCATTATATTTATAAAAATACTTAAATATATATTTGAAAGTTGGATTCAGATTTTAAAATTTCAAAATGCCTCACATAGTGCCACAATGTGAATGTCCTATAGATCTTCTGTCACTTTCATCAAAAAATGTGTTTTGGGGCTGCTGGGGTGAATTTTTTCAATTTCTAACAGCTACCTTTATATCATTAATCATTCCATTTGCAGATCCCAAGTGTCCCTCAAGATATCACTGTACTCATGAAGCTGGTGTACATAGTGTTGGGCTAACTTGGATTCATAAACTTCATAAATTTCTTGGATCAGGTGAGTTTTCTGTGCTTTTTCAATGTTTCACAGTATCAATGTTTGATACTTTGTATCAAAAGTAATTGTAATAGAAAAATAATTTTGGAATCAAAAATCAATGAAACCAAAAGTTGGTTCTTTGATAAGATCAACAAAATTAACAAACCTTTAGCTAAACTGACCAAAAATAAAAGGGAGATGACTCAAATTACTACTATTAGGAATGAAAAAGGGGATATTACTACTAACCTTATAGAAATATAAAAGATTATTATGAAATACCATGAACAAGTATGTGCCAGTTAAGATAAGCTAGATGAAATGGACAAATTTCTAGAAAAACAAATTTCTACCAAAAGTGACTCAACAAGAAGTAGAAAATTTGAACATATCTATAACAAGAGATTGAATTAGTAAACAAAAACTACCCAAAAAGAAAAGCTCAGTACAAGATGGCTTTACATTTAAAGAATACCAATTATTCACAAGATTTCCACAGAATAGAAGGAATACTTCCAAACTCATTGTATGAGGTCAGTATTACCCTGATACCAAAACCTGACAGAGATGTCCTGGAAAAGAAAATATTTCTTGGACAAATACTTCTTATGTATATAGATGTAAAGTCTTAAAATACTAGCAAACCAAATCCAGCAACAGTAATTTAACATCCGGAAATCAATTAATGTATTACATTGTATCAATAGAATAAAGGACAGAAAGCATGTGATCCTCCTCTTAACAGACACAAAAAGTATTTAAGAAAATTTAATAGCCTTTCATGTTAAAAACATTGTCCAAGTTAGTAATAGAAAGGAACTTCCTCAAACTGACAAAGGGCAGCTATGAAAAACCCACAGCTAACACCATACTTCATGGTGAAAAACCAAGTGCTTTCTCTATTAGCTTTCTGTTGCTGTTAGAAATCACTGCAAACTTAGTGGCTTAAAACAGTACAACTTTAGTATCTTAGAGTTCTGTAGGTTAGATGTCCTAGAATGACCTCACTGGGCAGCAGTGTTCCTTTCTGGGGGCTCTAGGGGAGAATCCATTTCCCAGCCTTCTCCTGCTTCTACTTCCCTCCTTTGCTTGTAACCCTATTCCTCCATTTTCAGATCTGACAAGGGTGGAGTGAGTGAGTCCTTCTCTCTGTGTTACTCTGACCTTCTGCTCTACTCTTTCACTTTTAAGGACATTTGTGGGAACATTGTGCCCAGCCAGATAACCCAGAATACTCTATCTGAAAGACATCTGATGGGCAACTTTAATTCCACCTGCAACTTTTATTCCATCTGCAACTTTTATTCCCCTTTGCCATGTAACCTAACACAGTCCCAGGTACTGGGGATTACTAGAACACAGACATTTTGGGGGAGCCCATTATCCTGCTTACTACATTCCACCCCCTTTCCCCAAAGATTCACATCGGACCTACCTGCAAAATACATTGACTAACATCATTATAGTAACACAAAGTTCAAAATCTCATCGAAATCTCATGAGCTCGAATTTCCAATCTCATCATCTAAAAATCATTTAAATTCAAATTGGTTAAAACTCTTGAGTATAATCGACCCTGGGTCAAAATTCCTCTCTGTCTGTGGACCTATGAAATCAGGAAACAAGTTATCTGTTCTCAGAACACAGTGATGGCGCCTGCATAGGTATCAGTTATAGACATTCCAGTTCAAAATAGACAAAAAGGAACTACAGGTCCTAAGCAGTTTCAAAATCCAAATTCTATTAGGTTTCCATGCCTGGAAGTAATCCCCTGGGTTACAGCTCTGCCCTCTTCATTTTACAGGAAAGATAGCATTTGTTTGTAGAGTAGTTTCATTGGTCTGTTTCTTGTCAGTAGAATTTTGGCAATGGAACAGCCTTCTGTGATTCTCTGACCTGTTCAGTCCAAGCCAGTGGTGCTTTTACAGGTATCAGATTTTGAAGCACTTTTTTAAAAAAGATTTTTACGTATTTCTTTTTAGAAAGAGGGGAAGGGAGGGAGAAAGAGAGAGAGAGAAACATCATTTGGCTGGCTCTCGCACCCACCCCAACTAGGGACCTGCTGGACCTACTTAAAAACTATTTAAACTAATAAACATGTTCAGAGAGGTTACAGGATACAAGATCAATAGACAAATATCAGTTCTCTTGCTGTCCACTAGCAATGAACAATCCAAAGGGAAATGAAAAAAAAAAAAAAACAGTTCCATTTACCAATAGCATTAAGATCAATGAAATACTTACGATGAATTTTACAAAAGAAGTACAAAACAAACTGCAAAACATTGTTGAAATAAATAAAAGAAGGGGGCCAAATAAATGAGAAACATCCCATGTATGCGGACCAGAAAACTTAATATTGTAAAATGACAGTATTCCCCCTAATTGATGTAAAGTTCTAGTGTAGTTTCTATCAAAATTTTAGCTGGCTTCCTTTCAGAAATTGATAAACTGATCCTAAAATTCATGGAATTGAGTGATCCAGAATAGCCAAAACAACCTCAAAAAACCAGAGCAAAGTTGGAGGACCACTCTTCCCAATTTCAAGATTTCTTTCAAAAGTATGGTAATCAAGACAGTGTGATACTGTCATAAGCTTATACATATAGGTCAGTGGGATAGAATTGAGTCCAGAAATGTACCTTTACATTCGCTGTCAGTTGGTTTTTACAAAGGTGCCAAAACAACTCAGTGGAGGAAAAGAATAGTCTTACCAACAAATGGTACTCAGACAAGTGTATATCCACATGCCAAAAAAAGGAAAGGAAGAAAGAAAGAAATTGGACCCCTACCTCACACCATACACAAAGTCAACTCAAAATGAATCAAAGACCTAAATATAAGAACTAAAACTATACAATTCTTAGAAGAAAACACTGTATCACAAAAGTGAAACAGCAACCCACAGAATGGGAGAAAATATTTGCAAATCATGATAATGGACTTATATCTTGCATGCATGAAGAACTCTTAGAATGCAATAATAAAAGGATAAATAGCCCAATTTAAAAATGGACAAAGGATTTGAATAGACATTGTTCCATTGATTATATACACGTAGCCTACAAGCACATGAAAACATGTTTAATATCTTTAGTCATGAAAATGAAATACCACAAAATCACAATACCACTTTATACCCACAAAAGTAGCTAACATAAAAAGACACAGTTACAAGTGTTGACAAGGATGTGGAAAAATAGGGACCCTCATGTACTGCATGTGCAAGACTGCGGTCACTTTGAGGAAAGAGTCTGGCAGTTTCTCAAATGATTAGAGTTGCCATATGACCTAGTAGTTTTACTCCTAAATATATACCCAAGAGAAATAAAACCTGTGTCCGCACAAAAACTTGTGGATGAATGTTCATGTCAGCATTATTCATAACAGCTGAATAGCTCAGTATCTGCCAACTGATTAAATAAAATATCCATACAATGGAATACTGTTCAAGAATAGAAAGGAATGAAGTGCTGACATGCATGAACCTTGAAAGCATGATGCTAAGTGAATGAAGCCAGGCACAACTACATGTTGTTTGCTTCTGTTTATATAAAAATGTCCAGATTAGGCAAGTTCACAGAGGTAGAAAATAAAGTAGTAGGTGTTGACTACTGCATTCTTGGGGTCTTGGGGGATTGGCAGAAACTATGGAGTGATTGTTAACAGGTAAGGGGGCTTATTGGCTTGTACAGTTCTTTTTTTTCTTTCTTTTTTTTTTTTTCTTTTTAAGATTTAGGGGAAGGGAGATAGAGAGAAAAATGTTGTGCAAGAGAAACATTGATTGGTTGCCTCTCGCATGCCCCTAACCAGGAACCCGGCCCACAACCCAGGCATGTGCCCTGGCTGGGAGTCAATTGGCGGCCATTTGGTTTGCAGGCCGGCACTCAATCCACTGAGCCACACCAGCCAAGGCTACTTGTACAATTCTTTAAATATACTAAAAACTCATCTTTTATTTTTTCCCATCACCATTTATCCCCCCTCTACTGTTTTCCACCTCCACAGCCCCCTTGAATTGTGTGCTTTAAATGGGTGAGTTGTGTGATATTGTGAATTATATTTGAAAAAGCTGTTACAGAAATAAATTGGCCCTGCCTGGTGTGGCTCAGTGGATTGAGTGCTGGCCTGTGAACTGGAGGATCACTACTTCAGTTCCCACTCAGGGCACATGAATGGACTGTGGGCCAGGACCTCAGGGGGCGTGTGAGAGGCAACCGATTGTGTTTCTCTCGAACATCAACATTTCTATCGCTCTTGTTCTCTCTCTCTTCCCCTCTCTCTAAAAATAAACAAAATCTTAAAAAAGAGAAAACTGATGTGGACAAGGAAGAGACTCTGAAATGGTTTCTTGAATCCTTCTCCTCAGTGAAACATTTCTGTGTTTAGAAACTTGACCAAGGAAAACCCACTATCCATCTTGGGGCAGAAATCTAGACCCCTATGTTAAGGAGATTTGTGTCACAAAGGCATAGTCCTTAAGAAGCAGTGGTCTGAGACAGGAACTTGATTTCATTTAACTAATATTGTCAGCATTTTAATTTGGAGACTTTCTGTTTCAGTTAACTTATACAATGTGATAATGCTTTCCTTTGTAGATGAAGAAGACAAGGATAGTTTGCAGGAACTTGCTACTGAACAGAAATGCTTTGTAGAACATATCCTTTGTACAAAGCCATTGCCGTGCAGGTGAGAACTTCTGTCCACACAGGTGACAGTTGTTGTGTCAGTACTCCCGATACGTGTGCACATTACACTCCCATGCACACTCTCCACACAGATAACAGTTGTTGTGTCAGTTTTCCAGCTAAGTGTATATACATTACATTCACCAACTGTCTACACAGATAATATTTGTGTCAGTAGTCCAGGCACCTGTGTGTACACATTACACTCACACAGACTCACCCCCAAGAGTATGTTTATCAGATGTTCATCCAAAGCTCGGCTCTGCTTCCTGACCACTCCACATACTGTGGCCTCCGTCCGGAGGGTATTTTCGTAGTCGCAACTATAGTTTTATGTCTTCACTTGGCAAACTGATTATTTTTTCTGATCATAATGTCAATTATTCAGAAAGGGTTCCTTGATTCCCCAGTCTGACTTAGGGTTCTCCTGTTATTTTCCCTTTTTTTGGTAGTACATTAAAATGGATGTCTGTGTTTCTTTAATGTCTTGTCACCACTGCTAGAAGGTATGTGTCATGAGAGCAGAAACCACGTCTGTTTCCTACTGTTTACTGCCCCCTCCTGTCTGTGTGCTCGCTGTCTGACAGTGCCTAGTGGAAAGTCAGAAACTATTTGATGACTAGAATAGGGGAGCTATCTGGAATGACTCCCAGGTTTCCACCTGGCATAACTGGGTTGATGTGGTGCCTTTGAGAAACATGGGACATAGGAGAAGGCCTGTTTGGGAAGACAGGAGGTGTGTTAATGGAGACACCTGGAGTTTTCTGTTCCTGTAAGACAGCCAAGTGGAGGTGCTCAATAGCCCATTGGACATATAGCTCTGGAGTCTAGAGTGATCTGAGCTAGAATGGTATGGATGTGGGACTTGTCAGCTTTGGAGCTAAGAAGAATATGGTGGTTACTCAAAAAAGAGCCTAGAATGAGTAGAGAAGACATATGGAGAGCCTTGAGCAACACTTTCTTACAGTCATTGAGAGGAGATAGAAAGAGCCCAGCCCGGGAGGGAAACGTGAGTCAGGGACTGCCAAAAAGACTGAAGAGAGGTGTCGAGGACGCCGAGGAGGAGGAGGTCTCCAAGAGCAGGCAGTGTGGGCAGCAGCGTGAAGTGAGCACATCAGAGCAACGGCGAGTCCAGACTTGGCAATACGGGACTTCGTCTAGAACCGTAAGGAAAACAGTAGGGGCTGAGGGTGGATAGCACCAGATTAAAAAGTGCATGGGGAAAACAGATTCAAAATTCCACTTATGCATATTAAAAAAAAAAGTAAAATTAAACAGTATTGCTTAGGAATACATAGATACAAGAAAACTATTGTATTGAAGCAGAGCAAGAACATGAGTGTCAAAAGTCAGAATGAGGATTACCTCTCTGAGGAGTGGAAGGCTGTGATAAGGGAGGGTTGTGCAGGAGGTCCCAGGCCACTGCCCTGTTCTAATTACTGACCTGGGTAATGGTGACAGAGTGCATCCGTGCACTCGTCTATGTGTAGATTTCACACTGCAAATATAAAATAAAAAATATCAACCTCCTAGACTCCCTCTTCCCACCACCCTTCTTATAAGTTACAATTTAAAGCCTGCTGATTCCAAAGAGTATGGGAGAAAAACTAAGTTAGAGGGAGCTTGACGTCATAGTGGGGAGTGTTCTGAATGAAAGATGGGAGCATGTTTATAAGCTGAGGGCAGTTAGACAATAGGGAGCTTGTTGATGGAGCAGTACTCAGAGGAGGTGAGAGGGTGGCATCCGCAGTCCAGGGGCAAGAATGTGCCGAGGTGAGCAGTGTGTTTGCAGGAAGGATATTTCCTCCCTGAGGTCTGCAGTTTTCAGTCTCTTTAGTGAAAGAACCAAAATTAAGAGGGAAATGCAAGCTGTGCACTGTAAAACTAAGTCCTGTGATACAGATGTTGGGCTCCACCGGATTTTTAATGTGAGATAATACTGAAGTTCTCTTCAGTCAGCAGTGTCTGAGCACTTAATCCGGGTTGGGCCCTGGGCTGGGCATACAAAGATAGTGGGGGCTTCTGGGCAAGTTGGGACAAAGACAGGTTTAGACAGGTAAACCATTGACATCACTGTATCCTGGTAACTGCTGAGATAACGGTGAGCACCATGAGGCTGTGGGTTCCTGAGTGACTTATAAGTCAAATGGCCTCTGGACTGTTAAGTGACAGCTTGTTTGAAACCAATCAAAGCAGTAAGCATTACAGGTTCCCAAGTCAACAGCTTTGCAGTTACTGCACTAATAGCCCAGGCCTGAGAGGGTGACAAACCTCAGCCATGTGATTACTTTGGGATCCATTGCATTTGCTGTTTTATAACCTAACTGTGCCTGTGTGTTTTTCCAGGCAGCCAGCTCCAATTCAAGGATTCTGGATTGTCCCCGACATTCTGGGGCCCACGATGATCTGCATAACCAGTACCTACGAGTGCCTCATAAGGCCTTTGTTGTACGTATCATTTTGAATTGCCCATGCAACTTGTTAATCCTGCAAAATCTAGGCTGGGAAAATGCCCTTGGAAACCCACTTGAAGATACTTGGATTCTGCTTTGGCTTCTGACTTGAGGGTTGGAAAGATAGATAGGATTTATTTAGGTGTGATTTCTGATTTTCTTCAGCTAGCTGAGAGTTAAGAGCTTTACGTCAAAATGTGAGAAAGAATACTAAAATTAAATACTGAACCCCATTAATAAGAATTACATTTAATTTTTATTGTGTTCTAACTACATGCCAGGCTTAGAAGTGAAGCAGCAGTTACCTGCTTTGGCCCCGTAAAGCAGAGCCACCTGTAAGGACAACACCGGAAAGCCCATCTGGTAGAAGACGAGTCAGGGCTCGAGAGGTTCAGTAGGTGCTGAAGTAACACCTCTAGCGAGGCTGCAGATACAGGGCTTTCTGACTCCAGAGTCCATACTCAACTTGAATTTCTCCACTTCTGCCCGGCTCAGAGGGACATCATAGAATATGTAAACTCTGGAAATCTTCCTTCTTACGGAACTTGTATTAAACTCATAATACCATTTTTATTTTCAGCAGCCCTGGAATATCATTCTGAGTTTCATAAATGCAGAAATAAGAGTCCCTAAGAAGCCACCAGTATTGAACACTAGACCCCCCCCACCCCACCCCCGGGGTCTTTTGGTGTCATTTCAAACCATGTGCTTCTAAATACTGACACAGTTCAAAATACTGCCATTAATTTATTATCCTTTAAAGAACTCGTATACTCTTTGAAGATTGACAAGTTATACTATACTATCTGGAAAGGAAAATAATTCAGTATCAGTTTTTATTACCTATACTCAAAGTGACTTAAAGCTCTAGCAAGGCTAAATAAAAGCAATAAAATCACTGAAAAAATTTTAATTGTTTTTTTAGACAGGGGGAAGGGGGAAGAACTAGAGGGAAAGAAACATTGGTTGGTTGCCTCTCACACGCCTCCAGCTGAGGACCTGGCCTGTAACCCAGGCACGTGCGCTGACCGGTAATCAAACCAGTGACCCTTCTGTTTGCAGGGCGGCGTTCAGGGCACTCAGCCACACCAGGCAGGGCTCGAGCATATTTTTAAAAACTCATCGTACTTTTAGTGAAATAAGACCTACTTAAACGAAGTTACTCCAGAATAAAAACGTGAATCCCAAAGGAAAAAATACTCTGAAACACTAGTCATCTAGATATATTTAAATCCTGTTTTTTGCTAGCTCCCTGAAATACAAGTTGTCTATAATGTGATCTTATTCTTTAACAAGTTCCCAGATTATGACTGTATTCAAAGTCAATGCTAAAGTTACCATGCTAAAGTTGCAGTCTTTCCAGCTTTCTAAAATTGTCATTGTGATATCTGTAATATTTGAGTGAATGTAATTTTTAGAAATCAAGTTATATAGAAATACAGTATTTACAGCAGTTACCTTGCTGAATATTGGTTTTGACCAAATCCAAACTATACCTAGGAAATGAGTGATTCCTTTATATTTGTGACTCTGGTTTGTAACTGGTTTTCAAGCCCTTGCATGAAGAGTCCATGATGAATTTATACTTTTGTGCTGCCTTGATCTTTACAAAAAGAATTTGGAGTGACAGAGTCCAAAATGCTTTGACAAATGGTAGCATTGGTTGAATAAGATTTCGCAGGGAGCTGTCTTCATGGAAGAAAGCATGCATTCTTGTACTTTTCCACAAGTTACACTGTAATAAGGACTAAGGTGGCCTGTCCTTTCCTATAATACAGTAAATGACTTCATGGTAGATTGTTTTATTTATTTTGCAGAAGCACAGTCCATCCAGCCTCTCCTCCACTGCTTTGTACTCAAGAAGATGTTGAAGTGGCAGAGTCTCCTCTCCGAATTTTAGCAGAAACCCCAGATTCCTTTGAAAAGCACATAAGAAGCATTTTGCAACGTAGTGTTGCAAATCCAGCATTTTTGAAGTATGAGGTTTGGGTTATAGGTTTTAAGAACTGGTTCCCTTGTGTTTTTCCAATTACTGTTCATTCTTTCTATTCTCAGCTACTGATTTCATTTTATATACTTTTTACTACGTTGGAGCTGGGAGAAACCCAGGGCATATTTAATCAGCTAGTGAATAGTCAAAATAGATGTAGAGACACTTGAGAATGACAAGTGCAAGTATGAAAAGGGAAAAAAGCAGCTATGACTTGAGTCTATTTTTAGTTGTTTTGCTAAGCTACAGACTATAATGGTAGAAACTTTTTTTAAAAGATCATCTGAAAAAGATATGGCTCCTCCTCCTGAAGAATGTCTGCAGCTCATCAGCAGAGCCACCCAGGTGTTCAGAGAACAGTACATTCTTAAACAGGACCTGGCAAAGGAGGAGATTCAGCGGAGGTAGGATGGCCTTTGCTCATGTGCCACCAGCTCCTGGCTGGTAGCTGATCGCGTGTAATGGCCTAGACCTGATTTCCAATTAAATTTCATTGTTTTGCTTTCGAAGGGTCAAATTACTATGTGACCAAAAAAAGAAACAACTGGAAGATCTCAATTATTGTCGAGAAGAAAGGTAAGGGCAAAAACTAGATGAAAAAAAAAAAAACTTCAGTAAGACTGGAACTGCATCTTACCCTAAAATACTGGGTAACATTAGCTGGCTTCACCATCAAGGTGGGCCCTCAGAGTGTCATTTTTATGCCATTAGGAAAAGTCTACGGGAAATGGCTGAGCGTTTAGCTGACAAATATGAGGAAGCCAAGGAAAAACAAGAAGACATCATGCACAGGTCAGTGGGTAGTAGAACATTCAGTTACCTGCTCAGGTATAATTAATGCTATTAGGTACTCAGATGCTAACTGTGTTGAGGAAAATGGGCCTAGGGTGTATCCCATTAGGCCCACAGCACTGATGTGATTCCCCTGCCTCTCTTCTGAGGTGTGTGTCAGGGAAGACAGTGGGTGGTGCTTCCCCCAACCATCCTGTGTGGCCTCCTTCACACACCATGAATTAGAACTTTAGTTATAACTGTTTCCCTGGGTAGCAGAGATCTTAAGCTGAGATGTTTTCTTGCCTTTGGTAAAGGATGAAAAAAGTACTTCACAGTTTCCATTCTCAGCTGCCAGTTCTCTCTGACAGTGAGAGAGACATGAAGAAGGAATTACAGCTGATACCCGATCAACTTCGACATTTGGGCAATGCCATCAAACAGGTGGGAATGGATGCAGGTGGCTAAATTTTGTACTTGTGTTTGTTCTACAGAAAATTTTATAAAATGTAAAATGATACTGTGAAAATGTGTAGCAAACAATATGTATGTATCTATGTTGTTTGATGCTTTAGGTTACTATGAAAAAAGACTATCAGCAGCGGAAGATGGAAAAGGTACTGAGTCCTCAAAAACCCACCATCACTCTCAGTGCCTACCAGCGCAAGTGCATTCAGTCCATCCTGAAGGAGGAGTAAGTAATTCTGCCCAGATAAGATCACTTAGCATTCATCAAGTAATTCATAGAATAGGAGCCAATGATGGATGATGGCTTAAGAGATCAGTGTGGCAGACCAAAAATGATGGCTTTATTATAAAGAGATTTCGCTGACCAAGGTAGTCCCCAGTGAAATGCTAAAAAATATTTCTAGCATTTGCAATACTGTTTGCCACCATTAGCCTTGAATGTGTAGTAAATACCATTACTATCTGTCTGAAACTTTAACTTTAGCAAAGCACTTCTAATTTCAACATTACTAACTAGCTTAAATTCTTAATCAGTATTAATGACTTACTCATTTCTTGTGTTCCCAAAAGTGACTGACTTTATGATTTACAGGGGTGAACACATAAGAGAAATGGTGAAGCAAATTAATGATATCCGAAATCATGTAAACTTCTGACACCACCAGGAACAGATACACACCTGAAGTTAACACAAATGAAGGCTTGAGCTCATACTTGTAAAACAAACAGGTAGCATAATCTAATTTATAAAGAGGCACTTGGATGAGCTTTGGTGTGGTTGTTCATCATTTTTTATACTTCTTTTATAATTATTAAATAAATGCTTTTATTTAAACATTGGAATGTGCTTTATGTATAAGCTCAAGTCAATGATTATTTTCAGCAAGGGCCTAGGATTAAAAAAATCAAAAAAGCCCGAGACTTTCCACGAACCCTGAGTATTCTCCATAGTTAACAAAATCACAATTAAGAGCTCCATGTTAAAGTACCAGCACCAGAAATATGACTCTGTAGAGGGATAGGACCTTAGAATTCAGAGGAAAAGGCCACACAGTATACTAGGCAGCAGCTGTTTTAATTTGAACACTTTCTCCTTCAGTACAGTTAAACAAACGGTTACATCTGAAATCTGCTTAGAGCGGAGCCCAACATCCACAATTGCAAGGCCACTGCTGGCTCACTTCCACAGGTAGCATTACCTTCCAGAGCCAAGTCTGGCTGTGCACTGGCGCCCCGGGGATACGTGTTACTGAGTGAGTGTGGGGTACAAGTGTAGGACCTCAGAGGGAGAAAGAAACAAGTAATTTCCTATGCAGTATATGGTTTTGCTCTCAGCTTTATTTTAGGTGACCTTTTTAAACCTGCCCATGTGGGTTCTGAAAGGTAATACTGTGTCTGCCTAGAAATGGCCAAGTGGCTGCCAGTTAAAAGCCACATGGTAAGGTAGGTTTTAGGTAGGAAGTAAATCAAGTTAGACATGCGTGAGAAAAACATGTACAGACGGAGTACAAGCACAGGAACACTTATGAAACCCAACTGATCTTTCCCTTTGTCCAGACAGACTAAATCCCACCTTCTAAATCAGTTTCCCATTTATACAGAAAACCCAGTTAAAAGTGTTTCTTATCAGGATAGTGACACAATGTTTGTTTCATACCAAAAACAGATTATTAAAATCTAGTCATAATTTGGGTTTTTCCAGGATATTTTTCTCAACAAAGTGGCTTCCAGCAGTTTGCATCTGCCATGATAGAGACCACCAAATGGTTCCCTGATCATGATTTTATTGGCCTAACACCACCTTACAAAGGCAAATATCTGCAGTGTCTCGGCAGAGCAGTTCCCTGGGAGGTACAGTTCAGTCCAGGAAAATTAGGAATTACTGTGCCTGGTTATAGTGCTAATTTTAATATTCTGAGACAAATTACCTCAGGGCTTATTATCCAAGGGACTAGCCTTACATAATTTAAACTGATCATATTTTGGAATTATTAAAATTCCCTGTAACTCCATGAGGATATATGTTTCCTTTGTCTAAACCAAGTAGCACTTTATACGAAGGGACTTTAAACCAATTAAAATAATGTTTCATGCATGCCTGGCCTATAGTACTATTTCCGTAATTCATATTTACTTTTAAATTCATTAATCATGAATGCAAGACTACAACAACAACCCAAGGAATGAGGTATGTAGTCCTTGTCCCATGGAAGACAGGAGCAAAGATCTTTAGGGCTAGTCCATAATCAATTCATTAATAACAAAGACTATTCACTATGAACTGTAGTTGATGGTGGCTTTCAATGAGCCAAACAATCTACTTAATCCACTTAATTACCATAAGGTTCCTTTAAGTACCCTGCTGTTACATAACACCAACACAAAAATTATTTGAAGACAACTTCACTTCTGAAACATCTGTATCATGAATTAAACAATGTAGGCTCCCACTGGCTCATGGCAGCGGTGAACAGCCAACTGGAACCCATCGTGCTTCCTGCACGTAGGCTACGGCCAAAGCAGCCTGTTCACTGGTGCTTTCTCCACACAGGAAAGGAATCTAACCTCATAGAGATGACAGCACATTTCCAAACTGATCAACATACCAAACAGGTTTTCCCCAGCCTCATAAGCATTATCACATTCCAGGTCTAAATTAGAAAAATACAAAATAGGTATCTGTCAAACACAGTTATCGCCGTTTTCATATTTGACACTTTAGAAACAGTGCTCAGGCCCATTGATCTGAACTGAAAATAAGCAGCATACTTACAAATTTATAGTAAATGTTGTCAGACATAGTTTAGTTTGTTATTATATTCCCCACAGATCCAATAACTAAAAGTTTTCAAAAGAGTAGCTGGTACCAATTCACCTTTACCCTGGTACCTGTGGGCCCACGAAATTCATTCAGGTAACAGAAAAAGTGCTTCCAGTTTCTTGTGCTTTTCCTTTAACTTCAATTTCCAATACACATAGCCCCAACCAAGTTTTCAAATTCTCGTAATTCAGTTCTTGAATTGGTTTTGTTTGCCACATCTTAATGGTTCTCAGGCAAGTTTCAGTAGCATTTAAGGTCCTTCAAAGCAATTAAAATAGTTTAAAAGAAAACATGAGCTAGGAAATACAGTCACTAGCCAATGGCCTGCTCTCAAACTTCATATTTTAATATAAAATATTCATACAGCATACTACACATGTCTCGCTAGCTGAATACTGTTACTGATGTACTCTAGATAACAGAAAAATTATTTCTTCCAATATGTATAAACAGGAAATGTAATTCCAAACACTACTGGGATGGTGCTTTAGGGCAGGGAAATGTTGGATAAACAGGCAAGGAAACAGCACTTTCTCCATCACCAAATCTGATCCACACCCGCTGGAATCAAGTCTGGAGTCTTGTTCGTGTTCCCGTTTGAAAGGTCGTTTTGCTGCAAATTAGCCTGGATGTTCGCTGTTCCTGTGCTGCAGTCTTCTCCCACTAGAAACAAACATTTCTCCAGTCTTCCTTTTTTTGTGACTTCTTTAGTTAAGAGTTAAATAATTAATGTTGCTCTAAAGATGAGTTAAAAACCGAAAGTGCAGGCTAGAGTCCTGCTGTGACAGTGTCATGTCTCAGGGAGCTGGTTAATGTCTGTCAGTTTGGTGTCATTCAGAATTGCCCGGACTCTCTCCAGGGAGTCTGCTTGCCGGATCCGTTCTAACTGCACCTGGAGAAACAATACAGCGAGCTAAGTGCAGATGGCTCCTACCTCAAATTTCTGAAGTTTACTTTGTTTTAGGTGAGATGGAGCGATTCCTAAAAGTTGCTGTGTAGCAGACCCAGTATAAGGTGCTAGGACTATGGAGGTGAATGAGACCCAACCCCTGACCCCTGAGAACCCACGTTTCTTGGGGGGCAGGGGGATTAAAGGAAATTTTGGCACAATATACTAATGTCACTATAGGCATTCATGGAGTGCCAAGGCAGCAGAGTTGGGTGGGGACCACTGCAGCCCAGCGTGAGGACCTACAGAGGGTTCTATGGGGAGGACAAAGTTAAGCTGAGCCTTAAAAGAAATTGGGGTTAAGAGACAACAGTGCTTACCAGAGGGTCTACCATGCTGTGGGCAAGGAACCACAAGTAGTTAAAATACACTAGAACAGGGATGTCAAACTCATTTTCACCAGGGACCACATCAGCCTCACAGTTGCCTTCAAAGGGCCAAATGTAATTTCAACTCCTTAACTGTTAAGGAGTAGTTACATTTATCCTACTACTACTATAGTTACAGCCCTAAAATTATTTCAGCCCTTTGAAGGCAACCCCAAGGCTGATGTGCCCCTGGTGAAAATGAATGTGACACCCCTGCACTAGAGCATAAAATGTAAACTGTTAGGTGGAGCGGTGGAAAAAGTGCAGGGGTAGGTTTGGTTGGGAAGGGTCTTACATGGTATGCTAAGAACTTTGTATTTGATTCTTAAGGACAACAAGGTAGAAAGGGAAAGGGGCACAAGTCTGAAGCACACACCTGGTTTTTGGCTTGAATGACCAGGCAGGTGTTTGGGCTGGGACAGGGGCAGCCACAGTCTAATCTTGTAGCTACTGTCAGCAGCCCAGTCAAGAATTGGCAAGTTCTGGGTACTAAGACCCATGCCTTGCTGCTCTAAGAGTTCTTCAAATGTCTCACCTGAAGGGTCTGAGAAAGCTTTACAAAATCTCTCTGGACTTGTTCACTGACATCTAGTTCTGTCTGCAACCTCTGAGCTTTGTTCTTCTCTTCAAACATTAGTTGTTCAATAGTGACCTAGAAAATACAAGTTTTTAATTAAGATTGTCAAAAAGTCACGGGTCAGAACTGCCTAGGTCCCTAAAGTGAACTGAGTATGAAAGGCAGAAGCAAAAATGATTGAGGTGCTGCACACGTACTGCACGCGCACACACGGTCACCCCTCACCCCAGCAGCCTGGTGGCCGTGGTTAATCATCAAAAAGCAGCTGCTAAGATCAGTA
This sequence comes from Trachops cirrhosus, assembly GCA_028533065.1. Classification (NCBI taxonomy): domain Eukaryota; kingdom Metazoa; phylum Chordata; class Mammalia; order Chiroptera; family Phyllostomidae; genus Trachops; species Trachops cirrhosus. Next base: position 64,408,311 of record CM052545.1, on the reverse strand, counting down.
GCTACTACAGCAATAGGGACAGATATTGGGGGGACTTCCTCTGACAACCACGACAGTCAAGCACATGAAAATTCTCAGCAAGGTTACACCAGGCTGTCTCCACTTCAGCCAGACCATGTGGCAGCAGCTCTATAAGCAAAGGACTATCAAATACCACGTGAAGTTTTTTTACACTTAAAGGTCTGACCACACAGACACTGTTTCTAGGAAAACTTCCCCGCAATTAGCTTCATCACTTTTATTCTAAAGGGAATAATGAAAAGTTAGGCAGTCTATATAGTTCGGTGAGTATTTAACAAGTCAAATGGAATCACACTTCTGAAGCAGTGTGTCTAGTTATGAGCAGGGACACATCTGCTCCATGGCCCTCGCACAGTGCCTAAAAAGCCACAAGGCCTGTGACACAGGCCCAGAGCTGGCAGCGTGCAGATCTCACCCAACTCAAATGAGATCAGTTCATTTCATTTTCTTTCTGCAAGCAGTCTTGACAACTTTCAAAGGTGGCAGCATTTAAAGTAGCAATATATATTTTTTAAATAGGCAAGATGTGATCCTACATTCTTAGCACTGCTTTTTAATTAAATTACCAACAAAAATATCACCTTAGCAGTAGTTTCTTTTTTTAACTGTTCTTCCAAAGTGATTTTCATTTCCTGAAGGCTCTCAAGCTGTTGAGACTTCTCTCTCAATGTGGACTCCAACTGTGAAAGAAAGAAGAAAGCTGAAACTCAGAGACTCGCTGCAGGTGACAGCGCGCTGCCTGGAGGAACCTGAGGCCTGGAGAAGGATGCCTGAGTTCTCAGGCTTTGCTTGTGTTGCTCTTCTCACCCTCTGGTCTCTGTGAATCTTCTATTTATTCTTCAACACCCATTTCTTTCACTAAACATTTATTAGGCACCTACTATGTTCTAAGGCCTGGAGATGGAGAAACCAGGAAAGACTGACATGTAAATAAATAATTTTGACACGTGAACATGGATGAAGAAACATTTAATTCTGCCAGAGAAGTTGGGGGAAGGGCTTCCTTGAAGAGATGACATTTGACCCTTAAAAGATGAAAATTTTTACAGGGGAAAGAAGAGGGATGGTAGGGAGAAGAAGATAGAGATACTCCAAAAAGAGGGAATGGATGACATGAATAAAAAAGTGTCCAAGAACTGCGGTGAGTTTTTGCTGAGCTACAGCACAGAGTATTGGGGTCTTAGAGGCTGAGACTGGTGAGGCTAAGGAATAAGGACTTAGTCCTAGAGGTAAAGGGAACCACTGGAGAGTTTTAAATCAAACTGGGACATTGTTTATAATTTTTAAAGATTACCGTCATTTATTATGAAGATGGATTGGAACGGGATAAATTTTGGAGGCAGCGAAAGAAGTTAGGCTGTTACAATAAGCCAGGTGAGAATTGAAATCAGAACCCAAACAGCACTAGGAGTGGAAAGGATGGACACGATTAGAGTTCTAGTAAGTTCTGCCAATGCAACCCCAACAACACAGCAGAGACAGAAGCCAGACTGCATGGACAAGGGTGACTGGGAGATCAGGCGGGGGATATTACTCTTTCATGAACCTTGGCAGAAGAAGACTGGTAACTTGAGAAGTATAAGCCAAAGAGAAACTTTTCTCCTTTTAACAGGAAACACATTTAATGGAAAGACTGATCACAAGGTGGAGGTTCAAGGCCTATGACTGGGGTGGGGGTGGGGGGACCTGAGAGGATGTCTGCAAAAGATGTGAGGGATTCAGCCAAAGCACAAGAGCAGTGATAGGAGACTGGTGAAAACCAGGTTGTCTTCCCTGATGAAATAGGAAAGAGAAGGCTGGGAAAAGTAAGAGAACAAGTAACTGAGGGGCCAGGAAGCTGAAGGTGGCCCCACTGATACAGGTACAAGACCACCATCTCTGAGTGAGGGGATGAGGTGAGTGTGACTGCGACACAGCCACTGTGAGGGAGAGAGGAGAAACAATGAAGGCCAAATGAAAGGCTAACACCTGAGGTCCAACTGATGGCCAGAGTGTGCAGCGTGACTCATTCCAGGGGCATCAACAGCTGGGGCAGAGGCAGAGCAGGTGCACACCGGGATCGCTCCGGGGTTGGACGGTATCGAAGCCATGGGACTTGCAGGTGTATTGGTGGGAAACTAGCTGAAGCAAGCCACAGAAGATACAGTTATAAGGGAAAAAAGAAAAGCCATAAAGAAGTCACTAATGCAGGAAGAAAAGGAAAAGTTCAGGGAACTGAAGGTCTCAATGAGGTACTCACAGACAGTTGGGCTCATGGGATTTAAGTGCTGCAAGGATGGTAAACTAGGATCAGGGAACAGGGGGCTGGAGTGAGATGTCAGAGGTGGGGCTTGGCGCAGCCAAGAGTATGTGAAGGAAGGGGTGGAGGAGGCAAAGATCATTGAAGTCAACGAGCACTGAGGCCAGAGAGTTGAGTGGGGTCGTATTGAGGACTCTAAGCCAGCTAGAAAACATCACCTTCTATGTGTAAAAGACATCGTACATCTTTCTACTGAAGGTTTAAGTATGTATCATGTCACAACCATGCCTTGCCTGTCTTCCCACTAGGGTGGAAACGCCAGGCTGCAGCCACCTCTCAGTCTTCCCTGTACCTCTCTAGTCAGTATGTGGCCTGACTCAGAGCAGACTGGCAATAATGGTCTCTATTATTATCATCCCTTTTCCCACTGTATTTTTCCCAGTACACAGAAGTTCCTTGAAGGCAGAGACAAGTCATGACTCCATTCTATTCCTTGGGTCTAGCACAGTGGGATTCAATTAATTATAGGCTGCAGATGGGATTAATTTGAAACTCATGAAACTCACCTGTCCTTTTTCTACTTTTATTCTTTCTAATTCAGCTTTTAAGCTAGAAATGGAAGCTAGAAGGAAAAAAGACGCGTAAGTGTTAGTATTATTGTGAATTTAAATCTTTTTCTTACCATTCCCCCTTTCCCACCATAAGTTCAATCTCATATAAAGAAAGAAGTTAAATATATATACTGAACATGGGGGGAAAAAACCAACACCCTTTTCTCAAAATTATCAGCAACCAATCATCATAATAATCAAGCTTGGGGAAAAGGCAGAGTCTACACAAATGAATTCTATTATCATAAACTCCGACATTTATCAAATATCCGCATCTATCTCTGGGTGTGCGGTAGAGATATTCCCCACAGGAGTCTTTTAACCCATTAAAGTTCTGCAAGGAAATCCCACTTATCTAGCCACATTCCCCAGTGGTCTGAGTTCAAGTGTGGACTTTCCCATCTTTTAGTAATTGCCAGACAGAGGCCATTAGTGCTCCTAAAAAGACTGAATTTGGGGTTTTATTCCCTTCCAATTATTGGATATATCAGAACATCTGGAAAAATGGACTGAGCCCTTACTTAACTCTTTCCTATACTTTTCTGTTTTCCACATTCTATGAACATGTATTACTTCTTATAATCAGAAAAAAAAGTTTTCTTTAGTGCCTCCAATTCTAAACTACATCACTTTTATCTTCACCTATTTCTTCCTTGCAGTTTTCTATTTCTAATTGCAGAGTTTCTTCAAGGTTCTCTTTTAAACACTGTTCCGCCTGAATCTGCTCTTTTAGGAAAAGTATTTCCGCCTTCAGTTTTTCTTCCATGTGGTCTGCTGCTGTCCGCACATTAATGATATTCTCACGGTATTTTAATACCAACTCTCGAAGTTCCTGGATTCAAGAAACAAATGATTATTCGGTTTGTGGGGGGTGAAAGCAAAAAAAAGAGACTAAAGACTTTCTGCAACCTGAATTTCAGATGTGTGTTGTTGTTTTATTTTTTTAAAATCTCACCCAAGGACATTTTTCATTGCCTTTTGAGAAAAAGGGAGAGAACAAGAAACATCAATCTGTTGCCTTCCACACATGCCCCAACCAGGGATGGAACCTGCAACCTTTCAGTTTACAGGACAGTGCTCCAATCAACTGAGCCACACCAGTCAAGGCTCAGATATTGTTTTAAATGGTTAAAAAATTAAAGACTTCCAATTCCACCCCATTTGGGGTTTCAAGGGGCAGGTATCATGCATGTCATGTTAACATTCAGCATATTATAGAAATAAGACATTTCCAGCCAAAAAGTGTGTACTGTGAACTACTTACTTTTCCCTCAAAATTGTTTCATAAGCAGAAAAATAAAAATGTTAAGTGACTTACAATGTGGGATTCGCCATGAATAGCTTAGGAGCTTCTACTATTAACTGCTTAAATTTGAGACGAGTTAGGGTATAAGGACCAAAGAAACAAACTCAGAAACAAGTGTGAACTCTAATAAGATAAAAATTATTTACTTTTTTCATTCAACCACTTGTTGAACATCTACCACAAGCAAAGTACTATGTTAGGCTAGAGGCAAGTATGACAAAGAATGGCTTTCTAAGCTGTCTGTTATAATAAATTCAATTTAAATCTTATTTTTTCCTTTTTTTTAAAGACTATTTATTTATTTTTAAAGAGAGGGAAAGGGAGGGAGAAGAACACTGATGTAAAAGAGAAACACTGATCAGTTCTCTCTCATACGTGGCCCGACCAGGGATGGGGCCCGCAACGTAGGCATGTGCCCTAACTAGGAATCGAACCAGCAGCCCTTTGCTTTGTGAAATGACACCCAAAGAGCTACACTAGTCAGGGCTTCCCTAAATTTTAATTGTCTACTTTTAAGTCCTCCCAATTGTATCATAAAACAACTCTAAAGCAAAAAAACTGGGATTCTTAGATAACTAGCAAATGTATATAAATTAAAGAACAGCAGGAGAAATGTAAAAAACTGTAACAAATGTTTCAAAATATTTACTGCTCAAGTAGGTCTAAGAATCAAGGCTTACAGGCAAGACTGGTTACATCATTCTAGGCTTTTTGGATTTTTTTTTTTTAATTTAGGAATAAACAGTTTCTAGAGAACATGGAAGAGAGGATTTTTCCTGCCAAAGAAAATATTTTAATGGAGGTTTTAAGTAGTATGCAAAAACAGACAGATCCCCAGAACTTTCCCCTCGATAAGAGCAGTCACTAGTTCAGAAAGGAGAGAGCTCTCTCTGGAGAGGACCAGTACCTGAGCTGAGACCAGGGGAGGGTGGGGGTTGAGAGGGAAAGCGAGGAGCTAACAACAAAGTAGGCAGACAATGGAGCCCCTGTGAATGAGTAAAATGAAAACCAAAAAGAATAGTGATGCTAAAGTGTACACACAGGAAAAAAGAATGAGGTCCAGATTGTAGAGGGTATAGAGGTAAGCTTAGGGAAAACTGTTACTTACAAAACTATACATTTATGTAATATTTGATTTTTAAAGAATTTTTAACAATTATAATTTTTAAAATAAAAGAACAAAAGTATTTTATGAATAACATTTTTCTATTTTGTTTTGAAAATTGCTCTAAGAAACTCATTTATGCCTATACTATCTGTAGTGTTTACATGGGTTAAGCCTAAGATGGTATTTTTTTTAAAACATTAACCGGTATTAAAATGTATGGTACTAAAGGTTGGAGGAAGTTAGGAAGTAGTTATGAACGTCTCCAGGAAACCTGGTTTTGCAACCCAGACTCACCCAACCATAGAAGAATGGAAGTGACTAGAAGTGTTGAAAAGTCACTGGAAGTCAGAGGAAGGTGACTGTGGTATATACCCTCTTAAGTGCTAAACAGGAAAACAAACATTACAAGAATCCAGCTTGGTGATTCCTTCAAACATTTAATTTCTGGTGCATTCTCTATCTGGTCCTGCAAGAATAACTTACAGATCTTTAATTTGGCAAAGGATTCTTAGATACAACACTGATGACTCTAGCAACAGAAGGAAAAAATAGGTAGCTTGGACTTCATCAAAGTTAAAAAATTTTGCCCTGGTCAGTTGGTTGGAGCATTGTCCCATATACCAAAATGGGTCACAGGCTTGATTCCAGTCAGGACACATACCCAGGTTGCAGGTTCGATCCCCAGTCAGGGTGTGTTAGAGAAGACAACCAACTGATTTTTCTTTCTTTCTCTTTCTCTCCCTCCCCTCCCTGGCTCCTGCTTTTCTCTCTCTCTCTGAAAAGCAATGGGGAAAAAATGTCTTCGGATAAGGATAAAAAAAATAAAATAAAATTTAAACTTGTGTGCCTCAAAGGACACCGTCAAGTGAAAAAGATGATCCACAGAATGGGAGGAAATATCTGCAAATACAATTTACCTGATAAGGGATTTAACATGGAGAATATATAAAGAACTCTTATAACTCACTAAAAATTTTTAAATGAGCAAAGGATATGAATAGATATTTCTCCAAGGAAGATATACAAAGGGACAATGAACATACGAAAAGATGCTCAATCAGACATTAGGAAAATGCAAATCAAAACCACAATGATATCACTTCACACTCAGTAGGATGGCTATAATCAAAAAGTGAGAAAGGTGTTGGTAAGGATGTGAAGAAATCCTCCAGTAATTAAACACAGTTCTTACATGACCCTGCAATCCTACTCCTAGGTTTATACCCGAAGAAAAATGAAAATACATGTTTGCATGAAAGCATGCACATGAATGTTTACAGCAACATTATTCATGATAGTCCCAAAGTAGAAGCAATCCAAATGTCCATCAACAGACAAATAGATAACAAAATATTCAGCCATAAAAAGGAATGAAGGACTGATACATGCTACGACATGAATGAACCTTGAAAATGGTACACTATGTGATAAAAGCCAGGCACAAAAAGATTACAAATTGTATGATTCCATTCATGTGTCCAGCACAGGGCCACCTACAGACACTAAGTAGATTAGCAGTTGCTTAAGCCTGTGGGGTGAAGGAATAAAGAGTAAGGAGTATCTTTGTGAGGTGAAGAAAATGTTCTAAATTGACTGTGGTGATTGATGGCCACATATCTGAGAGTACACTAAAAACCACGGAACTATACATTTTAAATTAGTGAATTACTTGGTATGTTAATTGTATCTCAATAAAGTCTGTTTAAAAAAAAAAAAACAAGAATGTACAGCCATTTCAGAAAATGTACTTGTTTACACTTTTGATCATGTCGAAAATAAGTTACCTCTATAGTGTCTGGGAGAATGAAGTCTTCTGCTTGCTGTAATGACACATGCAAGCTATGCTTTCCCTGAAGACTGTCATTATCTTTTTGTAACCTCACCAGCTCTTCTGAAACCTGTTCCCGTGACTGCATCAGCACTGCCTAAAATAGAAACAGATACTAATCACAGCCAGAAAGTTAAATCTATCTGCTGATAGCTACACCAGAGAAACACAAAGCCAAACCAAATGAGGGCTGAGGGTGGAGGGTACAGAAAGCTCTGTAAGACTTGCAACTAGCAGCTCAGAGGTTTTTTGACTTGCAGCCTTTACATATATTGAGGCAGACAGCAATGAAGCGAGTTATCTGAGCTCTTCCTCCTGCTTGTACCAAAAGCCTGAAAGCAATGAATTTCTTCCCCTGTATCCCTGAACTATAGAAGGAACAGTATCTCTAAGTAGATGAAGGTGTCTGACACAAGACTTACAACAAATAGAGCACATGCTCCCAGACAACTCCCATCTCCTGACAGAATGCATTCAACAGGAAGCAGGGAGAAACAAAAAGCAGCGTTTTCACTTTTCATTATGTGTACCTACGTTCAAGTTCAGGATTACTGCCAATGGCCTAAGAACCCCCAAAATTAGATATCATCAAGAGGGTATATGTTTAGGCAATATAGGACCCTTGAGAAGCTCATTTGTAAAGTGGGATAAGCTCCTACTTCTGCTTGCTGATGTATAAAACAATTTTCAGTACTTCACATGAATTTGTGTTGACATAAAAGTTATTCTAACCTAATATAAAATAAAATTCTACAAAAATATTTAATTTCCACTGTTTTCCATATACATAAATTTAGATTACTCACTCATCCAATACTTATTTAGTAGCTACTACTCTCCGCTAGGTGTTTTGATGCCCATGGAGAATAAAAGACCGACTGCCCTGCAGAAACTCACGGTGCAGTGGAGGGAACGGTAAGTAAACCAAAAATCACCAACTGCTCTACAGTGCTGTGACAGAGTGGGTAGAGCGGCGGTAAAAGGACACAGGGTACCCAACTAGGGGAGAACATTTCCCAGAGAAGGTAATCACTGGGTCCTGAAGGACAAATCGGCTGCTGGCAAGCAGGCAGGGTCATGCATAAACTTTGGTTAATTCTACTGGCTCTTATTTATCTTTAAATGAGAATCAGTTGTGCTTTATGCTCACTTTCAACCCATTTACAACAAAATATTGACATCCCACTATCTTTCAGATACGAAAGAAGGGAAAGGATAATATGTATATATTTGCTTGTAAAGACAAAAAACACAAAGATAAAAAATAAATTTAAATGATCATGGATGGGAGTGGATGATAACAGTGAAAGAAATAGGGAATGGAAGTGAAACCTCTGATTATACATTTTTTTAGTTTGGATTTATGAACCATATTGAGTGTTCAAAAAATTAATTAAAAAAGAAAAAATCCAAAAATGTAATACAAATAAGAAACAAACGGAGCTAACCATGTTATCAAATCGACAGCACAAGCAGAGAGAGAAAACTCAAGTTAACTCACAGTACCCAGACCAAAAACCCTCACCAGGGGTACACTCTAGGGGCAAAAAGAAGTACAAAGAAATGTTGAACTTCACGTGGTCAGTTTGCTATGATAGCAATATTAATGAAATTATTTTGTCTCCACCTTAACCAAGTGATCAAATTTAACATTGCCAATAATGGAGCCACCCATTAGATGCATCTTGATGTTATAAACTTCCCACTGAATAATTTCATCTATATAGTATTCTTGCCAAAATGTCTAACCTGAATCTAATTGTGCAGAAATAATCAGACAAATGCATTCTATATGGTGACTGCTCTGGACTCTTAAAAAACATTAATGTCATAAAAGCAAAACTAAAAAAAAAAAAGTGGGCAACTGTTCTAAATTAAAGGAGACTACAGTGATCTAACAACAAAATACAATACATGACACCTGATTGGTTCCGCAATCAAAAAAATTGAAATTATCACTAAAAACAACACAAAAGTTTTGGGGATTATGTTACACTGAACAACACAGGTTTGAACTGTGCAGGTCCACTTACACGCAGATTTTTTTCAATAAATACATAGAATACTGTAAGTGTATCTTCTCTTCCTTATGATTTTCTTAATAACATTTTCTTCTAACTTAAGAATACAGTATATAATGCATAAACATACAAAATATAAGTTAATCAACTGTTTCTGTTACTGGTAAGGCTTTCAGTTAACACTAAGCTATCAGAGAGTTGATAGTTATATGTGGATTTTCACTGTGCTGGGGTCAGCGTCCCTAACCCTACACTATGGTGCAAGGGTCAACTGTAGTAATAGTATAATAGTTATGCAGAACAGTATTTTTTGTTCTTAGGAAACACATACTGAAATATTTAGGAGTTAATGATGTCTACAACTTAATTCCAAATTGTTCTGAAAAATATACAGGGTGGGGGCAAAAGTAGGTTTACAGGTATGAGTACATGAAACAGAACTTATTCTTGTATTTTTATTATTATTTTATCAATTTCCATACGAACCGTAAACCTGCTTTTGCCCCACCCTATATATACATTTATATGAAAGAAACTGAGAAACAACTGCAAGTATGAAAAAATGTGGCAACATATTAACAACTGCTAAATCTAAAAGATTTTATGAGTGTTCATTCCTTAAACCTTTCTATAGGTTTGAAAATTTTCAAAATAAAAAGTTAGGGGAAAATATTAAGATCCCAACACTATCATAGCTACTATTCTCTGAAGCAGCATAAGAAATTAAGTTTCTCAGTATGTTGATTACTGGAGGGAAAGGGGGTCAAGGGGAGGTAAAAGAGGGTATACGGGGTTAAATAATGATGAAAGAAGACTTGATTTAGGGTAGTAAACACACAATACAATACACAGATGATGTATTAGAGTTGTACACCTGAAACCTATCTAATGTTATTAACCAATGTCACCCCAATAAATTCATTAAAAAAGGAACAAAAAGAAGTTGAGTTTTTCTTTCTCAACATAAAAAACTTCAAAAGTAATTTCAAGAAAATGGTAAGGTACTCAACCTTAATTTAAGTAATTCTTCAGTGTCACCTACAACACATTCATTTTTAGAGGAGTCAACTTTGTAAAATGTTGCCAAAAGCAATGGGTTTAAAAAGATAAGAAAAAAGATGAGAGGGGATGGAAGAATGTAAGAAGGCTAGCACTGAATCTTTGTCAGCATTTAACACAGTGGTTTTTAGATCGATTATTATTTTATATTGTCTGATTAAGGAAAAATCATGAAATTCTCTATGGTCAATGATTAGAATGAGATGCTTCCCCACAGACTAGGGATAGTATTTAGGAATCAGCTCAAATGGTCTTTCAGATACTCTCCAATACTAACCAAAAACAAACCACTACCATACAACCCAAGGCTTTTTTTCGGTCATCCCTGAAAGAGCTGTATGAGAAGCAACTCTGTAGGATCATCCCAGCAGAGCCAACTTTGCTATAACTTATAAAGGGCCATCAGATGCAGGGTCTCAACTTTTAGAAAAAAGGAAGAATAAGGCAAATGTAGTCAGACTACTGAGGAGGCCCAAATCTGGGCAACTGTTTTGCAAAAGTTCCGGCAAGCTCTTCCTCAAGAAGCTCTCTACCCCCACCCATCTCAAAATTAATGGCCTTCTCTAAGTTCCCCAGTACCACAGCAGTATGGTGCATTTTCATCATAACTCATGTGCAATTATGAGGTTATTTTAAGCAAATTAGCTGTCCAGGAAAAGCATGACTGCATAAGCTGTGCCTGCTAGGGCTTTGAGAAATTTCAATTTTTAGTATTTAGAACTGAAAATTAAATGGTGGCCCATAGTTTATCCTCTTTAGGTTTCCCAAATCAGAAAAATAAATAAGTGAATATTGGGGGTTTAAAAAAAGAAATAATGCTTTACATAATAATGTCTATACACTCTTGCCCATTACTGATGTTCTATAGGCCCGGGAGAACATACCAATAACCACTTTGGCCTGGGAGATAAACTCATATCAAAGAAGATTTCAAGATAGAACAAAAAGGACAATGTTTAACATAGTTAATGTTTCTTTAACTGTTAACTTACCATCTGGTCCTGAACATCTCTCTTTGCTTGGGAAAACCCCTGTTGTAACTCTTCAAGTAAAATCTCAGATGCCTGGGCTCTTAGGACAAGTGCAGAGATCTTAAAAAGAATGCATACACAGAAAATAATAGTTAGGAAACTAGTTATTCTGAAACTAACCCTTCCATCTCTGCTTATTTAATGCACAGAATTATGTTTTATTAGTTCATTGTAACCCACTCATCACATTCCACAGATGTGTGTGCATCTGCTGTGTGCACAGCCTCAGGCTTTCAGATGACACAAAGCAGTACCAAAGTCTGCAGAATGGCGCGCTGCCACACAGGACCAAACAGCATTGTATGGATCTCTAGACACAGGTATTAATCCATGTGACCAAGTTATGAATATTAATCTTAAAGGAGCTAAAATATTAATAAAAATTGAAACTCTGTCCACAAAATACCACATAGTTTAAAGGATAAATTAATCTTTTCTGAATAGCTGAAATCCTCTAAGATGGTTAACAGCAATAAACAAATGATTGCATCACTGAACTTCAAACTCCCTTGAATTAGTTTTAATGTTCCTTACCAAGGATTTATGTGAAAGTTGATGACTCTTAAGAATTATAAAATAAATCAAAATAAACTTGTTCAGGTACTTAAAAATTATTGTCACAATTCTGCTTCCACTTTCGGCCAAGGTGGGGGCGTAGGTAGACACACTGTGCCTCCTCACACAACCAAAACAAGGACAACAACAAATTTAAAAAGAAAAAACAACCAGAACTGACAGAAAATCAAACTGTATGGAAGTCTGACAATCAAGAAGTTAAAGAAGAAACACTCATCCACACTGGTAGGAGGGGTGGAGAAGGGCATCCTGGTAGAGAGAACTCACTGCAAGGCTGCAACTGGTGGGCAAAGCAGTGGCTAGAGGACCCAGCAAGGCAGCTGATTGTGGACTGGGTGTCCCACATTCGTGTGCAGATAAACTGGGAGGAACAACTGGGGAGTGAGACAGACCACACAACCCAGGGTTTCAGTACAAGGAAATAAAGACTAAAAGCGTCTGACTGAAAAAACCTGTGGGGATTGAGGTGGCAGCAGGAGAAACTCCCAGCCTCACAGGAGAGTTCACTGGAGAGACCCACAGGGTCCAAGAACATACACAAGCCCACCCACACGGGGATCAGAACCAGAGGGGGCCAATTTAATTGTGGGTAGCAGGGGAAGTGATTGAAAACCAGCAGAGAGCAGAGCAAGCACCATTGTTCCCTCTTGGACCCTTCCCCGACATACAGCCTCACAACACAGCAATGTAGGTTACCTGGCCCTGGTGAATACCTAAGGCTCTGTCCTTACTATGTAACAGGCACAGCGAGACAAAAAAAAAAAAATGGTCCAAATGAAAGAACAGATCAAAGCTCCAGAAAAAATACAACTTAAGCAACGAAGTGATAGCCAGCCTATCAGATGCACAGTTCAAAACACTGGTAATCAGGATGCTCACAGAATTGGTTGAATATGGTCACAAATTCGACAAAAAAAAAATGAAGGCTATGCTAAGTGAAACAAAGGAAAATGTACAGGGAACCAACAGTGAAGGGAAGGAAACTGGGACTCAAATCAACAGTTTGGAGTAGAAGGAAGAAATAAACATTCAACCAGAACAGAATGAAGAAACAAGAATTCAAAAAAATGAGGAGAGCCTTAGGAACCTCCAGGACATCTTTAAACATTCCAACATCCAAATCATAGGGGTACCAGAAGAAGAGGAAGAGCAAGAAATTGAAAACTTATTTGAACAAATAATGAAGGAGAACTTCCCCA
>CM052545.1:64355759-64395212 GCA_028533065.1 Trachops cirrhosus | reverse complement strand
CAGGTACCTACAAAGGAGTTCCCATCAGACTGTCAGCTGATTTCTAAAAAGAAACCTTACAGGCAAGAAGGGGCTGGAAAGAAGTATTCCAAGTCATGAAAGGCAAGGACCTACATCCAAGATGACTCTATCCAGCAAAACTATCATTTAGAATGGAAGGGCTGATAAAGTGCTTTCCAGATAAGGTCAAGTTAAAGGAGTTCATCCTCACCAAGCCCTTATAATATGAAATGTTAAAGGGACTTATCTAAGAAAAAGAAGATAGAAACTATGAACAGTAAAATGACAACAAACTCATAGTTATTAACCACACCTAAAACAAAAACTAAACAAACAACTAGAACAGGAACAGAACCACAGAAATGGAGATCACATGGAGGGTTACCAGTGAGGCAGTGGGAGGGGAAGAGATGGGGAAAAGTTACGGAGAATAAGTAGCTGTAGGTAGAAAATAGACAGGGGGAGGGTAAGAATAGTATGGGAAATGCAGAATGTCATGACCCATGGACATGAACTCAAGGGAGGAACGTGGGTGGGAGGGGGTGTGTAGGGCGGAGAGAAAAAAAGGGGAGGAAATGGGACAACTGTAATAGCATAATCAATAAAATATATTACAAAAAGAAAAAGAATTCTGCTTCCAGTAGTAGTAATTGGATAACCTGTACCAACTTTTCTATTGAGAATTAGGAAAATGAGACCAAAATGTTAAAGACATCTACTTGAAGGAACTGGAGAACAAAGCAAAAACAATGACAAGGCCCAGGACCAGAATAAGGACACTTGGAGTGATGAGTGCAGCTTCTGGAATAGCTCTTCTCTAGAAGAATGTGCCAATTCCCAAAGAAACAGATGTGAGACTGAGAGGCTGGGCAAAGTGTTTGAGAGCCACAAAATAGGGTGGTAATAGTAAGAATCCACAATCCAGTATGTAAAGGGAGTCCTGGTAAAAACTCTGCACTTTATTTTTTTTTATCCTGACCCAAGGAAATGTTTTGTTGATTCTTAAAGGGGAGCGGGAGTGGGGGGAACAGAAACATAGATGTGAAAGAGAAGCAGTGATTGAATGCTTTCTACACACACCCAAACCTGGAACAAATCCCACAACCTAGGTATGTGCTCTGACCAGGGATTGAACCTGCAACCCTTTGGTTTATGGGACAGGTTCCAACCAACTGAGCCACCCAGCCAGGACAAACTGCGCTTTAGATTGTGTCCCCAAAGGTCCACTTCTAAAGGTAACAAAGGAATTTATAATAATACAACCTTCACAAGTTCCTCTAATTGCAATTTCTGTAACTGAATTAAGGTGATCCAGGACTGTCAGTACCACTAGTTGCCTGCCTCTTATAAGGAAAATGCCTTTATAATATTTCAACAATTTTTCACATATAATGCCTGGAATTCAAATAAAAATGCACAAGAAAATGATATGATAAAAACAGAAGGAAATGATAAAAAACAGATAATAGAGATCTACAATGAATCCAGATATGTGAACTATTAGAGGCAGACTTTAAAATATACTTGATCAGTGCTGGCTGGTGTGGCTCAGTGGATTGAGTGATGGCCTGTGAACCAAAGGATCGCTGGTTTGATTCCCAGTCAGGGCACATGCCTGGGCTGCAGGCCAGGTCCCTAGTAGGGGACTCATAAGAGGCAACCACACATTGCTGTTTCTCTTTCTTCTTCCTTTCCCCTCTCTCTAAAAATAAATAAATAAAATCTTTAAAAAACTATAAAATGAAATATATTTGATCTGTTAGGAGATTTAAAAGAAAATTTTCAGAGAACTGAAAACAATGAAAAATTACCAAATAGATATAAGTTAAAAAAACTAAAAATTAAATGGACTTCAACAGATTAGACCCAATTAAAGAGAAAATGAGTGAACTAGAACACAGATCTGAAGGAAATAAAGATTAAAAAATAGAAAATACAAAATAAAGGTTAAAAAAGTCATAAAGATGCAATGTGAAGGTCTAACATATGAAAATATTTAAATAATAGCCAATGAAATTTCATGCTCTGGAAATAAGCCTATACAAAAATCTCTGTGACTTGCCCTGGTTGGTGCAGCTCAGTGGATTGAGTATGGACCTGTGAACCCAAGGGTCACTGGTTCTATCCCCAGTAAGGGCACAAGCCTGGTTTGTGGGCCACGTCTCCAGTAGGGGGCACACAAGATACAACCACACATTGATGTTTCTCTCCTTCTCTCCTTCCCTTTCCCTCTCTCTAAAAATAAATATTTTTAAAAAACACTGTGACTTCACTCAGAGATATACTCAAGAGAAATTAGTCTACATGTCCAACAAAAGACATGTAATATCTAGTTAGAAAATGTATTATTCATTCACAATAGCCCAAACCCAGAAACAAGCCAGTATCCCTCAACTGTAGAAGAGATAAAGAAATCATGGTATAATATACATCAAATACAATATACAAAGCATTAAAATGTAACTACTAATGCATAGGAAAATGTGGATGAGTCTCACAGATAAAATGATCAAATAGACCAGAAGTGAGACTTCTAAGCAAGATGGTGGGGTAGGTATACATGGGCTTGCCTTCTCCCACTACCATATCAAAATCACGACTAAACTACAGAATGACCATCATGGAACCTAAACCACTTACAGATTAGGTAAACTGAAGCCCTATAACTAAGGATATACAGAAAAAACCATTTCAAGACTAGTAGGAGGGGTGGAGGCACTCCACACCCACGATTGAGAAACAGGAGGGAAATCCTGGCTGCAGAGGTCCCCCTCTCTGATGAGAGAGGGGTTCCAACCTAACACTGGGCTCCCCAGTCCAGGATTCCAGGACTGGTAATATAAGTCCCCAAAACCTCCTGCTGTGGAAAGCAGCAGGGACTGTGGCTGAGTGAGAGAAAGGGCTGCGGGAGTATCAGATGTTCCTCTTAAAGGGCTTGTACTCAGATTTACTCCCTAACAGACTCACTCATTCTGAGATCCAGCGCTGGGGCAGC
The DNA here is from genome assembly GCA_028533065.1 of Trachops cirrhosus. NCBI lineage: Eukaryota > Metazoa > Chordata > Mammalia > Chiroptera > Phyllostomidae > Trachops > Trachops cirrhosus. Next base: position 64,392,217 of record CM052545.1, on the reverse strand, counting down.
TGCTTGAAAAGTGCCAGGGAAATACGGAGAGGAACTCAATGGTCTGGCTTTAGGTTGAGTGCCAGAAAGGGTGCTCTCACAGCCATTTTGTTCCTTTTTTGAGCACCTCCCCACACAAAGAGCCCACTGGAACAGGTGGGCACCGGGTCTTGAGTCTCCATCAACCTGGCTAACACTGTTAGCCCCGCCCTGGTGATTCCCTGAGACCTCACTCCATGCAATTTGAGTCCCACCCAAGCTGCTTCCAGAGGTTTTCCCATACAAATGGCCTGTCTTAGCCTGTGCTGCAGACATTACTAAAGTCTTTCAAAGGTTCACAAATCAAAAACAAGCAGCTGCTGGCTTTAGCATGCCCCATATCTCCTCCTAAGTGGCTCCTAGCTGGGCACTAGTTGCAGCCAGCCATAGTTCCCAGCTTAGCCTCTCCCAAGCACTTTCAAGCCCACCACAAGTGGTAACTGTCACAGATCACTTTGTAGCCCACACCAGGTAACCCTGGGCTGGACACAAACAGCAGCTGACCTTGCTCTGCACCACAGCCCCTCCCATGAGACCAGAGAACCAACACACCCCCCACAGCCAGCTTCAGATCATACCAGAGCACCATCCACCCACCTCCACAAATGACACATTCACTCAAAGGGTGGAATCAGCACACACCAGAACCCAGTTAAAGCAAATCCTGCTTCACGGGGTTAGACCTTGAACAATAGCTTCTCTGCTGTAGTCATGGCCAGTCCTCGCAGTCTGAGGGTCAATCCTTCCATGGACATGGAACAGCAATTAAGGCTCAACTAGACCAGGAGGGCACACACAACCCACATGAGACACACATGGAGCTACCAACTCAGGTGACCAGGGGGACTGTGCCACTGAGCCCCACAGGACACCTACTACATAAGGCCACTCAACCAAGACCAGGAAACATAGCAGATCTACCTAGTATACAGAAACAAACACAGGGAAGCCACAAAAATGAAGAGACAAAGAACATGTCCCAAATGAAAGAACAGAACAAAATTCCAGAAGAAGAATTAAACAAAATTGAGACAATCTACTAGATGCAGAGTTCAAAGCCTTATTTATAATGATCCTCAATGAATTTACAGTACAAGTAGATGAACTCACTGAAAACATCAACAAAGAGATAGGAAACAAAAATGTAGACAGAATGCAAAAAAGAACCAGTCAGAAATTAAAAATGCAGTAACTACAATGAAGAATACATGAGAAGAAATCAACAGTAAATTAGGTGAAGGAGAGGATCGAATCAATGATTTGGAAAACAAGGTAATAGAAAACAACCAAATGGAACAGCAAAAAGAAAAAAAGATCCAAAAAAAGAGGATAGTTTAAAGGGCCTCTGGGCACAAAATCAAACGTACCAACATTCACATCATAGGGGAACTGGAATGAGAAGAGAGAGAGCAAGGAATTAAAAACCTATTTGAAAAAATAATGACAGAACACTTCCCTAACCTGGTGAAGAAAACAGACATACAAATCAGGAGGTGCAGAGAGTCCCCAAAAAGATGACCCAACGAGGCCCACCCCAAGACACATCATAATTAAAATAGCAAAGGTTAAAGACAAAGAGAGAATCCTAAAATTAGCAAGAGAAAGCAGTTATTTACTTAGAGGGGAAGTCTCTTAAGACTGTCAGCTGAGCCCTGGCTAGGTAGGTAGCTTAGTTGGTTAGAACATCATCCTGATACACCAAGGTTGTGGGTTTGATCCCCAATCAGGGCACATGCAAGAATGAACCAATGAATGCATAAATAAGCAAATCAACAAATCAATGTGTCTGACTGTCTTGTCTGGCTCTCTCTGCCTCCTCCCTCACTACCTTTTTTTAAAAAAAAGACTGTCAGCTGATTTCTCAACAGAAACTTTGCAGGCCAGAAGGGATTGGCAGGAAATATTCAAAGTGATGAAAGCAATGACATAAAACCAAGATTACTCTACCCATCAAGGCTATAATTTAGAATCAAAGGACACATAAAGAACTTCCCAGACAAGAAAAACTAAAGGAGATTAATCATGACCAAACAGTATTACAAGAAATGTTCAAAAGACTTCTTTAAGAAAAGCAGAAAATACAGAGAATAAGTAGCATAGATGGTAGGTAGAAAATAGACAGGGGGAGGGCAGGAATAGTATGGGAAATGTAGAAGTTAAAGAACTTATGACACATGGACATGAACTAAAGGGGGGGAATGTGGGTGGGAGAGGGTGTTCAGGGTGGAGGGGAATGAAGGGGGGATAATAGGACAACTGTAATAGCATTATCAATAAAATATGTTAAAAAAAAGAAAAGCAGAAGAAAAAAGATAAAGAATATGAATGACAAACTGCAATAACTGCATAACTACATACCTACCCATAATTACTTTAAATGTAAGTGGATTAAATACTATAATCAACAGACATAGGGTGGCTGAATGGATGAGAAAACAAGACCAATACATACGCTGCCTACAAGACACCAACTTCAGATTGAAAGACACACACACAGACTGAAAGTAAAGGAATGGAAAAATATTTCATGCAAATGGAAACAAAAAAGAAAAAGATGGGGTAGCAATACTTCTATCAGACAAAAAAAAGACTTTAAAAACAAAGGCTATGAGAAGAGACAAAAAAGAACCAAGCTATTCCACTTCAGGCTATTTATCAAAGAAATCCAAAACACTAATTCAAAAAAACACATGCATCTCTTTGTTCATTGCAGCATTATTTTTTTTTAAATTTTAAAGATCTTATTTATTTATTTTTAGAGAGAGAGGGAGGGAGGGAGAAAGCGAGGGACAGAAACATCAAAGTGTGGTTGCCTCTCATGCACCCCCTATTGGGGACCTGGCCCACAACTCAGGCATGTGCTCTGACTGGGAATCGAACCAGCAACCCTTTGGTTCGTGGACTGGCACTCAATCCACTGAGTCACACCAGCCAGGGCCAGCATTATTCTGATAACTAAGATATGGAAGCAACCTAAGTGTCCGTCAATTAGCCAATGAAGAAAGATATAATACCTACATAAAATGGAACACTACATTTTTATTACATAAAAAAAGAATGAAATCTTGCCATTTGCAACAGCATGGATGGACCTAGAAGAGTATTGTGCTAAGTGGAACAAGTCAGACAGAGAAAGGCAAATATAAAATCATTTCACTTATATGTGAAAACTACCAAACAAAATACATGAATAAATAAAAAAGAAACAAACTCAGAGATACAGAGAACATCAGATGGTTACCAGATGGAAGAGAGGCAGGAGGATGGGTAAAAAACGAAGGGATTAAGATGTGCAAACTGCCAGTTATAAAAACAGTAACAGGTATATAAAGTACAACATAGGAAACATAGTCAATTATCCTATAGTAACTACATATGGTGTCATATGGGTACTACTATACTTTGCAGGGTGATCACTTTGTAAATTAAATATCTAATTACAGTGTTGTACACCTGAAACTACTATATGTCAACTGCAATTGAAGAAAAAGTATTTTATTTTATTTTTTTAAGAATATACTCTGCTACATTTTTTTTAAAGATTTTATTTATTTATTTTTAGAGAGGGGAAGGGAGAGAGAAGGAGAGAGAGAGAAACATCAATGTGTGGTTGCCTCTCATGTGGTCCCCACTGGGGACCTGGCCCGCAACCCAGGCATGTGCCCTGACTGGGAATTGAACCTGCGATGCTTTGGTTCGCAACCCACGCTCAATCCACTGAGCTACACTAGCCAGGGAATAAAAAAGTATTTTAAAAAAATTGACCACATGCAAAAGGCCACAAACTATGATTCTATTTATATGATGTTCAAGGACAAAATAAAACTATTGAAATCAAAATAGTGGCTACCTCTATGTACATGCAGATAGGATATTTATTTATTAGGAAAGAACATGAGTGTTGCCAAAATGTTCCTATCTTGATTCAGATAATGATCACCCAGATAACAGTTTTCACATGTTAAAATTCATCTAGTTACACACTTGAGGTTTATGTACTTTAATGTATGGATACCTCAAGAGAAAGGTTTTTTTGAGGAGATATAATGGCTAAAGATATTTTAGTTATGACATAAGACATCAATTCAGAGATTCAAGAAACCGTGAACCCCAAACAGGAGAAATATGAACAAAAATGCACCTCAGTAAAACTGCCAAAAACAAAAGCCAAAAAAAATAGTCTTTAAAATAGCCAGCGGAGCCCTGGCTGGTGTGGCTCAGTGGATTGAGCACCAGCCTACGAATCAAAGGGTCACTGGTTGCATTAAGCTTGAACACTCCTTCACAGAAACAATTCAGATGATTCAGAAGGCTTTTAGGGATGATGCAATGAGTACAGCACAAATAAAAGTGTGGCACAAATATGTCAAAGATGGTTGAGATCTGTTGACAGTGATCCATGTTCTGGAAGGCCTGCAACAAGCAGAACACCTGAGAATGCTGAACATGTATGGGCTGCAATGAACAAAGACCAGTAACTGACAGTGTGAGAACTAGAAGCTGATCTGGGGATTTCAAAAAGTACTGTGTCCAAGATTTGCACTCAAGATTTTAGCATGAAGGATGTCATGGCAAAATTTATTCCATGGCTTCTGCTACCAGAGCAGAAGGAACATTGTGCTGCAGTTTCTAATGACTTGATTCAAACTGCTACCAATGAACCAGATTTCCTCTAGAAAGTCATAACCAGAGATGAATCATGGGTCTATCTATGTCTATGATCTGGAAACGAAGGCCCAGTCGTCATATGGAAGTTACCTGGTTCGCCATACCTGAAGAAGGCATGGCAAAGTACAGCAAGATCAAAACCATTTTCATTTTGTTTTTTTTTTGATTGGGAAGGTGTTGTTCATCTGGAGTATGCCTCTCCAGGACATATAATTAAACTGATAAGAACAGATACTACTTGATCTTAGCCAAAAGGCTGAGAAGCGATCCAGGCCATATAATTAATAAGGAGTAACACCTCAATGTTCGTCATCAGTTGAGGGATGATGAAAATGACCACAGCTATCGGAAACTGGAGACAGGCAGATTCATCACCATAATGTGCCCACTCATGCATCACATCTCGTGCAGAGTTTTTTGGTGACACATCAAATCATCCAGGTGACTCGGCCCCACTACAGCCCAGACTTGGCACCCTCTGACTTCTGGCTTTTCCCAAAACTAAAATCACCTTTCAAAGGGAAGAGATTTCAGACCTATGATGAGATTCAGGAAAATACAATGGGGCAGCTGACGGCTATTCCAACAAAGGATTTTGCAGTGTTTTGAACACACTGGGAAGAGATGGTGGCAGAACTATGTGAGGTCCCAAGGTGCCTACTTTGAAGGGGACTGAGGCGTCATTGTCCTATGTACAATGTTTCTTTATCTTCTTCAATAAATGTCTCTATTTTTCATATTACGAGGCTGGATACTTTCTGAACAGACCTCGTAAACTATCTCAAGTACTACACTCACCCTGAGCTATATATACACGGACAGATCCAAAGCAGCATCACAAAGCCTTTTAAAAATGAACTGACATTAGAACTACCATTCACAGAAGGCAAGACAGAACTTATAAACTGAACCTAATCAGATAAATAGACCCCAAATTTTGCAGTAAAATATTCATAATTGCAGGATAAAAGCTAAAGTAGTTGACATGGAAAGAATCAGGAAAATGTGACCAATTCTCAAGAGGAAAGAAAATCAACAAATGCCAACCTCATGATTGCCTCGGTTGGAATTATCAAAAACTTTGAAGTAGTTATTGTAACTATACTGCATGAGGTAAAGTTAAATACTTCTGAAATGAATGAAAACATAGTTCTCAGCAGGAAAATAAAAACTATACAACAGAACCAAATAAAGATTTTACTATAAATTACAGTATAGAATTTGGCACAAAAATAGACAAATACACCAATCTAATGGAACAGAGTTCTGAAAATAACAACACGCGTACTCATATCATTCACTTGATAGACGACAAAGATGGCTTTGCACAACAGCACAGAGAAAGTGACGTTTTCACTAAATTACATAGGAAATGGATATCAATATGAAAACAATACAAAAAATTTACCCTTATCTACAGCAGATACATAAAAGTCTTTTCTAGATAGATTTTATATATAAAAATTAGTGGATATAACAGTAAATTTTCTAGAAAGTATATAAAAATATGCTCATAATTCCAATGTAAGAAAACATTATTTTAAAAACTGAGTCAAGCCCTAGCCAATGTGGCTCAGTGGACTGAGTACCGGCCTATGAGCCAAAAGGTCGCTGGTTCAATTCCCAAACAGGGCACATATGGGAGGCAACCAATCCATGTATCTCTCACACATCAATGTTTCTCTCCCTCTCTTTCTCCCTCCCTTTCCCTCTCTAAAAATAAATAAAATCTTTATTAAAAAATAAAATCTGTAAAACAGCAGAAAAAACAACAACAACAGTAAGAAGGAAAAAAGAACTGCCTAATCTTCAGGGCAAGAAAGAAACATTACTGTTTTCAGGATTTTTTAATTTAAACAACTCAGTCACCTCCCATGGGTCCCATTCTAAAAACCCATATTTACCTGATGACTTGAATCCTCAGTGCTCTGCTTTATGAAGTCTTCTAATTCCTGTTTATCTTTCATTGTCTTCTCTAACTGGTCATTTGCTTGCCTTAGCATCACCTGTAGTTTTTTCACCTATGCAATTTTAAATGCCAATTAGAAGGAAATACCAGAATTCTTGTATAAATTGAAAAAATCCAGAACTCCAAATTTTTTTAAAAGTTAATCTTTCCCCGAAAAACTACATAGATTTGCCAATTCAGAAAAAAAAATGAAATGAATGATCTAATTTGATGACTATATTATGCTTACTGTTAAACCATTTTTCACATATATTATTGCATTTTAAATATCTGCTTGTCCTCCTGGGCCCTCTGGGGTAGCACACTGGCCTCACTGACTCTAGTATATTCTCTGCCTCCAATCTACAATCCATACTAACACCATACATTTTTTTCTAAAACAAAAGTCAAGTCACATTACTATTTCCCTACCTAAAATCCCTAAATGTCTCCTGAAGTCTTTAGGGTAAGATTAAATCCCTTCAATCATTTCCCTCCCTTAGTGATCTCATCATGACCATCCTGTAGTTTCCTCACCCATTACTTTATCACGTGCACACACACACACATTTTGCCCAGCGACATGTACTTTTTATACTTCCTAGAACACATCACTTTCCTTCATAACTCTGTTCTTTTGTACATCTTTTATTTCCTTGTACACCCTTCCCCGCTTCTTTTCCTAATTTTACTCCAGCCTCTAAAAGAAGTTTAGCTCAAGCGTTACTTGCAAGTATTACGCAACTGAGCCCAAAGTTAAGTTAGATGCCCCTGTCCTTCCTCTAGTTCACAGGTAGCAAACACAAGGCCTGTGGGCCGAATCCAGCCCTCCACCTTATTTTATCCTGCCTGGCACCTTGTTTCTACCTGGCAGCAGCACTGAGTTCTCAAACTGTTAAGGAGTAGTTACATTTATACAGTCCTAACATTACATTCGGCCCTTTGAAGGCAACCGCGAGGCTGATGTGGCCCCCAGTGAAAATGAGTTTGATACCCCTGCTCTAGTTCTATGTGTACACCTCAGGAACAAACTATATTGAACTGATGGCTTGGCAAGCAACACTGAAAGCTCTTTATGGGCAGTAATACTGTGTTCTTTCTATATCTGAATACCCAGGATTCAGAAAAATGCCAAGCAGCAGTTGAAGCATGCATATATGCAGGAAATCAATGTCAATGGCATTTGAAAATATTAAAACATCATTCTAATATGCTTAAACTTATTTTGAAGACTAAGGGAACAGTCTTCGTAACAATCAAAGAATGATGAGAAAATAAAAGGAAAAAATGATCTTTTCATTACATATACTTTCACAAGCCTACGCTCACATTCCACATTATTTCCTAAATGTTATCAAGGAGCCCATTATTTGGGACTGTATTTGTAAAAGGTATTTGTCAATTCCAGCATTCTAGATCAACCTAATCTTAATTTCTGTGACCATGTTAATTATCAATTCAACAAATTTATAACAAATAGGCAATAAGCAAGACTCCAAGAACTGATTAATACTCAATTAAGCATTTAATAGTCAACCTCTTATCTCCCTAAATCTCCATATCATAAAGCATTTTCCATGGGTATACACTCATGACACTATCACTTTTAGGTGCTAGGCACAGGGGGAAGGTTGGGAGGGAAGATGCAGCAGTGCTTCTGAAAGAAATGAGCTGACTGTGTGGTGTTGGACAAGCTAATGAAGCAAAGGTACACAAGAGCAGAGGTTCTAGTGAACTCCCACTGGAAATGTAACTGACATTGCATGTACCAGATTATTTCATATTTAACAAGATGGATACACTTCATAAAACAAATTGGAGGGGGGAAAACAATTAATTCTGCACCTTCAATGAAATCTACAACAGTTCACCAATTTGGCATACCCAAAAGAACTCACCTGTTCTCTTGTTTCCACCTCCTGAATCTGAATTCCTTGTAACTGTTTTTCATAATTGGAACACATATCACAACGTCTACCAAGTTTATTTCCAGCATTATGTACCTGAAGGACACCAAAATTATCTCTTATCAGGCAGAGCAAAATAATTCTACATTACATACTTGAGGAACACATGCATAATCTTACCTATGTTACTCAAAGAAGAACATCAAGTAAATAATTTCTTCAGGGACTTTAAGCAAGAAGTTACAATATAGGGTTGGATTCTAAAAGTCAAAAGCTCTAATAGAAGTATGATAGGAAAACAAGGGACACAACTTTACCACCAAGAGACCAAGTGCCACAAAACACCACATTTGAGGAAAGCACAAAGCAAGCAAAAGGTAGTACACCATGGCAGTCACAATTTAAACCCAACCAAGGAAGGGGATGGGAGGAGGAACCAGTGACAATTAACCATTTCACTTGCTCCAATTACAAAGTAGGTATTAAACTATTAAGTAGCACCTCCTCACATGTTAGAGGAGAAGAGTTTCTTTCAGGCTTCATAAGCTGTTCTACTTACAGCTTTTTAAAAGAGAAGTAACCCTGGGTAAAGGAAAGCACTGCAAGTCAAAAAACCTAGATTCTAACCCAGGTTTTGCTGCTAAGTCAAAGGAGAAATTTAAGTGACTCTTTGATCTTTTGAGCTAATTTCTTCATCTGTAAATTGAGGACAATTATGTCCTGACTGCCTCATTATTACCAAGAAGCTCAAAGAGATATGTGAAAGGTCTTTGTAATCTGTGAAGCACTATGCAAGTATATACTTAAGTTTTTATCTCCTACCTTACTTCTGAACTGCAAACACTATTAGGAGGAAAATTAACCTCACTGAAGGCTGCTTTTTTCCTCTTCCATATTTTCCACCCCCTCCTTAAATTCACTCTCAGCATCAACTGCTGACAAGCATTTGCACTTCAGATCTCAAGGGAAGATAAAAAATTAGGAATCTTGGAATACACAGAGGTTACAAAAACTGCAAAGCAAACCAATGCAAACCAAATAGCCTAACTTAGCTATGCTATTCAGGCAGACTGCTCCAATTTCAGAGGTGTGATTTTAGGGTAGAGAAGTTCACACTCAATGCAATTAGATAGGTAGTTCCTTCTCTATCATAATCACCTGAATAACTAGAACAGACTATGACAAGGTTCAGACAATATGAGTTAACACCCACGTGCTAGTAGCATGTGCATGTACCGACTCCAAGGGTTATCTTCTAAATGAACAATAAATCCCAGAGTTACCCAGTATGGCTCAAAGTGCTCAGGAGGAAAAAAGAAAGATAACTCACCTCTTTCTGCAGGAGATTCCATTCTGTCTCACTGACTAAGCGATAGCCACTGGGAGACACATAAGCATTTTCCATACCCTGGGTGACACTGGAAAGGAGAGATGCTGTCTCTTCTTGTTCTGGAGTCATTGCCTTGATTGCTCTTTCCTGGTCTTTGGTTAACATAAACCCACTTGGCATTTGCAGTGATCCAAGGGAGGCGGTATCAAAGTTCTCAGACACTGAATCTGCTCCTACCAGTGGTCCAAAATCTGACTCGTCCAGGTTTCCAGCAGATTTTGCTTTGTAGTTATAGCCTAAAGCTTTGGATTGCAGTGAGCCTGAGGTTCCCAAGCTGTCTGTAGACTGTGCTCTCCTGAGTCCATCTTTAAACATGTCATTGTCCGACTTACTGAATGGATCTCCAGATGGCAACAGTAAATCTGCATCTAAGGAATGGACTGAACCATGGGTACTATCTAAATGCTCCTGAAATGTGAAAATACATATTGTCACATTAGACAATTCTCTGTAGTTTTCAAAAAGGAAAACTACCATGTGTTAAAAGTATTTTGCCACGTTACACATGATAACCATTAGTGTGTTACCTTCATGTATTTGTTGAACAAACATTTATTGTCTTCTATACACTGGGCACTAAACCAGGCACTCAAGATACAACTGTGAGCAATCTCAGACCTCAAGATGCTTATCATTTCATGAAAAAAAAAAAGTAAGGAGGCTATCAGAATATCACATTTTATAAAATGATAGGCTACAACTATGTACTGAATGCTTTGGTAGCTCAAGGAGAGGTATTTAGTCCACATATACGAAGTCAGAGGAGGTTTCCTGAAATTCAGTGCTGAGTACGTTGAATGTGAGATGCCTACTGTATATCCAAGTACAGATGTCCACCCAATAGAGGGACATATAAGTCTTTAGATAGAGATTTGGGAGTAACCATCATATAATGATAATTAAAGTCACAACAGCAAACCAAAAAACCTAAGATTAGTCTGTAGAATGAGAAGAAGGGTCAAGGGAAGAACCCTGAGAAACATATTTTGGGGATGGACAGAGGAAGGAGTAGCCAGAGTGGCAGAATGAAATAAGGGTAGTGTGGTATGCTGGAAACTAAGTTTCAAGCAAGGTATAATTAACACATTAAATGTAGTGCACTAAGTGAATGAAGCCAGGTTACATATATTGCTTGATTCCAAAAATATAAGATGTCCAGGATAGGTAAGTCCATAGAGACCAAAAACAAACCAGTGGCTGCCAGAGGCTAAAAGGAAAAGAGAATGGGATCAATAGATCCTTCTGGGGGATGATGAAAATGTTTTGAAACTAGACAGATGTGACAGTTGCATAACACCGTAAATGTACTAAATGCCACTGCACTGTACTTTTTTCCTTTTAAAAAATTTCTCTACCACCACACTATAAATGGTTAATTTTAAATTATGTGAATTTCACCACCATTTAAAGAAAAAAGATGGTGCAACACATTCCCAAAATCTAAAAGCATACCAGTGCCATCATGTGATGGAGTTACACAGCTAGTGGGATCAGAAAACAAGGAAAATGCAGCATGTTTTTTTTGAAACTAAATACACCGAACTTAAAGTACTACCCTTCATTTTAAGATAATAGTCTTTCTACTTTTTGTGGTTAAATGCCTTCCCTTTTACGAACTAGAAAAGACTGTGGAATAAAAATTGTTTAAAATGTTTAAAAATATCCTTACATCCTTACTTGGTATTATAATAAAAAGCTGACAACTTTTAATGTTAATTTCTCCACTTCTTTCTTTTTAAAGATTTTTTCATCTGTGAAATTCAGATGATGAAGGAACACAAACCTAGTATATTTAAACTAGCTATGGCAAAGGTCCCAAAGAAGTATCCTAATAAAAACTGGGAACCCATTCTGTGAACTTATAAAGGAGCCTAACAGCTAATACTATCATACACAATGCTGCTGTAACACAAAGAGAAGGGGACAAGGGCAGAAAAGTTCTGATGGCAATTTAAAAACACCAGACTATTATGATGTAACAGCATAAGGAATACTTCTACAGGAACTGTAAACTGTTATGTTTCCAAAAGATGATTCAACAGTATATTCTAACACCTTAAAAAGGTTTGTATCCTCAAACACAGCATTTCTTTTCCCAAGAACTTATACTAATGAAGTAATCAGATTAAGTCCATAATGATTTTTGTACAAGAATTATATATAACAGCATGACATTACTTATTGCATGAAAAATTTTATACTAATAAAAATTTGACTATATATATAACACTAATGTGTAAACAGTGTGTTTGTACTTTCTATATCGCAATATTTTTGACATTGTGGGACCATGCTGGCCAGGGAGAGATTGCCCCTCCCAAGCCAACTAATACCTAGAATAAACAACTTGCCTACGAACATGCCTTTTATATACAAATCAACCAATCCTGAGTCCATACCCCCAACCAATTCCTTTACCTAACTCTTACACACCAAGCCAGTATTTACCCTACCCCAAAGCCCAATGAAATTATTCAAACTCACCAGTTTTATACTGTTTACCCTACCCTGCCTTCTGATTTCCTCAAAAACCCCAATAATGGCTACAATCCATGCTTTTCCCCTTGCTCCTGTTCTGCCTCATGACCAACCCTGGTTCTTCTCCAGGTGGCTCTGCATGGTATGGCATGACTCTCATTCCTAAGAGGACTGTGAATAACATTAAACTTTTCTTTCACTGAAATTGACCTCTCCATGTCGTCACTCAGGCACCTTGACAAATCAAAACATGGGCACAAATCAGTAAGTAGGAGATTAAGGAATTATGGTACATTTACATGCTGAAATACGCCAGCCACAATAATCATTTTGGGGGAAAACATTTACTGATGTGTCAAAACCTTTAAAGACAGATTTAAGTGGGGAAAAAATGAGATATAAAACATTATGCAGAGTTACAATTGGGTTATATTGAAAAAGTACAAATAGAAACATATGTATGTTAACTTTGGAAATAAAAATAAAGAAGAGAAGAAGAGGTACATACCAAAATATTTCTGGCAGTTATTTCTGAGCAATAGAATTACCTACCAGTTATTTTTATTTTATTTACCATCCTATATTTTCCAAATTTTCCATAATGAACATGTATTACCTATGTAGTGCAAAAAGCATCTTCTAAGCATCAGGTTAAAGAAGATATGAGGTCTTACAAATTTAAATGTTTTTATCAACAAATCTAAGTTTCCAAAGCATTCTATATTAACTTTAAACTGACAAACTAAATTGTTATAATTGTTAACACAAAATAAATGTGCCAAATATCAGATCTGAAAGTCTAAAAGATATTTTGAATGTTAGGAAATAATGTTATGTACAATATATCATAGATCTGTTAAGACAGAATCAAAAATAAGAAAAAGGCTTCACTGCAAATTACAAAAAATCTCCCTTTCCTATTTTCCTGCTAAAATACTTTTGGAAAAGTTTGAAACTTTTTCAAACATTCCTGGACACAGGACTCTGCATGACAAACACACAAAAAAACACACATAATATTTGGCAGTACCAAAAGTTGAGATAGTCTCCTGGGAATCTAATTATTAAAATAAAATACACAGAGAATCAGGCCAAGTGGTTCTCATTGTATGATCCAAAACAAAGAATGCAGAAAAAGAACTACATCATACTTTTCAGTGTCCCTAGGATTTTTTAACCTTCTTTTTAATGTCAAACAACTCATAAACATACAAATATAAGCTACTAGGAATATTGTACATGGCTCAGAGTAAATCTGCTAACAAAATAGAAACATGATTTCTCTGAAAGTGGGTAAGACCTTAACCAATTTAACTGAAACGGATTTACCAGGCCGAGAAAGGAGATAGGGGTAGGAGAGTGAGTATGAAGTTCTAAATAGCAGGGACAGTATAAACAAGACATATGAGCAATGACAGTAAATAGAAAGGTCTGGCTGTGATGAAATGGACAGCACAGTAAGGCTGGATGGGTCTTTGAGCTGTGAAGGCCCTTGTATGCCAAGTTAGGGACCCTTTTCAGTTTTTATCCTAAAGGCAAGGTAAGAGAAGCATTTCCATAACTGAAGAAGAGATACCAACATGAATCTTGAAGAATAATTAGAAGGATTTCAATGCTCAGAAAGGCAGAGGGAAATAAGCTTTCCAGGTGAAGAAACCAACATGCAAGATGGGAAGTGTAGTACAAGACAACCAATAACACTAAAACAGAGTGCATATTATGAGTGGTCTGGGTGAGGAATTTGTACTTAATTATGTCAGCAATGAGAGTCAGTGTTTGAGCAGGGGAGTGGCCTGACTGCAGACACACTTAAGAAAAATAAATCTGAAAGTAGCACTGAGGGTGCAGTGGAGTGGGACAGGCTGAAGACAGGAAACCTAGTGAGGAGGCCCTTGCCACATAGTGGATTAGTGGTGATGAAGCCATAGGAGCACCACTGTACACTTTCCACCTCCAGGTCTCTCTACTCTCTCCATTCCCAATACCTGAAATGTTCTACCCTACCCCATCACAATCTGCCCAACCTCGCCCACTATTCTCAGGGCTTAAGACCTAATACTAGTTAATACTTAATATATGGTATAGAGAGTTAAATGTTTCAATATTTTAGATAATCTCTTTTAAACAAAAAGCTCAAAGTATTATCAACATTATGCATCTAAAAGAAGACTTTGCAGATATTAAAGATTTCTTCTAATGTTTTACTTTTGGAACCACTGGATAAAATAACACTGAATTGTTTCAGAGACTATGAGAGAAATTACATGTTTCAAATAGTATTGCTTATAATACCATAAAAATGACTGCAAGTAAATATCATTTTCTCTAATTTTCTGAAAATAGCCATACACTTACCATATGAACAATGCTATTGATTAATGTATGAAAAGCTAAGATAGTACACAATTATTTTAATTACAGATTCACTATACCTCTTCATTTGATAACTGGGCTGAAGATTCTTCATGAGTTAAAGCACACACTACTGGTATTTTCACTTCTTCCTCAACATCTGTTTTTTTGTGGTCCTTTCTCTTATTAAGTCTTTGCTGTTCATCTTCCTCCTAAATGTTAGGAAGAAAAAATATGTTACACAAGTAATCTACATTTAATGATTCATGTAGTTCTAACCACTTAAAACAAACAAAAAAGAAACAGGAACTGTATGATGAGAGAAAACTGGAAACTTAAGTTTATTTGTTTTATAATCACATGTGAGGGCATCTGGTCATAACAAAATGTTTTAATACTATAGACACAA
Source organism: Trachops cirrhosus (assembly GCA_028533065.1). Classification (NCBI taxonomy): domain Eukaryota; kingdom Metazoa; phylum Chordata; class Mammalia; order Chiroptera; family Phyllostomidae; genus Trachops; species Trachops cirrhosus. Next base: position 64,377,047 of record CM052545.1, on the reverse strand, counting down.
AGTACGAACCCTAGTAAAAGAAGAAATCAGGAAATAGCTTCCAGAAAGTACATAAGGTGAAAGGCAAACAAAAGAAAGCAAACCACCTCCTCTTCTTCAAATGATCCAAGAAAGAAACTTATGTAGAATATTTCTTCAGATTATTGTAGAAAACTAATAGGAAAAAGTTATTATTCATCCACTAGAAAGATATACAAATTTATATGAAATACAAAAGGGATGATGGAAGTTGATGCAATCATTCACTTAACAAGATGAGTACCTTTAATGCCTAGTGGCAAAAGACAAACACACAATTACAATACTATTGAAGAATGCTTTTTTAAAATGACTGATTTCACTGATGAGAAATGACTGATGAGAAAACAAGAAAAGGGGACCCCCTGAAGGTAACATTTTAGCTGATCTTGAAGAATGAGTAAGGTAAGTTTGCCAGTTTTGTGAGAGGAGACAAGCAAGGGTTCCAGGGAGAAAGGAAACAGGTGCAAACCACAGGGGCACAGGCAGCCATCTGACAGAATACTGAGTAATTTTTTTTTAAGATTTTATTTATTTATTTTTTAGAGAGAGGGGAAGGGAAGGAGAAAGAAAGGGAAACATCAATGTGTGGTTGCCCCTCACGTGCCCCCAACTGGGGACCTGGCCTGCTATCCAGGCATGTGCCCTGACTGGGAATCGAACCATTCGAACCCTTTGGTTCGCAGGCCTGTGCTCAATCCACTGAACTACACCAGCCAGGGTGGAATATTGAATAATTTGATGTGACTGAAAACAGCACAGGCACATCAGAAGTGAGGTATACAGAAGGAGGGTGGTGATTAAGTGCCTAGACTCTGGAATCAGAGACTGGCTCAAACCTCAGTTCTTCCATTAGCTCCTACTTCATTTGGATAGTATTATTGGGGGGTTTTGGTAATTTTTTAAAATGTCAGAGACAATGATTTGTTGTTCCACTTATTAATCCATTCATTGATTGATCCCTGTATGTGTCCTGACCAGGGATCAAACCCACAACCTTGGCATATCAAGACAATACTCTAACCAACTGAGCTACCCAGCCAGGACAAAGTTCGATAAATTTTAATAAAGGCTTTAAATGACCAGTTATAGAAATTAAGACTGTTTTAATGGACAGCAGGAAGGACATGATTAAATCTGTACTTTAGAATCTGAATCTTTAAGGTGACTATGTCCACACACAAGATGAATGAGTTAGAATTAAGAAACAGAAAATTAGCCCTGGTTGGTGTGGCTCACCAACCTGGATTGAGCACCAACCTGCAAACCAAAGGGCAGCTGGTTCAATTCCCAGTCAGGGCACATGCCTGGGTTGCTGGCCAGGTCCCCAGTTGGGGGCACATGAGAGGCAACCACACATTGATGTTTCTCTCCCTCTCTTTCTCCTTTCCTTCCCCTCTCTCTAAAATAGATATCTAGATAGACAGACAGACAGACAGATAGATAGATAGATAGACAGACAGACAGAAAGAAAATTAAAAAGGAAGAAACTTCTGAAAAACAAATCTAATCTAAGTCATCTAAAGTCATCTAGGTAATCTACAATATTTCTAATACCTAAAAAAGCTCTTACATAGCTATCCTAGGCAAATAATTGTACATATATACAACATAGTATGGGACATCAGCTGCAACAACTGTTTAAAGTGACACAAAAGGAAGCCATTCAGATGCCCACTACAAGGAGGATTATAAGTCAATTAGGGCACATCCATGCTACCAGCTAAAAACAGAGAGATCTCTGATGTGAAAATATATCCAAGATAATGCCATGAGAAAAATAAGTTATAAATACTTAAACTATGATAACAGTTAAGAAAAAACTGAAAAAAAAAATTCCTAAAAGAACACCAATAAATACAAAGAAATGGTCTGGAAGACTACCTTCCAAACTGACTACTCCTGACTTAAAAAGTGGTTACTTCTGGTTACTTCTGGGAAAGAGGTGTGGGAGGTATCAAGAGGCATCTTTTTCACTTTATATTTATAACTTTACCTTGTACTTAAAAAAACAAAATATTAACAAGGATGTATCTGTATATTACTCAAGTGATTTAAATAATGTTTTAAATCACATGAGGCAAACAGAACCTTGGATATACAACACTCTAGACCCCTGCCTTTACCTATTACTCAACCTCTCGATCCCCACCCTGTCACCTTCTAATAAAGCTTTTAGACCAATGCCATGGAAGACCTGGCCTGGATTAACACACTTCAAGAGCCCTAGGGGAACTGGACAGAATTACAGAGAAAATATTTCTCAGAAATATGCACTGTTGCACCCTGCAGTCTCTGAAGCAGATCACTTCTAAATGGTTTTTACCTCCAAGCAAGGCCATTTCTAAACTGAAAAACAAAATCCCTCAAATGCAGCTAGGATGTTTTTGGAAATGTCATACAGCACCTCATTTCAGGCTTTAGTCAACCTCTAGTATGCATAAAGTAATGCAGTCACACATCTGTGGGTGGGTTAAGGTGCACAATTAAAAAAGTAAGCCAATTCCTACAAAAATGCTATTCACCTGATCTTTCTTTTTCAGTTCTTCAACTTGTCGGAGCTGCTCTGAAGTTAGCACAATCTCCATTCGCTGCATGTCTCTCATTAGCAAACGCTGAGATTCCAGAAACTGGTCATTGGCTTTCTGCCACGTATGTTTTAACTGGTTGTGTTGTTGTCGCTCTTGCTCCAAGAGATGGCACACTGTAAGAATCCCCCAATCGAAAACACTGAATTTTAATAGTAGGCAATACAGTATTTCCCAAATTTCTTTCACACAAAAAAAAATTCTTTCCATAATGTCACTCACATAAGTGTTCTAGAGAATACATTTTGGGAAACATTGCTCTAAAGGCCAAAGGTATAGTAAGCATGCCTAACTCTCTTTAATACAGTCTGATACATCTGTTATCCAGAAATCCTTGAGCCCATTTAATTCTGACCTCTAAGGATAAATCAAACAATAATTGTAAATACTTATGTTTATTGATACTCATTGGCTCAACCATCTTCTATGGAAAAAAGAGTAGGTAGTTATCATCCTCTACGTCCACCTACTCAGCTACCCAAGCCAGAAACTCAAGAGACAACTCATATTTCTTACTTTTTCCTCACCCAACACATTCATAAGCCTACTAATATGACAGAAGTCTACTAATGCTACCTCCTGTGCATTATGGCACAGCCATCTTCTGCTTTAGATCAGCCCTGGTAATTTAGACAACTACAACAGTAGTCCCTTTGCTATTCTTCCTGCCCTTAGTCTTGCCCTCTCTATTCTATCCTCCACCCTGCTATTAAAATGAACTTTCCAAGATGCAAAATTAGTATTATTACTCACTAGTTTAAAACTCTTCAGAGAAGCCAAACACAAAGGCCACATATTGTATAATCCTATTTACAAGGAAACCCAGAATAGGCAAATGTACAGAAACAAAAGGTAGGTTAGTACTGCCAGGGACTGGAATGGAGGAGAGAACAGGGATGTTTGGCAATGGGTACATAATTTCTTTTTGGAATAATAAAATGTCCTGAAATTAGAATATATTCAAAACCACTGAATTTACACTTTAAAAGAGTGAACTTCATGGCATGTGAATTATATCTCAATAAAGTTATTTAAGAAAAAAGATTTTTAAACCCTCAGACACTCCTTAATGCCCACAGGATAAAATCCAAAATCCTTAGCACAAGGTCTCTGTGATCTGGCCCATGTCTACCTCTCCTGTTTCACATTTTGCACCACTGCCTTCTGTATCCTAATTCTGATGAACTACACTTCTTTCACTTCCTTACCTTGTTATGCCACATGCACATGGCCTTGAATGTAATGCTCAGCTTTGAAAAATACCTACCTATCTTTCAAAACTCCACTTCAAGAACAACTTTTTTGAAGAAGCCCATCTGTGGCACTGCTGCCTCCTCATACACTTCCATCCAATCCTAGCACCACTGATACCCAACTGCACTAACTTGGCTGCATATCTAGTTTTACCAATTAAAGCTATCATTACACTGCTGCTTAATCTTTATCTGTCTTCTTTCATTCAAATGCTATTTTTTGGTATGAGTGTTTCAGTATGGAAATTCCTTTATCCCAGTACTCATCTGAGTGAAACTTCTCAAATACTTTTCCAGACATATTAGGAAGGTTTGGCAGTCTTACACTATCACTATTTCTGGAAGGGTTGGGGCACATAGCTTAACCATAAAATTTTTTTATGCCCTTTCAGAGTTTGGGGTTTTTTTCACAGCAGCACATCTGAAAAATGTTTCCTGAAAGCCAAAGGCTCACTCAAACTTTGTGTTATTCTCATAACATTTTATGAAATAATTCTGTACACTTATGTAATTTCACTATTTTGGGGGGAAAGAACTCACAAACCTAATTTACAGAAGAGCTACATTTTCCACAGTATTTGATATACTCAAAAGTATTCACTGTAAGACTCTATCACCACAGTCCTAAAATGCATATTAAAATACATTACTAGCAAAACCTGCAACAAGTATAAGATTTCAAAGGAGCCCATGCATTTGGAAGAAGAAAAAAATTAGATCTTTACTTTCACTAAGCACTAACTGAAATTTATCATTTACTTCAATTATGAAGTGTAGGTAACCAATCACAGTTAAGTACGATAATCCCTATGATGTGCTCACTAACAGAAGCCACAGATATCTTAATATCGATACTTATGCTCATCACTAGTTCAAAATTACAAGTTATCAAACCTGCTACTAGACCTTGTTATTTAATGCATTACTGAAATAGCACATTTATTACTATACCACAAGTTTACAGTTATTTATATTTTGATAACTTTAAAAAATGTAATTGGTTTCTTTTGTAACATCACGTATTTTATGAATTAAAAACATTATTCTGAAAGGGCTTCACAAAACTGCCAAGAGTCCGTGACACAAAAAAGTTAAGAACCCCAGGTATATAGGAATTACTAGAAGAATTCAATACAAAAGTATATTTTTATTTTAATGAGGAAAAATGAGCCTTCTTCCCCATTCCTGGGAAAACACAGTCAATTTCTGCATCACTCTGCTACCAGACTAGTGAAATCAAAATTGTTTCTTATAGCTCTGGCTGGTGTGGCTCAGTGGATTGAGCGCGGTCCTGTGAACCAAAGGGTCACTGGTTTGATTCCCAGTCAGGGCACATGCCTGGGCTTCAGGCCAGGTCCCCAGTAGGGGGTGTATGAGAGGCAAACACACAATGATGTTTCTCTACCACTCCTCCCTCCCTTCCCCTCTGTCTAAAAATAAATTAATTTAAAAATAAAAACAACTGTCCCTTATAAACAGGAACGTTATTTAAGGATACCAGAATATATTATTTGTCCTCTCTGTCCCATATGCACTTTTGCTAATCCACCTCCATCAAAATGAGCTGAGGGCAAAAATGGTCTATGCAGAAATTCCTAGCTCTATTATCTTTTGGTCAAGAACTGATGCCCTGTGAAGTTATTACTGGCGTCCTGGAAGAAAGAGAAGTCACTACTGGAAGAAAGAAAAGATACTACTAAGTATCTTTAGTAGACATCACATCTCCAGATATTCATGGGAATATTCAAACTAAGTGTGAAGCTTAAATTAAATCACTAATATATTGGATTGGTATTTTAAGATTGATTATTATTTTGTTAATTAATATCATAGTTCTCTTAGAGACTAAGATAAAAAATATACAGAATACATATTTACCTTCATGCAATTCTTTCCGCAGTTTCTCAGCATCTTCCTGTAAAACAGATTTCTGAGTATTCAAAACAGCTACATACATCTCTAGGTCAGTCCTACAAGATTTCTCAGCCTCCAGATAATGATTCAGTTCTTTAACCTGAAACAAGACACAATTCTATTAAACTAAAATTTACATACTTAGTATGGAAAACTTAAAAAATAACTAATTAATAGTAGACATTATAATCATATCATGAGTAAATATACAACTGAGATTACACATAACAATTCTGTATACTTTTCAAAAAGGTAGTTCCAATTTATATTCCCATGTGCTCATTTTATCACATACTCAGAAACACCAAAGTGTTTTTATTTTAAACAGTAGTTGCTGTCTAAAGATAAAAACAGTACCATACTCTTATAAGTTTGTTTCTTTTTATTTCTAATGAGGTAATTCCAAGTGCCTTAAATTTAGAAAAAGGAAACATTTTCACAGATACATGCATTTATGGAAGGAAAAAAGAGGAAGTCACAATGAAAAAAATAACTGGTGTCATACTGTACAAAACACAAACTTGAAGGCAAATGCAGAATACTTTTTAAAATCACATCTTTTAAAAACTACTTTATTTATGCTGATCAACAGAATACAAATATAAACAATTTAGTATAAATCTGAAATAGTTACAACCAAAATAAAATACAATCTTGCCCTAGAAAGTGATGATAGAACTATTTGTTTCATACTGTCTTAAAATTGTCCATCCAATGGTTATTTAGTTAACTTACAACTTTTTCAAATGGTTATGTCTAATTTAATCTTCAAGGTCATTTTCATGCCTTTTATCTTCCCACTTTTTCAAACATGAAATAGGTGAAACATGAAATAGCTGACTAATCTTAACTTCACCCCTAGTCTATTGTTAATACAATAGAGTAGTACTGGTCACAGACTAAAATAATTATTTAAAGCTGCCATTTGCTTCACTGTAGGTTTTCGGCAGATCAAAAAGATACTAACCATCCAGTGTGGCTCAGTTGGTTGGAGCATCGTCCCATAAACCAAAAGATCATGGGCACATACCCTGGGTTGTGAAGTCGGTCCCTGGTCGGGGCATGTACAAGAGGCAACCGACCAATGCTTCTTTTTCACATCAATGTTTCCCTCACTTTCTCTCTCCCTCCCTTCCCATCTCTCTAAGATCAATAGGCATGTGTTTGGATGAGAATAAAAAAAAAAAAAAAGATACTAACCAAGCATGACAAAGTGCTGGCTGTTGTGAGGCATTTTCCCTATGACCTGGAGAGGGTGATAATTCAGTTGATGGTAAGAGTCAATATGACAGATATATAATGGTGGCAATATAACCACTAACTCTATCAGTTATTACTTCTTAGAACAAATATTTGACTCAATAATTAATAATTTCTAACATTCAAAAGCTATTGAGCAGAACTCTGGCAAAATGGTGGCACAGTATGTGAATTCCCTTGAATTCCACACATCCTAACAACAGAACTACTAAAAAAACAAAACCAAAAACACATGGATAGCTACAAAAAACAAAAGAAAAAACAACAAGTGATAAACAGAAGGTGGGGACAAACCACTGGAAATTACCTACATGGACTTAAGCAAAATCAGTGTCTATGCAGAAGAAACTAACAGAAAGCAACAAGGGTCCCCGAGAACCCCAAAACAGTCAACTGGGGCTCTAACTTGACAAGAGCAGCCGGAACTGGGAAGACTTTCACACACTCCAGTAGTTGGTGAACACTACAAATTTGTACTGTTAACACATAATCTGGTTAGGGTAAAATGGTATCCCATTTTCACTTACAGTTCCCTGATTTCTAGTGAGGTTCAGTATCTTTTCACATTCCTTGGCTATTGTGATTTTCTCTTCGTGAATTGCTTGCTCATGTTCTTGTTTCTCTACCAGGCCATTTGTCACTTACAAACTAGGCAATTTTTATTAATTTCAGATACTAATTTTTTGTTAGGTATTTGAGGTACAGACAGATATCTTCTAATAGTCTATAGCTCTTCACTTTTATGTGAGATTTCTTTTAATAGGGAAGTTTTATATTCTCAGGTAGGCAAATTGTCAATCTTTTCATTTATAGTCAATATTATTGTCTGATTTCGAATGTTTTTGTACCTCAGGTAACATTTTCTTTTATTAACATCTAAAAGTTTCAAAAATTTGCTTTTCACTCTTATGGTTTTTCATTCATTAAAATTAGTATTTGTAAAGTGTGAGATAGAAAAGCTAATTTCACCTAATCCCACATTTATAATTAATTATTTTTAAAAGCCTTTTTAAATAATCCTTTCGTTCCCTACTCATTAGTAATGCCTCCTGTCATATACCAAATTTTCATACATGGTTCTATTTCTGGGCATTCTAGTCTGTTTCACTAGTCCATTTGCTTATCCCTAAACTAATATCAAACTATCTTAATTACGGTAGTTTTTTTATAAAGTATCTGGTAGGTAAGACAAGTCTCCTCACCTTCCTTCTTAAAATTTTTGCCAGATATATTTCAGATCCTTTGCTTGTCTACATGAATTCTAGAATCTATTTATCAAGTTCCTTATTGAATTTTTGAGTAAAATACTGAATTTCAGATTAATTTGGAGATATACTGCCTGCTTTGTTGTTGCTGTTCTTGTTGTTGGAAGGTAGTTTTCTTTACTTGCAGCAAGTAAAGAGACAGAAGATTCATCTTCAAAGTTTTGTTTTCCTTCTAGCCATTGGCTACATGATGATTTCTTCTTTACAGTTGTCTACATTTATCCACTGAGTTCCTATCAAGCTCATCCTGTTTACAGCTGCATCTGCAAAATACTCCATGGTATCCAGGTTCCTTCACCACTGCCAAGCTCCTAAGTATACTGCCAGCTTTATAATACATTATCTTTTCATTAAGGAATACACATGTATTCAGACCTTCATTTTTAATACAACAGTACACTTATAGCTGTGAATACACAGAACAGTTTTTTCTTGTATTATAATTCATTAATTATTGTATTATTTTCCACACAAACAACTGTAAACTACTTTTGCCTTACCCTGTATATTTCATAAAGATCATGCCAATTTTTTGATGTATTCTAGGTAAATTATATGAAGTAGTCCCCCCTTATCTGTGGGGGATACATCCCAAGACCCCTAGTGGATGCCTGAAACCAAGGATAGTACCAAACCATACACATACCACATTTTTTTTGCTATAGTAAAAAATATAGTATCATTAGAGTAAAACGGTATCCCTAAAGTGTATGGTAAAGTGTATGTATACACTTTATGGCTTTTGTTTGGCATATCCAAATTGCTAAGCATCACTACTCTTTTACTTTAGGGCCATTATTAAGTACAATGAAGGTTACTTGAACATAAGCACTGTAATACCGCAATGTGATACTGATAACAGAGATGGCTACTAAGTGACTAACAGGCAGGTCCGGCATGGATATGCTGCACAAAGGGACGAGTCATATCCAGAACAGGACGGAGCAGGAAGACATAAGATTTCATCGCCTCAGAACAGCAAACAATTTAAAGCTTATCAATTTTTTATTTTTGAAATTTTCCACTTAATATTTCTGGGTTGCAGTTGACTTTGGATAACTAAAACCTCAGAAAGTGAACCTGCAGATAAGGGAGACTACTATAGGTATTTTTTTGTTTTTTTCTTCTATTGTGAATGGATCTTTTTTCCCCATCCATTACATTATTTATTTTGCTTTTACTGGGATACAGAAACATTATTATTTTTGTATGTTGATCTTGTTGGAACAACTTTTCTAAACTCTTATTAGTTCTAATAACCTGTTTGTACATTCTCTTGCTTTTCTATATAACGATCAAATCAGTTTCATCATTTTCTTTCCAGTTCTCATGCCTCATTTCTTTTTTTTTTTTTTTGATTTTATTTATTTATCTTCAGAGGGGAAGGGAAGGAGAGAGGGAGAGAAATATCAATGTATGGTTGCTTCCTGTGCATTCCCTGCTGGGAACTGGCCTGCAACCCAGGAATGTGCCCTGACCAGGAATCGAACCGTGATCTCTTGGTTCACAGGCCCGCGCTTAATCCACTAAGCTACACCACCCAGGGCTCATGCCTCATTTCTTTATCTTGTCTAGCTGCATTGTCTGAACAAAATCACTGAGCATGGGTCTCCTAATATTGTTCCTGTACTTAATGGTGCAGGGCTGCTAAACATTCATCATTAATTATGATGTTTAATGAAGGCTTGATAAATAGCCCTTTACTAAGTTATTGGTGTTTATCAAATGCCTTTCTGAATCTAAAATATACTGCTCTTTTCCTACAATCTTTTTATGTGGTACATAATAATAATAATGGGTTTTCTGGTGATACACCATCCTTAAATTCCTGGGAATACACTTCACTGGGTCATGATGTCTTTTTTTTTTTAAACTACACTGTTGAAAATTTTTTTTCTGTATTCCTAAATGAGATTATCTACAATTTTCTTTTTTTATACTACCTTTCTGTGGATATGTGTGTGCTCATTTGTAATGAAGTTATACAAGTCACTAAAATGACTTGGAGAGCTCTCACTCTTTTTCTATTGTCTAACACATTTTATAAAATATATGGATTATCTCTTTCCAGAAGGCTTGGAAAAACTTGCCTGCAAAACAAGTTGAATCCAATGTCTTTTGGAAGAGAGGAAACAGGAGAAAGAAAATTTTTTACTATAAATTCATTTCTTTAATAATTACTGTCTGCTTTTGCTTCCCTATTTTATCTTGAGACAATTTTGACTATCTTTAATGAGAAACTTTTTCATCAAATTTATTTAATTTCAAATTTATTTAATTTCAAATTTATTTGTGTGACACTGTTCATAGTATTTATTATTTTTAATCTCTACGGATTTGTACTTATGTCCCCTTTATTTCTAATAATTTGAGTATTTTTTTCTTTTCTCCTGATTATCTTATTGGAGGTTTATCTATCTTATTATTTTTTTCCATTTTTTCATTATATTCCCTTTCTCATGTTTTCTTTGGCCTTTCTATTTCACTAACATCAGCTCTTATATGTATTATTTTCATCCAATCATATTGCTTATATTATTCTGTTCTTTAAATTCTTGAGTAAAAATATTCAAATCACTCATAATATTTTATAATTCCTTTTTCCATATAAGTTAATTTTTTCATCTTCAGTTCATTTTAGCTATCATTTTATGTAAATAATTTAATAAACTGTGGTCAGAGATTCTAGTCTGTATAACATCAATTCTTTGAAATTTGTTGGCACCTCCTTTGTGAACTTATGAAAAGTATAATATATCTAAAAACAGTAATACTTGATTCTATGCACTATCCTAAGCACTTTGATGTGTGAACTTATAATCCTCATAACAGCCTTATGAGACAGGCTATATTATTACCCCCATTTTACAACTGAGAAAACTAAAATACAGTAAGGTTATTTTCCCAAAGTCACCCAACCAATTAATGCTGAGCTCTTACCTACTGTGTTTTACTAAAGTATAAAAAATAGTCTCTTCTTTGGGTACAGAGTTCTATGTGTCTGATAGCTAAATTAATCACGTTGCTCAAAACTCCTACATCCCTACTAAGTTTTTTTGCTTGCACTATCACTTGCTAACAATCAGTTTAAATATCTTATTATAATTGGGAAATGTCAATTTCTCATTGTCACTTTTTGCTTTACATATTTCAAGACTATGTAAGGTGGATTTAAGTTCACGACTATCTTTTCTTTTTGATGGATTATTTATTGATAGTCCTTTTTTATCTCCATTAATTCTTTTCCCCTACACCTACTTGTTTCATATTACAATTGCTATATCAACTTTCTTTCAGTTAGACTTTACTTAGCATATCTTTAAATATCCCTTTATTTCCAATCTTACCTTGTAGGTTTATTTTAGCTGTATCTCTTATAAGAAATTTAAAGTTAGATTTTTAACATACAAGCTCTTTTAGGTGATTATCAGTTTACTTTACTAGGATTATTGATACATTCCCTTTTCTACATTTCTACATTCCTATGTTGTGTTTCTGTTGACAATCTCTTTTCTTATTGTTTCCTTCCTACTTTCTTTTAACTAGTTGTTAAAATTTTTGATACTCCCTTTGTATTTCTTCTATTGTCTCTTTATGGCCAACAAATCCAGCCATAATATAACTATATCATCTCTAAAAAAATCAATTACTGGCTGGTTTCAACCAGCTTATTTTCCTTAATAAGAAAATGAATTAGACTGGGTCTCATTATGATAAGAAAACAAACACTAACTCTGTAATAAAGCAGCACTTGCATCACTATTGTGATTGTTTATAATACCACAGGGACAAAATCATCTCCCAGGATTCTTTTTCTTTTTTCTTTTTGTGTTTTAAACAAAGCAAGATTCCTAAGATGCATAGTCTAAATTACAGTTTTTACCTCCTTAGTGATTCTAACTTTTGCTCATTGCATTAGGGCAGAATCTTGGGTTTTAAGCAAACGAATTATAATGGTTCACAACCTTTGAGGCTTCCAGCTCTTTCACCTTGTCTTCAGCTTCTGTCAGTTTATCTTTCAAAGCTGCAATTTCCTTCTCCATGGGCATCACAACAGACCGAAGTTTTTCAGCATCCTCTTGGGCCTACAGTTAAAAAGAATTAAATACTATAACTTAATGATTTATTGCTTTTTCTAAGAAACTTTGATCCATCCAGTTATTAAAAATTAGTATAATAAATAAGTCTACCAGGCACTCACAAAACAGAACCATGTCTAACTTTTAAATGTTGAATTGCTTTGGCCCTGAGTGCTGTGGCCCAGTGGGCTGGGTGTCCTACTGCAAACCAAAAGGCTGTCCATTCAATTCCCAGTCAGGGCACCTGCCTGGATTGCAGGCCAGGTCCCCAGATGGGGGCATGAGAGAGACAACCAATCGACATTTTTCTCCCTCTCTTTCTCCCTCCCTTACCCTCTCTCTAAAAATAAATTTAAAATCTTTAAAAATAAATAAATAAATGTTGCATTACTTTGAATGTCAAGCCATAATCATAGTTTTTGCATATATTCCATTTAGAATTTGGAAGTAGGAAAATAAATTCACTATGACAATTCTGATTTTGTAATTAATTAACTGACTTGCAAAGTACCTTATGTATAAAGGGAAATACACATAATATTTTTTTATAATCCTGGTTACTAAATTAATTAAACCATAATTTCTTATGACTACTAAAAAGACTTTTTTAAACATTAGGAAATATAAAAATATGTTTTCTAAAATGTGACAAAATTATGTTGCTATAAAAAAGCTATCATCCATAGGGGTGGGCTAGGGTGGGAGTGAAAGGCAGAAAACTGTACTTGAACAATTAAAATAAAAATATAAATAAATAAATAAATAATTTTTTAGAAAGCTATCATCCAGTTATTTAAACAGTGCTTTAAATATCATTTTACTTTTGATATGTAAATGACACAAACCCAAAGAACGACCTCTAAAAATGTATTGTTTTTCATCCTTCATTCTCAAAAACATGGATTAAAAGAAAACAACATCCATAAACTAGTAAACTGGTGAGAAACTTAATTTTGTCTGTGTGTGTGCGTACATTTGTACAATGTTAAAAATAGGAAAAACTGAGTGTAGAGTATAGGGGAACTCTGTATTACCATCACAAGTTTTCTGTAAATCAAAAAGAGTTCTAAAAAATAAAGTTTAGTTTTAAAAATAAATTTTAAAAATGAAAAAAGTGGCAGATTGTGGGAATCATGAATATGGATATGAATACATTAAAAGGAAAAAACAACTACCCTCATATGGATGGGTAGTTGGGGCTAGGGCTAGGAATAAAATTTCCAATGATAGCATCGAATATGAATTCATCTCAACTTAAGAGAAGTGAAGGCTGTCTACTTTAGATAACTACGTTAGATGACTATGAAGACTGTCAGATCCTAATGAAGATGCTGAATTAAAATATTTTCCAGAAATGAGAGAATGGAAAAAAACTATCCTCAACGTTCAAGCTTTTGTTTTGGGTGTTCGGTTCCCAGATGATTTTCATATTATTAAAAAAACTAAATAACCATGAAAGTAGTCCTTATATGGACCAAGAATTAGGAACAAGAGTATGATTAATCTTATTGAAAAGTCAAAATCCAAGTTTCTGGATGAGATGGAGGCATAGGTAGATACACCTTGTCTCCTTGCACAACCAAAGGTAGGACAACAACAAATTTAAAAACAAAATATAACCAGAACTGGCAGAAAATCTGTATGGAAGTCTGACAACAAAGAAGTTAAAGAATAAACATTCATCCAGACCAGGAGGAGGGGTGGAGACAGGCAGCCAGGGCAGAGAGTACCCATGGCAAGGCAGCAGCTGGAAGACTGGAACGGGTAAGGCCACAGCTAGTGGACCAGGGGTCCCACATTTGCATGTGGATAAGCTGGGAGGAACAACTGAGGAGTAAGACAGACTGCACAACCCAGGGTTCCGGCATGGGAAATAAAGCCTCAAAATCTCTGGCAGTAAAAATCTGTGGGGGTTGCGGCAGTGGGAGAAACTCCCAGCCTCACAGGAGAGTTTGTTGGAGAGACCCACAGGGTCCTAGAATGTACACAAACCCACCTACCCGGGGATCAGCACCAGAAGGGCCAGATTTGCTTGTAGGTAGCAGAGGAAGTGACTGAAAGCCACCTGAGAGCCCAGCAAGTGGCACTGTTCTCACTCGTACCCCTCCCCCACATATGGTGCCACAATGCAGCAAAGTAGTAGGTTGTCCCACCCTGGAAAACACCTAAGGCACCGCCTCTTACATCCTAACAGCTGCACAGAGACAAAAAAAATATATGGCCCTAATGAAAGAACAGATCAAAGCTCCAAAAATAGAACTAAGTGATGAAGAGATAGTCAACCTATCAGATGCAGAATTCAAAACCTGATAATCAGGATGCTCACAGAAATGGTTGAGTATGGTTGCAAAATACTGGAAGAAATGAAGGCTATGCAAAGTGAAATAAAGAGAAATGTACAGGGAATCAACAGTGAAGGGAAGGAAACCAGGACTCAAATCAATGGTTTGGAGCAGAAGGAAGAAATAAACATTCGACCAGAAAAGACTGAATAAACAAGAATTCAAAAAAATGAGGAGAGGCTTAGGAAATTCTGGGACAACTTTAAATGTTCCAACATCGCAATAATAGGGGTGCCAGAAGAAGAGGAAGAGCAAGAAATTAAAAATTTATTTGAAAAAATAATAAAGGAGAACTTCCCCAATCTAGCAAAGGAAATAGACTTTCAGGAAGTCCAGGAAGCTCAGAGAGCCCCAAAGAACTTGGACCCAAGGGGGAACACACTAAGCCACATAATTACATTACCCAAGATGAAAGATAAGGAGAGAATCTTAAAAGCAGCAAGAGAAAAGGAGACAGTTACCTACAAAGGAGTTCCCATAAGACTTATCAGCTGATTTCTCAAAAGAGACCTTACAGGCAAGAAGGGGCTGGAGAGAAATATTCCAAGTCATGAAAGGCAAGGACCTACATCCAAGATTGCTCTATCCAGCAAAGCTATTATTTAGAATGGAAGGGCAGATAAAGTGCTTCTCAGATAAGGTCAAGTTAAAGGAGTTCATCATCACCAAGCCCTTATTTTATGAAATGTTAAAGGGACTTATCTAAGAAAAAGAAGATAAAAACTATGAACAGTAAAATGGCAACAAACTCAAAACTATCAACAACTGAACCTAAAAAAAAAAACAAGAACAAAAACAAACTAAGCAAACAACCAGAACAGGAAAAGAATCACAGGTATGGGGATTACCTGGAGGATTATCAAGGGGAGGTGGAAGGGGAAGAATGGGGAAAAGGTACAGGGATCAAGCATAACTGGTAGAACCAAATAGATGGGGGGCTGTTAACAATAGTACAGGAAAGGTAGAAGCCAAAGAACTGAGGTATGACCCATGGACATGAACTCAGTGGGGATCACTGGAGGACGGGGGTACCGGTGGATGGTGGCAAAGGGAAAAAAATTTAGGACAAGTGTAACAACATAATCAATAAAATTTACCAAAAAATTTTGAAAAAATAAAATATATGTATGCATATAAATTAACAATGTAAAAGTTTAACCAAACTGGCCAAAAGCTTTTTAAATTATCTCAATGATAAAATGTTTTACTTTGTATTTAGTTGATTTTTATTCAGGCATCTTATGGTAATATGTTCAAACATAATACGTAGTACATTTGTCACAAAGGAACCAAGGTATATTAAGGAAAAAGGCTAAATTAAAGCTTTGGTTTAGACACAATCATCAAGAAACAACACCAATTCAATAAATATTTTTTGAGCACCTATGTACTAGATACTTACTATTCTAGGCATTTAGGATACACAAATGAACAATACTCCTTCCTCATGGAGCTTACATGCTAGCAGAGAGGAAGACAGCAAATAATAAACATAATAAATTGGTGAATGCTATGTATATAATAAAATATGCACTATGGAAAAAGAAAAATTAAAATAGGAAAAGGGTGATAAGAGGAGGAAAATGGATAGGTTGTAATGGTAAATAGTCTGGCTAAAATATGCCTCATGAAGAGATCTTTAATCAAGGATCTGAAGAAGGTGAGGGAGTTTCCCATACACAATATGAGGGAAGGACATCAAATTACTGTATTTTGCCATGTATAATGCACACCTACATTTTATGCATATTATGCATGGGATTATTATACCTATTATTATACCCATGGTATGTAACCATTATACATGACAAAATACAATATCTAGTACTATACTTAGGTTTATGTCCAAATAATTCCTCTAACAGAAAATGTGAAAGTACATCTTCTATTACTATAATAATATTAAAGCATCTTGCATTTGGACTCAAATATTTCTATAGATAAATACATTCCTTCATACCTTTTTCATTTCATTTTCTAAATTTTCCTCCTCTTGGCCTTCAGACAGCCTTCTCCTTAAATCAGCTATTTCCCTCTCTGCAGATTCTCGATACTGTGCCCACTGTGCTCGCTCTTGCTCCAGCCGAAGGTGGAACTGGTGCTCATAGTCACGAACTGTTTCTACAAGACATCAACAAATATTTAACTTCTAAGCATTCTGCAAAAAAAAAAAAAAGCTACATTCTGACACACTAAAATTTAAGTAGTCATATTAAAAGCTTTTGCTCAAGTTCTGGAAATCTTTTAATTCACTAAAAAAAGCTAAACTACATTTCCAGTTCTTATTATGTGTAGAAATTTTGCTAAGAGCTTTAAATCATCATCTCTAATCTTCAAATAAACCTGTGTTAATATTATTTTACAGATGAGGAAAGCTTAGGAAAGGTTACACACTCTGGCCAATGTTTCCTTTTCTGAGGCAGACTGAAGGAGGACCAGTCATTTTTTAGCCATGAAGCAAAATGAGGTTGAAAACCACATACTAAGGATGAAGGCACAGAATGACTGAAGGAGCCTAGAACACTGGGGACATTGTGGAACCACTGTAACCAGTTTTAGATTACCTCCTCTGAATTTATTTTTCTGTAAGGAAAATAAACTCCTATTTTTGTAGTCCACTACAGTCAGCACTGTTAGAGGCTCACAATAATCCATAGGTGATAGCCACAAACTCAGAAATAGAGCTAGACTTAACCTAACTTCTTGCAAATAGCACTAAGGCAAAAATGACACAAAACTGCTAAGTTGGAGGGGAAAAAAAAGTTACCGTATTTTTCGGACTATAAGATGCACTCCCCACCCCCAATTTGGGGAGAAATGGGGGGTGCATCTTATATTCCAAATATAGCTTGCCTGGCTCGCTGTGGGGGAGGGGGGCGGCAGTGGAGTGGGGTCACAGGTTATCAAATATTTTACCATACTTTTTGCTTCAAAATTTTTTCCCCTATTTTCCTCCTCTAAAACCTAGGTGTGTCTTATGGTCCTAAAAATGCGGTCTCACTATCTCACATTTATAATAAAACTAATTTCAGAAACTCAAAGATTCAGGGGCAACATCATTTCAATATCATTTTCTCAGAAATTGCAGGAAGTAATTAAACAGTAGTGCCAACAGCAGGTAGACCAAATTACTTCTCTTCCCTTAGACCAAACCAGCAGCCCATAAAGCCTATTTTAACCCACAGGCCATGCTATCACAAATTGCAATGAAAATTTCATATAAAAATCCAAATTTTCCTTAAAAATGTAAAAGATATGACAACCATGGACTGGATGGGCAATAATGAATTGGAACTAGTAAGTATAAATAGTAAGTTTACTCTTTGCAAAGGAGGTCTCTCTAGTCCTACATTCTCCCTAGTGTTCATATAGCTTTATTCATTGACAGTACTTGCCTGACTCTTTTAAGAAAATCCATTTTGAAGCCCTACTTTAACCTTATGATGAACTACAGTTCTCATTTAAAACAATTATCTTTTTAACCCTCTTATTATATTGGGTTGGCCAAAAAATCCATATGGTTTTTTCCATAAAATAAAAGGCATTTTTCATTTTCACCAATAACTTTATTGATTTGGATATTTTGAGTATGTCGGCTATCTCCCTCATGGTATACAATTGATTATTCTCAATTAATGTCTCAATTTGATCACTATCAACTTCAACCGGTGTACCTGACAGTGGAGCACCATCCAGCAAGAAATGTCCAGCACAAAACTTCACAAACCACTTTTGACATGTTCAGTCACACCATCTTCTCCACACACTGCACAACTCGTTTTTTTTTGCATTTTAGTTGCATTTTTACCTTTCTTGAATAATAAACCATAATATGCCAAAAATATTGCTTATTTTCTTCCATCTTCAATATTACAGTGACTACACAAAAATTCACCAATTTTGTTAAGTTGTTTTTAAACGCATGCTGATGACAGCTGTCACAATACAACCTAACAAAACTGTTTCAAATGAAGTTAAAGACAACTAAGAGCTACTAGAGTCATTTTATGGAAAAAACTAAATGAACTTTTTGGCCAACTCAATAATTCTCCATTATTAAATTTGTTAAAGATACAGATGACATACCCATGTACAATATGACTGACTTCCCTTTTATTTTGAAGATGACAGTACATCTTGAAGATAGTAATATATAAAGTCACAAATGAAACTCTGAAAATGTTCTCAATAATCAGAATCAGATCTTGGAAAATCATAAAATATCTAATTTTCTTTGCCTTTACCTTTCATAACAGCCTGAAGTGAAGCAACTTCTTCTCTCCACTGTCTTTTTACTTCATCTATAGCTTCTTGTTTGGTATTCTCAGAAACTGTGGCAATGGCCTTAATATTCTCCATCTCTGCTTGGGCTTCCCACAGCTGTGTTCGAAGGTGTCCCAAATCATCTTGTGCAGCTTGTAACACTGCGTTTTGTCTCTTCAGATCCTCTGGGAAAAAAGTAAAGAACTTTCCATTAATGAAGGACTCACATTTATCAGGCTGGCACTGCAATGAAGAAACAAGCATCAAATTTATAATGGTAATACTTTAATAAAGAAGTTAAGCATTAACTTTGACAGTTAACTTAGAAAATAAAATTTTTATAAAGGTAAAATTTAAGGTATGCTGGGTACCACAAATAAATTATTAATTATGTAAACACATAAGGATTAAGGCCATAGTTTTAGAGCTAAATTTAAGCTTTTACCCACTGGCTAAATGAGCTTACTTAACCTCCACGACCTCAATTCCACATCCATCCATACAAAATGGGGATAAAAATTCTCACCTCAGAAGGTTGTTTTAATGATAAAACAATTTATTGAAAATGCTTACTAGTACAGTGCCTTACACAAGTAAACATTTAAGAAATGGTTAATAAAAGAAACATGTCAGTTACTAGATATAAGTTTTTAAAGTTAGAATTAATTTCTCAGCACTCCCTTACCATCTCTTAAACATTATCTGGTGTGCCTACAACATGATTTAAGCCTAGGAAGGATATCTGTTTGGCTAACCCATCTTCCAAAAAAGATGAACCTACCAAAAGTATATAGGGATGTGTCTGTTTCCGATACCCTTAGCAATAATCACTATTTTCCATTTTCTAAAATTTTTGCCAATATCATGGGTAGAAAATGGTAATATTTTCAATATTTTTTAAAAGATTTAATTTATTTATTTTTAGACAGAGGGGAAGGGAGGGAGAAAGAGAGGGAGAGCAACATCAGTGTGTGGTTGCGTCAGGGGCATCCCCTGCTGAGGACCTAGCCTGCAACCCAGGTATGTGCCCCCACTGGGAATTGAACCAGCCACCCTCTGGGTCATAGGCTAGCACTCAATCCACTGAGCCACACCAGCCAGGGCAACA
Source organism: Trachops cirrhosus (assembly GCA_028533065.1). Classification (NCBI taxonomy): domain Eukaryota; kingdom Metazoa; phylum Chordata; class Mammalia; order Chiroptera; family Phyllostomidae; genus Trachops; species Trachops cirrhosus. Next base: position 64,356,957 of record CM052545.1, on the reverse strand, counting down.
GTTTCAATATTTACTTGCCTATTAATGGAGAGATTGAGTATCTTTGATGATATTCTTCACTTGTATTTCTAATGAACTGGTTTTCTTCTAATCTGGAAGAGTATTTTATATATACTGGATGTTAACTCATTTTTTTCTTACATAACTTTTCCCTGTCTGTTCTGTTTGTCAACTTCTTTTTGTTATCTACCGCTATCTAAAAGTTATGAGACATTCATGCAAAAGAACTGTTCATCTTTTCAAAGCTATCACTACCCTTTAGAGAGCGAATAACTAAGTCAACTAGCCACAAACAAATGGATTTGAGATCTAACTGTATTGTGTACCAGCTGTATGACTTTAAGGAAATCACAAGCCATTAAGCCAGGATATTGGCAACACCCTTCTGCATAAATCTCTAAGTACATGAAAAAATCAAGTAGATAATATTAATTAAAGTACTTTTAAAAGTTGTGAAGATGTTCATGATTACCAAACAATCACAAAAATTAATTATTTAAGTCTAAATAATGGAGAAAAAAACCTAGTCATGCCAATTTTAAGTCATTTAAGAAATCTTTAGTCTCTCAACATCAGTTTCATATCACTTTATCCCCACTATTAAATATTCTGAAACACTAGACAATTATAAGAACATTAATTGCAGAAAGTAATTATCTAAAATAACAATAATTTTCCTCAAAGGAAAAATAAATATCTAAGAAATTATGGTGTCACTAAGAATGACGCAGAAACTGAGTAAAAACATAAACACATGAAAACACAAAAGTGTGTTATCTACTCCATATACCAAGGGTTAAACTGTTTCAGATAATGTGAAATAAAAGCAAAAGCACTGTTTCTGAAATGCTTTATACATTTCTGAGAACTACAATTTTGTCAAGGCTCAAATTTATATAATTAACATCTCCTCATGTTAATTATCCCTGCAACTTTTTTTTTTTAATTTTTATTTTAGTTTATTCAGTACAGTTTCTATCCTTTATTCCCATTCCAGCACACCCACCCATTCCTCCCCTCCTCCCTCCCCTTTCCAACACCCCTAGTTTTGTCCATGTGTCCTCTATATTTGTTCCTGTAAACCCTTCCCTTCTCCCCTGAAATTCCCTCCCCTCTCCCCTCTGGTCACTGACAACTCTATTTCAGTGTCTTTTGTTATATTTCACTTGCTTCTTTGTTTTGTTGTTTAGGTTCCTGT
>CM052545.1:64324452-64346594 GCA_028533065.1 Trachops cirrhosus | reverse complement strand
TTATCTAAGAAAAAGAAGATAAAAAACATGTGTAGTAAAATGACAGCAAACTCACAATTATTAACAACCACACCTGAAACAAGAACAAGTAGAAACTAAGCAAACAACTAGAACAGGAACAGACACACAGAAATGGAGATCACATGGAGGGTTAGCAACAAGGGAGTGGGAGGAGGAGGGGGAGGGAAAGGTATGAAGAATAAGTAGCATGGATGGTAGGTAGAAAATAGATGGGGAGGGCAAGAGTAGAAGGGGAAATGTAGAAGCTAAAGAACTTATGACACATGGACATGAACTAAAGGGGGGGAATGGGAGTGGGAGAGGGTGTTCAGGGTAGAGGGGAATGAAGGGGGGATAATAGGACAACTGTAATAGCATTATCAATAAAATATATTTTTAAAAAAAGATTTAATTGCAACAATGTTGATGCCAAGTATAAGTTAAAATTCCAGAAAAAGTCAGTATCTAAAAACTTAAAAAGACAAAAACAATTATGAAATTTCAAAGAGGAATTTTATCAAATCTACAAGGAATAAATATTTCCTACAATGTTTAAACTGTCCTCAGCACAGTAAAAGATGTTTCCCAATTTATTTTTACCAGGCCAGTATGATCAAGATACCAAAACCCAAGGTATCATCATTTAAAATGGAAAACTACAACCCAATCTCACTTATGCATATAATGGCAAAAAATGTTTTAAACATTAGCAAATCAAATTCAGCTACCTACTAGAAGAACAATCCATCACAAGCAAGTTGAGTTTATTCCATTTATACAAAATCTGTCCAGTATTAGGAAGCCCATTAAGGTAGTCAATGTGTTAAGCAAATTAAAAGACCAAATAATCTCAATTACAAAGGGGGGAAAGTTAAAGCATTTAAAGAGGAAATAGTGCCCCGGGGAACTCAGTGGGTTTGAGCTTCGGCTTGATATGCAAAGGTTGCAGGTTTGATCCCAGGTCAGGACATGTATAAGAATCAACCAATGAATGTATAAATAAGTGGAACAACAAATTGATATTTGTGTCTCTGTCCGACTCTGCCTCTGTCTCTCTCCTGCCCCCAAATCAATAAAAAAAAAAAATTTTAATTTCATTCTTTAAAACAAAAAGAGGAAATAGCTATGGGGGAAAAAGTGTCCAATATTAACATGATCCATGTGCCTAAAGTAACAGAACCCAACAAATAAAACTAAGAAAAGATTTTTTAAAAGAGAGAAAATACTAAAAGATATAAAGAAATAACTATTCCCAAAAGAAGAGCAGAAAACTAAGTCTTCAAGAAAAAATAAAATAATATAGGTATGAGGAAATGGGCCCACAGAGGAGGAAAGTAGAAAACAGAAGAAACCTGGGTCTTGACCATCCTTGAGCAGTTAAACCAGCCCTGGACTGCTTTACTTCTGAACTTGTTACACACACAAAAACTAAACCCTTTATTTAAACTGCTAGGGGTTGGATTTTCGATTGCTCTGAGACAGAAATATTTCTGCCTGATACAAAATATAGCAAAATGTAAATGTATCAAAGTATCAAATTTTAAATACACATAACCTTTGAAACTGATAAGGGTTCACTGAGGGAAATATTTGCACAAATATATATATATGGATATATATATGGATTTTACTACAGTTATTTGTAACAGGAAAAAAATTTTAACTTATTTACCAAGAATTAATTAAACACATTGCAGGATCCATACAATGGAATATATCAGTCATTAAAAATTACACTTATAATTTAATAATATATCATGAACAACTCTTCATTTAATTGGGAACAGCATCCTATAGAAGTATGATAGCCCTGGCTGGTATGACTCAGTGGATTGAGTTCTGGCCTGCAAACTAGAAGATTGCCAGTTTGATTCCCAGTCAAGGCACATGCGGGGGTTTTGGATGAGGTCCCCAGTTGGGGGTGTGCTAGAGGTTGCCAATCAATGTATCTCTCACACATCAATGTTTCTCTCCTTCCCTCCCATTTCTCTAAAGATACATAAATATTATTATTTTTATGGAATTTTAAGAGATTTTTTAAAAAATATATTTTCCTATACATGTGAAAATTCTGGACAGATAACACACCAAAATGTTACTGAAAATTATCTTTGTGTGAGCATAGTTTTATTCTTCATGCTTTTCTGTATTTCATGAGTTTGCAATAGGCAGTATAAATTTTACCCAAAATTATAAAATTATTATATGCAGAAAGAAAATGAATGACTTAAACACAAGATGTGGAAGACCTAACTTGACATATGGCTCACATAGAAACAACTTAAGAATTGAAATAATATTGAAAAAAATTGGCCAACTATTTTTTAAATTTAGACATTAAGTATAAGTGAATATCTAATTGATATCTAAAAGTATCAAAGCATTGTCAAGTTTACTCAAATAACATCTTAAGACTTCTCTGTCTTGTTAATTACCATAAATTACCAAAAAGCCAAAATAAGACAAAGGACAATCTTGGAAAATATTGGTAACAAATAAAAGACAAAGACCCATAATTATGAATTAAAGATATTATTTATAAGAAAATGGCAAAGGACGTGAAGAGGCAATGCAAAAAGAAAGAAAACAAATGGCCAATATATTTTTTTAAAGGCTAATCATACTAAATATGCAACTTAAAACAGCAATAAAATAAAATTTTCTTGCCAATAGCATAGGCCAAAAATGGTAAGTCTATACTCATGGTAACAAGGCAAGGTGACATGAACAGGTAGCAGCACTAACAGAAGATATGTAAACTAAAACTAGATTTCTGGAAAGCAATTTCGCAATACAGATATCAAAACCTCATACTTTTTTTTACCCAGAGCTCTCCAGGAAATAATCAAAGATGACATCAAAGATTAATAAATAAGAAGTCTCCTTTTGGTGTCCTTAATTATTAATAGCAAGATCTTACAAATAATCAAATAGCCAGCAATATAAAAATAATTATTATGCATTCATATGATTAAGTTACAGACTTAAAACCAATGTTTTTTGAAAAATAACTTACAATGGTAGGAAATTTCACATGATAATTAAAATAAAAATAGAATACAAACCACATCTGCAAATGAGCAACTGCTTAAAATTTTTTTTATTTGTAGGTCTAAAACATAACCAGAAAAACACTAAAAGGATGGATGGAATTATGGATAGGTCCAGTTTTCATACATTTTCTTTGTACTTTATGATCAAAGAAGAACCCTGAGGTTTTGTTTTAATTTTGCCTTTTTCTTTAAGTGACCTACGAGTTTAACTAAAACTAACAGGAAAGATAGTTGGGTGAAATGAAAATAGTCATGGGGACCTGGATTCTAGGCAAGTTACTAAACTTTTCAGTTGTGAAACAAATAATACCACCCTTAAAGAATTTGGAAAAATAACAATGCATTTGAAGTGCCATAAGGCACTTTTCCAGTAAAGATGTTTGTTAAAGACACATGTTCTCCTTAATTTATAAACCCAATTAATGAGGGGTTTTTTTTTTAAGGCTTTCTCTTAAGGTGTTTTATTTTGTTTTGTTTTGTGCAAGGAAGTGGGTGGTCTAAAGATGATGGGTGGACTTAATGTGGTCATTCCAAATTTTATCTGAATAACTTCATACCTAAGCATAGGTAAGGAAAATTCTGGAAAATGAAGGGTTTCTTGCTTTTTAAAATATTAAAACATCAGAAAGCAAAATGAAACAGTAATTTTAACTATGTAGTATGACACCATAATAGATAAATCAATTGAACAAAAATACAACCGAGAAATGGACTTAAGCATTCTGGATATTCTGCATATAATAAATGGTGTAACTTCAAAATCAATGAGGAAAAATGGATAAATCACTACATGGTGCAAGAACACCTGGCTAGCCATTTGAAATTAGTTGCCCTGGCTGGTGTGGCTCAGTGGATTGAGCGCCTGCCTGTGAACCAAAAGGTTGCAGGTTTGATTCCCAGTCAGGGCACTTGCCTGGATTGCAGGCCAGGTCCCCAGCTGGGGGTGTGCTAGAGGCTGCCAATCAATGTATCTCTCACAAATCGATATTTCTCTCCCTCTCTTTCTTCCTCCCTTCTCCTCTCTCTAAAAATAAAAACAGAAAAGAGTCAAAGCTGGATTCCTATCTCAATCCTTACATCAAAATAAATTCCCAAGTGATTAAATATTTAAAAGTAAATACTAGATAATAACACAAACAGGTAGAAGTAAACCTGGAAGCCATGAAAGAAAAAACTGATAGATCACATAAAAATTAAAATACTTCCATATGCCAGACTATCTTAAAATTTAAAAACTAGGAGAAATTTTTCTACATTTTTGCTACACACATAAAAGAGATCAACATCCCCATATATAAAGAACTTTCATTAAATTAAAGTGTTATAAGCCCTCTTATATCCTAATGTTCAGCCTATAAACTGTCAAACCTTTTTGAAAGAGAACTTGGCATTTGCCATTATTTTTTAAAATCTCCATATTCTTTGACTCAGTAATTCCAGTTCAAGAAATTTATCCCACAAAAACACTTAAGAATGCAAAGATACATACAAGGATAGTAACTGTAGCATTATTAATGGCACAAATATTCATCAAAGGGGACTGACTTTTAAAAATTACAGTACATGTACATTATGCAGTCACAAAAATGATCAATGATTATTTCAAAAATGATGCATAATCTATATCAAAAAGAAAGTTAATAAAAGCTTGAGAACATCATGTGTCGCATGATTCCATTTTTAAGTTATCAGAATACACATTTTTTTTAAAAACTAGAAAAAGCTCTGACCAGTGTGGCTCAGTTGGTTGTGCATCATCCTGCAGAGTGAAAAGGTCTCTGGTTCAATTCCCGGTCAGGGCACATGCTTAGATTGTTGGCCTAGTTCCCAACTGGGGTGTGTGAGAGGCAACTGACTGATGTTTCTCTCACACATCAATGTGAAAGATGTTTCTCTGAACATCAATGTGTGGTTACCTCTCACACACTCTGGGGACCCGGGCAGCAATCCAGGCACATGCAACCCTTTGGGTCACAGGCCAGCACTCAATCCACTGAGCCACACCAGCCAGGAAAATTTTTTTTAATATTTTATTTATTTTTAGACAGAAAGGAAGGGAGGGAGAATATTGGGCTGGCAAGCTGAGAATCTATCAACCTGACCCACCTTGCACATCCCCACAGACTCTGCCCCACCCAACTTACCGGCCCAGCCAAGCAGCTTTTCCATATGAATGGCTGGTCTCAGCTCCTGCTTCACAACTTCCTAAATCCTTTCAAACAAGCAATAGCTGGTCCCAGGCACAGCACTAGCAGCAGCCAGCCTAGATTCACAGTTTGGCTTTGCCTAGGAAACTCCAAGCCCAGCACAAGTAACAGCTGCTTTAGAATGTTTTATAGCTCAGGCAGGGTGGCCTAGGCAAAACACAGATGGGGGCTGACATTAGACTGCACCACCCAGGAAACCCCAGAGCCTGCATACCCAGTGGACAGCTACAGACCACTTCGGAGAACCAACACCCTGCCCCTGCACAGCTGATTCTCCACAGAGGGCAGAAGTTGGTGGTCACTGGTCACAGCCAGTCTCTACAGGTGACAGGCCTGGGTGAATCCCTCCCATTGATCAGCCAACAGAAACCAAGGCTCAACTACAAGAGGAAGATGTACTCAGCCCACACAAAGGGCACACATTGAGTATCCGACTTGAGTGATAGGGGAGGCTGTGCCACTGGACCCTACAGGACACCTATTACATCAAGCCACACTACCAAAACAGAGTCAAAGCAGCTCTATCTAATACATAGAAATAAACACAGGGAGGCTGCCAAAAGGAGACAAAGAATCATGGCCCAAATGAAAGAACAAATCAAAACTCCAGAAAAATACTAAACAAAATGAAGATAAGCAATCTACCAGATGCAGAGTTCAAAATGTAACAGGGTGCAGCCAAGAGGGGAGCCCCAAATAGGGATTTGTAACAGGGTCCAGAAGAGCTTGGAGATAACTGGCCCCACACCACAGGGCCACACCTGCCCAGAATGCTGGCAGCTGTAGCCAATTGTGAGAGGAGCCAGAAATGGGCCTACAGAGGAAGACTGGCGCTGGGATTTAAACAGAGGCACAGCAGCCATTGGGCATCTCTCTTTTTGGAACCACGCGTCTGTTTAGGGCCATTCGGCTTTGGTGTCTTGGTTGGGACCATGTGGCTTGGGTGAGAGTCAGGCCCATGAGGCTTTGGAAGTGCTCCCTTTTGCCACGTGGAGGGTGCCAGGAGGACTGTGTGCATTTGTGGGGAACTTTAGTTTGTGTTATTTCAAATAAATAATAAATTCCTTTCCTTTTCACTGATCTCTGGTATTGAGAGACATCTTTCTTCAGGCAGCGGGCAAAACGAATCCAGCAGGTGGGGAGGAACCCCTGGAGAAAAAGGGGGGGCTTTTATATCCTTCAGCCCCTCCCCCTGCTCTGCTCTGTAACAAAAACACTGGATATAAGTATGCTCAAGGAACTTAGCGAAGATCTCAGCAGCATAAAAAAGATCCAGTCAGAAATGAAGAATTCACTAGTTGAAATAAAGAACAAGTTACAGGGAAACAACAGTAAAGTGGATGAAGCCACAAATCAAATCAATGTTTTGGAACATAAGGAAGCAAAAAACAACCACAAAGAACAGCAAGAAGAAAAATGAATCCAAAAATATGAGGGTAGTATAAACAGCCTCTATGACAACTTCAAGAGGTCCAACATTCGCCTCATAGGGGTGCCAGAAGGGGAAGAAAAAGAGCAAAAAATTGGAAATCTATTGGAAAAAACGTGAAAGAAAAACTTCCCTAATTTGGTGAAGGAAATAGACATGCAAGTCCAGGAAGCACAGAGAGTCCCAAACAAGATGGATGCAAAGAGACCCACGCCAAGACACTTAATTAAAATGAAAAAGGTTAAAAACAAAGAGAGAATCTTAAAAGCACCAACAGAAAAAAAGTTCGTTACTTACAGGGGAGTTCCCATAAGACTGTCAGCTGATTTCTCAAAAGAAACTTTGCGAGCTAGACGGGATTGGCAAGACATGTCTAAAGTCATGAAAAGCAGAGACCTACGGCCAAGATTGCTCTACTCAGCAAAGCTATCATTTAGAATCCAAGGGCAAATAAAGAGCTTCCCAGACAAGGAAAAACTAAAGGAGTTCATCATCACCAAACCATTATTATTTGAAATATTAAAGGAACTTATTTTAAAAAAAGATCAAAATTATGAACAATAAAACGGCAAAAGATACCTATCTGTCAACAATTGAATCTAAAAGACAAACTAAGCAAAGAAGAAGAACAGACACAGAATCATGGATATGGAGAGCATTTTGATGGTTGCCAGATGGGAGGGGATGTGGGAAAATGGGTGAAGAGGTCAGGGGATTAAGAAGTACAAATAGGTAGTTATAGAACAGCCACTGGGATGTAAAGTACAGCATAGGTAAAGGACTAGCCAAAGAACTTATATGTCTGACCCAGTTCTAGAAAGACTAGATTTTCATCTGTTAGGAATAAATGCAGAACAAATTTTTACAATAGAGATGAATCTAAACTGTTAATGTCTCTTTTGTTACTCTCTACAGAAGCTTGCTAGGATCACAATAAAATGAGAAACAACCGTAGTTTCAGACTCTAGCAGGCAGAGGCCAGGGGTTCTGCCAAATGTCTTCCAATGCATAAGACAGCCCCACAGCAAAGAATTATTTGGCCAAAATGTCAATAGTACCAAGAAACTACACAAACCACTTCTGACACATTCGATCAGTCACACATAGCACCTTGTTCATACACTGCACAAATCATCTTTTGCCTTTCATTTGTGTTTTTACCTTTCTTGAAATAATAAAGCATAATATGCCAAAAATGTTGTGTATCTTCTTCCATCTTTGATATTAAAATAGCTGCACAAAAATTCACCGATTTGGTCATTTTTTTAATGCACGCTGATATGACAGATGTCACAATACAGTCTAACAAAATATTTTTGAATGAAGTTAAAGACAACTAAGCACTAAGCACTACCAGAGCCACTGTACAGAATAAAACATAACAAACTTTCTGGCCAACCCAAAAGGTAACAAAAGCAGCAGGAGTTTAGAGAAAGTAGATATCAATTGTGGATTAAAATAGTAAATCAAGTTTGTCTTGGCTTTTAACAGCCATAACCAAAGGAATGGCAACCCAGATCATGATTTACTCCTTCCACCCCATCAGATTTCCCATAATAAGTACCCAATCATATCCTGTGGTTACTACTCTACCAGCCTTTCTGAACTCAGGTTACATGACAAAATTAAGCCCTAATACCCAAGGTATTCAATGTGTACTCAATGTATGTAATCTCCTGTGCATCTGGAATGGTACTAGTTATATACTACGACCTCTATGAGGATAGGCACCTTGTCTGCCTTGTTCACAGTTCATACTCAAATCATGTATGTTGAATAAATGAATAAAAGAATAGAGGCTACATATGTACTTATTTAATCAGTTTCTCTTCTACCTCAGAATTTTCTCTACCTTTCTCACTCATCTTTTCCTTTTTCCCTTCTATTCTGGAGGATGAGATCTGTCTCTCCTCTCCTGATCCATCTTACTTGCTCTCAAGTCCTCAGAGGCCTTGATATCTTTAGGCTCTCCCTTTCCACTGGCAGTTCCTCCAGCATCTACAATTATTTAAATCTCTATTCTTAAAACATAAACACACACTTTGTCACAATTCTATCACCACTTTCAAGTAGCCTACTTGTATGTGTATCACCATGATTTTAAAATTTAGTCTATACATGCTGCCTCTATTTTACTTCTTCCTTACTGAAACTCTTCTCTTAGAGGGTCTGATGCCTTAACTGCTGACTTCAATGATCACTTGTGCTCATTTGACTTCTCTGTAGCACTTACTACTAGTGACCATCCATCCCCCTCCTCCTTCAAACTTGCTCTAATACTGACTTCTAATACTAACTTTCCTCATAATTCTCTGTTTTTATAATTAATCATTGGTTTCCTCATTCTCATTCAATCCATGTTTTATCTGTAGCCTTCCTCATAGCCTGTACTTTTGATGAAATAGCCCCAACACAAGGCCCATCATTCAATAAATATAAACAAAGAGAAGTGTACATTCTGGATGATTTCTAAGCATTTGACTACCAAAAGTTTATCTACACTCTCGATTTCTTCCTTGAGCTCCAGGTCTATGTTTCTAGCTATTTACTAGGTATTCCTACATGACTACCCCACTAGTACTCCACATCAACATACCAAAACCAAATTTACCACTTTCTACTATTAAATCCACCCTCCCACTGGTTGCCTACATGGATAAACAGCATCTACATTCTCAGAATCCTCAATTTCTCTCATGCCTGCACCCCAAAACAAATGTTTAGCAAGATGCTATTTTACCACTACAGTATTTCTCACATCTATTATTTCCTTTTCTCCACTCCCATTGACATAAATTATAATCCCATCGTCTCTCTCCTGGGCCACAGCACAGCCTAACCAATCTCCTTAGCTAGCCTTCTACATTAAAACCAAACCACAGACCTAGCCACAACATCTAGAAAAACGCAAACTCCTTTGCTGGCAGCAAAGCTTTCCACCATTCAATCCCAATCCCTTTTCAAAACTCTCTAAACATGTTCCCACAACACCAGATTATTCAGACCTCACTTCACACTGCTCAGTCCACACCCTGCAAAGATTCTCACTCTCCTCTAACATCTTTCTTCAAGGCACCATTTCCATCTGTTAAAATTCTACACAGCTCTCTAGGTTTTACTCAAACGCAACTTTCTCTGATATAACTTGGAGTGCAGTGAGAATGGAATGAAGGGAGCATCCCTATTTTAACTAAACTTCCTGAATGACATAAGATGCTCCTGCTACATTTTGTCAAATATTGTAAATGGGGAAGAGCTACCACATTATTGTAGGTGCATGTAGCACTCTGACTTTCAACGAATACCTATAGCTCATATTTATTCTGTGGTAAGCACTGTGCTGTGGATATTACCACCAGCCAGACAAAATGCCTTTTCCTCATGGAATCTGTCTGTATTCACCACCAGACTTTAAGTTCTATAAGGAAAGGAGCACTGGATCTGCTACAAGACAAATCACTTCTACCTCTTTAGTCCCTAGTTTCCTGATCTGTAAAATGGGGGAATATAACTAGCCTTTAGAATTTCTTTCAGTGATACCTGACTGTATCTACTACTCTCTAAAGGTTGCATTCATCTACAGAAAAACCAGCTACCACCAAAAGTCATTAACAACTGGAATCTGTCTCAAAGAGAATTAAAAGAATGTTAAGCCCTGGCTGGTGTAGCTTAGTGGATTAAGCACGGGCCTGTGAAGCAAGAGATCACGGTTCGATTCCCGGTCAGGGCACATGCCTGGGTTGCAGGCCAGTTCCCAGCAGGGAATGCACAGGAAGCAACCATACATTGATATTTCTCTCCCTCTCTCCTTCCCTTCCCCTCTGAAGATAAATAAATAAAATCTTTAAAAAAAAAAAAAAGAATGTTAAGAAGCTTCAAACCAACTGATGGCAGAAATAAAAATAATATTTAGGAAGGACATAATGTTATCATCAAATTTCTTCAGACCAACATGGAGAAGAATGCTTTGGATTTCCTCTGTGTGGTCCTAGAGAGAAGAGAACTAAAACCAGTGGGTAGAAGTTATGGTGAGGCAAGTTAGCACTTAATCTAAAGATAAACAGAACAGCCCTGGCAGGTGTGGCCCAGTGGATTGAGTGCCAGCCTGAGAACCAAAGGGTCACCAGTTCAATTCCCAGTCAGAGCACATGCCTAGGTTGCGGGCCAGGTCCCCAGTGGGGGGCACCCGAGAGGCAACCCCACATTGATGTTTCTCTCCCTCTCTTTCTCCCTCCCTTCCCCTCTCTCTAAAAAGTACATAAAAATCTTAAAAAAAAAAAAAGATAAACAAAACATTAGAATTAGTCGAAACTAGAAAGTAGTGAGAGTTCCTTCTCTCCAGAGGCATTCAAATCAAAAGCAGACTACCACTTAGAAGAGATTCAGGTATCTAATAAGAAAACTGAACAAAGGTATCTTCCTTCACAGCTCTTCCAACAGAGGAAAACTATCTTTCATGTTTAGGCCCCTCCTTGGTTCACATTAGGGAACCTAAGGCCCATTCCTCCATTAGATCATAAAATTCTTAAAAGCAGAACCTACATCTCACTCATTTCTACATCCCCTCCACATTACCTAGCACAACTCTAAAACAGAAAAATAAACACTTCCTAAATAGTCCTATGAAAACTAAACTCAATTTAATGATCATACAAGAGCACATCAACTTTCACTGGATAAAAACCTAGTGCATGATGCAACTGAGATATTTTAGAAATCGGAGACCTTAAGATTCAAGGGCAGTTCCATCCACAGGTAGTCAGGTAAGTCATACAAATTAAAGTATATTACATGATTCCCGGCTATTGTATGTTGGGATACTGGAGTGATACTACTCAGCCATAAAAAAGGACATCTTACCTTTTGCAACAGTATGGATGGACCTGGAGAGTATTATGCTAAGTGAAATAAGCCAGTTGGAAAAATACCATATGATTTCACTTACATGTGGAATCTAATGAATAAAACAAACAAACAAAACCAAAACAGACCTGGCTGGTGTGGCTCAGTGAATTGAGCACCAGCCTGAGAACCAAAGGGTCGCTGGTTCAATTCCCAGTCAGGGTGCATGCCTGGGTTGCAAGCCAAGTCCCCTATAGAGAGCGTGTGAAAGGCAACCACATGTTGATGTTTCTCTCCCTCTCTTTCTCCCTCCCTTCCTCTATCTAAAAAAAATAAATAAAATCTTAAAAAAAAAGACTCATAGATACAGAAAACAGACTGACAGCTGTTAGCGGGATGGGGGGTCAGGGAACTGGGTGAAAAAGCTGAAGGGATTAAGCCCTCCCCCCCCAAAGAAAAGAAAAAACAAAAAAATCTCATAGACACAGACAATAGTATGGTGATTACTATAGGGAAAGGGGGGTAGAAGGGGTAGAAGAGGGTAAAGGGGAGATGAATAGTGACCAAAAAAGGTCTGACTTTGGGTGGTAAACACACAATACAATATACAGATGATGTATGATAGAACTGTATACCTGAAACCTACATAATTTTATTAATCAATGTCACCCCAATAAGCTCAATAAAAATTTTTATAAAATACCGTGAGGTAAGCACAGTGCTTCTGTGTCTTAGATCAAGCATCTGCAAGTTTAGTGGTTGGGAGATTGATGAAGTTGTAATAAACCAAATACATAGATTATTGAATAAATGGAGTTAAGACAACTGGCTATTCATTTAAAAGAAAAATAAAATTAGATAGATCCCTATGTTACATCAAAACTAACTTCTAGATGCAGCAGCTTCCCCCAGTAAACCAAAAACTAGCTTTCCAGTAAGTTCTGTCAAAATGAACTCTGCCCTTCAAAGGGCCACAGCTGCACTCTCACCAACAAAGTCTGGACCTCAGTTCTGGGACTGGCCTCCTGAAGATTTGTCCCTTGCTTGAGTGATCTGCCTCAGCCCTAGAGGTAGTGACTGATTCTTATATCTGCTATTCCTGTATTCTTTAGTCTTCTATTTCTCTTAGGGAATCTGTGTAGTCAATAATTCTTTATAAAAAATTGTTGAAAAATGAAGGCTTTTTAAATAATAAACATGGGACTTGAGGAGGTCTTCCTAAGCAAGATGAGAAACCTAGAAATCATAAATTTTAAAAATGATCAGAGCTATATAAAAATTAAAGCTTTCTGCACAACAAAAGAAAAAATACATATAATTACTATGAGGAAAGCACAAATCAAAAAGCCTTCATGTCATCTACTTGCTTAAAACCTTCCAATGGCTCCACTACAGCTCTAAGGCTGAAGCCCACTCAGACCAGCCCATACCTATTTCACACCCTCTCGTTCTCTCTACCCCAGGCACTCAGGCACACAGACACACAGCCCATTCTTTAGTTTTCTTATTCATCCTGCTTATTTCAAAAAAAAAAAAAAAAAAGTAGGGGGTCGGGGGGAGGAACTCCTGTTCATCCATTGGATCTCGGGTCTAGGACCACATCCTCAGAAACATTTCCTGGCCTCCCTAAATGGGTCCAACTCCTCGATTATAGGCATTCATAGCACTGTGTACCTCTCCCAGTTGCTCAGGCCAAAACCTCTGAGTGATCCTTGACTCCTCTCTCTCGCATCTCATATCTAATCCAAATCCTGTTGGCCATGCCTTCAGAATGTAGCCAATATACCCTTGGTCCAAGCCTCAACAATTTTTCCCTGGATTAATTCTTCTCTGTCTCCCTTTACTCTATTGCCAATTTAGCAGCCAGAGTGATTTTTTAAAACATGTCAGATCACATCACTCCTCTACTCAAAACCTTTTCAATGGTTCACCATAGTGGAAGCCAATATTTAATTTTTGGCTACAATGTAGGGCCCAAGAAAATCTGCCCCTACCCCATTTACCTGTCACTTCATATCCTACTATGCTCCTCTTCCTCTCTTCCCCCACACCCCCCACAGTCAACCCCAATAACTTCATTCCAGCCACAATGGCCTCCATGTCATTCCCAAATATACACTCCTTCCTTAGACATTTGCAAAAACTGATCCCTCTGTCTGGAACACGCTTCCCCTAGATACCCTCACAGCTAATTCCTCTTTCAAATTTTTGCTCAAATGTCATCTTGTCTATAAAACTACTCTGAACACTCTCCTTAAAACCAGCCTATCCTTCCTTTTACAATGCTCTATTTTTTCTTTTTCCGATAAGCACTTACCACCTAACAATCCATATCATTTGCTTATGTTTGATGTTTAATATCTGCTTCTTCCACACAACGGTAGGGTTACTTATTATCTGTGTTGCCCACTAATGTATTCCAAATGGCTATAAGTGTGCCTGGCAAATAGTACACACTTAAATTTGTAGAACAGTTTTATATATTTGGTGGGGTTATCTAATTAATGGCATCTGATTCATTACCTAGGAATGGGAACTGGGTTTGGTTCTGTTGGTTACTGCACTTTCTAGAGCCTAGCATGGGGCTTGTCACAGACTAGACATAGAAACATTTGTTAACTGAAGAATATCATTTTTTTAACCCATCAGAAGATACAAATTCAAAACAACTAACATTATCCAGGGCTTGTAAGAGTGTAAAAGAAATCCATCCTTTCATGTACTATTGGAGGTATGTAAATTGATACTTTTGTGAGTAAATTAGCAATAGCCATTAAAATTTAAACCACTCAAAGCTTATGCCCTTTAATTCAGTATTCTTACAGAAGAGTACCTGAAAAGTATGTAAAAGTGTATCAATTCTAGCACTGCTTGTAAAATAATGAAAAAAAATCTACAGCAATCTACTTGTCCATCAACAGAGAAATAAGCACATAAACTATGTATGGTACACGCATGTGATGAAATACTCTGTAACAAGAATGAGGTAGATCTATAACAGTGACCTGAAAAGTAGTCATGATCTAGTAAATAGACCAGAGGGCCCAAACATCAGATGATCTGGATTTGAATCCTGGCTCCCTCCTCTTCCTAGCTATATAACTCCAGGCACTTTTAATTTCTCTGGGCTTCAGTTTCCTCATCAATAAAATAGGAACCACAATAATATTACAATAGTACCCACCTTACTAACACAAAGATTTCCTGAAATAATGCATGCAGTGCTTATAACCCATTACCTGGCCACATAAACACTTACAAGTATATAATAATTATAGCTAACATTGTTTTTAGCTAGTATTTATGAAGTAAAATAGACAAGTTGCAGACCTATGTATATAAACCAATTTTCAACCAGTGTGCAGCAAAAAATTTTAAAACATACAATACCTGTCTATTTAGTCAGGGGCAACCTCCTTTCCCTTTGAATGTCAAATAAAAAAATGGCATCAGCCAACACAATAATAGTTGTCCAATGTGAATGAACCAAAATTATACCTTTTTTGTTTCATACTGGCAAAAAATGTGTTTTTTGGTGTGTTGCAGAATTTTAGTAGTAAGTTTATGTGTGCCATGAGATGAAAATAGCTGATGTAAACCATGTCCATTTCAGGACAGGGGGAAAAAGTAGAATGTCTGTGTAACTATAGAAAAAGTCAAGAAGAACTGAAAACTTAATAATGGTAACCTTGGGACATAGAAGACACACTTAATATACATACTTTTTAGAAGATAGTGTCTTTAAATAAAAAATAAAAGAACATCAGACCAAATGCTTTAGATTTTAAAATATAAAAATTTGAAGATTTTTAACATTATATATAATCATTGAATTCTCAAGGTAAAATGGAATAATCAACTGAAATCTGTTTAGCTATTGAAATTACCTTTTCGTTTTTTTTTTTAATTTATCCTCACCCAAGGGCACGCTCATTAATTTTAGAGAGAGGGGAAGGCAGGGAGGGAGAGTGGGAAAGAAACACAGGCGTGAGAGAGAAATATCGATCTATTGGATTCATCTTGTATGACCTCTGACCAGGGACCAAACCCACAACCTAGACACATGCCCTGACCAGAATTGAACTCGAGACCCTTCAGGTTACAGGGACAATACCCAACCAACTGAGCCACAAAAGTCACGGCAAAATTACCTTTCAGCCAATCCATGTTTCTCATATTGATGTTTCTCTCCCTCTCTTTCTCCCTCCCTTACCCTTCTCTAAAATTAATGAGCATGTCTGCAGGCAAGGATAAATTTTTTAAAAAGACAATGTAATTTTAATAAGTAAACAAATTTCAACCAATTATTCCATTTTACCTTGATAATTCAACAAATATATGTAATGTTAAAAATCTTCAAATTTTTATAAAGTCTAAGTTAAACTATATCTTAGGAGCTTTTGGTCTGGTTTTACTTTATTTTTTTATTCTAAATGAGAAAAGAAAGATGCTTCATCAAAAAAAGAACAAAACTTTTTGAAAAGTTTACAAAATAAGAAATCAAAGAGAATAAAATTATTACACTTCATCCTGTCAATTGCACACAAATCGATTCTTTTCTTAACCTACCACATCTCCAGGAAAACAGGCGTGCCAAAAAAAAGTCAAGTCTGGGGGGGATGGGTGAAAAGGGGGAAGGGATTAAGATATACAAATTGCCAGATAAAAACTGTCACGCAGTCACAGGAATATAATGTATAGCATAGGGAAGACAGTCGATAATATTGTAACAATTTAGCATGGTGTCACATGAGTACTAGACTTAACAGGGTGATCACTTTGTAAGTTATATAAATGTCTCATCACTATGTTGTACACCTGGAACTAATATAATATTGTATGTCAACTGTAATTGAAAACTTTTCAACAATGTTAATATAAAAGACAACTGCTTTTAAAATGAGATAAAAGCAAAACTAAGCAGTTATCTTTCATTGTCAGTTTGACTAAAAGAATTCTACAATCTTTTTTTAATCAGCAGGCTAGGAAAGTCTAGTGTTTAAAGCTAATGTTAAGAAGTGATCTATATTAAGTTCAGCTAAAGAAAAAAGTCAAATCCTCAAGATGAACGTCTAAGAAGACACTGACACAAAGCACTCATACCATATTCTCTATCCTTTTGTAAACAGTAGCTGTGGCTGCTCATTTACTACACTAATTGAAAATAAATACTGTAATCTATGCAAACTAAAAGTCATCCTATAGTCACAAGATTTGAAAAACAGGGAACAAACCTGTACTAAGAATAGTAAGATACAAGATTTCTTAAAGTGAATTTTCCTAGCCTTTTCAAGTGCTTAGTCACTTCTGCCTATTTACAACGAAGACCATTTCACATCTCGAAAGCAGCAGGGAATTGATTCCAGACTGTCATGTCACCTGAGCCGCCCTAGAGTTTGTTTCCATGCAACTCAAGAGATGGCAGCAACCAGCTAAGCATACCTACCACTCCAGATCAGAATGAGAAGTCACTGGAGCTCTTAGCATTCTGCCTCTGTCTGCAGTAACAAAGAGGGGTTTGTGGAAAATGCAGTTTTCTTCCCCGACACCAAATGCAAAAGGTGAGAATTAAAATGTAGTCTGAAAACATGCCAGTTTCCGATCTCTGAAAGCCAAAAAGAAATGCCTCCCTTCTTTTCTGCTGAAAGGAAAACAGCAGGCAGTACCCTCACCTGTGGGAACTGGACATCCCTCCTGAGGCAACTAACAAAACCTAAAACTACAGGCTAACAGGCTTTGAAGCACACTTCTAAGAAAGTAGCCTGTAAAATCTGATAACATTGTTTCAGGTTCCCCAAAAGCAAGAACAAAGAGTAAGGTTTTCATAAAAAGTTATTTTAAGAGACAAACGTAGGCATAGGCAAAGTCAAGTTTTAAGTGCCTACTATGTGCCCGGCACTATAAACCAGCATTCCACTCACACTAAAAGAAGCTTAGCACACACGATTATAGAAATACACCTAAAAGAACTTTCTCAACTAGACAGAGTAAGACCTTGCCAAAGATCAAGTACATTCTTTCCAAACATAACTCCTCCAGGTAGTAAAAACCTGGAAGGATGTGGTCAATCGCTGAAGTTTCCCAGGTCATGAAGGACTCTGACAACTGAGATTATTTAGGATGGGGGGGTCCCTCTCCTTCAAAGAAAAAATATTGCATGCTATAAAAGACACGTTTACCCCACTTCACTATTTTCAAACACTATTCTCCTCAATAACCTCAAAATAATACTAATCACTTTACATACATACATGTTGCCATCTTTATAGATAAAATATACAGGCATGAATTAACTTTTCACTAAGTGAGTATACTGAAGTTCAAAGAGTCTAAGAAATTTGCCCATAACTTTTTAGCGAAGGATACAAGCCCTCTAGACTCCCATGGCCCCAGCACTTACCATGAAACCACACAGACTCGCCAGGAACGCTACTCAATTCTGTTACTGATCCCAACTAGTGTTGTCACAAAATTGGGTGCAAAGCGCCCGGATACCACGGACTGGGGGAGGAACAAGGGCACACCACCACTACCTAACCAATGGTTTTTTTCTTTAACGAATATAGCACGTTCCCGGTTTCTATTTCCCCCAGGGACAGAACCCACGTGCCGGCCCCACGGCTACCCCACGACAGCTCCCTTTCCACTCTCCTCAGCTCCTGCCAGGTCCCCAGCAGCCTCCCCACACCATTCCCTCCGCCTTCCGCTAGCGCTGCCGCGGACGCCTCCCGCCCCCTCCCCAGAGACTGCCACCCAGGCCCCCGCACCGCCCTCGCGCGCAGCCGGCGCCGGAACCCGCGCGCTCCCGCCTCAGCCCGACTGGGTCACCCCCGGGGCCTGCGCGCACCCTCCCCGCTGCCCCGAGGTTCCACCGCGACACCGGCGCCGGGCAGGCCGCGCCCGCCCCGCCTGCCATGGTGGGCGCCTCACCGTCAGGCTGAGAAGCCGGGCCCGACTGCGCCATGGCCAGGCGGCGGGCCTCGGGAAGGGGATGGGCGGGGAAGCGGCGTCCCGAGCTCCCGGGGGCTCAGCTGGCGGAGACAGCGTCGACCCAGCCGCCGCCGCCGCCGCCTAGGGAGGAACCGCTAAGGCTGGAGCCGCCGGCGCCGCCACAGCCGCGGGCAGAGACGGACCCGAGCGCCGACCTCCGCCTCCTCATCCTGACAGCGGGAAATAAGCGGTGCGCAGGCGCGGGGGGATGGGGGCCGCACGTGACGTCGCCCTGGGGGGGGGGCGGGGCTTCGCGAGGGGACTGGGAACCCAAGGGTGGGGAGGCTCGGACGCGACACAGCGGGCTGAGAGAGTGGCAGGCCAGGTTGAGTAGGGAAGGGGAGTGAGGGGTAGAGGGTAGTGAAAGAGGGAGACCGCGGCGCGAAACGCACTTCAGAGCGGCCGCTTTCAGGGCTCTGCCTCAGAAGAGAGGCAAAGAAAAAATAATAAAAAGAAGGCCGGGTGGTGAAGTGAGTGCACATCCAGCCTCTAGCTTTTGTAACTGTGTGACCTTGGGAGTGTCACTTACACCGCTTTGAGCCTCACAGCCTTCATTTGCATAATGGCTAAGAAGAATTTAAATGAGGTAAAACGTGAGGAACTGTTACAGACTTACTTTCCACAATGCACCTATGCACGAAGTGACTTGGAAGCCAGACACTGTGGTAAATGCTGAGGACACAGCTAGACACAACCCCTGCACTGGAGCGGAGACGAGAGGTGATATGCAAACAGTACTACCTTTACATCAATACACAACCAGGGAGCCTGCCTGCCTTAGGCTCATAGTTTAGAGACTCTCCTGGCCACACTCCTCCCACTGGGTGAGCCGGCGAGTTCCAGGCCACAGGCCCACCTGGGATTGTGCCCCTCCTTCAGGACTGAGTTCTGGGAACCCCAGGCCCCAGAAGTCCCTCCACAAATGGCTGGATGCTGTGGACTCTTCCCCAGGTCCATTCTTTCTAGGGCAGAGTCAGGGCATCCCTAAAAGTGGCTAAGGGGCAGCTGTGTTTGGGGTAGGTAACACAGCACTTGGACATTTGAGCTGCTGTGTTCACAGGTCCCTAGTGCAGGACAGAGGTGGGAAGACAGGTGGGCTATGGGTCAACACTGGGGCCAGGGCCTGCATGCCCCTCACCACCTCATTCAAGAGCATAAATCTGAGGAATCCAGAAATTCTAAATTTGAACCAGCTCTTCTGCATCATTAGAGATGTACATTCATCAAAGTAGGCTACAATTACATTAAGGTTAACCGTTAGTTGAAGTGATTTATAATTTTAAATAATTTAGGTAGACATGTGACATCTATTTGTACTTTTGCCCTAAATCTTGCAAACATTATGGGAGGGCCTATATACAGACTCCAGTGTTTTGTGCCGTTAATGTCTTCAGATGGCTAGTGTGCCTTTGAGAGAGCAAACAGGGTCATTGCCCCCACACCCTCCTCTCCATAAATGACTTTCCTGGGTGAACAAATCCCTGCTTGGCAGGGAGACCTTTGTCCAGGATAGGGCAGCCCAGTGCATCCTCTGCCTTATGATGACTAACACAAGGCAGGGGCCATAAAGATAGCAGTTGAGAATGACCTTAACAGAAGGGGCTCCTTCCAGTAAGAGGCACATTTACTGCCATTGGTAATCTGAGACTGGAATCCAGATCCTCAAGACCTTCACTCAGAAGTTGTCAGGCTGCGGGTTTGGGTACTTGGAGTTCCCCATGCCAAGGAGGTGGTTGAAAAACAATTTTCAAATCAAATAGGAGATGTAAGAGTTATGTACACTTTCATATCTTTAGGTTAAACCCCCAAGCCCAGCAATTCCACCCTTAGGTATACATTAGAAGAGCCTTGGCTGGCGTGGCTCAGTGGATTGAGTGCTGGCCTGCAAACCGAAGAGCCACCAGTTCGATTCCCAGGCAGGGCATATGCTTGGACTGTGGGCCAGATCCCTGGTGGGGTGCACATGAGAGGCAACCACACATTGATGTTTCTGTCCCTCTCTTCCTCCCTCCCTCCCTTCCCCTCTCTCTAAAACTAAATAAAATCTTTAAAAAAATCTAATGTGTGCTCTAAGCTTTTATTAAGTGTAAAAAAGATGATTTTTATGTTATGAAGGAAATTGGCAATAAGATTTAAACACATAAAATAATTAGTCACCAATTACATTGCACATGTGCACCAGGAGACACATACAAGGATATTCATAGTGGTGTAATACAATAAATACATAAGTAACCCAAATCTTCATCAATAGTAGAATGGATAAATTATGAATCTGGGAAGCACAAACTTTGATGTAGTTTAGATGACAAATATTTTGGAGTATTTGCTGGTTACAAGCTTAAAATTAGCAAATTCAAAGCAACAGCTGGAAAGCACTCATTTTGTGTTTCATTAAAAGAGTCACAGAGTTGTATGTTATAGGAGGTGATACCTCTCCTGCACTTTGCCCTGATCAGATCACATCAGCTGCTGCATTGGTTGTGCTCCCCCCACCTCTTTCTTTCTTGCTGGAACCCAGATTCTCAAGGGCAGGAAGGGACGAGGGAATAGGGTCAGGGCACCATACTTCTCTGGCTTTCAATAAGGGACAGCTTCAGGGCAGCTTCTTTTTTATAGGGAAAGGACATGAATCTAGGGATTCTCCCTCAGGGCCAGTCGGCTTACAAGCACAGGGAGACTTGGAAAATCCCAATCTAGGTGCTGGCTTCCTTGCTAAGGATTCCCAGGAAGAGCCCGTGGGGCAGACACTATTATGTCTTCAGCCATAATCCTCCAACTAGGTCCCTCTCTCTCCAATTTTCCCCTGGTCCATTTGGCCCTGAGCAGCCACCTTCCCTTCCTGAGACCTGGAATGGGAAGATAGTGATTGGGGATCATTGCTCAAAACCACCCTAGCCCCATCCTCCTCTTCAGTGAGAAGTGTATGTATGGTAGGGTGCATCAAACTGAAGGATGACTTCTCTCTCATACTCTGAACAGGTGCAGATTAATGTCCAAAGAAGCACTCCAGACTGTTGACTCAGAACACATTTTTAACCTATTTGAGCCCCTGTTTACTTATCTCTAAAATGGGGATAATAGACCAGCCCCATGGCACATCAGGAGCACTAAAGCAATAAACTACCTATCCCCTAACACACAGTAGTTGCTTTATAAATGTCTGCTTCCGAGGGACTTTAGGCCAAGATGGAGGCATAGGTAGATGCACTGTGCCTCCTCGCACAACCAAGATAGAGACAACAACAATATAGAAACAAAATAACAACCAGAACTGAGAGAAAATTGAAGTGTATGGAAGTCAGACACCCAAGGAGTTAAAAATAGACACGTTCATCCAGACCAGTAGGAGGGGCGGAGTTGGGCCGGGTGAGGGAACCGGAGCAGAGAGCTGAGCACCCGGGGCGGCGCGCAAGTCCACAGCAGGCAGACCCTGGGCGCACAAGCAGCGGTGGCTGGTGGGCCCCGGCCAGGGGGTGGCGACAGGCAGACCCAGCGAGGCGGCCATTGTGAAGCAAGGAACTGCAAGCAGTTCAGGGTCCCAGCACCGGGAAATAGAGCTTTCGGTCACTGACTGAAAAGGAAGGTCCCACAGGGTGCACGGGCCCACCCACACCGGAA
>CM052545.1:64306999-64323952 GCA_028533065.1 Trachops cirrhosus | reverse complement strand
GCTTCTCAGATAAGGTCAAGTTCAAGGAGTTCATCATCACCAAGCCCTTACTATATGAAATGTTAAAGGGACTTGTCTAAGAAAAAGAAGATAAAAAAACATGTGTAGTAAAATGACAGCAAACTCACAATTATTAACAACCACACCTGAAACAAAAACAAGAAGAAACTAAGCAAACAGCTAGAACAGGAACAGAACCACAGAAATGGAGATCACATGGAGGGTTAGCAACAGGGGAGTGGGAGGGGGAGAGAAGGGGGAAAGGTATGAAGAATAAGTAGCATGGGTGGTAGACAGAAAATAGACAGGGGAAGGGCAAGAACAGTAGGGGAAATGTAGAAGCTAAAGAACTTATGACACATGGACATGAACTAAAGTGGGGGAATGTGGGTGGAAGAGGGTGTTCAGAGTGGAGAGGAGTGAAGGGGGGATAATAGGACAACTGTAATAACATCATCAATAAAATATATTAAAAAATAAAATTAAAAAAACATATTTCAGAGATTTAGGGAAATTTGAATATGTACTGATATTAGATGATATGAACTTATTGTTCATTTCCTTCAGTGTAATAATGATATTATAGTTACTTAGGAAAATTTTTATACCAATTTTCGGAGATACATGCTAAAATATTTAAGAGAGAAGTGTCGTGTTGTTTGAAACTTGATTTAAAATGGCTCAGCAAAAAAATTAACAGTGTGTGGCCCTGACCAGCAAGGTTCAGTTGGTTGGAGTATCATCCTGTAACCAAAAGGTCAGGGATTTAATTCTCAGTCAGAGCACATACCTAGGTTGCGGGTTTGATCTCCAGTCCAAGTGCGTACAGGAGGCACCAATCGATATTTCTCTCTCACATTGATGTTTGTTTTTATCCTTTCTTCTCTCGCTAAAACCAAAGGAAAAAGATGTCCTTCAGTGAGGATTGTAAAAAATTAAGTGTGTGTGGATGCAAGAGAAAGGAAGTAGAGAGAAAGAGAGAGTGCACATAAATCTGTTGGCTAAATGTTAGCAAGCGATAAGTTTGCAAGAGTATATGGGTATTACTACTCTTCCAACTTTCTGGTAAGCTTGAAAGTTTTCAGAATAAGAATGTGAGGGGAAATAAGATAAAATTCATGGAGAAAAAAATTAGGTAAAGAGGCTGGAAATAACTGAAGGAGAGAATGTAGATAGAGGACAGAAGACTGGTAAGGACAGAGTCCTGGGGAAGCACAATAGGTTCATAAGGAGGAGAAAAACCAGGGGAGCAGAAAGTCTTGGAAACTCAATAAAAAAGTGTTTCATAAAGGGCAAAGTGTCCAACAGTATCAAATGCCACTGAGAAGTCGAATAAGATGCCAACAGAAAACTGAAACAAACAAACACTGGTTTGCAAGTTGTAGCTCATTTGTCACCTTGATAAAATAGTGAGGGCGGAGCCTGATTGAAGCAGTTTATGGAAAAGTTGGCAATGAGGAAGAGCCACAGCAAGAAAGGGCAATTCTAATGGTAAGGTTTCTTTGGGAAGAGAACAAAGAAATGAGGCAAGAGTTGAAAGGGGACATGAGCTTGTTTGTTTACATTTTGAAGATGAGTCATCTGAAGATATGTTTGCAAGCCAGTGGGAATGATCAGTAGAATGTGAAAGAAGGAGTTTGAGGAGTGAAGTCATTGAGGAGGTGAGGGGGATGGGATCCACATGGAAGGGTTGCATTGGTGGAAAGAGGAGATACCTGCGCAGGCATCTGTTTCCTTGATGGGTCACTAAATAAAGATACCATGAGGCTGAGGGGGAGATGGTGGAGATTTGAGGAGCAAGAAATAGTAGCTCAGAAAGGAGAAAAACGAATTCTCTAGGAAAGTGAGGGAGAATATTCTGACTGTGTCGCCAGCTTGTTTGAGATTGTGACCATATATTCAAAGTGAATTCAATTCAATTGTTTATTTATTTATTTATTTTTAGAGAGAAAGGAAGGGAGAAAGAGAGGGAGAGAAACATCGACTCAAGAGAGAAACATCAATCGGTTGCCTCTCTCACACTCCCCAACCCACAATCCAGGCATGTGCCCTGACCAGGAATCAAACCAATGACCCCTTCCTTTGTGGGATGACACCCAACCAATTGAGCCACACTGGTCAGGGTTTTTCTGAATTTTTAATCAGGAGCTAAGAAATAAACAGTAGAGCATCATCACTAACAGTAACGGAGATGGCAACAGCAACATCCAGTCGCTTGTATCAGCAGCGGCAACAATACCAGTGGAGCCTCCAGTTCCCATTCACTGTCAATGTCACTGCAGCATCCATCCCTCTGGGTGGGCAGCACAGGTGTCCTCACAAGACCCATTCTGTGTCATAAATTTAGTTGTGGTTCTCACTGCATAACTTCAGACCTGGCTCTCCAGCTCTCCTGGCAATTCTTTGAGGCAACCAATGTCTATGCAATGCAAATTACTTCATTTATGAAATGGTACATTAGCCATCAGAGAGATGCAAATTAAAACCACAATGAGATACCACTTCACACCGGTCAGAATGGCCATTATAAACAAATCAACACACAAGTGTTGGAGAGGATGTGCAGATAAGGGAACCTACTGCACTGCTGGTGGGAATGCAGACTGGTGCAACCACTGTGGAAAACAATATGGAATTTCCTCAGAAAACTAAAAATGGAACTGCCTTTTGACCCAGCAATTCCACTGCTGGGATTATATCCCAAGAACCCTGAAACACCAATCCAAAAGAATCTATGCACCCCAATGTTCATAGCAGCACAATTTACAATAGCCATGTGCTGGAAGCAACCTAGGTGCCCATCAGTAAATGAATGGATCAAAAAACTATGCTACATTTACACAATGGAATACTATGCAGCAGAGAGAAAGAAGGAGCTCCCACCCTTTGTGACAGCATGGATGCAACTGGAGAGCATTATGCTAAGTGAAATAAGCCAGGCAATGAGGGAAAAATACCATATGATCTCACATTTAACTGGAACCTAATCAACAAAAGAAAAAAGCAAGCAAAATATAACCAGAGACATAGAAATTAAGAACAATTTGACAGTAACCAGAGGGGAGGTGGGAGGGGATAATGAGGGGAAGGGTTTTCAGGAATTACTATGAGGGACACATGGACAAACCCAGGGGGGAGGATAGAAGCAAGTTGGGGAGGGCAGTTTGGCTGGGGTGGAGAGGGGAGTGGTTGGGAGAAAATGCAGACAACTGTAATTGAACAACAATAAAATAATTATTTTAAAAAGATGAAATGGGCCCTGCCTGGTGTGGCTCAATGGGTGAGTGCCTGCCTGTGAAACAGAGGGTCGCCGGTTCGATTCCCAATCTAGGGTACATGCCTGGGTTGCGGGCCAGGTCCCCAGGAGGGGGCGCATGAGAGGCAGCCACACATTGATGTTTCTCTCTCTCCTTTCCTTCCCCTCTCTAAAAATAAATAAATAAAATCTTTAAAAAGAGATAAAATGGTACATTAATTATCATAAAACCATTGAGTTCATTTACATATTAGGTGAGCAAATTCAGTTTCTTTTTTTAAGTATACTTTATTGATTATGCTATTACAGTTGTCCTATTTTTTCTCCCCTTTGCTCCCCTCTTCCCCGCACCCACTGCCCATCAGCATTCCCCGCCCCTCTTAGTTCATGTCCATGAGTCATACATACAAATTCTTTGGCTTCCCCATTTCTTACACTATTCTTAACCTCCTCCTGTCTATTTTTTACCTACCAATTATACTTTTTATTCCCTGTACCTTTTCCCCCAACCTCACCACCCTCTTCCCCATTAATAACCCTCCATGTGATCTCCATTTCTGTGATCCTGTCCTGTTCTAGTTGTTTGCTAAGTTTGTTTTGGTTTTTGTTTTTCATACTCAGTTGTTGATAGTTGTGAGTTTGTTGTCATTTTACTGTTCATAGTTTTTATCTTCGTTTTCTTAGATAAGTCCCTTTAACATTTCATATAATAAGGGCTTGGTGATGATGAACTCCTTTAACTTGACCTTATCTGAGAAGCACTTGATCTGCCCTTCCATTCTAAATAATAGCTTTGCTGGATAGAGTCATCTTGGATGTAGGTCCTTGCCTTTCATGACTTGGAATACTTCTTTCCAGCCCCTTCTTGCCTGTAAGGTCTCTTTTGAGAAATCAGCTGACAGTCTGATGGGAACTCCTTTGCAGGTAACTGTCTCCTTTTCTCTTGCTGCTTTTAAGATTCTCTCCTCTTTAATCTTGGCTAATTTAATTCTGATGTATCTTGGTGTGTTCCTCCTTGGGTCCAATTTCTTTGGGACTCTCTGAGCTTCCTCCATTTCCTGGAAGTCTATTTCCTTTGCCAGATTGGGGAAGTTTTCCTTCATTATTTGTTCAAATAAGTTTTCAATTTCTTGCTCTTCCTCTTCTCCTTCTGGCACCCTTATGACTCAGATGTTGGAATGTTTAAAATTGTCCCAGAAATTCCTAACCCTCTCCTCATTTTGTTTGAATTCTTGTTTCTTCATTCTGTTCTGGCTGAATATTGACTGCTTCCTTCTGTTCTCAGTCATTGATCTGAGTCCTGGTTTCCTTCCTGTCACTGTTGGTTTCCTGTACATTTTCCTTTATTTCACTTTGCATAGCCTTCATTTCTTCCTCCATTTTGCAACTATACTCAATAATTTCTGTGAGCATCCCAATTACCAGTGTTTTGAACTCTGCATCTGATAGGTTGGCCATCTCCTCATCACTTAGTTCTTTTTCTGGAGCTTTGATCTGTTCTTTCATTTCGGCCATATTTGGTCTTGGCACACCTATTATGTTGTAAGGGGCAGAGCCTTAGTTACTCACCAGGGTGAGGAAACCCACTTCACTGCATTGTGGTGCTATATGTGGAGAAGGGGTCTGAGAGGGAATGATGCCACTTGCTCGGCTCTCACCCTGCTTTCTGTCACTTCCTCTGCTATCCACAAGCAAATTGGGCACTTCTGGTGCTGATTCACGGGGTGGGTGGATTTATGTACGTTTTAGGACCCTGTGGGTTTCTCCAACAAACTCTCTTATGAGGCTGTGAGTTTCTCTTGCCACCACAACCCCCACAGGTTTTTACAGCCAGAGGTTTTGAGTCTTTGTTTCCCCATGCTGGAACCCTGGGTTGCAAGGTCTGTCTTGCTTCCCTGTTGCTCTTCCCAGTTTATCTGCACACAAATGTGGAACCACTGGGTCCGCCACCTTGCTGCACATCCTCTCTGTCCTGGATGCTTATCCCCCCTCTTCCTACCAGTCTGGATGAATGTTTCTTCTTTAACTCCTTGGTTGTTGGACTTCTATGCAGTTCCATTTTCTGTAATTTCTGGTTGTTCTTTGTTCTTAAATTTTTTGTTGTCCTTCTTTTGATTGTGCAAGGGAGCAAAGTATATCTACCTATGCCTCCATCTTTGCTGGACGTACCCAATTTTTTATAACAAGTGTATTTTGTGGCCTAAATGAACAAAGACAACCTATCATAATAAATACATTCTACAAGTTTTATAGTTATTCCAAACCTTGTGGTTAAAGGTTACATTCCTGTGAGATTAACGGAAACAAAAAACCTCTTGTACTCTAACAGATGAGTATCTCATGGAACCTCTCTAGTTCCTTCTCCTCAAATACCAGTCAACACATCAAGAGGAACTGCCATCACAATGACAAGGAAGCAAGCATGTGTAGCTTAATCACAAACCAGATATTTGGTGAAACCTGGCTGTTTTCCAACAGTGCTGACTTTCCATCCTGCTTACATGGCAATAGCCAGTACAACACTTGCATTCTCAAATAATTTGGCACAAGTATATTTCCTTTCTAGCCTTCACATCAAGTACCCTCATGACCAATAGTTTTTTTTTTTATTTTAACTAAGGCAGAAATAAAATTTGAGCCTTATACTTTCAAATCTACATTTCTAGCAGGTGTAAGTTTTGTTTCTTTTCTGGTCTCATTGCATGGGCTAGAACCCTTAGACCATTATTAAACAGTAGAGATGAGATGGTTGTGCTTATGTTTTCAATCATGCAACTGAATTCCTTCAGTGGCCACTGTAAGTCAGTTCTCCAGTGTAGCTACAACTATGCCCAGACTCTGGAAGAAGGTCAAGTGGATGGCATCTGACACGTATGTGTAAGTCTAAGTTCTCCTTTTACTTGTCTTGGCTCATTATTCTTCACTCTGCCCTCCTTTGCTTCTCAGACCTCCTATATTAGTTTTGTTGTCGTTGTTAATTATCATTTAGCAAATGAGGAATGAGAGCCTCCAAGAGTTTGACCCTGAAGTTACACAGCTAATTAGTGACTGCCAAGTCTACCCAGATTTTTGTGGCAAACCCTTTCCAAGGTGTTCCACAGCTGCTGAGTTCTGTGAGTTTGAGTTTTGTTCTAATTTAAGTTGTAATGATATTACAACTTAATGAAGTTAATAATGATATTTTTCCATGTTTATGTAAAGGAAATTACTTGGCCAGTGAGGACAGACCTTTAATTAAATTCAGTAATAAAATTAGTTAAGAAAAAAATGTTTAATTGAGTTTTAAAAAACACTGAAGCTTTGGGGGGAAAAAACCTTTTTCTCTTTCATATAAAATGTTAACTTTGGTAAAAGATTAAAATATCATAAAAATGAACAACGAAGAATATAAGAATATTCTAAAATCATATCTTCCAAAGAAATTGGAACATGCTTCATATACTTTTTAGCAAATCACTTTTTAAAAAAAGATTTTATTTATTTATTTTTAGGGAGATGGGGAGGAAGTGAGAAAGAGAGGGAGAGAAACATCAATGTGAGAGAGAAATATCAACCGGTTGCCTCTCGGATGCCCCCTGACCAGGGATCAAACCAGCGACCCTTTGCCTCGTGGGATGACACCCAAACAACTGAGCCACACTGGTTAAAGCGCAAACTGCTTTTTAACTTACGATGTATCATGGACAGCTTTTCATTTCAGTAGTTATGGGTCTAACCAATTTATAGTATTTCATAGTGTTTTAGTTTATAAATATGCTATACTTTTTATTAACCATTAACCTCTTGATTAGTATTTGGCTTGTTTCTCACTAACACCAGTGCTGCAGTAATGAACAATAGCTTCATAAATAGAGCTTTAGCCAGTGAATTTCAATAAACTTGATCCATATAAGTGGGTGAACTTAAAAAGTGGTGGTGCTTTTAAAAATATTGTTGGTACAAATTGCCAGTTTTTTCTCCAAAAAGACTTTGGCAATTTACATTCCTACTAATAGTGTATAAAAGTGCCCCTTTCCCTACATCCTCATCAACACTGTATGTCACCATTCTTTGAAATTTTAGGCAATCTGATAGGTGAAAGGAGATATGAAGTTTTATTTGCATTTCTCTAGTCACTGGTTTATTCATAAGTTTTTGTCCACTTTTTAAAAGATTTTATTTATTTATTTTTAGACAGAGGGAAAAAGAGGGAGAGAGAAAGATAGAAACATCAGTGTGTGGTTACCTCTTGCACGCCCCTCACAGGGTACCTAGCCCACAACCAGGCATGTGCCCTGACAGGGAATTGAACCAGAGACCCTTTGGTTTTCAGGCTGGCACTCAATCCACAGAGCCACATCAGCCAGGTCAGTTTTTGCCCATTTTAATTTTAGTCTTGAATTGTCTGTTCATATCATTTTACCTGTTTTTAACTGAGTAATCTTCCATTGTATGGATGTACCATAGTTTGTTTATCCATTATGCATGAGTTTCTATAATTGTTTAATCTGTTTCTTTGCCTTGGCTGGTGTGGCTCAGTGGATTGAGTGCTGGTATACATATAATTGGTAAATAATTTCTGTATGGCTTCTAGTGTTTATCAATTTGTGTTGTATTCCACCACTTAACTAAATTGAGCTCAGTCTTATGTGATGAGTAGAAGTTAGCCAGACGAAGGCAGGGAAGAGCATTTCAAACAGAGACCAGAAGGGCAGGTCTGCAGATGTGAGCAGGTGCAGTCTTTTCCTGGGCTGGCTTCCTTCCCCATTACTTCATTTCTGTCCCAGGAACATGTAACAGTCCGTGGTGGGCTCCCAGTACCATGCTGTCTAATGCTAAGATAGAGTCAGAAAGAGACTCTCTTAGTGTTGTTGGCTAGGTAGCTTGTTAGTATTAATAAAGGAAGGAAGCAAATGAAATCAGACAATAAACCTTATAAGTTAGGGATCTGAGTTGGACATTATGCCTGACTTACTAGGAAGCTATAACATTCACATCTCCTCAGGGAACTGCCTCATCCTCTGCCTAGGGAACTTAATCCCCAAAGCAGGCTCTCCAGGGCACAACTGGTCATTATCTGAGGTTACAGAGGGAGAGATAAAGCAGTAATAGGTACATGGTAAACCGAGGGGCAGGATGCAGGCGCATGCAGACCCAAGACAGCGCAAGTGGAGGTCCATCCACTGAGGCATGCGCAGTATGAGCCAGGATGGCAACAATAAAGGGGAGGGGCCCAGCCTGGGAAAAGGATTGGATTGGATAAAGGACACAGAACTCCAGAAGATCTAGGAAAGGGGTTGGATAGGAGGAGGGTCCAACCCAAGCCTGAGAAGAACCAGGAAAGAGATTGGTGAGTTTGAAAGTCTGAGGTAACATAATCAAAGCCTATCAAAGGGCCAGGGGTAGCACACACTGGCCTGCTGGTTCCCGCATTCTCTCTCTGGTAGCCACATGGGCTCCAAGCGGCTCCAAGTGCAGGCCTGGCTGCAGCAGCACAGCCCCAACCAAAGCACAACCAGGAACAGAGACTATGCTATTCAGATGGGGCAGAGACTGAGCTGGACTAAGCTTGGGCATGAACTAAACTGAGTTGCGGCAGCTTTGGGTGCCTTGCCAATGCCGGGTAATGGCGAAATATCTCTGACTCTGGTTCTTCTGGGATTGGTGAAGGCAAGGCTGGACTTATTCCACAGTGAAGCCACGTGCGCGTGGACGAGATACCAGGCACCTGGATACAGTTCTTGGTTTTTCAATAAATCTTTCCACTACACCTCATCCTCCCATGCGTGTATCCCCTCAATGTTTTTCTTGCAACTCTGTGGAAGAACCCCACTTTCACTGGCAACAGTGTGAGCCCCAGATCTGCCCTCACTAGGCTTACCTTGGTCAAGTGACCAAGCCCCAATAATGTTTTTACCTCATGTATCCAACCAGCCAGCCAGCCAGCTATCCAATAATGAAGGTCCAGAGAAAGATGAGGGCCAAACCCAAAGTCAAAGTCATGGTTAAGAGCCTTGCACAGTGACCGACATCTCTAAAGGATGGATTCCTGTAAGGAATCTGCACAGAGCCTTTGAGTGACATCCTGATATCCTGATAGTGAACTTGTAATTGAATATTTTGCCCAAACCAAGGCTTTTGCCGATTCCCCATTTTTCACTGGACCATGTCATCTCCTACCACACACACACCTTCTCTTTCTCTGTCATTATATTGGAAGCTTGTGCCTTGAGTGCCACCCTGAAGCAAGGGCCTGGATCTGCAAGCTCGGGAAGGCACAAGTCCTGTTCTTTTGCCCTGAGCACACACAGAAAGTCAGCCAGCCAGGCAGACAGCCAAGTTATATTTAGATTCTGTCACCTGATGGGGTCATCCATGAATCAGGGCACAGTGGCAGCTGTGGCATTTTAGGAGTAAACTGAGGTGGGATCAGGGGTAGTGAAGAAGTGGGCAAGGAAACCAGGCATTGACTTCAGGCTCATTTAAGCAAGTCACAAAACAGATAAAAATGTGTGGTTTACATTAAACTTGGAGAGAAAGAGGTCAGAGCCAAAGAGGACCTTGCCTTTTGAGAGAAATCAGTGTCTAGCTCAGGCAGGGGAAGGATAGCATGGGGTGATCAGCAGGAAGCAGTGGCTCAGCTGGTTAGGCCCCTTCCTGCCCTGGAAGCCTGGAGTGGGGATGAGGGGGGGAATCTCTAGCCCTTTCCTGTCCTGGGAGCCTCTGCTGAGTGAGTGACTCTGACAGGCAGTTAACACCCAGCTGCTGTCAGCAGAAAGAGCTGCGGTCACAGGATCCCATTCACAAGGGAGAAACCACAAAGAAGTGGACGTGCAGGATTTTTGTTTCAAGCCCCAAAGGCTTTCCTTGCCCCAGACTGATTGATCAAATTACTGCTTTAGGAACCAGGGAAGTGGCCCTAAATTATCAGTGATCCAGTTGCTTTCCCCTCCTTCTATCTCTAGAATTTATCTCCACCCCTCTAGTGGGGCCATTGTAAGGATCTCCTGGCCTGGCTTCAGCCCCTCCAGGCTATTCCATACCCGCCAGACAGGATTGGTTTTCCACATCCTTGTCCTGTCTGAAACACCCAAAGCTGCCCCTGGCCTCAGGGGCATCCACACCCCTCGGTCTGGCTTTTAAAGTCCTTCGAGTTCCGACACCCAGCCTGTCCCCCAGACTTTTTTTCAACAGCTTTCCTGAGGTATTACCATAAAATAAAGTGCATATATTTAAGTGACATATATATATTCTCAGAAACCAACATCACAATCAAAATAATGACTGTCCATCACCCCAAAAGTCTCCAAGTGTTCCTTCGTCATCCCTTTTTGCAACTTCTCCGGGAGCCCCACCCCCAAGCCCAGTGAACTCTGACACTCTTTCTGTCACCAGAGATTAGACTGCAATTTGGGAGGTTTTTGGGAGGAATTGTACAGTATGGACTCCTTTCAGTCTGACTTGTTTCACTCAGCAGTTATTCTGAGATTCATCCCTGCTGTTGTGTGTATCAGTAGTTCATTTCTTTTTATTGCTGAGTTTAATATTTTTTATTGTATGGATGTACTATAATTTGTTTATCCATTTACCTGTGATAAAACATTTAGATTGTTTCCAGTTTTTGACTTTCAAAAAAAGTAGCTTTGAACATTTGTGTACAAGTCTTCACATAGACATATGCCTTTATTTCTCTTGGGTGAATACTAGGGGTTAATGGGTGGTATTAAGGTAGGTGCATATTTAATACTTTTTAGAAAGTACCAGACTCTTTTCCAAAGTGGTTGCTTTATTTCCCATTCCCAGCAACAGTGTATGAGAGTTCCAGTTCCTCCACATCTTCACCAACATTTGGACGGTCAGTCTTTTTGATTTTAGCTACTCTAACAGGTGAGTGGATAGTTTATTGAGGTTTGAATTGGCATTTCCTTAATGATTAATGATGTTGAGGATGTTTTCGTGTGCTTATTTGCCATTTGTCTATCTTCTTTGTAGAAGTATTCAAGTATTTTTCTTGGTTTTTTAATTGGATTATTTTCTTGTTAAGTTTTGAGTGCCCTTTATAATAGACTGATATCTAGTCGTTATGAGACGCATGATTTTCCAATAGTGTCTCCCAATCTGTGGCTTGTCTTTTCATTCTCTTAACAATGTCCTTTAAAGAGAAGTTTCTAATGTTGATGAAGTCCAGTTTATTGATTATTTTTTTCTTTCAGGGATAGTGTTTTTGACGTGGTATCTAAGAAATCTTTGCTAAACCTAAGGTCATAAAGATTTTCTCCTATGTTTTCTTCTAGAAGTTTTATAGTTTTAAGTTACACATTTAGTTGTATGATCCATTTTGAGTATTTTGATTTTGTCTTGTTTGTTTTGGTTTTAGGTTGTTTTCTTTGCATATGGATGTTGTATGGTTTCAGCACTATTTGTTGAAGACTATTCTTTCTTTCTCTACTGAATTGCCTTTGCACATTTGTTGGAAATCAATTGACCATATATGTGTACATTTCTGAATGCTGCATTATGTTCCATTGACCTATTTAAAGAATTGAAAAAACAATCCTTTCTCCAGTGAATACCTTCACAACTGTTAAAAACCAACTGAGCATGTATGTACAGATTTATTTCTTGACCCCCATTCTGTTCCAATGATCTATTTGTATGTTTGATATATT
Organism: Trachops cirrhosus; assembly: GCA_028533065.1. Taxonomy (NCBI): domain Eukaryota; kingdom Metazoa; phylum Chordata; class Mammalia; order Chiroptera; family Phyllostomidae; genus Trachops; species Trachops cirrhosus. The sequence continues at coordinate 64,312,048 of CM052545.1, read as the reverse complement.
TGTACTGATAACACGTTGCTTTTATTACTCTAGCTTTATAACAAGTCTTGAATCAGATAGTGGTTAGTCCCCCAACTTTATTCGTCTTCAGTGTTATATTAGCCATTCTAGGTTCTTTGCATTTCCACATAAATTTTATTTTATTTTATTTTATTTTATTTTATTTTATTTTATTTTATTTTATTTTATTTTACAATACTAGGAAGGGATACTATAATACTATTCTCTTTGGTGACAGTATAGCATGGTGATTGACACCATGGGTCACGGATTTAGAATTACTTAGATTAAAATCCCACCATTGTTACCTAATCTACCTAATCTACCCTAGGTAGTTATTTAACATTTTGTGCTTCAGTCCTCTCATGTATAAATGAGTTATTAATAATACCTAGCTCCAACAGTTATGGGGTAATTAAATGAGGTAATTAAATTAAGGTCCTGGTACCCTGAGTAAGCATTTGGTAAGTGTCGGCTTCCTTCGTTATCCTCACTTTGCAAGTGAAAAAAGTTGAACTTTACGAGGTTAAATAACCCTCCTAAGGTAGAGCTTAATAGGATACAATAAATTTATAAGAGACAGGACCACAGTTTTTGGACTCTAGACCCACCATTCCCTAGGCACTACAGTGTAATATATCCTGTAAATTTCATAAAGATAATTTTTAATCCTCATACAATGCTGCAGTAATAATAATAATAATAATAAAAACACTCAGTTGAGGCCAGACATTATTCTAAGTACTTTACCTGTGAGTACTTAACTCATGTAGTCCTCACTACTCTATGAGGATGAGGGGGGGAATCTCTAGCCCCTTTTATCCCCGGTTTACAGATTAGGAGGGCCCTGAAGCACTGTGGCAATTAAGTAATTTATTGGAGGATGCATAGATAGTAGCAAGACCAAAAGTTACTTTGACCATTCTAGATCCTTTGTATTTCGTTATATATTTTAGAATCAGCTTATTCCACCCCCAAAAATAGCCCACTGAGATTTTGACTGGTATGGTATTGATTTTGTAGATCAATTTGGGGAGAATCAGCACCTTACCAGTATCGAGTCGTCTGATCCGTGAGTATAATACAGCTCTCCACTTATTTAGTTTTTCTTTAGTTTTCAGTGTGCAGGTCTTGCACATCTGTCAGAACTCTAAGTATTTAATATGTTTATGCTATTGTAAAAGGTAAAATAAAAATTTTAATATTTCATGGTAAATTAAGTCATAAAAATAATATTTTTATAACATTGTAAATGGTAAAAATATCTTCAATATCTGATTGATTACTGCTAGTATATGAATTTAGTTTTGTATTATATTCGACATTATTAAACTCACTTCTTAATTCTGGTATCTTTGTCATTCTATAGAACTTTCCACCTAGACAATCGCATCTTCTGTGAACAGACGTAGTTTTACTTTTCCCTTTCCAATCAGGACCCCCTTTAGAGCTTCCAGCACCTTGTCGAATGAGCGGTGAAAGCAGGCACTTGCCTCGGCCCCGACCGCAGGGCTAACGCACTCGGGACTTCAGCATTAAGTCTGGTGTCAGCTGTAGGTTTTTCATAGGTGTCCTTTTTCAAATTGAGAAAGAGATTTTTTAAATAATTAAAAAAAACTTTTTATATGTACCATTTTCAAGTTCTTCATTTGTTTGTATAGCTCAAGATTTTACCTGGCATTTTTCTTCTGACTGAAGGACTTGAACAGCTCAGGTCACCTAATAATATATTGTCTGACTGAAAATGTCTCAGATTTTTCTATCTTTTGTAAGATATTTTCACTGGATATAAAATTCTAGATGGATTTTTTTCTTTTAACATATTGCTTCTTTGTCTTCTGGGTCACATTGATTCTGTGAAAAATAATATCAGCGGAGCCACTTCAGAGTCTGAGCAGCCGACCCGTTTGAGGCGCTGTGCACACCTACTCCTCAAACCTTGGGGAGGTTAAAACTGGGCAAAATTACTTTTGGGCTGGGCCTGAAGCTGCATTGTATTCCAACTAACTTTGTTATGACTAAGGACAGGATATTAAAGACATTCCTTAGAACTGTCATCATATGTTAGCTTATCTGCATCTGTGGAAATGCCTTCTGTCTATTCATGAAATCGTTCCCTTTCTGCTGTGTCATGACTGCCGCTTGCCTTCACCTCCTAATCTAAACCCTATGTGGGTTTCTGCCTGAATCAGTGCTTCCTGAACAGCTGTTCTTTTGGATCTCAAACACTTGTTGCCTTTCGCTTCGGCCTTTCATTTTTAGATTAACAATTCCAACAAAAGAGTGCCGAACTATTTCCCTGTACATAATGTACCTTTTTCCTCTGGCTGCTTTTCAGTGATCTCTTTATTGCTGCTTTTAAGTAGTTTGATTGCCATATACCTTGCAGTAGTTTTCTTGATGTTTCTTGTGGTTTTGGTCCTTCGTAGAGCTTCTTGGATTTGTGTGTTTATAGTTTTCATTGAATTTTTTAAAAATGTATGTCTTTGAATATTATTTCTGCACTTCCTCCTCTTTGGACTCCAGTTACATGTATAATAAGCTTCTTGAATTTAACCCACACTCAATGTGTATTTATTTGCAGCTGTATTTTTTCTTCCACAATTAATTGTGCATAGTTTCTCTTACTATGTAAAGTTCACTAATAGTGTCTTCTGTAGTCTCTAATCTGCTATAAATTTCATTCGGTGTGTTTTTAAGTCTCTTCCTAGGTTTATTGCCCATTTGAATTTTAAAAAGAAGAAAGTCATATGTTCTTTGCCCACTTTTTCTTCTATTGGTCTGTGTATATTGATTTATAAAAGTTTTTTATATATATATTAAGGAAAATAACTTTTTTCTTGGCACATAGTGTAGATATTTTTCATAATTTGTCTTGTCTTTGCTGTTCCCTATGCCTGAAATGCAACTCACTCATTCTCTATTATTCCAATCTCCCTTACCCTACTCCATTTTTTCCTCTAATATGTGTGTGTGTTATGTTTCCTTTTGTGACTTTTTAAAAATATGTTATTTATTTATTTTAGAGAGAGGGGAAGAGAGGGAGGAGGGAGGGAGAGAAACATCAATGTGTGGCTGCCTTCCCCATTCCCCTGCTGGGGACCTGGCCCACACCGCAGGCATGTGCCCTGACTGGGAATCGAACCGACAACTCTTTGGTTTGCAGGACAGCATGCAACCCACTGAGCCACACCAGCCAGGGCTTTTTTGTGATTGTCTTTGAACTGGAAAATAAACTGAACAAAAGCAAAGATTTATCTCTTTATTTACTGCTATAACCCCTAAGCATCAGAAACAGAGCACATGATAAATGCTTATTAAATGTATATATTTTTGAGGGGAAATGGTTAATTTTGTTTTAATGTTTTTTGTTTTTATTAAAGTCAATCACCTTTTCTGTTATGGTTTCTGACTTTAAGACATATTTAGAAGATTTTCTCACTTCAAGAATATTTATTTTAACTGTAGTTGAAAAAAAACTTTTTTAATTAAAAAATCGATTTTTTTGCATTTAAATTAAATAAATTTTATTTATTTATTTTGTCATGCCACTTATTTATTCATCCATTGATTGATTCTTCATATGCTCTCTGACCATAGATGGCACCCGCAGCCTTGGCATATTGGGACCCACACTCTAACCAACTGAGCTACCCAGCCAGGGCCCAAAACCATATTCTTTTAGACTATGTGAACCCAGAGGTTCCAAAGGTAGGTTTTGTGAGTGTGTGTGTGTGTGTGTGTGTGTGCGCACGCGCGCATGTGTATGTGTTCATTCATTAGTTGATGTTGCTGAAAAACTTTCAATTGTTCTGGTTTGAGTGTCAAAGGTAGTGACATGCAGATTTCATCTCAGAAATAAAGTACATGTACAATTCTGTAAGTGACCTGCCATAGTTGCACTTCCTGAGTTCAGGATTGTGCTGGTTCTTTGATCTGTCTCTCAAAGCCTCTTAAACTGTGTTGGTTTGTAGATAGCGAACTTAGGCACAGTATTGACTCTCTGTGATTTGCTAAGCTTGTCTCCCAGATTGAAGGAAATTCTTCGTAGAATTTACTAGGGGAGAGGGAGAAAGAACAATGTTAATTTTGGTTTGCTATCTTTATGGGAAGTCTGGCATCCAATTTTCCCAAAAAGATGTGTGTGAGAAATTCTGCACTTTGTCCAGAAACCTAGGGTGAAACCGGTGTGGTGCAGCGCTGCAGCGAGTGCTCGAGCTTCCTGTTCAGCTGTGTTAGGCTAGAAGGGTTCTCGGACCTTTTTATCTCAGGATCCTTCCCACTCAAAAGAAGCTAAAGAGCGTTTTGGCTCACCTGGATTATATCTGTTCCTATTTACCATATTAGAAATTAAAACCGAGAAATTTCTTAAATATTTCATTAATTTCTTTTTTTTAAGGTTTTATTTATTTATTTTTAGATAAGAGAAGGGAGAGAGAAAGAGAGGGAGAGGAACATCAGTGTGTGGTTGCCTCTTGCATACCTTCTATTGGGGACCTGGCTCACAGCCCAGACATGTGCCCTGACTGAGAATCAAACTGGCGACCCTTTGGTTTGCAGGTGGGTGCTCAATCCACTGAGCCACACCAGCCAGGGCAATTTCTTTAAAAGTAAATACATTTGATGTTAAAATAGTTAATATTTTTAGAAAAATAACTTCCAAAACAAAAGCACATTTTATTTATTTTAATTTTTTAAAAGATTTTATTTATTATTTATTTTTAGAGAGGGGGAAGGGAAGGAGATAGAAAGGTAGAGAAACATCAATGTGTGCCCCTAACTGGGGACCTGGCCTGCAACCCAGGTATGTGCCCTGACCAGGGATCGAACCACCTACCCTTTGGTTCACAGCCAGCACTCAATCTACTGAGCCACAGCAGCCAGGGCACAAAAAGCACATGTTAATGAGTGATATCATTTAACTTTCTTTTTAAATATATTTTATTGATTATGCTATTACAGTTGTCCTATTATCCCCCCTTCATTCCCCTCCACCCTGAACACCCTCTCCCACCCACAATCCCCCCCTTTACGTCAGTCCATGTGTCA
>CM052545.1:64270058-64306499 GCA_028533065.1 Trachops cirrhosus | reverse complement strand
CTGGGGCTTTCAATTCTTCTTCTGTTTGAGCCATCTTTTTGCTGTTTTTTTTTGTTTTGTTTTTTGGTCTTGTTGAGCTCCTGTAGTGAGGGGCGGGGCCTTAGGAGTTCACCTGGGTGGGGCACCCCAGTTGCAGGGTTGTGACGTTGTATGTGGGGGCGGGGTCCGAGAAGGAACAATGGCGCTTGCTCTGCTTTCTGTAGGACCCCAGACCCTTCCGCCACTTTCCGCAAGCCAACCGGGCCCCTCTGGCACCAATTCTGGTGTGGGTGGGCCTGTGCACCCCCTGGGACCTTCCTTCCACTTCCTTCTCAGTGACCCAAAGCTCTATTTCCTGGTGCTGGGACCCTGAGTTGGGAGCAGTGCCTTGCTTCACAATGGCCGCCTCGCTGGGTCTGCTGGTCGCCACTGCCTGGCCGGGGCCCACCAGCCACCACTGCTTGTACACCCAGGGTCTGCCTGTTGCAGACCTGCACACCACCCCGGGTGCTCAGCTCTCCGCTCGCCCAGCCCGACTCCGCCCCTCCTACCCGTCTGGATGAAAGTGTCTATTTTTAAATCCTTGGTTGTCTGACTTCCATACACTTCAATTTTCTGTCAGTTCTGGTCGTTATCTTGTTTCTATATTGTTGTTGTCCCTATCTTGGTTGTGCGAGGAGACACAGTGCGTCCACCTATGCCTCCATCTTGGCCGGAAGTCCTGCATTTAACTTTTTACATCTGTTTGGAATTAATGATGTGTGAAGTATGATTCTGATTTCACCAATGAATTTTCTCCCCTTCCACTCTCCTTGAAGCTGCTGGCCATCACCAGTCTACTTTCTGTCTCTCTGAATCCATTCCCCATATAAGTGGAATCATACAATATTTTCCTGTTTGTGGCTGGTTTATTTTACTTAGCATAATATCCTCAAGGTTTATCCATGTTCTACCATGTGTCAAAATTTCTTTACTTTTCAAAAATTTAATCTTTATTGTACTTTTTCCCGTTACCATTTAGTCCTCTGAATAATATGCCATTATGTGTAATTTTGTTTATATACTCACCCATGAATGGACACTTGGGTTGTTTCTACTTTTTAACTATTCTGAATAATGCTGCCATGAATATGGGTGTACAAATATCTCCTTGAGATTCGCTTTTAATTCTTTGGAGTATACACCTAGAGGTGTAATTGGTAGATAATATAATAGCTCCATCTTTAAGTTTTGAGCAACCACCATGCCATTTTCATAGCAGCAGCACTTTCTTACATGCCCACCATCAGTGAACACGGATTCTAATTTCTCCACATCTTCACCAACACTTGTTATTTAACATGGTTTTTGTTTTGTTTTGTTTTTTTACAATAGCAACCATCCTAATGGCAGTGAGGTGGTATCTCATAGTGATTCTGATTTGCATTTTCCTAGATAATTAATGTGCATATTTCCTAGATTAATAATGTGCATATTTTCATATGCTTTTGGCCCTTTGTATATATATTCTTTGAGAAAGGTCTATTCAATATGCTTTTTCTCTATTTTTAAATCAAGTTGTTCAGTGTTTTTCTTTTGTCTAACCATTGAATTTTTAATGCTTGGAATTTCAATCTTTAACAAAGTGAAGTGAAACAATAGAAAGAATAAGAAGAATGTGTGATAAGGAGGGTTGGAGGAAGAGATTTCTGATCAGGATCTCCTTTCCCTGTTTCGGTTTTCATTCAGCTGTCCAAGTAGTGTCTGCTTTCCTCTGCTCCTCCCTCGGCACATAGACTTGAAATTCCCATTATTTTTGTGTATCTATCTCCTGAAGGGAGCAGGGTAAATTAGGTTCTCCCAGGCTCCTTTGTAGATGTGAGAACTACTTACCTGGTTTAACAGTTAGCTCACATGGGTGAGGGGCGCCCTCTGGTGGCAGAAGTGAGAATGTATGCAGACTTCCAACAATTTCTTTTCTTTTTTTCCCTTCCCTCCTTCCTTCCTTCCTTCCTTCCTTCCTTCCTTCCTTCCTTCCTTCCTTCCTTCCTTCCTTCCTTCCTTCCTTCCTCCTTCCTTCCTTCTCTTTCTTTCCTTCCTTCCTTCTTTCTTCCTTTCTCCCTCTCCCTCCCTCCCTGCTTCCCTTCCTTTCTTTGTTTATGCTATTAGTTGTTCCTGCTTTTTCTCCCTTTTTCCACCTTCACCCACCCCACCCTCTCCTCTCCCTCAGTCAATCCCCATATCATTTAATGTGTCCATGAGTCATGCATATATGTTCTTTGGTTAACCCCTTCACCATCTTTCTTCCAGTCCCCCTTTTCCCCTCTGGCATCTGTCAGTCTGTTCCATGTATCTACTCTTCTGTTTCTACCTGGTTTATTAGTTTATTGTGTTCATTAGATTCCATATATAAGTGAAATCATATGGTATTTTTCTTTCACTGACTGGCTTATTTTACGTAGCATAATATTTTCTAGGTCCATCCATACTGTAGCAAAAGGTGAGAGTTCCTCCTTTTTTACTGATGTGTAGTATTCTACTATGTAAATGTACCACAGCTTTTTTGTCCACTCATCTGCTGATGAGCACTTAGGCTGTTTCCAGATCTTGGCTATTGTAAGTAGCGCTGCAATGAACATAGGGGTGCATTTTTTTTGGTATTTTTGTTTTAGGATTCTTAGGGTATATTATCAGAAGTGGAATCTCTGGGTCCACTTCTGGGAGTACTCCGTATTGTTTTGCACAGTGGCTGCACAAGACTGCCTTCCCACCAACAGTACACGGGGGTTCCCTTTCTCCACATCTTTACCATCACTTTTTGTTTGTTGATTTACTGATGGTAGCCATTCTCACAAGTGTGAGGTGATTATCTCATTTTGGTTTTAATTTGCATCTCTCTGATGGTTAGTGATGTGGAGCATATTGCATATGTCCATCGGCACTTTGTATGTCCTCGTGTCCTTTGTATGTCCTCTTTCAAGAGGCTGGTTGGAGGTAGAGGCAGAATTTAGTGGCACCAACAAGGCTTTTACTTTTTTTTTTTACCCTTACCTGAGGATAAGTTTGTTGATTTTAGAGGGAAATGAGGGGAGAGAGAGAGAGAAACATTGATGTGAGAGAGAAACATTGATCGGTTGCCTCCTGTACGTTCCCCAACCGGGTACTGAATGTGCAACCTAGGTACATGCCCTGACTAGGGGTCGAACCCACAATCTTTTGGTATATGGGACAACACCCCAACCAACTGACCAGGGCACCAGGCTTTCACTTTCTGAGACTCTCTATAGCTCAGTGGGTACTGAAGTGCTTCCTCACCCTACTCAGTTTTGGGGGTACTAAGCCAGAGATAGCAGGCAGAGCTCCCCATGTTGTGTTCACAGGGGCTCCAGAATGTCCCATGCCCCCAAGCAGGATTTCCCTTACAGAGTCCCCAAAATTCCTCGTTTATGGAATCCCTAGAGCTCATTTGAGGTAACCTTGTCCTTTCTGGTTTCAGTTCTGGAATGTACATCCCTCTGTGCAGGCCCAGCCCTCATGGCCTCCCTGACCTGCAGAACATCTAAGGCAGTACCTGGTTTGAGTTTCCCAACCTTGATTAAGCTGCCTGAGTGGCCCAAATGCCTTTCCTTTGCAGCTTTGCCTTCATATCAAACACTGGGCCTCCTGCCCACTGCGGCTCCAGGGTCCAGTTTTGCTTTGTGACTTTTCTTTCCTGTCTGCCCCTGAAGCAAGCCCTCAGTTCTTTCACAGGAGAGTTCACTGCAAAACTCAGCAGGGACCTAAGCAATGCGTAGGTAGTGTTACCAGACTAAAGGGGTTTGTTTGCCTGGGCATATCAAAGCCCAGTAAGACATGAACAAGAGGAGGAAGCATTTGAGATCTTACTCCACAGCATATCTCATCAGTCTGGCTCAAATAAACTTTTTTTTTAAGAGTTTATTTATTTATTTTTTAGAGAGAGGGGAAGGGAGGGAGAGAGGAAGAGAAACATCAATGTGCGGTTGCCTCTCACACGCCCCCTACTGGGGACCTGGCCTGCAACCCAGGTATGTGCCCTGACTGAGAATCAAACCAGCAACTCTTTGGTTCGCAGGCTGAGTCCCCAGTAGGGAGCCATGCCAGTCAGTGCTCAAATAAACTTTTATAAAAATTCAAAAGAGAGAGAGAGACAGACAGACAGACATGAATAGGAATTTGCAGCAAAAAAGTAAAGGTTTATTTAAGTAAATGGCACCAAACCCAGAAGCACAAGTGAGCTGATGTGCTAAAACCTGGCTCCCTGATGTCTTCTAGGGGATGGGTTATGTCGGAGACTGAAGGAGTCAGGGTCTTGGTGTCTACTAATTGATTGACTCTAGGGTTAGGGGTGGTCGATCAGTGCATCTGGCCTGTTGTTAGCCATAGCATCACTCTGTCTGGTTTCCCAAGGGGGTGGTTGTCAGGGTGGTTCTGCTTTTCTGGGCCTGGAGCTGAAACACAGCTGCGGCCCAGTTTGACTGAAACTCTATCTCTGTGGTCAATAGGCCTGAGGCTTTGTTCCTGTGATTATGTGATGCTGATCAGAACCTCACTGTCCTGAGGGCTTGATGATTAAGGGAGTGGACATGTGAGGGAGAGGGAGATGGGCGAGTCAGGGCACTGGATGCGGCCAGTTTGAATCAAAAGAAAAGAAAGGAGTAAAGGTCACATTAAAGAGATGACATTTCTGTGCAGTTGCAATAACAATTTAACAGTTGGAGCTCTGGTATCTAGTTCTCATTGGCGTACAAACTACTTTACTCCCAATGCCTCTCCTCTCTCAGAAGCTCCATGGACCTGCTCTTCTTCCTTCTAATTCCTTAGTCTCAGCCCTGCCATCTTTCACATAGAAAAAAATTTCAGTGGAAAGTGAGGCATTGTCTACACTCTAGAGAACATTCTTCTGGGTTTTCTAGTCCCAGTTCTCTGTAAAGTGCAAGTAACTGATCGCAGCACAGAAATAATTCTTGTCTGAAGACATGGAAACTCGGTGAATTGACTTTCTTCCCCACCCACCCACTTTGTGGAAAAACCAGCTGCACTTACGTCTGTACGTCCATGTCAAGATTCCTGAGCTACACACGTGTCTGTCCTTTGGATTGTCTTTTAAACCTATTATAACATTTGGCTGCCTCCCTCATTCACTAATGAGTCAGAGAAAAGCTTTAACAGGTGCTCCTTTTTATGTCTGCATGAGAGTCATGGTTTTACCTCTCATTGAAAATTATGCTTTGACACTAAAGCATAAATTATGCTTCGATGCAGTGGGCAGGCAGACACAGTCGCCTGCCCCCAGAAAAGCCCAGCTTTCCAGCACTGACATGCGAAGGAGCCCACTTTCAGAGGGACATCTAGGGTGACCTCTAGGGAAGACCTCACCTCTGTGTCCTGGTGACCATGGGTGGGAGGAGGCTTGCTCTGAAGATTTCTGAATTCTTTTTTCAGAACAGTTCAGTCCAGCTCAGGAGTGCAGCCATCCTTGCACTTGCCAGGACATTAAGTGGTTGACTTTGGAAGAGTGTATAAAAGCTTTTACTCTTTTTCAAGAAAACATTGCTACCAATGGCTGGGGAGGGGGGAATGGGGAATTCAGTGTTTAATGGGGACAGAGGTGCAGTTTAGGAAGCTGACAAAGTTCTAGAGATGGATGGTGGTGACGGCTGTACAACAGTGTGAACATCCTTAATGCCACTTGAGCTGCACACTTAAAAATGGTTAAAATAGTAAAACTTTATGATGTATACATTTTACCACAATAAAGAGAGAGAGAGAGGGAGAGAGAGAGAGAGGGAGATGCTAATTTGAATACTTTTCTGTGTGGGCCCTGTGGGAAAAGCTGAAATTCACAGCTTCTCAGAAACAAATTGTGTGTGTGTGTGTGTGTGTGTGTGTGTGTGTGTGTGTGTGTTTTGAAAATAAACCTTCTTCCTCCCACCCCACCCCCTTAGTTCTCAACCAATCAGCAATGACTGTGCTCCACCATCTAGAAGGTTCTAGGGAACAGAATGGAGGAGATAGAAAGAAGGAACTAACAGGGTGGGAAGGCCGGCCTGTCAATATGTTACTTGTTATTGTTCTGAAAGGATTGTTTTGGTAGCAAATGACAGACGCCTTCCTTGAGCTGGCTTAGCCACAAACGGGAAAGCATTGGGAGGATCCTGGAGGTGCTGGAGGAAGCATTAGTTTCCTGTTGTTGCTGCAGCAAATTATCCCAAACTCAGTGCCTTAAAACAACACAAATTTAATTTCTTACATCCCTGGGCATCAGAAGTCTAAAATGGATTTGTAGGGCTAGTTCCTTCTAGAGGCTCTAGGGGAGAATCTATCTCCTTGCCTTTTTCAGCTCCTGGAGGCAGCCAGCATCCCTTGGCTCATGGCCCTTCCTTCTATCCCTCCATCTGCTTACTTCCATGATCACTTCACCTACTACTGACTCTGGCCCTTTTGCCTCCTCTTGGAAGGTAATCTTTGTGATTACCTTGGGACCACCTGGATCATTCAGGATAACTTCTGCATCTCAGAGACCTTAGCCACATCTGCAAAGTCCTTTTGCCCACATAAGGTAACATATTCATGGGTTCTGGGGATTAGGGAGCTTTCTGTGAAAGCATGCAGGTAAGGAAAGGACTACTAATGCTCCGCATGCCCTCTCATAGGGACCTTCACCTTCAGGAATGGGGAGAAGTGGACCCCTTTCCCATGCAACAGATGGCTGCCTCCTGTCCAGCCACACCCAACTATCTCCATGCAGACCTTGCATCTGGGCCAGGAAGCTCCCACCTCAGTGACTCGGGGCAGGGATGGGAAGGAGAGGAGCTGCAATGCCTGCCTCGCCATTGTTGTTGGGGATGAACAGAGTGATCACAGTGGGCTTCCTAATAACCCCCAGTTCCACCTGGGTGCTTTGGCCTCCCACACCCCACTCAGAGCCCTTCAAAGAGTTCTTGTTTTTGTGATTCACAAACACACCCACACTCTTCAGATGGTCAAAAGAAGACAATTTAAATCTCTAAAAATCCCGCTAACTCAGAGGTAACCACTGTTAACATATTGATGTATATCTTTCCTGCAATAGATTTAAGTGTACAACTTTACAAAATTGTTATACTAACTGCTTTATAATCAGCTTCATTCACTCAATAATATGTTGTGATCACTTTTCTCTGGCCATAAATGTAGAATTACCTCTCCATTCCTAGTGGTTTCATAGTATTGTATAGAATAACATAATTCGGACACAATTGACTACCAAATCACTTTTAACTGTTATAAACAATATTACCATGAACCTCTTTGCTATTTGTCTAGGTATCTCCTTAAGGTAAATTTCTAAATATGGAACTGCTGAGTCAAAGCTATACTTATTTACACTTTGGTATTATTACGAGTTAAATTGTGTTCTTTCCCCCTCCCAAAAGACATGTTGAAGTCTTAACCACTAGCATTATCCTGTATTTTTTTCTGGTATGTCTATGATTTTACGTTTTTTTAAAGATTTTATTTATTTATTTTTAGAGAGGGGAAGGGAGGAGAAAGAGAGGGAGAGAAACATCAATGAGTGGTTGCCTTTCACACGCCCCCTACTGGGGACCTGGCCCACAACCCAGGCATGTGCCCTGACCGGGTGTCGAACTGGTGACCCTTTGGTTCTCAGCCCATGCTCAATCCACTGAGCCACACCAGCCGGGGTTGATTTTATATTTTGAAGTTAATTTTTTGCTATACCTGGAACGTGTTTTCCTGCAAGAAGTGAGATTGGAATCTAGGTAGGTAGTTTTTCAAAGTGACTAGACAGTACCATGAAGTAAATGACGCCTGTTTTTTATGCTGATCTTAAATGCCATCACTGTCATATCCTAAATTCCCAAGTGTACTGGGTGCTACTTCTGGACTCTCTCTTGAGATCACTGTTGCAATTAGCCTAACTAGTCATTTACTCTTCTTTATCCCAACTGGGAAAACACCAAAAATGACCACCAGAGGGCGCCTTCCATTGTCCTTGACTCCCTCCAGGTCGTCTAGCTGTCCCACCCTGCAGGCTGCATTTCAGCTGTGCCCAAAGGCCAAATAGGCCTCCCTAACTTCCTGCCTTCCTCTTGTGGTGAAAAGACAATAGTGGAGCCTGGGGAAGAGTGTAGGCGACAGGAAGTGGGCAGGTCCACATGCCCTGGTGTGGGCCTCCCTCTTGACAACACATATAGTCCCAGTCAACTGGGACAGGGCCACCAGCTGTTCTCAAAGCACTCTGGCTTGGTTTATCTACATTGTCTCCACTAGGTGAGCTCCTACACCTCCTTTTCAGCCCAGTTCAAATGCTACTACTGGGACCCTCTTGGTCCTCCTCCTTTTCTGTCTGTGCTCCCTCAGCACCGGCATTCATTGCTTTCTGTAGCAAGTGCTTATTTGCCTGTCTGGCCCGGAGAATGTGCGCTCCACCAGGGACCAGGGCTTGCTCAGCTCTGACTGGAGACTTGTGAGCAGAGGGCCTGGCACATGGCGAAGGACACTGAACTTCACCTGCATTCTAGTATGTCTTCAGCTGCCTCCTACACCTTGGGAGGCTTCCCTGAGGGAAGGTGCTGGGTCTGATTCTTCTTCCTTCTGTCAGCACAGGGTCTGGCAAAGCAGGCCCTCAGATCTGCTGCAGTTAAGCAACCTTTGGTGTGTGTAACTCACTTCTGTCTGTGGATGTCTGTTTTCAGCTAGCATATATCTATCAGGCATTTTCTGTTGTGCCCAGACTGTGCTGGGTGTCTCGGTGGGAGGGGAGTTGAGGAAGTGCCCTGTCCCAGCCGGGAGAGCAGACATTGCAGATGAGAGATTCCATGGCCCCATCGCTGGAGCTGCTTCCTGTTTATCAGTTGACTCTTTCATTTTACAAACGAGGAAACTGAGGCTCAGGCAGGGGAAGGTTTCATGTTGGGAGTTGTTCACAGACTGACCCTGGAATTCTGATCTCTGACACCTCAGGCTTGGACTTACTGTGACAGGTGCACTGTGGAAGCAGCAGGCCTGTGAAGTCTGCTGCATCACAGCTGGATGGGGCCATCCTGAAGGGTTAATGACATCATTTATGAATGAATCAGTGGAACACAAGCCAAAGAGTTGCTGCTTTAGTAGCAGAGGATGTCCTCTACCCACAGAAGCATTTATTCATTTCTTGAAAGTTCATTTAAAATTTGCTTGTAGGGAGGTTTTTGAGCAGCTACCCTTTAGATGGACCCTAATAAGAAGGAGCATAGACTTTGCAAATGAACGGAGCTGGGTTTAGAGTCCTTCCCTGGCTGTGCAGAGTTGAGTCAGGATATCACCTCCCAGAGTGTCAGTGTTCCCACCAGTAACATAGAGATGATCGCCTTCCATGTAAGTGGAGGAATGGAAAACCCTGGTGTCAGGCCCTGGCCCCCAGCAGGGGCTCAGTCACAGACTCCCCAGTTCTGTGGCGGGCGGCCCATTGCATTCCTCTCGTTCCTGTGCCCAGTCCAGCGACGTCCTGCTGGGAGCTTGGAATCAGCCACAGTGGGAGTAGTTACATCATGGAACTTAGCAAACACTACCAACCAGGAAGCTTTTTGTTTCCCAAGACATTTCCCAGACATCCCAGGGTGTCATCATTATCGCTGAGAACAATAACTTGTGAACTCTGGGCAGACCCCATGCACACAGTCAGGCTGTTAAGTGCTGACACAGCCGCTCATCTCCATCAGAGCAGTCAGCTCAACAGAATGGTTGATCGGCATCCTTGTGGGTGACCGGTCCCGTTCAGAGGCTGTCAGCCTCCCTGGGAACTCTGTCTTGTTGTGTTGTGAGGAAAAACCCAATTAAGTCAAAATTTCTGGATGCCACCTGTTACTACCCTCCGGAACAGGAGAACTTCCCTCTTCTCTCCCAGCAGAAGCCGGGTTCGTGGCTCCAGGGCTCCCTGGGCTTTGTGCGAGCTGTTCTCCGTGCAGGGTGGAATGCCAGTCATAGGCAAGCTGGGCGCTTACCCAGGTCTGCCTCTGGGTCGGAGTCAGGGTCCTCTCCTCCCGAGCTCTGGGAATGCTCAGGGCAGGCACGACTGTGGGGACACCCCTGTCCCTCCACCCAGGGCCTGACCCCTCCTCACTAGGACGGGTTCCTGGAGGGGCCTCAGGGGCAGCAAGAAGACTCTGGCTCCAGGAAAGCCTCAGGAGTCAAATTCCCTGGAAGAAGGGATGGCCCAGTGAGGGCCCTGGGGCCTTTCCCAGAGGCTGAGCTGAAAGAGGAAGTGTGGTCAGGCCTTGGCACTCGCTGCTCTGGGGCGGGTGGGGGGCCTGTGGGCGAGGAACGCCTCTCATCTGCTGTGCCTGAGCCACGGCAGTCAGGCCACGGCATTCAGGACACCGCAGTCCCCTCAGCTGCTCACATCTGAACTTGCTTATGACCCAGGTAAGCATCTGGACCTGTGTCGTGTGAGTGACCATCCAGGGTTGGCCTGGGGGTTGTGGCTGGAGCCTCCATACGACCACTGGGTGGGTTTGGAGAGACACTGGTCTTGAAGAACCCACTGTGCTTGTCACTGGCTGGGTGACCTCAGAATCACTGTGCCCCTTCTGGGCCTCCATTTCCTCCTGTGTGTGTGCGCGTTGGGGTGATGAAGAAGCTCATGTGTCAGGCTGAAATGACAGCAACTGGTAGTGAGGTTGTTACCTCTCAGGATGCTGCTGGGAGTTTTGGTAGCTGAGCCTGAGGGGTCCATGCGGAGGGTGGGGTGGAGGTGTCCACTGTGCGAACTTTGGGCTGTGTCGTGGAGCTGTTGGATGAAAACCCTGTACCACCACCAGCCTAGGTACCTTTGTGACAGTGCCTCTGGCGCTCAGAGATTTATCTGTAAGGCATCCTGCCTTCCAGAGGCCTCAGGATCGAGGCGTGTTGGGTTGGGGTCAGATCTCCCTTTTGTTACCTGCTCTCGCCCTCTGGAAAATTACTGCACAGGAGACCTGGGTTCAGCTCTGTTGCTTCCACTTCCACCTTCCCACGCATCACTCGTCAGAAAGCACTCCCTTCCCTGCCCTTTGCACGAAGTGACCTCTGAGGGAGAATTGAAAATGGACATTGGTGAGCCTGGAGATGACAAGGCCTGGGAGCTTCTTTTTCTTTTTCTTTTTTAAGGCTCTTCCCCTGCCCTGCCTCTGAGAGTTGGAAAACTACAGAGAAATACAGAAACAGTGGTCCCAAATTCCACCACCTCACAACGATGGCAGGGAAGAGTTTGGGTTTCACCTTCTAATCTTTTCCCCTAGGTATAGCTATTTTCAAAAGTTTTATTTTGATGTAAATACATTCTAGAAATAGAAATACAAACATCACCACTGTGGCCAGGGCCCAGGCTTCTGTGTCTCCTCCACCCACTTACAACACTGGCATTATTGCCTGGGAACCACTGATGGACAGGTTGGGAGTTTTCCTCCGTATTCTTAGAACCAAACAC
The DNA here is from genome assembly GCA_028533065.1 of Trachops cirrhosus. NCBI lineage: Eukaryota > Metazoa > Chordata > Mammalia > Chiroptera > Phyllostomidae > Trachops > Trachops cirrhosus. Next base: position 64,295,071 of record CM052545.1, on the reverse strand, counting down.
ATAAGGAAAGTGAACAAAGAGACAATTTGATTGGATGCAAAGAAAGACTTCTGGATGGTAGAAATTTGGGGGTAAATGTACCAGGAAACCTGAATGATCTGACACTCTGGGACGCTCTGCTAAGGGCGACCAGCATCTCAGAGATACTACAACAGCGACCTGTTTGGGATCAGGGAGCAGAAGCTCTTTTAAGGCGTGATACCTAAGTTTTTGAAAATGTGTTTACCTTACGCTTCACAGTAAAGCAAGATGATAGTGAAAGAAAGAAGGACCCTACTCTCCCACACCCAAAAATCAAAACCGTTTTTCCACATTCACTCCCCATCACGCCAGCCGCAGGCTCAGGGGCCCGCGTGTGCTGATGTGGCTGCAGCACAGACACGGTTGTATTCCGCTCCTTTCCTTTTAATCGGTTTCCCAATTGTCCCCTCATGCTGTTTTCTTCTTGTTGCTCAATTGCCGCGTCCTGTCCCATCAGGTGACTCTTCCGTCATCTTCTCCTCCAGCTGCCAGGCAGCTCCCTGCTCATCTGCACACTCAGGTTCGTCTGCATGCACGTGTGTGCACTTAGGTTTTACTTCCTCTGGATAACTTCTGAGGCTAGATTTCAGAAATGATATTATGGAATCACAGGACAGGAACTATTTTCTATTTTCTATTTATTTTTTTAACCTTCTCACATCTTTATTTGAAAGGCACAGCTAAGCCCACCCTCAATACAGCGTTTTCACTTCTCTGCAGAGTTCAAACGACTGAACACAACAAAAGCTGACAGTCTAACAGGCTATATACAGACACAGGTGTGGGTGTTGCTTTTTTTAAAACATTTTTCCGTTTTTTTTTTTAAATCCCCTTAAAAAACAAGCTAGTATACTGGAAGAAAAAAAAATAAAATAAAAAACAAGCCAACTTGAGTACCCTCATCTTCATTTGGGAAAGGGAGAAGGGGAATCTTGGGTTGCCCACCCCATCCTGCTCATCCTAGCTGGGCGAGTAGAGAGGACCAGGTGGGCACAAGCGTCTGGAACTAGCAGAGGTGAATGGATGGGAGGTGGAGGGAGAGAAAGGGGTGCCCAGGGCAGGAAGGGACAACTAGCATTGTGTTTGCATGCAGTGCCAGGGTGGGAAGCTGGGTGTGCCCCGAGGGCCCAGCGGGCAGACTGTCAGTCACACATGTAGGAAATGGGGAAGTGCAAGGGGTGTTGGACTTCTCGAGGTTTTGCTCCTGACCTGGCCTCCCATTTTCGTCTCCAGGCCTCAGCTGGCCTTACCTGTGGTGCAAGCAGGTATTCACCCATTCAGGCTGCAGGGGGGAGGAGGGAGGAGACGGGGAGCCAGAGCAAAGCTAGGGGGTGGCACAGGAGCAGGGCCAAGGCCCCAGCAGCTACCATAAATACTACCAGGAGTTTAGCCAATCCAGAGCTGCGCTGTCTTGCGGTGAACATTCCTCTCTCTCTGTCTTGTCTCCTCTTTGTCCCCCCACCCTCCCCATCCTGGCCACCCGCTAATCTGATGTCTCGCTGTAGTCCTCCTGGTGGGTGTCACCGTCGTGCCCGTTCTTGTCTTCCTTGGAGAGGTGGGCCTGGGAGCCCAGCGCAGACAGTGAAAGGAGGCCCATACCCGCACTGACCGCCGTCAGAGAAGGCGGCTGAAGCCCCAAGGGCAGCAGGATCAGGGGCAGGGCCACAGCCTGCAGCTGGGACAACTGGTGGGCTTGGAGCTGCTGTTGAATGATGGAGTTCAGGTCTGGAGCGGTGACCTGCTTAGCTCTCGATGGCTCCCAAGACTTGATGCTGGTGCTCTTGGGAAAGGTAGGGGAGGACCTGGGCACAGATCCCATTCAGCCTGTTGACAATTTCGGCCTGCTTGTGCATCTCAATATTCAAGCCATAGGACATCTCTTAGTACATCACATAATGACGCTGCATCTCCGACTTCTCGCTGGCCAGTTTGTCACATTCGAGCTTCAGGCTGTGGTACTGCACCTGTAGCAGCTGAAACTCGTCTTTGATGCGGTTGCAGGAGTCGGAAGTGGTGAATTTGAGTTGTTGGAGTAGGTGCTACAAGCCCGAATGCCTGCTTTGTGGAAACATCGTGTCAGTGGCTGCGGGGGCAGGCTGCACCCTGGCTGTGAGCCCGGTTTGTCCCCGCACGGATCAGTAGCTCCCAAGGGCCACCGCCGCAGCCTCCTTCTCCCAGCCTCGACCACTTCCTGCGCCCAGGGACTATTTTTTAAATGTATTACTATTTGCTCTCAAAAAAAATGTAAGTGAATGTGTACGGAGGATCCGTTTCACCACAGCTTTGCCAGAATAGGATTTTATCATTCCTTTTTCCTTTTTGCTAGCAAACAGATGTAGTTTCTAACTGAAGGCAGACAAATGTGCCAGGAGAATGACGAGCGAGCTGATCACGCATGAACAGAGTTGGATCCTGTAATGAAACAAATCCAACACCAAGATGGACCTGGGCGTGAAGGTGTGCTAGACACGCTGCCCCACTGAAGGCGGTGGATGCAGTCCGCATGGTGCTACTGGCCAGAGCGGCACGTTCAGTTTGCCTTTTCCTCCTTAGTTCCCTGGGATCAGCCTTTCACAGAAGTGGGAGGGTAGACAGAGGGAGAAGAGAGGCTGCACCCCGTTTAATTACATTACCCTGCCCTTTCCCAGGCACACTTGGCTTGTAAGTTGCCAGCAACTATCCACATGGCCATTTGTGGTGCTGTCCTCAGCCAGGAGGTCAGGCAGGGATCATCCCCCACCCCGCCCCTGGAGCCTGGAAAGTGACCACCTGGGAACTAGAGGTGAATTCAGGCAAGAAATGCTCATACTGTCCTGCAAGTATTAACTGAAATATTATCTCCAGTCTCCCAGGCCCTTGGGATCCAGGTTGAGACCATCTCAAACCCTCATCTTATGCTCTGCTGAAGTCCAAAACCCTCCTTAATACTTCTGTGGGATCCCCAGGAGGCCACCCCTTTCCCATGGCTCTGAGCCTGTGCGTGAGCCTCTGTCCCATGCTGCGCTGACCAAGGGGTAAACTCAGTTCTCTTCTTGGTTCCCTACACCCAAAACAAAATGGCTCACAGAAGCATCGGTGGATGCAGTAGATTTCACTAAAGGTTGGGCAGGGGGCCACAGGGAGATGTTTCTGAGGCAGCAATTCAAACAACAGCCCTGTTCTTAAAATGCCATGGCCACTCCACCCCTGAGCACCTGCCACCAGTTGCCTCTTCCACCTTTGTACCACACAGCTGGCCTCCTGCCCTCCCCTCCTCTCACCCCTTCCCCTCTCCTTCTCCCCCAGAACTCCAGGTTCCCCCCACCCAGTACACAGAGGAATTCAATCTTCTCCAGTTCCTACCAGCGACTTCAATCCGGCCCTGCCAGCTAAGTACTTTAAAGGCAGCTCATTCTATTTTTTACTTCTATTTTTAAAATGAGGTATAAATAAAACGCACAGGTTTTAAATGTGCAGTTCGATACATTTGACAATTGCGTATGCTCTGTAACCACTGCCCAAAATAAGATGTAGAATATTTCCATCACCCCAGAAAGTCCCCTTGTGCCCCTTTCCAATCACACCCCTTCCTCCCCCATTGCAGCCGCTGTTCCGGGTTCTACCGCAATCAGGTCCTTGAGTCTGTTCTTGAACTTCCTATACAGAGAAGCACACAGGCTGTGCTCATTTACCTCTGGCTTCTCTCACTTAATGTTTCCAGGGTTCATCTACATTGTGTATATCGGAAATCTGTTTTTTAAAATTTCTAGGTAGCATTTTTTAAAAGATTTTATTTATTTATTTATTTTTAGAGAGAGGGGAAGGGAGGGAGAAAAAGAGGGAGAGAAACATCAATGTGTGGTTTCCTCTCGTGTGTCCCGGGGACCTGGCCTGCAACCCAGGACGTGCCCTGACCGGGAATCGAACAAGTGACCGTTTGGTTCCCAGTCCAGCGCTCAATCCACTGAGGCACACCAGCCAAGGTTCTAGGTAGCATTTTATTGTGTGAATATACCGGCCATTTTATCCATTCTCCTGTTGAATTCCATTCTGTTTTTATAGTTTGAGTAAGTACAACTTGCCCAGATGGTTGATATTAAGAATAAAAGTGTGAACAGGGCCGAGGGGAGAAAATTTCAGTGGGGAAGTAGGTATAAAAAGAGGGAAAAAAGCTGACATTTTAATAATACATTTTACTTACCCCAATATATTTTAAATATTATCATTTCAATATGTAATCGATGTAAGTATTTAATAACAAGACTTTTTACATTCTTCTTTCCACACTATGTCTTTGAAATCTAGTGTGCATTTCACACTTACATCTCAGCTCCAACTTGCCACCTCGCTCAGTAAGTGCTCAGTGGAATAGCCTCATGGGGCTAGCAGCTGCCGTCTTGGTCAGTGCGGGCCTCAGCTAAGGAGATGAGTGCCCAAGGCCACTCCTCAGATGCAGTCCTCAGAAGCAAGGTGCTGGATTAGAATTCAGAACTCCCCAGCTTCCTGCTGAGCTGTTTGCAAGTCTGCCTCCTTTTACAGACACTTTTTTGAGGCCTCTTCCAATTCCAACTTTCTGAAACTCGAATACCTCCCCTACACACATTCTACCTCCAATTTTTAGGACTCCTGGCTATTTCAGATCATTTATTCTTCATGAGGAAAACTCAGGTTTTTCAGCATGCAGGACACAGCCAACAGTGGGCTGTGGAATAAATCTGGGGGCTCACACTCAGTACTCTTGTTGGTGAGATCGGCTGAAATAGTTGAGATGTTGGCATGCCCCACGTGTCATGAAGACATTTGAAGAAATTTATTTCATTTGTGTGAATATACGAGTAGCTGTGACATGGTAAGCTGTATGTCTTGCTCTGAGGATCTTGCTTGAAAAAAGGCAAGTGCTAAATAAACCCACAGTCTCTCAGTCTCTGGAATTCCCAGCGATGGACAGTGAGTATGATTTCTGTCACCAACTCCCCAGAAGTGCCTTTTGGGGAAGTGAGACTTGGGGCTGGGATGGTTGCTGCTCTGAGCCATGCTCCCACTCTTACCCCACTCAGAATTGCAACAGGCTCACAGACAGTGGTGTCTGAGGTTCCCAAGGAATGGGGAGAGATAAGACAGAAGCTGGAACTCCCCACTCCGGTGCCTGTGTGGCCTGTGCTTCTCGGTCAGCTGTTCATTGCCAGCAGCAGGTGGCAGATGGAGGGCAGGGAACCTGCCTAAGGTCGTGTGTCCAGGTGAGGTGGCTTTGGAATTAGAATTTCAGACCTTGGATCCAAGCTGCCTACTGCCCTGCACTGTTGTGGGGGAGGTCCACCAGAGTCAGGGGAAGGGGCCAGGGCATCATTTGTGCCTATAGCCACAGACAAGAATGGAGTGCCCATCGTGTTCCAGGTGATGCTCTAGGCTCTCGAAACAACACGAAAGAGAAGGGTAAGGCCCCTGCTCTCACGGAGTTTCCAGGCCAGTGTGGGAGACAGACAGTGAACAAATAAACCAAGAGACAGCCATCCCAGTAAAAGCATGTGGGCTCAGTTGGAGGGAGAAAAATGTCTTTTGTGTATTGATTGTAACATAATGGTAGAGAGGGTGTGTGTCTGCCTCCTACCCCTCCCCACCCAGCACCCTACTTTGGAGAGAATGGGAGCTTCTGGATGTAAGGGTAAAGGAGGGGGAAAGAAAGGGGGAGAAACATCAATATGTGGCTGCTTCATAAGTGGCCCCCACTGGGGACACTGGCCTGCAACCCAGGCATTCAACCCAGGCATGCATCCTGACTGGGAATCAAACCTGCACCCCTTTGGTTTGCAGTCCGCGCTCAATCCACTGAGCTACACCAGCCAGTGCACGATCCCCTGTTAAACACTCAGTCTCCGACCTGGGCCTGCAAGCCTCCTCTGCTCCTCTGATCCGCTCCTGCTCTCATCTATCCCTTCATGTGATTCTTTCTCCTGGCCCCTTCACAGTTTACTGAAGTCTCTCATAAATATACAACATTTCCTCACCCTCAGTTTCCTCCCTTCTTGAAATTCAGGCTTCTCTTGCCTCCTGGGCTTTGTTGCCAGTTGATCCCAGAGTGAATGAGACAGGGTCTGTCCTGAGGGAAGGAAGGTGGAGGAGAAAGCGGGGAGAGAGTAGGGGCACCAATCTCCTGAGCAGGGAGCATCTGTGAAGTAGGGAGGGGATGACACGTAGGAGGATGATGCTGGGACACCAGGGTCTTCCTGGGTCTCTTTGGTCCTTTAGGAATGTCATTCCTGCCTTATACTCGGTTACAACCATATTCCAAGGACTTTGGATACAGTTCTAGATGCCCCTGCTCCTGCCAATGCCCTAAGGAAGGAACCCGGAAATCCAACAAAGTCTTTCACATCCTAGTAAAAGTCAGTTACTCTTCCCTAGCATCTGGCACACCAGGCAAATGAGGGGAAGTGGAGAGGGGAAGGAGCATGGAACTTTGCTCTGGAGAGAAGTGGCTTGATAATGATGAAATTCCAGGTACTGTGTGACAAGCAGACAGGAAATGCATTTGGGTTCAAGGAGTCTTTTTTAATGCCTTTCACTCCATCCAGCAACTGCTGCTACTGCTTCTGACTGTTGTGGGGAACAAGCCTCCAGCTTCCTCACCTGCCCCAGCTGATGCAGTGTTCTTCCCAAGCCTGAGAACCACCTGGAGTGCTTGTCATAAATGCTGATACCTAAGTCCCACACCATACCTACAAATCAGGGCTGGGAGTGGAGTAGGGACATAGGACTCTGGGGTCTGCATTTTAATACTCCTCCCAAGACCTGGCTTTGATGGTCACCAGCTAGGGCTTTAGAGTCAGAAAGATCTGGGTTTGGCTTTTAATTTTTCTGCTCACTAGCTCTACAACCTTGGACAAGTTATTGAGCTCTTGTAAGCCTCTACTTTCTTTTTTTAATATATTTTATCGATTATGCTATTACAGTTGTCCCAATTTTTCCCCTTTGCCCCCCTCCTCCCAGTTCACCCCCACTCTCTCCAGCAATCTCCATTCCCCCCTTAGTTCATGTCCATGGGTCATGCAATTAAGTTCTTTGGCTTCACATTTCCTATACTATTCTTAACATCCCCCTGTCTATTTTCTACCTACCAATTATGCTTCTTAATCCCTGTACCTTTTCCCCCATTCTCCTCCTTTCCCCTCCCAGCTGATAGCCCTTCAAGTGATCTCCATATCTATGATTCTGTTTCTGTTCTTCTTGTTTGCTTAGTTTGTTTTTTAGATTCAGTTGTTGATAGCTGGGAATTTATTGCCATTGTAATGTTCATAGTTTTGATCTTTTTCTTTTTCTTAAATAAGTCCCTTAACATTTCATGTAATAATGACTTGGTGATGATAAACTCCTTTAGATTTACCTTGTCTGGGAAGCACTTTATCTGCCCTTCCATTCTAAATGAAAGCTTTGCTGAATAGAGTAATCTATGATGTAGGTCCTTGCTTTTCATCCCTTTGAATGCTTCTTACCAGTCCCTTCTAGCCTGTAAAGTTTCTTTTGAGAAATCAGCAGACAGTCTTATGGGAACTCCTTTGTAGGTAACTCTCTGCTTTTATCTTGTTGCTCTTAAGATTCTCTCTTTATCTATAACCTTTGGCATTTTAATTATGATGTGTCTTGGTGTGGTCCTCTTTGGGTCCAACTTATTTGGGACTCTCTGTGCTTCCAGGACTTGCCTGTCTATTTCCTTTATCAAATTAGGGAAGGTTTTTTTCTTTATTTTTTTCAAATAAGTTTTCAATTTCTTGCTCTTTCTCTTCTCTTTCTGGCATCCTTATGATTCCATGAGGATGTTGGTATGTTTGGAGATGTCCCAGAGGCTTCTTACACTATCCTCATTTTTTAAATTATTTTTTGTTCTTGCTGTTCTTATTGAATGTTTTTTTCTTATTTATGTTCTAAATCATTGATTTGATTCTCAGTTTCATCCCCTCCACTGTTGGATCCCTGTAGATTTTTCTTTATTTCCCTTAATGTAACCTTTATTTCTGCCTGGGTCTTTTTTATGCCATTGAAGTCCCCAATGAGTTCCTGGAGCATCCTGATAACCAGTGTTTTGAACTCTGCATCTGATAGATTGCTTATCTCCATCTCATTTCATTCTTTTTCTGGAGTTTTGTTCTGTTCTTTCAATTGGACCGTATTTCTTTCCTAGTTTTGGCAGGCTCCCTGTGTTTGTTTCTATGTATTAGATAGAGCTGCTTTGCTTCCCTGTCTTTGTAGCATGGCCCATCTGGATGAATGTGGCTTCTTAAAATCCTTGGTTGTTGGACTTCCATACAGTTTGATTATCTGATGGTTCTGGGTGATATTTGTTTTGTAGTCCAGTTATAATTTTTTCTGTAGTTGTGCAAGGAGATGTACCTACACTTCCATCTTGACTGGAAGTCTTAAGCCTCTATTTTCTTATTTGTAAAATGGGATAACAATTATGATCTACCTTATAGAGCCTTTGTGAGGATTAAATGAAATGGCATATGCAGAGTGCTTAGAACTTGTGGTAAGTTAGCCTATGATGCATGTTACTTTTGTAAAGTGCATTTTCATATTGAGGTTCTTATTATATAAGACAAGTCACAGCTAAAAGCTGAGGTTTTGCCAATATTGGAAGTTCTTGAATGAGGGTTCTGCTTTCAGTTCTGTAATGACAAGAAGCTTCTATCAGCCTGGCGTCAGCCTGGCAGAGTAAAGAGAGCATGGACTTTGGTAGTGGACGGGGCTGAGCTGTCATCTTAGGTTAGCCAGTCTGTGGCTGTATTGCCTTTAGCAAATTGCTTAATCTCTCTGAGTTCTTTTCATCATCTGTAAAACAAGGGTAATCACAGCCCCCATTATGTAACAAGGTTATAATAAAGATTTGGTGATAACATGTATGTTAATGGTTCTCAACCTTGGCCTCTTATTAGAATCCATTGGAGAACTTTATTAAAACAAATAATGTCTCAGTGGCCAGGCCCCAGCCCCAAATAATGTAATCAGAGACTCTGATGACCTTCAGACAGCAGCATGGTTTCAAGCTCCACAGGTGATTCCAAGGTTCAGGTAGGGTGGGGAACTTAGGATATCCTTCAGGCTCGTGGCCCAGGGCCTAACACACTCATGAACCTGACTCTAACAGCTAAAGTGTGCTCCCATAGTTCCTCCTAATTCCTCCTCTTTCCATTCATGGTGTCCACCAAATGCTCCCCAGTTGACAGAAACTGAGGTGAAGCCTTGCAGCTCCCTGACCTCCTCCCGACAGCTTGGATCCCCACAGCTGTACATGGGGACTCAGTCCCTCACCCTCCACTCCCACCCTGTGCTCTGGCACCTGCTGACCTAGGGTTTGGAGTTGGACCAGCTCCGCCTCACACCGGATCTTACTCTCTCTGGTCTGTGCTGGGCAGTGGGCCCCACTCTGTCTCATGGGGCCCTGAACCATCTCTAAGTCTGAGTCTTGCCTGGAGAACCTTCCCGTGTCAGAGGCATGCAACACTGCTGGCTCTGCATGCGGAGGACAGGGCCAGGGGCCAAGGAACAGGAGTGGCCTCTGGAAGCTGAAAGGGACAAGGGAGATGCTTCTCTGGCTGAGCCTCCAGGAAAGCACAGAGCCCTACCACACTTGCCATACTTTGCTTTTAGCCCAGTAACATCATGTTGACCTTTGACCTCCAGAGCTGTAAGATAATACGTTTGTGCTTTAAGGAGCTGTGTTTGTGGTAATTTGTGAAAGCAGCCATCAGAAACAAGTACTGTTTGTTTCCAGCTGCTACTGCCTGGGCCCCCACCTTGTTCCAACGAGGAGTGACCTCCCTCAGTGACATTTCAGTCCAATTCCAAAACTTTTAAGTTACTTTTGATTACTAAGCAGATTCATTCTAACTTTAAAAACTTAGTTGTGTTTCTTTTTTCTGTCCTCTCTTGAGGACATTTTTTCATTGCTTTATAGAGAGAGAGAAAGGAAGAGAAAGAAACATCGATGTCAGAGAGAGGCATCAATTAGTTGCCTGTTGTACATGCCTGGACCAAGGACAGGACCTGCAACCCAGGCATGTGTCCTGACTGGGAATCGAACCTGTGACCTTTCAGTTATGGGATAATGCTCCAACCAACTGAGCCATACCAGCCAGGGAAGTTGTGTTTTTTTGAAAACTTCAATCTTTGACTCAAAACTCTCTCCCCTTTGCCTCAGTGCAGGGAGTGGTTAGGGGAGTGGGGCTGCCTCAGCTCCCTCAGCACCCCTCCCCTGCACCTTCTTCTCTGGTATTGGATAGAGGAGGAAAAAACAGGACAAACACTTCTCCACAGGAAGTCGCCCATCGGTGGGCCATTCCTGCTGAGCTAGATTGCATTGCTGAGTAAAGACTCTGGCCCTTGGCCCTCAAGAGTTTTCTTGTGGACCTTTGAGAGACCCGGCTGCATCACTGAGCTGACTGCCAGCATCCTCTCAGGCAAACACTTCCTTGCCCCATGTTCCAGTAGCTCTCAGCCATCCTGCACCCCACAGTCCTACCTACCCCAGGCCTGCCAACACGGGTGGGATTCAGCTCGCACAGCTTTCCAGGGCGTGGACTTGACCATGTAGCCACTGCATGCTGCCCACTGACCAGACTCCCCACCATCACTCCCCAGAGTACCTCTCACCTCTCTGGTGGCACCCTGGCCATTGAACTGTCCTGGTAGAGGACATGCTACTGGGAATGGAATGTGATTCTCTTTGAGCCCCCTCTCTCAGCTGCACTCTCCCAAAAAGATAAGCTCTGCTTGGTTCTGTTGAAAGGTATCTCAGTGGTCCATAGGGGGATAGGCTATTTCTCTGGCCTTAGAATGGGGGGAACTTGAGATGCTTATTCTCAACTGTGGTCCCTGATCATTCATTCTGGAGGATCCCTTGGCTCCTCATGCCACATGCCAGGACCACAGTGAGGCTCCTTTTGCACTTGATCTTAGCCAAAAGGACAAGAAGGGATGTGATGCTCCTTTTGAAGTAAGGTGTCCTGCATCCCGTTTGGTTTTTCATTGATGACTTGGGAGCATCATGACTAATATCAACAGAGGAAGGCTCTGTAACATGGAAAGCATCTGTCATCCTTCTCACCTGGCTGACCTTGGGCAAGTCATTTGACCTCAGTTTCAGCTTGGCTGTGGTTGAAAGAAGTGTGGTGGTGCGGATGAGCTGAGGGGAGAGATGAGAAAGCCCTTGTGGACTGCTCGGGCACTGAACACACTCGAAACATCTGATGGAAAATCAGATTCACTCAATCTGTAAGAACACAACTGCAAAATATTTATCACTCCGTGTCGTTCTGAAAAGTGACTCATAGTTTCACTTTCTGACATAATTTCTTTGAACTTGAAATCTGAGCTATGGTTTTTCATGGAAGTTATACTATATATGGTTGGTTGACTCTTTTTAAATTTTATCAAACTAAATGTAAATAGTTAAAAAATATCAAGTAATCCAGAAGGTTTACGGTGTAAAGTTACAGCAGCCCCCCACTTCCCTCCTTCCACCCAGTCATGCTCCTCAGATGCACCGGCTTTTAACTCTCGAGTCCCAGTATTTACTTCCATTTGCTCTAAAGAAGGTGTTTATATTGCCTTGTGGAGAAGTCCTTCAAGAGTAAGACAAAAAGACAAAGAGATAGAAAATAGGAGAGGAACATTAGATAAAGAGACACACATTTGAATGAGGAAAAAAAGGAGAAATAATGGGAAGAAATTCTATTTATCAATCTGTCTATCTGGTTCACCAGAGCTAAGAAGGTGAAAGTCCAAAAATAATGTTTTAAACTAGGAATTAAAAGAACATTTTTAAAATGGTCAGATTCCAATTTAGGTTTATTGAACAAAGAGGCTGCCCTCTTCTATGTGGTGGCACTTAAGTCCAGTGCCCTTTGACCTCATGGGTCCCTGCAAAACCCACTTTCATAACCCCCATTGAAAGCCAAGCTTCTCATCTCCATGGTTTCCTTTTCTCTTTGTTCTTCTTCCTCCCATTACTTTTTCTGTGCATCCTGAAAGGGTGACCTACAACAAAACCTCTGCCTACTACCTGCCTGGGGGATGAGATATCCTTCATCCCTGGTCGCTGACACTTTGCTCTCTTTAAGTAAATCCTCAGCACATTTTTCAACATGGGTAAATAACAAAAACAATGTTAAGCAAAAAAGGCAGCTGCAGATGATGAGTACGGGACAGTCCTGGTTATACATGATGGGTTCTGCCCCACATAACTTTATTAATAGACAAAGAGCATTATATTTGATTAAGCCAAACCTTCACTAAGGAAACAAAATTTGGAACTGAAAATCCAAATTTTAATATGATTACTTAATAAATAAAGACACTGTGCCAGTAATGTACACTTTTAAACAGTCAGGTTAGGAGGTCTTTGTAGTAATAATGGCCTTAGCAGCACCTGACTTTGCCCCTGTTCCTCGGCCACCTGCCTGGGCTCCTGTCGACATCGTTAATATTACTCAAAAGCATGAATCAGAAATGGCACTGCATCAACACGCACGGGCTAAATGGTGACACAGGAAGCTGATTCTCACATAACCGGGATATTCCAGGATCTCTCCCAGGCCTCAAGGACCATTTTTACTTTAATATCCAAGGGTATTCCCAAAGTACCCATTCCATGAGTGAGGGGAACCCAGACCCTCCCCAGGTCCCCATGAATTCCTGCAGCCTGCCCCCCCAATGTCACCTGGAGCCTGGCAGCTGCTCTTCTCTCTACTTGTCCCTATGTCACCCCTGGCTTGGAAAACTACTGCACACATGTCATTTTTCTATAGATTCTCTTCACATAAGCTGTTGTTGTGCCATTTAATTGAAGATTTGATGGGAACAGAAGATGACAACAGTTTAAGAGTGAATGTTAGACACAACCGTCCTACAAAGGCACTGGTCGCTTTCCACTGCGGAATCTTTCTAACAATGCTCCGACTTTGTGCTATCTTCTTTGTTTTCATCTCCCCCCAACTTTATTTAGGTGTAATTGACATATCACACTGTGACAAATCACACTGTTGGTTTGATACAGTTCTGTATTGTAAAATGACTACCAACATTGCCTTAGCAACGTCCCCATCACATCATATAATTACAATTTCTTTTTTGGGGGAGAACATTTAACACTTACTCTCTTCTGGATCTTGCCCTCTGCTACTACCCTCCTCCCAGACTTTCCTGCTCTCTAGTCGGCCCAGCCTCAGCCCCCAAATTCCTGTTACTTTCTCGTGCAGACTAACTCAGTGTGCTTTGCATCTTTACCTTCCCCCTTCTGACCATGCCTCACTCAAAAACACCCATCAAGGTATTTTTCTAGACCTCATCTCAAAAGAACCTCTCAAAATTCTGTCTCTGCATCATGAATTAAGCCTATATTGCCTGTCTGATATAAAAGCAACTGCAGTCAGTCTCACTTTAATGGCATTTCCTCTCCTACTGTGTGTTTGACAATGTAAGAAAGAGCAGTGATTACCTGTCATTTCTAGAGTACCTAGTCCATTCATAGCTTACCCTCATGAATCCCCTGTGAAGTCATAGGTGGTGTCACTCCCATATTGCTGACAAGACACCAAGGCTCAGAGTAGGTTAAGTGGTTTGCCTGCCGTCTCCCAGCTGCTGATTGGCAGGGTTTGACAGTGAACCAGTGCCCGCCTGACCCCTGAGCAGATGTATCCTCACACAACACAGAAGGTAACCATCCCTACCACCCCAGGATGCCTTTCACTTATGCCTCATTCCTCTATCTCCATTCTCCTCAGGAATCCACTGCAATGGATTGGTGGAAAGACAATTTCTGGATCATCTTAGCTGTGGCCATCATCATAGTCTCTTTGGTCCTGGGCCTCATCATGTGCTGTGTCTGTAGGTGGCTGTTCAGACGAGGTAATAGCCATCTCACCTAGGCAGGTGGAGGGCTGGTTATCAGTGCATTAGGGCTCCTTTAGAGCAAGATTAGTTCTGGGCCTGTATGGGCTGAACTTTGGATTAAGCATCATGCTTTCTGCGTTTCAGTTCGAGCCCTGCCACTAATTTGTATCCCTGAGCCTCAGTTTCCCCATCAGCATAGTGAAGGGAGGGAGGTTAACTGATGTCCAAGAGTTCTTCCAGCCCAAACGGCTTGGGTGAAAGCAGAATCTCTTTCAAGGCGCACTGTGCTCCAGTGCTTTCTCTCTTTATTGTGACTGCTGATCACAGCATCTTATGTCTGAGGCTTAGAATACAGCACAAGTCTGTGTAATGTCAAAAGCTGTCTTAATTCCAAATCCATCAAGTTGTATACATTAAATGTGTACAGCTTTTTATATGCCAGTCATACCTCAATAAGTAGCTTTAAAAATGTCCTGAGGCATGAAGAATAGACTCAATCTATGATCAACCTGTTTGTCCACCATGCTCACCTCCTCTAAGATCATACTCTGAATCCTGGTATTACCCACCTTGGCCAGAGCTTCTTGGCAACCTCAGATGTAAATAAGCAGCTATCTGGAGATTAACACTAGCTTTAGGTTATCTACAAGAGGGTTTTCTATTTTGATATTCCTCTCTAGAGGCATGAAATCCGTGATTAGATAGTGTGTTTTCTTGAGATCTTATCCCTTTACGTAATGACCTAACCCTGGAGTACCCCTGGGAATAGTAAATACATGGAGAGGTACAGCCATGTCCCCTGGGCCACCCTGGGCGCCGTCCCGCCGTGATCAAGGCACTGTCCTCCTGCTGCATCTGGACACAGCCTCAGAATCTGGCTAAGCTAGTGCTGGAGTGTTAGGGTTGCACAAGAATGAAATCTTACTGCCATTCTTCTCAATCTCTTTTTAGAGATAAGAAAATTAAGATACAGCAGGAGGTGAAGCCTTGGTTGGGATCTTGTAGGGGTTGGTGGCAGAGTTGGGAGCAGAACCCAGGTCCATGGAGCTCCCTGTTTAATATTATTTCCTCTCTACCCCTTGATGGTAATCAGTTTTTTAATACAAATGTATATTTTGGTCCCTATCCATTTGCCTTCTTAAAATGTCCCATTCTAAGACAAAAGCATAACCCTGAACAAAAATGTTACCTATTCTTTTATCTTGACCCACTCTTATTAACAAGCTATTTATAATTAATAAGTTATATGCCCAGCACATCATAATTTACAAACTGCTTTTCCCATTCTTTACCTCATCTCCTCCCAAGCACCCTTTTGCTTATTCGTCTGACCAATATTTCTGAGGGCCAACTATGTGCCCCACGTTGTACTAGCAATGAGGAGATAAACAGCCCGCGTGCTCCTGCCTTCACTGGGTTAGTAAAAGGCCCAGGCAGCCTGGGTTAAATTCCAGCTCTGCCAACGTTTTGCTCAGTGTCCCTAAATCTGCTTCTTCTTGGTGGTTCTTCCAAAAGCCCTGAACCCATGTGGTTTCTGAGGATTTTTAAACTCTAAAATCACAAGTTTTGTTAATCCTTCCTAAGTCAATATGTTTATTTGTTTCCCTAGGCAAGAAATTGGAAATTGCTAAGCCCTTGAAACAGAAACAAAAAGATGAAGAAATGATGTATGAGTAAGTAGGGGAAATCCTTCTGCTTTTTAATTTTGAACTGCCGGTTCACTTCCACTCTTGGGCCTCCACTGCTGTGCGGGCATGTGACACGCCCGCTTTCCCTTGGCAGCCAGTGAGATGTCATGTCTGTCAACTCTCCCCACTTCAAGGGGAGCAGTCTCAGGGCTGCGGGGTGCAGGGCGCCATCTGTCTCTGTCTGCTCTCCAAGTGTCCCTCACGTCGTCTACTTTGGTAGAGGCCGCAGCTCAGGCTCTGTGCTGTGGGTCCAACTCTCGGGGTGAGCCTGCCTTCTTTTCTTCAAGTGGGTTAAAGGTATAGTCCTCTAAAAGCTATCGTGCTGAACAAAGATAATACATCTGCTTTACTTTTCCATTTTGTGATTGTTAGGTCGGAGTCGCTCAAGAGACCAGACAGACGCAGCGAGCTAAGGAGAACAGGGTTTATTAGCAGGGAATAAGAGGGAAAGTGGAGCCAACCAAGGGAGCTCAGGACTCGCTTGGTTGTTCTTAGGTCTGAGTTTTTAAACACAAAACCTGTAAAGGGTATCAGAGTTCGATTGGCTAGAGCTGGTTGCTGGGTGCAGGCTCAAGTTAAAGCTGCATCCTGTTATGCCGGATAGGCCGACCCCAGACCCTAATCTTCATCTGTTTTTCCTGGGTAGGGTCTGCAGGTAGCTTCCCACGGTGCCATTTTCTAGCCTGGTGATTTTCCATTCTTCCTAGGCCTGCCTAAGTCCGTCAGTGATATCTTTGGGGCTTTATGAGTGCTATCTGTGTTGGGGGTTCCCAAGCCCACCCTTAGGCTAGACACGATTCGCTAGGAGGACTCGCAGGACCCAGAAACATAGTTGTATTTATGGTTATGGGCCATTACAGTGCAAGGATACAGACAAAGATCAGCAAAGGAAAAAGGCCTCTAGGGTGGAGTCCAGGAAAAGCCAGGGGCAAGCTTCCAGGTGTCCTCTCCCAGTGAAATCACACAGACTGCTCTTTCTTCTCGCAGCATGAGCTGTGACAGCCTGTGCCCACCCGAGAAGCTCACCTGCGCCTTGATTGCTAGGGATTTTACTGGGGATCAGTCACAGAGACAGGGAGCGCCCGCATGACTACTGTAGCTACTCAGTCTCCAGCCCCTCCAGAAGCCAAAAGGATTCAGCGTGACCTGCGGCCTTAGGCAAACACAAGCAGGCATTCACCATCAGTCACGCTGTTAGCATAAACTATCTGGCTGGCCCAAGGCCCTGAGTACACAAAGTCACTCAGTAAGCAGCATATTCCAGGGGCTTAGAGGTTATCTCCCAGGAAATAACTTACATCAGAATGTACACACCACCTGAAACAAAATCTATACTTTTCTAAAATGAATTTTGTCAGGGCTCAAGGGATCCAGCAAATAATAGGCCTCTTCCCCACCAGTTCTGATTCAATGAGGAGTATGACAAACGTGTCATACAGTTAGGTAACCAAAACATCTCCTTTATTGAGAACAAAACCGGCATTGCAGAATGTGGCACCTCTCTGTGGGCAAGTGCGTTTCCTAGTTCAAAACCAGGCGAGCTTTCCTGCGCGGTGCACAGGCAGCTTTGGAGAACCGCAGGTCTCCGCCACAGGGCAGCCCTTTCTCTGAGTGGCAAAGACCAGAGCAGAATATATGCTTTCCGCATTCAGGCCTGCTCTGGAGGAGAAAGGGGGAGGAGCTGGACTTGCCCCAATTTAAGAGTGAGGTAAATTTCCCTCCTGTCCTAGAAAGAGCCACAGGCAGGTGGAGAAAAAGGCCACTGATGGAGCTCTCGCCACACGTCCCCTCCTCCACTCACGCCCACAACCCAAAAATGCTTATGCATTCCCAGAGGGATTAACCACATAAGTGAGACCACAACTCAGAAGAAACCTAGTACCAGTTTGAAAATCAGAGTACACAGAGGGGAATAGGGGTCTAGCTAAGGAGGCTTGCTTGGAGTCTATCTTTTTGTTGAAACTTCTTAGCAAAAAAAAAAAAAATGAATACAGAAAAGTGCACACAGTGAGAATATAAGTCAGTGAATTTCCACAAACTAAATAGACCCGGTAGCTGGCACCCAGATCAAAAACCAAAATTATCAGCACCTCAACATCTTATATTCCCTTTCAGTCATTCCACCCCAAGGATTTTCTTGTTTTTGTGCTTTGTATAAATGGACCTATACAGTATGTATTATTTGGTGTTCTCGCTCAGCATTTTTGTGAGATTCATTGTCTGTGGTTGTAGATTGTTCATTCTCACTGCTATAGAGTATTGCACTACAGGGAACTTATCCATTCCGCTGATAGGCATCCAGTTTCAGGATGTTATGATTAGTGCTACTATGACCATTCTAGGACATGTCTTTTGGCAAGCATATGCAAGCATTTTGGTAGGGTGTATATCTAGTAGAGAAATTGCTGTCACATGGTGTGTGTACAGTTAGCTTTAGGAGGACATTAGTGTGGCAAGTCAAAATACAGCTGGTGCTTACCTCCCCATCTTCACCAGTCCAGGTGAACACAGGAAGGGGGTGCTCCATGCTCTTAGTTACAGCTCCTCAACTCCCTTCCCTCAAGTCCAGATGCCCTCAGCTAGTGGAAGTGGTTTCTTTAGAGTGCCAGTTACAAATGGGGTGCAATCCCTAGAAAGGGAAGGTAATGCTTCCAGGTTATAGTGACCAAGTTTTGACTATTCCACCCTAGCCACTTTCTCTGATACTTTCCTTTAAATCCACTGACAGAGAGCATGGTCAAAAGCAAACACCAACTCCTCTTTCTTTCTCTCCAGGAATGTTCTCGATCAATCATCAGTTCAATTACCCCCTCTGCCACCTAGGGATTTTCTTTCTCAACAAGATACTTGTAAGTATATTTTGCTGATAACAGTTCTCATTCAGAGTAGGATAACAAATTTATCAAGGTGTCTTAGTTGGCTCAGGCTGCCCATAATGAAATATTATAGACAGGGTAGCTTATACAACAGAAATTTATTTTCTCACAATTCTGGAGGCTAGAAATCCAAGATCGCAGTGCCAGCTGATTTGGTTTCTGGTGAGGACTGTCTTCCTGGCTTGAAGATGGCTGCCTTCTTGCTGTGTGCTCACACGGTGGGGAGAGCTCTCTGGTGTCTCTTTATAAGGGCACTAATCCTAGTGGACTAGGACTGTAGCCTTAGGACCTTATATAACATCAGTTACTTTCTTAGAGGCTCCATCTCTAAATACAGCCACACTGGCAGTTAGGGCTCCAACATTTTGTGGACACAAACATTCAGTCTATAACACAAGGATTTGCAGATGGCAGCAATCTGGTTAAATGAGTTTAAAAGGACTAGAATAAGCATCAGTGCTCCCAATGTTCACTTTATAAATTCATATTCAAATTCTGGCTTGAGATATGAGTACAAAGGAACTTTGGGTTGTCACTGGGCCTCTCACACTTTTTTTTTTATTTTCTATTATTTCTCTTTTATTGATTCTAGAGACAGAGGAAGGGAGGGAGAAAGAGAGGGAGAGAAACACCAATGTGAGAGAGAAATATTGATTGGTTGCCTTCTGCATGTGCCCTGACTGGGGACCGAACCTCGCAACCCAGGCATGTGTCCTGACCAGGAATTGAACCTGTGACTCGTTGGTTTGCAGGACGACGCCCAGCCAACTGAGCCACACTGGCCAGGACAAGGGCCTCTCACATTTGTATCTGCCTGGTTCCCTTAACTGAAATGTTGTTCCTTAAGCTCTTCACACAGCTGGCTCTACCTCCTCCTCCAAGTGTTGGTTCACATGTCACCACCCCAAAGAGCCCTTCCCTAACCACTCCACCTAGAGCAATCTCACTAGTTTTCTTTAGAAAACTTACAGGAATGACCAGAATTGTCTTATCTAGTTATTGTTCATTTATTTATCAACCTCTTCCATGAGAATATAAACTCTAGGAAATAGGAGCCTTTCTTGTCTTGTTTACCACTGCTTACCCACCACTAAGAAAGGTGCCTGGATTTTAGCAAATAATTAATAAAAATGTCTTGACTGAGTGGATAAGTAGTGATATTAGCTAACATTTATTGAGCATGCACCCTGTGTCAGGCCCTGTGCCCGACACTTTACGGGCATTATCTCAATTAATCTTCTCAACAACTCTATGAAGCAAGTACATTATTATTACCCTCCAATAGGTGTGGACACTTAGGCACAGAGAAGTTAAGTGACTTACCCATGGTCACACAGTGAGTGACTGCTGGAGCCTGGACATGAACTCAGATCTGTCTAACTGCTTAGCTCTGCAGCTAAGCTAAAATGGAATGGTGGCCATTGTTTGGGTTCTCTTAGGAAAAGGTGAGATTGTGGTATAGGCAGTTCCCATCCCCATGAAAAGTGGAGCTGAGCTGTTTTGTCACCCTTCCCCTAGCCACTTTAGTCCTTTAGCTATGTACCCATACTCCACTAATTCCACCACTTGAAAGTACCACTGTCCCCTTCTTCCTGAGAAGAGAGATTCATACATGAGTAATTAGTGATAGTTCTGGAAAACAGTGTAAGTCCTTGTGAGGCATGTGTCAAAACGGAAATATGGTTTGTGTCACTTCCTTATGAGAATTAGGATCTTTAGACACAACACTACTCACTTGGCTACTAGCTCTGTTCTGTTTCTGGTCAAAGTTTCTGTTTCATGGTTCCCACTGCAGTGCAGTCTTAGGCAGAGGGACATGGTAGTCAAGGTGGCTGACCAATATGTGCCATTTACTCACTGGGGTGATCCTGAGACTGTGTCATGTCTGTGCTTTAGTTTGCTTTGTAAAATGAGGATCTGGTCCACCAAGAAAAAGATCACCGAAATCCATGAAAGCCATGCTAAGCCACACCGTCAAACATATATACATGCATGAGAGTTTTGCGTCTAAAAATTTTTTTGTGTATTCTAGCCCCACAGGAAACTGCAAGTGTGCCGCCAGCAACATACTCATTGGTAAATAAAGTTAGAAATAAGGAGACAGTTTCCATCCCGAGCTATATCGAGCCTGAATGTGACTATGATGATGTGGAGATCCCTGCAGATATGGAAAACCATCATTTTGAAACAACCATTTCTTCTTTTTGGCAAGTTGAAGAGGGTTCACACAGTTTATTTTAAAACCATTAAGAATGGTTGAACTTCCATGTGTCCAGTCCCGAAAGTAGTGGTACCGTTATGGGGCTGTCTAAGATAATCTCTTCTGAACCTTAGATGAAGAAGCTTTAGTGATCAAATGATGGCAGCCAGAGAAAGATGCAACTGCTCAGCCCTGAAGACCGAGAGGAGTCAGGCCTTGCGCTTTTGTTGAGCGAGTTTCCATGGCAAGAACCGCTGAGCTTCACGGCTCCCACCCAGAGAAAGCACCCTGTTCTTGGCACTCTTCCTTCTCTCCTTCTCTTCTTTGTTTTAAGAGATCTTAAAGCTTGGGGTCTGATTGTGCAGAGGCTTCTAGGCTCCCATCCCCAGCACCATGGCTAGGAGCACAAGGTCTTGTCCCCACCAGCCCCACCCACCTCCTGCATAGTGTCTTCGGGTGGCAGTAGCAGCTGAGCGCTCTTGTGTGCAAATCACCTCATCAGGCTTGTGAGTTCTTCAAGGGTGGGGAGTGCTTTCTGTTCTTGTGAACCCTTTCCACCTACACACACCTCAAACCCCAGTGCCTCTCTATGACGTTGGTCAGGCTGACCATAGAGTTCAAGTTCCCACCCAGGTTTTTTTCTGTGCTTCCCAGTTACACCAAAACAATCAACAGAAGACAGATGTTACACGTAGAAGTGTCATTTTGCAATATGTGTATTAGGCTACAGGAAAAGTAGGTTTTCCCAGGAAAAATCATGGGAAACAGGAAAGAAAGGGGTGATTAAATGACAGATTCAAGATGAGAGTGAGTTCAGAGGCTTAAGGCCTTCCGGCGTAATTTTCATTACTGCTTCCTCCCTATATAAAGCCAAGGCCTTTCCCTCCAGATCACTGTCCCTGAGCATCTGGGAGGCAGAATCTCCAGTATGAAGTGCTGCAGCTAATGAGATGCCAGGGGAGTGGGCTGCTGTCCTACAAAATGAGTACCCTTATGTGTGGTCACTGAGCCTTAAGTCAGCTTTGTAGGCTCCTGAACCTCATCAGTTCTTTCGAGTTGATCCACTAGAGCTCCAGGACTTGACACTTTCTAACCAAACTCACAAGATGCTGACTTCTCAGCAATCCCTGTAAAGGCAGCTGATGAGCAGCAGGGAGAGCACATGAGCTGTGAAAAGGCCTGGGAATGACTGCGGGGCTGAGCTACTCTTCAAGAGATGTCAGCTTCCTCCTTCAACCAATGCTGGACCAGTGGGGATAGAGCTTTCTCCCAGGTTGTCTCCTTCTAGACTCCATAGAGACCTCCAGCTTCCTGTTAATACCTCCTTATTGTAGGCCAGTGGTCCCCTCACTATGGCCTTATAGAACTCTGGCATTCAACATATCAAAGAGAGGACCCTTTTCCAAAATTACGGAAAATAAGTTAACAGATATAAGTGTTTTACATGTATGCTTTCCCCTTGTAAATTTCCTGTAAGTTGTCCACATCTGTGACAAAAGTTAAAACCAAATGCCTCTCAGCATCAGTATGCTGTAATTACCTGTCTACCTGTCCTTCTCCTCCACTGGACTGAGAGCAATGTGGGGACAGAGACTGCATCTCTCTTTGCCCCACTGTTCTCTCTCTTCCCATTCAATGCCCAGGCACTTTGTAGACAGTCAATAAAAATATTGACTAAATGATCAGTTGAATGAATGAACAAATTCCTCTGGGACCTCACTACTCCTTGTACTTGGCCTTATGAACACATTCCTCCCTCTGCATTATAACTGCCTGGTTACATTTCCATTCTCCTTTTTTAGTCTGGGGCTCGTATGGGGTGGAACTCATCTGGCTCCCTGCTATATTCCAAGCATCCAGGACAAACCCTGGCACATGGTAGGCACTTAATATTTATTGGATGTTGAACATTAACAGAAATTCTATCAATCAGTTGGACAAAAAAAAACATGTATTATTTGGACACCTGTAATAAAGCCCCATTTTTGCCAATAATGTTGTTACAAGTTTGGATGATAGAATTAAATGTATCAAGATTTCACAGGACCTTCTGTGTATCCTAACCCCACAGGAAACCCCAAGTCAGCTACCAGCTACATACTCATAAAGTTAGAAATAAGAAGATATTTTCCATCCCAAGCTCCATGGAACCTAAAGATGATTATGATGGCATTGAAATCACTGCAGATATTGACAACTGTCATTTTAAAACAACTCCTGGTCTACTACCCTAACTGTTTTTGAGAACTGATGGTTCACTCATACAATAAAACCATAGATTACAGTTTTCTTTTAGAAAGTTAACAGTCTCATCTTTGTGACACAAATAAGATTGTTGTCAGAGAATGTTGTCAGAGAACCAGCAGCAAGTTTTAAAAATCATGTGTATCAACCCTGGCTGGTGTGGCTCAGTGGATTGAGCATCAGCCTGTGAACCAAAGGGTTGCTGATTTGATTCTCAGTCAAGGCACATGCCTGGGTTGTGGGCCAGGTCCCCAGTGGAGGGCATGCGAGAGGCAACCACACATTGATGTTTCTGTCCCTCTCTTTCTCCCTCCCTTCCCCTCTCTAAAAATAAATAAATAAAATATTTTTAAAAAATCATGTGTATGCTTTAGGTTGCAAGGAATAGACTGTCCAACTAAAAGTAACTGAAACAATGAGGAGTTTATGACCTCACAAAACAAGACGTCCAAGTTCAACTACTCAGGAGTCGGCTGACCTTTCTTTGATTCTCTCAGCTTTGCCCTCCTGGTGGCAAGGTAGCCACCATAACTCCAATCATAACATTATCGTATGATGACGTTCAAAGTTAGGAAGGAAAGGGGCATTTCCTCCCATGTAGCTCTTTTTATTAGGAAGGAAAATCTTTCCCTGAAGCCCTCAGCAACTTTCCATAATGTCTTATTGGCCTGGACTGGTTCACATGCCCAACTATAGGAACGGCCAGGGAGTGAACATTGGGCATTTTCAGCATTTCTTCTTTGCCATCAAGGAAAAAGGAGAGGATAGCTGCTGGATAGGCAGCCTCAGTTCACTCTCAAAAATCACATTACTGGACTTTCGGCCAAAATGGAGGCATAGGTAGACACACTGTGCCTCCTTGCACAACAAAAATAAAAGGTCAGCAACAATTTAGAAACAAGATAACAACCAGATCTGTCAGAAAATTGAAATGTATGGAAGTCG
This sequence comes from Trachops cirrhosus, assembly GCA_028533065.1. Taxonomy (NCBI): domain Eukaryota; kingdom Metazoa; phylum Chordata; class Mammalia; order Chiroptera; family Phyllostomidae; genus Trachops; species Trachops cirrhosus. Next base: position 64,271,234 of record CM052545.1, on the reverse strand, counting down.
GACAACCAAAGAGTTACAATAGACACATTCATCCAGACCAGTAGGAGGGGCAGAGTTGGGCAGCCGGGGGGGGGGGGGGGGGTGTCAGCACAAAGAGCGGTGGGACCAGGCGAGTAAGGCACCCCAGGCGCGTAAGGCATCCTGAGTGCACAGGAGGCTGACAGACCCAGCAAGGCGGCAACTGTGAAGCGAGGCACTTGCACAAGGTGCCTGGCTGTCCAGGCCACATTCACGTGCAGACAAACTAGGCAAAATTGGGCAGTGAGACAGACTGCACAACCCAGGGTCCCAGCGCCGGGAAATAGAACCTCAGCACACTGATTGAAAACACCTTTGGGGGTTGAGGCACAGGGAGAGACTCCCAGCCCCCCAGGAGAGTGTGTTCAAGAGACCCACGGGATCCTAGACCATACACATTCCCACCCACACAGGAATTAGCACCAGAAAGGCCCAGTTAGCTTGGGGGAAGCGGTGGAAGGGACTGAAATCCAACAGAGAGAGGAGCAAGCACCACTGTTCCCTCTGGGACCTCGCCCCCACATACCACATCACAACCCAGCCACTGGGTTGGTCGGCCCCTCACTACATAATAAGTGCAACCAGATTAAAAAAAAATGGCTCAAACAGAAGTACAAATCAAAGCCTCAGGCCAATACTTTTAAGCGACTGAGAGATAGCCAACCTATCAGATGCACAGTTCAAAGCACTGGTGATCAGGATGCTCACAGAATTGGTTGAATTTGGTCACAAATTAGATGAAAAAAAAGAAGGCTATGATAAGAGAAATGAAGGAAAATGCACAGGGAACGAATAGTGACGGAAAGGAAACTGGGTCTCACATCAATGGAGTGGACCAGAAGGAAAAAAAACAACCAAATAGAAAAGAATGGAGAAATAAGAATTCAAAAAAATGAGGAGAGGCTTAGGAACCTCCAGGACATCTTTAAACATTCCAATATCCAAATTATAGGGGTACCAGAAGGAGAAGAGGAAGAGCAACAAGTGGAAAACTTATTTGAACAAATAATGAAGGAGAACTTCCCCAATCTGGCAAAGGAAATAGATTTCCAGGAAGTCCAGGAAGCTCCGAGAATCCCAAAGAAGTTGAACCCAAGGAGGAACACACCAAGGCACATCAGAATTACATTACCCAAGGTAAAAATGAAGGAGAGAATC
>CM052545.1:64252431-64269558 GCA_028533065.1 Trachops cirrhosus | reverse complement strand
TCAAGTGCTTCTCAGATAAGGTCAAGCTAAAGGAGTTCATCATCACCAAGCCCTTATTTATGAAATGTTAAAGGGACTTATCTAAGAAAAAGAAGATAAAAAACATGTATAGTAAAATGACAGCAAACTCACAATTATTAACAACCACACCCAAAACAAAATCAAAAAGAAACTGAGCAAGGAACTAGAATAGGAACCACAGAAATGGAGATCACATGGAGGGTTAGCAACAGGGGAGTGGAAGGAGGAGAGAGGGGGAAAAGGTATGGAGAATAAGTAGCATAGATGGTAGGTAGAAAACAGACAGGGGAAGGGTAAGAATAGTATGGGAAATGTAGAAGCTAAAGAACTTATGACACATGGACATGAACTAAAGGGGGGAATGTGGGTGGGAGGGGGTGTGCAGGGTGGAGGGGAGTGAAGGGGGGTAATGGGACAACTGTAATAGCATAATCAATAAAATATATTTTTTAAAAATCTAAAACTAAAAAAATAAGAGATAATTACCCCAGTCAAAAGTAGAACCCCCTCCCCCCTGCTTTTGGATCTATTTATCCTTTAGCATGAGAAGCCTGAAACAGCTGGGTATGAAGTTCTCAATGGCACAAATGGTGTGTCATCTAGTAACAACATACTTCCAGAGACACCAGAGCCCAAATTCATAGGGACAGAAAGTAAAATTTTGCCTCTGAGTCATTTGGATATAATTGTGAGCTGTGTCATATTTTCACTCGTGGTTTTAGATTTATGTACTCTGCCTATGATGCTCCATCAGCTCTCATGGTAGAAGGCCTGGCACTGCCTCCCAGCTAAGAAAAATAATCTGATGTAAATAGGAAAAAAATAAGTTAAATAAATTAAACTGTGTAAAGCAACTATAAAAAAATCACATTACTCATTATTTGCTTTTTCTTTTTTCCGTTACAATCTCAGAGTCATTAGGGAGTTCAGGGTAAGGTATGGTGTGTAGATTCTATCATTCAGTCTCCTCCTACAGCATTTTGACCAATAAAAACAAACATAGAACTGTCAGTCAAATGAAAATAGTGACAATAACAGCAATAGCAACAATAACAGGAGCCCACAGTGACTGCGCACTTCCCCTGTGTCAGAGTTCTAAGGGCTAGCTACACTGTCCATTGTAACCATGACCTTGAACAGGTAGGACTGTTGTGTGGTAATCAGAGAAGAGCTGCATCCTCCTTCTGTCTCCTCACCCTCGCTGTTCCTTGAAACCCACTCTGATGGGCTAGTTCTCTCTTGCCCTCTTAGATAAAATCTCAGGCAGGTGCCAGTGGGTCTTCTGGTCACTCTTAGATAATAAAAAGTCCTCCAGGTATGTGTGACATGGGGGCATGAATCTGTCAAAACTCAGTGAACACACACTTAAGGTTTCTGCATTTCAACCTAAGTAAATCTGACCTCAAAAGAAAAAAAACTGTAAACAAATATTGAACTCTGGTTAATGACATGTACACTGGAGTATTTAGGGGAAAGTGTACCAATGTCTGCCATTTACCTTGAAATGTATCCAAAGACAAGATGGTGGTAAAGCCTGCACTTTTAGGTATAAACGGAGCCTCCTTGTTCTCGTCCTAAATGCAGCAAGGTCTGGATCTACAGTGCTCTGCCCCACCTGCTTGCCCAGGTCCTGGGAAGAGAGAATGGAGGAATAGCTGTACATGCATCAAAGAGAGAGTTTAGAGCCTACTCTCCATTTGAGGCAAAATAACTCCATCCACATTCTCAGCAAATGTTTTAGATTCAACTCAGTCAAGTGAGTTAGTCCCTCCCCTCTCCACCTCATAGGGAGAGAAATGGACTCTCCTCCTCTATGGACTTTGAGATAAAGAGGATAAGACTCCCTCCTGACGAAGGATGACTTTCTCTGGACCTTGCTCTGTGGCCCTCTCCAAAGCTGTGGAGGGGCATCGGTCAGAACAGCACCCTGAGTGGTGGTCCACCCAGCTCTGTCTCCGTGGTGGAAACTTGCTCTTCATCTCCTCAGTATAGATTCCACTCTTTTCAGCAAAAGTCTCAGATTTTTCTGTTGGGTCCACCTTTTTTTCTTCTCTTCTCTCCATTGGTATAATTTATGTAAAGCCTCAGCCCAACTCAGAGGTAGAGCACATGACCCAAACTGGCCAAACACAGCTTCTCATTCCCTTGACCACAGTGACCAACTGGTTGATTCTTTGGGTTCCAGAGCAGGTCCCCCCGGCATGGGATTTGAAGCTATAATAACAGGATAGACAGTCTCAAGGTAGAACCCATCACAAAAGATACTGAGCTAAGATAAGAGGAGGATTCAGGAGGAATCCTAATGGCATTAGCTGAGCTCCTGTCTGTTGCCATGCTTGATGTAGGCATACTTACGGAGTTTTTTAGTCACATGAGCCAATATTCTCTAAAAGCTTTCAACACTGTTCCTTAAGACCCATCCCCACCATCACTGCCTAATTTTGGTCTTGTCACCTTTCATGTGGCTTAATACAAAAGCCTCTTGACTCTTCTCTCCTCCTCCAATTCATCTCCCACTTGCAGTCAGAGGGAACTTTCTAAAACACATCTGATTAGGTTGTGGCCCTGCTTAAAATCCCTTGTGCCTACACCACCTAAGCACACCCTGCCAGGCCCTGACAACCTGGTCCGCACTGGGCTCATGTCAGCACTTCCTCTCCTCCCACCACAAACTGACCATAGAAAACCACTGGCAGCTACTGAAGCACCACAATGCTGCTAACGCTTTGAATGTTCTCTTCCTCCTGCTGGGAACTTTTTCCCCCTCTTTCTCTACCTAATAAACTGAAACGCATCCCTTAGCACCCAGAGGGAGCATCACCTTCTCTGAGAGGTCTTTCCTCATTAGGTCAGGTGTGCCCCTCTCAGTATTTCTCTCACACCTATCTAAATGCATAATTATCCCCATCTTGTGGTTACTCCTCTCTTCTTCCCATTACATACTGGGCTCCTGAGGGTTAGGATTATGTCTTAGGGTGACTCTACATTCAGATTTGCCAAGAACAACAGTTTTGGCTTTTGTTTGATGCCTCAGCATAATTATTAAGAGCACCCTTTTTACTCTTAACTGTCCTGGTTTGGATGATAAATTACTTGTTCACCATACTTATTTATGATCAAGTCCATGTCTATAAAGAATGAGTGTTAGAAAAAAGTATTTCCATGCCATGACTGGTGTGGCTCAGTGGACTGAGCATCAGCCTGCAAACCAAAATGTTGCCAGTTTGATTACCAGTCAGGGAACGTGTCTGGGTTATGGGCCCTGTCTCCAGGTGGGGGGCATATAGGAGGCAACCAGTCGATGTTTCTCTCCCTTTTTTCTCTCCCTCCCTTCCTCTCTCTAAAAATAAATAGATAAAATCTTTTTTAAAAAAGTATTTCCAAATAAATGCATGAATAAGTGATCTTTCTAGGTCTAATTTTATTTTATCAAAAAAATAGCTGACTTAGATTAATTCTAAGTTCCTTATTGCTTAAAGTGGTTCAAATTAAGTCAGAACTCCAAAAGGCCAAGACCAGTAATTTTGGTTTATCTTCCCCTTGAAATGACCCACCATATAAAATTCCACACTTAAACATATTAAGCCAGGGTTAACAACTTCAGAGACTATGACCTGTTGGGAGCCTGGTTATTGACACAAATAACTTCTCTACTAATGGCTAAGTTCTCTCAGTTAGACCCACCAAGGGCCGGATGGTCTCCTAACATCAGGTAAAAAATAAGTTCCATTTATTCTTGTGATGCATGTTGCATCAACAGGATTATTACTGCTCAGATTTGTGGTGTGCTTCAGTTCCCAACCGATCCCATCCACATCCCTGAGTGCGCACAGCATGCTCTGCTGTGGCCAAGCAGCAGTGAGAAATCTCATCAAGATTTCACTTGGGCCCTGGCTGGGGTAGCTTAGTGGATTAAGCACGGGCCTGTGAACCAAGAGATCACAGTTTGATTCCCAGTCAGGGCACATGCCTGGGTTGCAGGCCAGTTCTCAGCAGGGAATGCACAGGAAGCAACCATACATTGATATTTCTCTCCCTCTCTCCTTCCCTTCCCCTCTGAAGATAAATAAATAAAATCTTTAAAAAAAAAAACTGGTATTTAAAAAAAAAAAAAAGATTTCACTTGGGTGCTGAAAGCCCTCCACCATAAATAACAGGTAACAACCGACTGTGGTCACATTTCATTTTACTAGAGCAGATACAAAGTTTTTGTAAAAAACAGCCAATTAATATTGTCGCATCTTGGCTCTTTTACTGTAAAACACAGGTTCTTATATTTACCCACATCTTATCGCCAAAATCTAATGTAATTAAAGTTGCCCTTTAGTGTAGATCAGCTGCCCTTGAATAATTTAAATATTCTACAAACAATCAGAAAACAACACTAAATAACCTTGGTCACTTACAAAGTGGCCTATAAACCAACGTCCTTTTAATTTTTTTAAACATTAGATGTCTTAGCATTTTTTTCACAAATTGGGTGTCAGTGGAACATGGCTTAGGTTTTCAAAAACTTGCAGAAGGCAGTATTTAAGAACAAAGAACTTCCCCTGATGGTAAAAAAAAGTTTATTTGCATAACTTCTACACCTCTACCTCCCATGAGGCACAAACAAAAATAAATTTTCCGCACATTTAATGTTGTCACTCTACAATGCTATTTTCAGTGACCAAGAAAAACTTCTTCTGAATACATGAAAAATAAATATTACCCTGCATTTCTTACTGTTGTTTAGAAAAGCTGTTGCATCACTATTTCATAGATCAAATCTCTATTGTATCACTAGACTAGTTTAACAAGATTTCCACAATTCTTTACAATGTGAAATTTGCCTGAAAAAAAAAAACAAATATGCACAGATTTATTTTTAAGTTCTGCTTTGGCCACTTCGGAGTGCAATTTGGCAGCATCTAGTGAAGTTGACATAGGGATACTCTAGATGACCCAGCAACCCCACTTCAGGAGACATACCCTAGAACAGCGGCTTTAGAACTTGTTGGTACAAGATCCCCATGACACTCATAAAAATGACTGAGGACACCAAAGAGATTTTATTTAAACAGAAGATATCTACTGACATTTAGCTTATTGGAAATGAAAACTGAGAAATATTTTAAATATGCATTAGTTAATTTAAAATAGTAAATCATCATGTTAATATAAATAACATTTTTATTTAAATGATTATGTTTTCTCAAGCAAAAACACTAGTAAAAAAGAGTGGCATTGTATTAGACTTCTGTGAATCTCTTTAATACCCAACTTAATAGAAGACATCCAGAATCTTATATCTGCTTCTGTAGTCAACCTGTTACACTGTAAACACCATGTACCCTCTGGGAAGTTCCACTGCACACTCTTGAGAGAGGAAGCATGAGTAAGGCCAAATAACATCTTAGTGCTGTTATGAAAATAGTTCTGATCTCATGGCCCAGACCACACTTTGAGAATCACTGCCCTAAAGAAACTCAAGCACATGTATAAAGATGTTCTTTCTAGTATCATTTATTACAGGGAGAAAGTGGAACCAATGTCCATCTTGTAGTCTATCCACAGGGGACCACAAAGTCCACATAGGCTGCCCTGTTGTTGCTTTGCTCACTACATACCTCCAGCTCTTAGGGCATGGTGGGTGCTCAATAAACAGCTGTGGAAGGAGGGAAGTGAGAGAGGCAGCAGGGTCGGAAATATAAATACTGCTCTGCAACTTGCTTTAAAATTTAACTCTGTTCCATGAACATCTTTTCACAGATGTAAACTCAAGTCACAGGGTAGGAATGGCCAATAGTAATGTGATTCTTGTATAACTAGTAAGCATATTTCTCTAAAGTCCAAAAGTAAAGGTGTCTGTACTTTATCTGTTAAGCACCACAGGCTGCAAACCACTGCCATCTAATGGAGCATTAAGCTGTCCACACATTACAGGCAGACTGGCCTTTGTTGTTAACAAATTTTGCCCATATTTTGTTTAGAGGTATTCTGTAATTCAGATTTTAAAAATGAGTCAGCTGTTTAAAAGCCTTTCTAGAAGTAATATAACCAATGTAGATCTCTTTGTTACCCCTGTTATTTTCATGTACACTGGAGGATTTTCTTTTTGAAAAAATATATTTTATTGACTATTCTATTACAATTGTCCCATTTCCCTCCCTTTATTCCCCTCTGCCCTGCATCCCCTCCTCCCACTCACATTCCCCCCTCCTTAGTTCATGTCCATGGGTCATACATATAAGTTCTTTGGCTTCTCCATTTCCCATACTATTCTTACCCTCCCCCTGTCTATTTATGCTTCTTATTCTCTGTACCTTTTCCCCTACTTTCCCCCCTCCTTTTCCCCACTGATAACCCTCCATGTGATCTCTATTTCTGTGATTCTGCTCCTGTTCTAGTTGTTTGTTTTTGTTTTGTTTTTTTTAGTTTCCCTTGTTGATAGTTGTGAATTTAATGTTATTTTACTGTTCATATTTTTGATCTTCTTCTTTTACTTAGATAAATCCCTTTAACATTTCATATAATAAGGGCTTGGTGATGATGGACTCCTTTAACTTGACCTGATCTGGGAAGTACTGTATCTGCCCTTCTATTCTAAATGATAGCTTCCCTGGATAAAGTAATCTTGGGCATAGGCCCTTGCCTTTCATGACTGAATACTTCTTTCCAGACCCTTCTTCCCTGTAAGGTACTTTTGAGAAATCAGCTGTTAGTCTTATGGGAACTCCTTTCTGGGTAACTGTCTCGTTTTCTTGTGCTGCTTTTAAGATTCTCTCCTTATCTTTAAAATTAGGTAATTTGATGGTGATGTGCCTTAGTATGTGCTTCCTTGGGTCCAGCTTCTTTGGGACTTTCTGAGCTTCCTGGACTTCCTGGAAGTCTATTTCCTTTGCCAGATTGGGGAAGTTCTCCATTATTTGTTTAAATAAGTTTTCAATTTCTTGTTCTTCCTCTTCTCCTTCTGGCACCCCTATGATTCAAATGTTGGAACATTTAAAGTGGCCCTGGAGGTTCCTCAGCCTCTCCTCACTTTTTTAAATTCTTCTTCATTCTGTTCTGGTTCAATGTTTATTTCTTCCTTCTGCTCCAAACCACTGATCTGAGTCCTGGTTTCCTTCCCGTCACTGCTGGTTCCCTGTACATTTCTCTTTATTTCACTTTGCATACCCTTCATTTCTTCCTGTATTTTGCAACCATACTGAACCATTTTCTGTGAGCATCCTGATTACCACTGTTTTGAACTGTGCATCTGATAGGTTGGCTATCTCTTCATTGCTTAGTTGTATTTTTTCTGGAACTTTGATCTGTTCTTTCATTTGGGCCATTTTTTTTGCCTCTTGCACCAGTGACATAGTAAGGGGCAGAGCCTTAGGTACTTAGGTATTTTCCAGGTCCGGCCAACCCAGGTTACTGCTTCTTCATGGTGCTGTATGTTGGAGAGGGGTCTGAGAGGGAACAATGCTGCTTGCTCAGCTCTTAGCCAGCTTTCAGTCACTTCCTCTGTCACGTGTAAATTGAGCACTTTTGATGCTGACTCATGGGTGGGTGGGTTTGTGTACATTCTAGAACCCTGTGGGTCTCGCCAACAAACTCTCCTGTGAGGCTGGGAGTTTCTCCTGTTGCTGCAACCTCCACAGGCTTTTACCACCAGAGGTTTTGAGACTTTATTTCCCTGCACTGGAACCCTGGGTTGCGTTGTCTGTCTCACTCCCCAGTTGTTCCTTCCAGTTTATCTGCACACAAATGTGGGACTACCCAGTCTGCCAGCCACCTCCTCGCCCAACCTAGTCCTCCAGCTACTGCCTTGCCGCATATCCTCTCCATCCCGGCTGCCCATCTCCAGCCCTCCTACCAGTCTGGATGAATGCTTCTTCAACTCCTTGGTTGTCGGATTTCCATACAGTTTGATTTTCTGGTAGTTCTGGTTGTTTTTTGTTTTTAAATTTGTTGTACTTCTTTTGGTTGTGCAAGGAGGCACAGTGTATCTACTTTACACCTCCCTCTCAGCCGAAAGTCAGATTTTCTTAAGATAATTTAGGTAAATTCATTAACATTTCTCACATCATACAACAAAACCAATGGTTAAAACAAGTTAATGGATAATTTTGTTCATATAACTATCTTTTTCTTCCTCTCCTCTTTTCTTGACTTTGCTTGGTCCTAATTTACATGGTAAAAGATTTTTAAAACCCTGGCTGGCATAGCTCAGTGGATTGAGCACGGGCTGCGAACCAAAGCATCGCAGGTTCGATTCCCAGTCAGGGTACATGCCTGGGTTGCAGGCCAGGTCCCCAGTGGGGACCACATGAGAGGCAACCACACACTGATGTTTCTCTATCTCTCCTTCTCCCGCTCTTCCCCTCTCTAAAAAAAAATAATAAATAAATAAAATATTTTTTAAAAAAAGATTTTTAAAACTGCGTGCAGGAAAAAAGAAGCAATACATAATAATTACTCAATAAATGTTTGCTGCTAATAAAAAAAGAATATTCATAGACTTTTTTCAATGCCTTTTTTTGTTCAATTTTGTGTCCTCAATGCCTAACACATGTGGGAGTCCAATAAATATTGTGGAAGGAAGGTGGGGAGGAAACGAGAGAAGATGGAAGAGAAGAGTGAACACTGATTATGTTTTAAAAAGACAGGTTATGATCTTCGGAGTGCCTTTTACCTCTATGATTCTAGAACATGAGTAACAATAACAGAGAGGCCATCATTAATTAAGCTTTCAGCCCTGGCCGGGTGGATCAGCTGGTTGTAGTGCCCTTCGCGTCGGCCACCTACACTGGTCTTCAGTTTCTCAGGCACATTGCCAGCTGCCACAGGACCTTGCACATGTAGTTCCTGCTGCCAGGGATTCTCTCCCCCTACACCCTCTCATAATAGACAGTTGCTACTTTGCCTGTCCAAAGAGCTGTCTCTTTTTTCCGGTAAAAATAAAAACAAAAAAAAAAAAACTGTCTCTTCTTTCCATCACCTCATGGGCCTTGTAGTAACATGGATCCCTTCCCACATCCCAGCATGTAATCCAGGCTGGCCAAAGTACCTCATCCACTGGATTCAGAGATTGGTCCAGGTTTGGACATGTAACCCAAGCAGAACCAAGCTGAATCCCTTTTTCTATAATTGCTATAGACACTCTCTTTCAGTAACCCTGGGCTCTGAAACATACCTCCATGTGGAAAAAAAATTTATGAAGTCAACACAGAGAAAAGCAAGACCAAGAGATGGAGAGAAAGAAAGGAGTCCTGATGATAGTGCTTAGATCCCTGAGTCCTAGCCTTTCCTGAGGTCTGTCCATCTCCTGACTTCTGTTACATGAGACAAGTTATGCTCTAGCCAGAGATGGGTTTCTGCTACTTCATTTCCTTTGTCTGCCTAACTAATCAAGGAAAGCCAGATTCCAGAAACCAGATTCCAGAAACCAGATTCCAGAAAGCCAGAAAGCCAGATTCACAGACCTTCCTGTGTAGGTCAAGTCTTCATTACTAAGTTCTTAGTGTACTCTCCAGCATAGCAGTCACCACAGTTATCGCTTCATATTTATTCATGGATTTATTTAAATATCTCCTTCACAAGTTCCATGAGAGAGCCTAGGGTTTGGCTCAACAGTCATTGCATCACCAATGACTGGTCTAGAGTGGGCACTCCATACATATTTGTAGAACAAATGAATTTCATAATGAATTCACGCTTCTGAAAGGGGCAACAAGTTAAGCCCATAAAGGTTCAGAAAAAAAGTTTTTTGTTCAAAATAAGACTAAAAAGCCAAAAAAAAAAAAAACCAAAAACAAAAACCACTGTTAACATGACTTCATATTTCTCAACAAAAATGTAGCTACTGTCTTTCCCTGCAATTCCATTTTCATTCTTCTTCTGGTTTAAGCAGATCTTGGTTCTTAGAACAAAACTAAAGCTAAAAAAAAAAAGGACACTTAATCTTGTTATTTCAAAGTAAAATAAAAAAATACAAGAAAACATTCATGGTTACAACTTTTCTGAAAAAAAAAAAAAAAAGAAGAGTAAATGGATAGAGGAGTAGCCCTACCAGATTTTAAAACATATTTAAATGCTCACAATTAGAACAGTTTATTATCGAAGAAGAGACAAGTTAACAGAAACACACTTCAAATACATAACCAAATACATATGTAAATTTAGTAATGATAAAGACGCCATTTAAAATCAGTGAGAAAGAGGATGATCTATTAAATGGGACTCAGGCCACAGTGTTGGGTCAGCTATTGTCTTAGTTTCTGACCTCTGAACTTACCCTATTTTTGTTTCTCTGTGTTTGAGACAACAATTGCATGCGGGGGTCGGGGGCAGAAAAACATTTAAAAGGCAGAACAAAATGTAAAACTATTTGATGAGGGCGTCCACCCAGACCCAACGGACAGAAACCCAGCCGTAGGCAAGTCTAGGACGTCCGGAGGACTCTACATCTCGGTGGTAACCAAGCGCACCTGGAGCTGGAGCCCGCAGGTGCACCAACCTGCGCGGCGCTGAACCCTCTGGGAGTAGACTCACGCGACACCCTGCATAGGACCGAGTCGGCCGAGTCTGCGCAGAGAAGACACCTGAGCCTGTGGGAGCACACGCGGGTTGGTGGGCACAGCCGGGAGGAAAGCGGGGTGCGGGGGTAGCGCGACCGCCTGCTTGGGGAGCACGCCGGAAGTGGCCGCCCAATCCTGGTGTCCAAGATGTTGGCTCAGCGCCCGAGTTAGAACGGGATGCGCGATGGCGGCCGTGAAGGGGGCCTCAGTGGAGCGGGAGGCGGGGGGTGACCTGGAGGTGAGACCCCGCTGCGTTCTCAGAACTGGTAGCCCTGGCGCCTGGGACCCTCCGAAAAGCTGAGTGGGCAGCAGATCTTCGGAGGCAGGAGGCGAACCCACCCCTCTTTTCTGTGGGTGGGAGAGACTGGGGCCTCTGGGACATGGTTGTGTGGGGCCTAGGCCTGGGCTTTCTGACCCCTTGGCCCTCTTCTGGGTCGCGGTGTGCCCCGCCCACATCCTTCCCCCCATTTCATTGCCAACCCCCAACCCCCCGCCCTGCTCTAGTGTTTTCCAATTTCCTCCTGTGCGTATCGCAGACTGCACGTCCCCCAAACCCAGAATCAATCCTCAGTCGTAAATTGACCCTATTCCTTACCCAGCGCTGTGGCTACCTCCTTTGTAGTTTGTAACAATGGGCGAGATCTGGTTTCTAAGCTCCAGGAGTAACTGACAGCCCCACTGGGGAGACTAAGCTGAACTACAGGAATGAAGTGTATGCTTCAGGCATGTTGTAATATTTGATCTAAACTATTAGCATTGTTGGAGTTCAGAGGAGGGGGGTGATTTAAGGCTGGTCTCTTCTTTGTAAAGGTCTGTATATCCTTTTAGGAGTAACTTCAAAATTCATTTTCTTTGGGAAGTCTTCCCCTACCTCCATTTTTAAGTTTCTCATCTTTTTTAAGCGTGTTTAGCTAGTGCTAAGTTCATAAACTCTTATCACCTTGTTTCAGGTGTGTGTCTGCGTGTGGTACAGGCCCCCTCTCTAGGGAGGGAGTCTTATCTTTGTTTAGCATCACCGAATTCCTACACATGAGTATGAATTAAAAAGGATTGAAATGGTGCCCTGTCAGATGACTCAGTTCGTTGGATTGTCATCCTGTACACCAAAAGGTTGCTGGTTCGATTACCGGTCAGGGAACATATCTAGGTTGTGGGTTTGATCCCTGGAACCAACCAATGGATGGTTCTCTCTCACATTGATGTTTCTCTCTCTCTCTCTCTAAAATCAATTTTTAAAAAAGGATTGAAATGGTTAGAAAGTACTCACTGAGGTGGGCCTGCAACAGTGGGAAATATTTGTGTAAGAGGTTGAAAAATGATGGCCCTTGGCCAGATCCAACTGTAGATATATTTTCATAATTCATGGTATTTGTTTTTACTTGAACAAAGTGGCCAAACTTTGATATCAGGAAATTTCTTTGACATCCACTCACACAAAAATCTAGATTTTCAGTACCTCTTGGAAAATCAGAAGATGTAGCCAAACAGGGCCCATGTGTCTGCATGGTGCTATTAGCAGGAGTTGAGTAGCAAGTCATTCCTTTAGACTTGGTCTAAAATTTCCAGATTCCTTGTCCCCACTAATCCATTGTCTTTCCCTGACACAGAAGCAAAGTATCAGTTCTCATTTATCACCTAGTTTGCTGCACTCCTGATTAGCTGCCTGGCCTCTTGCAGCCATTTGAGTTCTTGATTCCAGATGTAGATAGAGGCAAATAGGGAGGGCATCACGAGTAAGAGAGTCATGGGTAAAGGAATGCAATGGAGAGAAGCCTAGTATATGGAGAAATTAGGGAGGATTCCAGAGCATAGGTGTGCCTGTGACTGGCTCTGGGCTCCCTGTTTGGACCTACAAAGTGATCCACAGTTTGTGGCTGCCTCTGCTGGGTCCGCATATTCACAGGAAGGACTTGGAGCTGTGCGCCAAGGCAGGCTTCCACCGAGTCTGGGGGCAGGTGAGCAAAAGGCCCAAGGCACCCAGAGATCTGCCCTCTGCCTGCTGGCTGCCTGATAGGCTCAGTCTCTGAAAGAGTCTCTGGCAGTACTCAAGTTGCATGAGAAAGGTTTTCAGTGAGCACATGGTGTTCACCAGATTGATAGAGGTTCAATCTCAGTCCTAGTGCTGGGTCTGAGACTACTCAGCAGAAGTCCCAGTGTACACCAAGTCTAGCTTCCCCCTGCTGGGTTTCTGCAGACCTTTGTGGTGGGCCATTGTGTCAGGAAATCATCAGACTGAGGCAAGCAGAATTTATCAGGCCCAAGTAGACCAAAATTTGGCTGTGTGAAGAGAGGGCTCTGCACCAGTGGGGAGTGCAAGAGAAAAATAGCCCTTGTCCTTGAGACACACAGCTTAGTCTGTCCCAGATTTTGCGGAGAACCCAAGCTAAGCAGAGCAGGGCCACCAGGAGTCCAGGAGGATGGGGTTAGTGGATTTCCCATGTGGGGGAGTGCTAGTCAGGTTTAGGGGAAGGAGGGAGGAGCAGCCCCCACCCCAGAGCCACACAACTCAGTCACTGACACCCCCTGAGTCTGCCTGGACCTCTACACCCCTTCCCAGGCAGCTGACTCCTCAGCTGGCATGGGCTCTGAAAGATGGGTGACAGGGAGTTCGGAGGGTGGGGCTGTTGCATTCCCCCAGGCTGATGCCAGAAGGAGGGTAATGCTCCTACCAAGAAAGGTGGCATCTGCAGTGTGGGAGAGGGACTCAGCACAGGGATCCTGGCAGCTGTCCCTTCAGCTCTCTCCACAGAATCACAATCCCCTGTCCCTCTTCAAGTGACTCTAGTCCACTCTGCTCTCCCTCCATCAGAGCCCAGAGTGGCTGTGATTGAGATATTTGTGCATTGGCCCTTTAAAAGAGCTCCTGTGTCCCTAGCAGACTCCTGCCTCTCCCTGGCAGATGGAATCCCCACTGATTTTCACAGTCAGATGTTACATGGACTCCTCTTCTGGCTCTGGTGCTCTGGGCTGGGAATCCCAGCATGGGGTTGAGACCCCTTGCTCCTTAGGGGGAACCTTTGCAGCTGAGATATCCCCCCAGATATCAGAGGCAGCCCACTTCACATCTCTCCCCCCCACTTCCTATCAATGTTGATGTGGCTTCTTCTGTAAATCCTTGGTTATGAGACTTCTGTTCAGCTTGTCTTTGGTTGGGTTATTCAGGTTGATGGTTCTATGTTTTAATTGTAATTCCAGTTTGGTCCTGGGAGGGGGTGAGTGTAACATCCACCTACTCCACCACTGTCTTAGATCTTGGTCTCTCACATTTTTAGAGGGAGAAGCAAGATGAGCTACTGAAACCAAGGGTAATACAGGAAGTAGTAGATTTTAAAAGAGAAGAGAGGGTATGGCGTATTTGCTACTGGCTCTCCATTGGGCAGTTTTTGAGCAGAAACTTCTATTTCAGAATTCAAGATGCTGCAGGATGCAGCTGTGAATGAATCAAAAAAGGATGCTGGGCACCAGATCTGCACTCAGTTGGAATCTTTGCAAGGAAGAGGCACAGCTGGTCTTACTGGGTAAGGGCTCCGTCCTCAACATAGAATCCATACACTCTAACTTCTCATTCAGTTGAAAAAAAAAACAGAAATGTTTTTAAGATCTCAGTGGAATTAGAGGATTAAGGATTCCCAATGGCTTTGACCCTTGTAGGCAAGATTCTTCAGCTCTTTGGTAAAGGATAGCTAGCCTACCCTACGGCATTAGAAATTCACAGCTTCTTGACTTGCCCTGTGCTCTCTTTCTCTCTCTGTCTTATTAGTCCTGTTAGACCAATAGACGACCAAAACTCCACTCATCTTCAAATCTTAGGCCTATTCCTCCCATCTTTGAAAACTACTCTTCCTCCTGTGTCCTCTGTCTTCATAAACAGCACCACATCCCACACATTGCTCAAGTCAGAAAACTGAAAGGCCATTCTTGACTTCCTTCCCCACATGCAGGTACCATGTTCTGTTGATTCTAGGCTGTCCCACAGTAGACAGTGCTTACCTTGTCGGTCACTGATCACACTATCTTGTTATCTGTTTACACATATGTCTCCCCTCCATTAAACTGTAAGTTCCTTGAGGGCAAGACCACATCTGATGTTCACTTTTGTATTCCCAATACCTAGTACGATGTTGGGAACACAGCGGGTGCTCAGTTAATGTATGTTAGGCAAACAAATCAATAAGTGACATGAACACTGAGGCCCTTTTCCCAGAAACTGAGCTCAGCTATGTCGGACTGTAGAGGAGGACTCACCACTGATCAAGCTTATGTTTCAGATGCTGTTCCCTTCTACTTCAGACATCCACTGAGGGAAAGAGTTCCTTAAACTACTTCCAGTGGAATTGGATGAAAAATTTGAGGAGTGTGGCCACCAGTCTCTGAGGAGAGAGCTGTGTAGGACAAAGGACTGGGTACTTTACCATTCCCATGCCTGTGGCAAAGTTTGATTCTAATGATTCTTATAGAAGAGTGCTTTTATCACTATTTGCAAATAATGTATTGTTTCCTCTTTCTAGCACCCTTACTACTTTGCTTATATCATCTTCACTTTGTCCTAGATCTAAGATGAAATTATACTATGTGTTCATTATCAGCTAGGATCCAGCCAAGAGACAAAAACTATACCAGTTATTTAAATAAGGGACATTTATATAAAGAATGTTTATGTAGTAAAAGATGGTTAACTACTAAAAGGTTTACAAGAGGACTCTAAAGAATATAGAAATAGATAATGCAGGAATCAGCCTTACCTCACATTAAGGGAGAGTAAACAAGGAGGGAACCAAGAATTTAGAAGAGGACTCCATAGCTCAAAGCTGAGATTCAGATGTTTTTGAAGAGGTTGTGGCTGCCAGAGGGACACATAGCCTGATGGTGGCAAAGAGGCTTGTCAGAGGGTGTAGGCCAGAGCTGGTCTGTAAGAGTGGCCTGCCTAATGCAGAGAAATTCACTGTAGGGTATAGTCCGCCTGCTGGGTGGTGGAAAACTCATTGGAGGGCATGGGTGGGCCAGAGCTGGTCCACCACAAGCTATTAAGCCTCCCATCTGTTGATTTGTTGGCCCCTCCAAAAACAAAATAGCTTACTAGTATCAGGAAGAGAAATCCCTTTCTCTGTCTGTGTATGACTCACAGTGCTCCTTCAGTGCCCTCTGCTGACTAAGCCAGATGACAGGAGAAATGTTTCTGGATCCAGCTCCAGTACCAAAAGTAGGCTGAAGAAGACAAAACGGGCCTGTATAATATGATCCCACTTTTGTATATAACAAAACATGGGCAGTGGCTGCCTTTGGATGGCAGGATCAAGGGATTATAGGTGATTATTATTTTCTCTGTTTTTTATTTTCCTGTAATAAACATGTAGTATTTTTATAATCAACAAAAATGTTATGGAAAAATATTTATAATTTTAAAAGATTTTCTTTAAAATTATGAAAAAATGATTATGAAATATATTAAGAGTTTGAGTCACTTTAATGGTATCTGTTGATTTCCTGTCATGAAAGATAGGTAAAGCAGCACAATTTATACTCATTCCCACCACTTCTCCTCACAGTGCAATTTTTATAATATAATTATTTTAACACTGTCATGGTTTAAATCATTCACTTCCTATTCTACAAAAATAATTTCTAGTTGTTTAATATCAGTTCTGCGATTAAAGTAATTCAGTACTCACCATCAATTTTTTTACATTGTCCTCTTAATTCCTTAATGTTTATTTTAATTTATTTCTTCATCGGCTATATTTCAGGCAAACAGTCCTTTCCAAAAAGGATGCTCATGGGTGTTAAACTCCATGAGTTTTTTTTTTTTACCTACCTGATAATGTTTTCCCATGCTTTTAACATGAAAGTGCATGTTTCTGGGTACAGACTTTTTTGGAGCACATTTTTCTCTTCATAACTATATAGGCATTACTATACAGTCATCCCTGGGTATCGGGGTGTGGATTGGTTCCAGGACTCTTGTGGATACCAGAGTCCATACATGCTCAATCCCTTATATAAAATATTGTTGTATTTGCGTATAACTTACACACATCCTCCTATCTACTTTAAATCATCTCTAGGTTACTTATAATACCTAATACAATGTAAATGATATGTAAATAGTTGTTTATGCTATTTAGAGAATAATGACAAGAAAAAAAGTCTGTACATGTTCAGTATAGAAGCAACCATCATAGGCCTAACAATGAAGTACATGTCAGCAACAATGTAACTTTTTTAAAGATTGTATTTATTTATTTTTAAAGAGAGGGGAAGGGAGGGAGAGAAACATCAGTGTGTGGTTGCCTCTCACATGGCCCCCACTGGGGACCTGGCCTGCTGGGAATCGAAGCAGCGACCCTTTCGTCGCACTCAATCCAGCCCGCACTCAATCCACTGAACCAATCTACACCAGCCAGGGCAACAATGTAACTTTTTTAAAAATATATTTTATTGATTATGCTATTACAGTTGTCCTATTATCCCCCCTTCATTCCCCTCCACCCTGAACACCCTCTCCCACCCACAATCCCCCCCTTTACTTCAGTCCATGTGTCATAAGTTCTTTGCTTCTACA
>CM052545.1:64159442-64251931 GCA_028533065.1 Trachops cirrhosus | reverse complement strand
TTCTGCTCCACTCCACTGATGTGAGACCCATCTTTCATTCCATCACCATTGGCTCCCTGTGCATCTTTCTTCATTAAACTTACTGTAGCCTGCATTTTTTCAGCTAATTTGTGACCAAAATCAGCCAATTCTGTGAGTATCTTGATAACCAGTGCTTTGAACTGTGCATCTGATAGGTTGGCTATGTCTTGGTCGCTTAAAAGGATGGGTTCTGGGGCTTTCAATTCTTCTTCTGTTTGAGCCATCTTTTTGCTGTTTTTTGTTTTGTTTTGTTTTTTGGTCTTGTTGAGCTCCTGTAGTGAGGGGCGGGGCCTTAGGTGTTCACCAGGGCGGGGCACCCCAGTTGCTGGGTTGTGATGTTGTATGTGGGGGCAGGGTCTGAGAAGGAACAATGGCACTTGCTCCGCTCCCTGTCGGACCTCACTCCCTTCCACCCCTTCCCCCGAACAAACTGGGCCCCTCTGGTGCCAATTCCCATGTGGGTGGGCTTGTGCACCCTGTGGGACTTTCCAAGAACCTCTCCTTGGAATCTGGGAATCTGGGAATCTGAGGCTGGGAATCTCTCCCTGTGCCTCAACCCCAACAGGTGTTTTCAATCAGTGCCCGAGGCTCTATTTCCCAGCACTGGGATCCTGGGTTGCGCACAGTGCCTTGCTTCACAATTGCCGCCTGGCTGGGTCGGCCAGCTGCCACTTGCAAGCTCAGGGTCTGCCCACGCACCCCTGATGCCTTACACACTCAGTCCCAATGCTCTTTGCTCTCCATGCTGTGACCTGTGCCCAGCCGCCCAACTCCATCCCTCCTACTGGTCTGGATGAATGGGTCTATTTTAACTTCTTGGTTGTCCAACTTCCATACACTTCAATTTTCTGTCAGTTCTAGTTGTTATTCTGTTTCTAAATTTTTGTTGTCCCTATCTTGGTTGTGCAAGGAGGCACAGTGTGTCTACCTGTGCCTCCATCTTGGCTGGAAGTCCGACAGGCAGTTTTTCAAATAGGTAGTTTACTTCTATAATTACTGAGACTTTCTGAGATGACAGGAATGTTAGACAAGACACCAAATGTAAGTATTCAGCCCTAGTCTTTTCCTGTGGGAAAGGGGGGCTTTGATCATTAGGACCAGGGATATGGCAAAGTCACAGGTGGGTTCCTCCAAGAAAGCCAACACCGAACGACCAGGGCCTCTGCCTCGCCTCCAGCCCAGAGACAGCCTTTGTTCCACACTCAGTGGAATCCTGTATGAGCCATGAGAACTGGCAGCATATGCACAGAGACAGCTGTTTGTGTCCTCTTTTTGTTTTGTGTTTGTATTTTGAACTTTTATCGTTGGGTACTTACAATTGGTTCAAAAATAAAGTTCTGTGACTGGAAATTATCTTTAAAGAGAAGAAGAGGCCCTTTCAGCTACCCTGGATCCAAGACAACCTGAAGTCTTCCTGTTCAGCTTTTCCTGGGTTCCTCTGCGTGAGTATCTGTGTTGAGGCCCCAAGTCGATCCTCAGGTTTGATGGTTCGCTAGAAGGAGTCACCAAACAGTCAGCCGTAATACTTGCAGTCATGATTATTACAGTGAACGTGTACAGATGAAAATCAACAGAGGGAAAGGGCACACGGGGTGGAGTCCAGGAGAGACTAGACTCCAGTTTCCAGTCATCTGTTGCCAGGAGAATCACACGTACAGCACTTCCTTCTCCCAGCTACAGCGTGTGGCACGTGTGCCAAGTGCTGCCCACTTGGGAAGCTCCACCAAGCCTCGGAGTTCAGAACTTTTACTGGAGTCTGATATGTGAGCATGGAGTGCCCTTGTGACTGATCTCAGCTACTCAGTGTCCAACCCAGATAAGGCATTCAAGCAGAAGCAAAAAGAGGAGCAGTAGAAACTTAAGGAGCTAAAAGCTAAAACCACCAGGAAGGGCCCCCGGCCACAGGTGGAATTAAGAAATCTGGCAGCCCTTGCTGGCATGGCTCAGTGGATTGAGTGCCAGCCTGTGAACCAAAGGATCTCTGGTTCGATTCCCAGTCAGGGCACATGCCTGGGTTGCAGGCCATGTTCCCAGTGGGGGGCACGAAAGAGGCAATCACACATTGATGTTTCCCTCCCTCTCTCCCTTTCCCTCTCTCTAAAAATGAATAAATAAAATCTTTTAAAAATAAGTAAATAAATACATACATACATCTTTAAAAAAAGAAATCTGGCAAAAGGTGAGCTGCGCCTTGTGCTTGAGGCAATGATAATCCTTCCTTCCTGTTTGAACACCTGGATTCTCAATCATAACATCTCTTGCCACCTATAACTAGAATAAAGTGTTGTCTTGGAGCCTATTGTATATTTAAGAAAAATAGCCTGGACCAGTGTGGCTCACTTGGTTAGGCATCGCTCTGCAAAGCAAAAGGTCACCGGTTCACTTCCTGGTCAGGGCACACGCCTGTGTTTTAGGCCAGGTCCCTAGTTGGGGTGGGTGTGAAAGGCAACCAATCAATATTTTTCTCTCATATCGATGTTTCTCTCCCTCTCTTTCTCCCTTCCCCTCTCTCTAAAAATAAATGAATAAAATCTTTTTATAAATAAATTTAAAAAATAAAAATGAAGCAGCTCTTTAAATACCAAAATGGAACTATCTTAAAAATAAAAATAAGGTTCATCTGGGGTTTTATCAGCACCTAACTGACCTAGAGGAAGGGAAATACCCAACTGCAGCTCTAGTCTTTCTGTCTCACCCAAAAGGGCCAGGGGGAAACTGAGAAACCCTTGTGAAGTTCACAGACCAGAGGCACAGGCCTCCTAACAGACTGAGACCTACTTACAGGATGATGGAACACTTCCCCTCCCCCACACCTCACCACCACATTACTAAGGGCCTATTAACAGCGATTCCTTTTACCTAGTAAATCATGTCCAGCTATCAAGAAAAAAATTACAAGGCATACCAAAAGGCAAAAGAAAACCCCAAAACTACACACAATTTGAAGAGACAGAGCAGGCATCAGAACCACACTCATATATGGCAAAGATGCTGAAATTATCAGATCAGAAATTTTACTTATTTTTTTAATTTTATTTTTATTTCAGACTGAAGAGAAGGGTGGGAGAAAGAAAGGGAGAGAAACATCAATGTGTGGTTGCCTCTCGCACACCCCCAACCAGGGACCTGGCCTGCAACCCAGGCATGTGCCCTGACCGGGAATTGAACCAGCGACCCTTTGGTCCTCAGACCAGCGTTCAATCCACTGAGCCACACTAGCCAGGTCTAGATCAGAAATTTTCAAAAATGATGATGAATATGCTAAGGGCTGTAATGGATAATGTAGACAGCATGCAAGAACAGATGGATAATGTATGCAGAGAGATGAAAATTCTAAGAAATAACCAAAAAGAAATGCTAGAGATAAAAAACACTAACATAAATGAAGAATGCCTTTGATGAGTTTACTAGAAGATTGAGCACAGCTGAGGAAAGAATCTCTTAGACAGAAAACTCCAAAACTGAAAATCAAAGAGAGCCGGGGCAAAAAGAAAAAAGAAAAACAAGAACAGGATATCCAAGAACTGTGTGACAAATACAAAAGGTGTAACAGGTGTCATGGGAATATCAGGAGAAGAAAGAGAATGGAACACAAGAAATATTTGAAACAATAATGACTAAGAATTTCCCCCAAATTAATGTCAGACACCAAACCACAGATCCAGGAAGTCAAAAGAACATCAAGTAAGATATATGCAAACCCCACCCTCCCCCACAAAAAACCCCTACACCTAGGCATATCAATTTCAAACCACAGAAAATCAAAAATAAAGAAAGAAGCTGAGGTGGGGGGTGGAACACCTTACCTACAGAGGAGCAAAGGTAAAAATTACATCCAATTTCTCAGATAGCATGAAAGTAAGAAGAGAGTGGAATGAAATATTTAAAGTGTTGAAGAAACCCCCCTCCACACACACACACACAAATCCAGAACTCTGTAGCCTGCAAAATTATCCTTCAAAAGTGAAGGATAAAAACAGGCTTTCTCAAACAAACAAAAACTGAGGGAATTTGTTGCCAATGGAATGAAGGAAAAATCTTCCCAACAGAGGCAACCTGCTCACACAGGTACACACACATCCCGGTGTGTGTGTATTTCCCCCAGGACCAGAGCAAACCTCAGTGTGCAAGTGGTTTGGAAACTCCTACAATAACACAGAGAAAGAAGGCCCCTAACTTCTGAAATGGATCGTGTCTTTTCTGCATGAGTTTGAACACACACGTGCAGGGAGAGCAACAAAGCTTGACTAGTCTGACTCCGTCTGAATCTTTCTCATGCTCCTTGACAACTTTTGTCCTGTTCTTCTGGCCCTGTCTTAAGACCTGATCTCAGACCTGCTGTAGTCCTATTGTTCTTTCATGAAAAGTGAAGGGAGAACTGTCTTTTGCGTGACTGAGAGGCTTATTTTGATTTAGGACTGAGACTTCTCTTTGGCCACTGAAAATCACCATCTGACTTGGAGATTGCAGGGGATATCTTTGTGATATTTTAAAAAGTGATCATTAGATTCCCTTTAAGATAAATTAAATGGAAAAACAAAGTGTACTTCCTTGCATGTGTGAGTGAAAAAACAAAAACAAAGTGCAGCCCTGGCTAGTGCAGCTCAGTGGATTGAGCACCGGCCTGCAAATCAAATGGTTGCTGGTTCGATTCCCAGTCAGGGCACATCCCTGGATTGCAGGCCAGGTCCCCAGTAGTGGGTGTGTGAGAGGCAACCACACATTGATGTTTCTCTCCCTCTCTTTCTCCCTCCCTTCCCCTCTCTCTGAAAATAAATAAATAAAATATTCTTTAAAAAACAAAGTGCAAAAGACTGTATTATATATATGCATTATATATATTATATATAAAGATAAGTGTGTCTATACACACACAATCTACATTCATTTATAAGAACAGATGATAATGATGGTGACTGTCTCTAGGGATAAAACCTGGGGTCCAGCACAGGAGGGAGACGTGCTTTTCATTGTACATACCTTTCATATAGTGTTGGTTTTTTAAACCATATTATTTTCAGAGTATAAGCATACCATTGCTCTTTGCTCTATTGTTCTTTGTAGATTCTGCAGATTTTTTAAAAATAAATTTATGGTTTGTGGCAACCCTGCCCCAAGCGACTATTGGTGCCTTTTTTTTCAATAGGCTCAGATGATGGTTAGCACGTTTTAGCAATAAAGTATTTTTAAATTAAGGCATGTAATTTTTTTAGACATAATGCCATTGCAAACTTAATAGGCTGCAGTATACTATAAACATAACTTTTACATGCACTGGGAAACCAGTAACTTAGTGTGATTCACTTTATTGTGATATTTGCTTTATTGCAGTGGTCTGGAACTGAACACACAATATTTCTGAGGTTTGGCTGTAATTGTTTTCATCTCTTCATTTCATCTCAAAAAGATAGCAAAGATCATTTTTTTAATGCAGATGCTATTTTATTTTTTTTTAAAGATTTTATTTATTTATCTTTAGAGGGGAAGGGGAGGAGAGAGGGAGAGAAATATCAATGTATGCTTCCTGTGCATTCCCTGCTGGGACCTGGCCTGCAACCCAGGCATGTGCCCTGACTGGGAATCGAACCGTGATCTCTTGGTTCACAGGCCCGCGCTTAATCCACTAAGCTACACCAGCCAGGGCGCAAAAATCATTTTTTAAAGATTTCATTAATTTACCTTTAGAGAGAGGGGAAGAGAGACAGAGAGAAACATGAATGTGCCAGAGAGACATTGAGCGGTTGCCTCTCACATGCCCCACTCAAGCACACCCCCAACCAGGGACCTGGCCTGCAACCCAGGCATATGCCCTGACTGGGAATTGAACCAGTGACCTTTCAGTGTGCAGGGCAACATCCACTCCACCAAGCCACACCAGTCAGGGCAGCAGAGATCATTTTTGCCTCTCCATTCTCCTGCCCATTTTTGGTTTCTATAAAATAATAATTGAATAAAGAAAAGCAAAATCAGTGAGGGTGTAAATTGTCAACTATCCGCATTCTAAATTTCTCTGTGTGGATTGGCCAAGCACTCAATGGCCACAAAGGACCTACTCATTTCATGGTCCCCTGACACTTGTGATGGTCCCTCTTTAGGTGGTAGCTGTCAGTTTCCGCCTTTACCATCCTCCCTTTGATGTCCTTTCATTTCTCACAGAATTTTTAGATATTTTTAAAAATTTTAATTGATTTTTAGAGAGAGTAAGGAGGGGGTAGGGAGGGAGACAGAGAGACAGAGAGAGAGAAATCCATTTGTTGTTTCACTTATTGATGCATTCATTGGTTGCTTTTTGTATGTAATTTACTGGGGAATGAACCAGCAGCCTTGACATATCAGGACAATGCTCCAACTAACTGAGCTACCTGACCAGAGCTCTCACAGAATTTTGTTTTGTGTACATTTTCATTTTTAAAATTTTGTTTAACTTCTTACTAGGAAAATTTTCAAGTATGTACCAAAGTCGAGAGAATAATATAATGTACCCCCAAGTCCTCATCACCCAAATTCAACAACCATCTACTCACAGTCAATCTCATTTCACCTATAACTCCATCCTCATGAGGGTGTTTTTCTCTGCTATATTTACAGCTGGAATTTGCTTTTTTGGAGGGGGAAAGGGTTTTTATTTAATAGCTTGATATATAATTC
Organism: Trachops cirrhosus; assembly: GCA_028533065.1. Lineage (NCBI taxonomy): Eukaryota > Metazoa > Chordata > Mammalia > Chiroptera > Phyllostomidae > Trachops > Trachops cirrhosus. The sequence continues at coordinate 64,245,262 of CM052545.1, read as the reverse complement.
ACATACCACAATTTTCACCCCCATATGTGTACAAATCCATATGATTTTTATCACCATAATCTACTTATAGAACATTGTCATTATCCCAAAAAGAAACTATACCCATTAGCAGTCCACTCCATCCTCCACCCCACCCAAGCCCCCCGCAACGCCTCATCTACTTTCTGTCTCTAGAGATACGCCTATCATGAACATTTCATATAAATGGGGCCATATAATATGTTGGGACTGCTTCTTTTTATCTCTCATAAACTCAGAGCTTCAACGATTTAGTCACATGTCTAAAGCTCAAAAAAAGCCTGACCACTGGACCTCCTGTGGATGAAAGTGGGGGCGTCTATGGAGTTGCCTCACAGTGTGATCTGATAAAAAAAAATTCCTAACTGGCCCTGACTGGTGTGGTTCAGTGGATTGAGCGCCAGCCTGCGAACCAAAGGGTTGCCAGTTGGATTCCCAGTCAAGGCACATCCTGGGTTGCAGGCCAGGTCTCCAGAGGGGGATGTGCAAGAGGCAACCAATCAATGTATCTCTCACATATTGCTATTTCTCTCCCTCTCTTTCTCCCTCCCTTCTCCTCTGTCTAAAAGTAAATAAATAAAATCTTTAAAGAAAAAAAATCCTAACTGGGCAAGGTCATGGTGAGTGCTCACACCCCAGGCTCATAACTTCTTTAGTAAAAGGCTTATCTTTGCCTTAAGCAAGCCCTGTCTATTGTTCCTATGCATCTAGGTTGGCACACCTGTGAGATGCCCCCGTCAGACTCCAGCTTCTAATACACGACCACCCTCAGGAGAGCACACAATCTCAGCTACCCTGTAATCCCATCCCCACTCTGCTTCCCCTCACCTCTTCGAAATTTTCCTGACCTTTTCTCAATTTCAAATGCATAAAAAAGAAAACTACAAAACCGTTATTCTCTGAAGATTTAAAGATCTTACTCCCTGGCATATGTCATCCGTTTGACTCAGATAAACTCATAAAAATTCTCTACAGATTTTGGGGTTTCTGGTGTTGACACTCCTCATTCTGTTTGCCTGTCTTCACATCTGGGCTCAGTGTTCCACCACTGAACGCTGCTTTTGGGTGAAATGTAGTCCTCACTTAGTCTCCATAGTTACTGTTGTGAACCCCTCTCAACTGTAAGGGAGTGCTTGTGTGTGATGAGGGTTAGCTGTAGTGTTCGTTTATGGGAAATATAACCCAGCTCAAATTTTCCAAACCTATCTTTTCCTCCCCTTCCCCCTTGCACAGCTGTGAAGAAAGCAAATGCCACCATCTTGAAGCTCCCCAGATTGTCCATTTCTCCACGGAACATCTTATTTGTTTGTGAGAACAAAAACTAAATAAATGCCCTTAAAAGGAGACAAGTAACAGCACGAGGAGGACCATGCTTGCCCAGGAAGACTCCTCCTTTCCCCACGCCGGCTGTGTAAAGGAGCCTGTGCCTGGGAAGACGCCCAAAAGCGGTGTCTGTAGTCTGTCCCATCCTTGAAAGAAGGCAGGGCTCAGGAAGGCTCCCTGTCCCTGCAAACCTCCCTCTGCTGCCAGATGTACGTACTGTGAAAAGAAGCGTAGCTCCCTCCCGGGGCTTTACAATAGGAAAAGCTTCTGAAACAGTTATTATTTGTAGAGCAAAACCAGGCAGAGGGCCAGCTGTGCCTCAGTTAATAGCACAGAATCAGAATCAGAGCAATGTGTTTCTTTTCCCTCCACTGGGTGGCTCGGCCCCTTTCACTCCACTGTTCCCCTTTCTTCTCACTTCATCTTCTCCATCTGTGACCTGAAAATCCACCTCACCCTGTGGAATTTAAAAATGTGTAAGCCATACACCTTCGATGCAGATTGAAGTGCTTAAAGAACACAAAGCCTTGGGCTACTTATGAGCGTTTGTTTCTCAGAACGATAAGAAAGAAGGTAAGAAAATATGAGAGCAGCCATAAAATGTAAGTTAAATCTTTATTTATGCGGTATCTGTCCTGCTAAAACTGGGTTTCAGATTCTCTTCACCTTTTAAAAGTGTCAAAGAGCTTTTTATTAATATTAGAAGAGTTGTTTTCATAATTCTAAGAATTGTTCTTTTGTAACCTCGAGCCTATGAATGTCACGGAATCTACATTTGTTTGAGAGTTGGGTGTAGAAAGCTGCCTTTGTTCACTTAAATTGTAAACGGTGTTAGTTATCGGAAAACCTTTGACTTGACTCAGGGATCAGTTTTATTAACCCTGGAGGACAACACTGATCTATCTCTAATTAACTCCGCCAAGATGAAAACCTCTGTGGGTTCTCAGGAAGCCATGTAAAGGCATTCCTTCTTGCCAGAAGAGGAAGAAAGCAAATTAGTGAGTAAATCTCTGTGGTTAACTGGAAAACAAATACAGAATCTTAATTTTTCCATCCATAAACTGCAGACCTGAACCAAGGAATCCACACAAATATCCAGGACAATAGAAAGTTCTCCAGGAGGAGTTCAAAACTCACCCAAGATTTGGTCACAGCAGATTTGGGGACTGAGGAGGAAGGACACTAACTCAGGGAGGGCAAATGTCTCATTACTCAATGACGTTTTAATACTAAGGAAAGCATTGCCAGCTCTGACACATTTTGAAGGAGGAGTGGACTAGTCCCTAATGTTTACGGTATGCCAGGCACAGGGCTAAGTGCCCACTGACTCCTCAACACGCCTCATGAGGCGGCTACTGTTATACCCATTGCTGTTGGGGCAACTGATATACACACAGAAAACTTAACTTGCCCAAAGTCACACAGCTAGTGAGTGGCTCAGAGTCCGAGCCATTGGCCAAGACACTGTACTGATTAAGGGGGTCCTTCTTGCAGTCAACAAATATTCAAGCATCTACCATAACTTAGGTGATAAGGGAACTACACAAATAAATATGATCTTTGCCTCCGGGAGGGGGAATTTAATGAGGGTGATTGAGTAGGAAAAACAAGCAAAGCACCTAAGTAAATAGTAATGCAGAACAAGATTAAGTTTCCTAAGAGGGTATATGTATATATCTGTCTATGGGGCTCAGAGGAGAGAAAACAATTCCTCACCTCACATCTGGTTAGGAAGATGAAGAAGGCTTCACTCAAGAGGTAGGATTGGAGCTTGATTTTTTTTTAAGATTTTTAATTTATCTTTATATTTTTAGAGAGAGGAGAAGGAAGGGAGAAAGAGACAGAGAGAAACATCAATGTGTGGTTGCTTCTCACACACCCTGTACTGGGAACCTGCCCTGAAACCCAGGCATGTGCCCTGACTGGGAATCAAACCAGCGACCCTTTGGTTCTCAGGCTGGCGTTCAATCCACTGAGCCACACCAGCCAAGGCATAGAGCTGGATATTAAAGAATAGTACAGGGTCTGGCAGAAGTAACGCCTGCTTGAGTGTGGTTGGTACAGTAATAATATGGGTGTAATAATTTATAGTTTTAATGTGAACATCTCATCTAAAATGTCATATGGTGTGCTTGAGTGTGATATTGTTATGTTACAGAATTACATGCTTATGATTTTGTAATAAAAAAGGGCATCATTTGTGCTGGACCCTATATTTTGACCAGGAGATAACTGGAGAAGGACAGAAGTTATTCTAGGCTGAAGAACAGATAGGAGAAGTTGGGGAGTCCCATTCAACCAGTGGGTCCTCATTATGGACTGAAGTGGATCTCAGGCAAGAGATCAGATGAACAAAGCATGAGCCAGGACCCAGGTCATCTCCTGATGCCTGGTCTTGGGCTCCTTCCACCACCTATTACTTCCTTGCCAATCAGAACATTCACCTGATTATGACCTGGGCTCCTGATCTTGACATAACCTCCCTGAGACTCAAGACCTTGAGCTCTGTGGCTAAGGCTGATGTGGTATCTGACGCCTCCTTCCCAGGCTAGTTCCTTCAGCTGGAGGTGGACATCTAGCTCTGGCCTGCTGACAAGAAGCCAAGAGTTGACTTTACACAAGTGGCAGCTTCAGTTTCCTCATTCATACCACTGTTAGAGTATTTATCCCACCTACCTTGATACTCTCATCGTATGAGCCTCAGGGCGGCTTCTCTGTCCTACTACACTGCAGTCTTCACTAGAGGGAAATCTAGACCTGATATGAAGGATAAATAGGGTTTAGTCCGAAACCTCAAAGAGTCCAGAGGCAAGGGGAGAAGAGAGGCACAAAGCCCACAATTGAATTATTACACACGGTAAGTGCAGTGACAGAGATGTGCCCAGGGTCAGCTTTAAAGAAAAGGGTCTCTAACCCAGAGAGAGGGAACAAAGGTCTCCTGAGACTGCAGCAGCTAAGCTGAGACTGGAGGGTGAGAACGAGGCAGTCAGCTGAAGGGGCTAAGAGGTATGGAGGAGAACAGGCACAGAGGCAAGAGACACTGTGGTGTCCACAGAGAACCCTAAACAATTTGGTGGAGGCAGAGGTGCCAGAAAGAAGACAAAAGAGGAAGGGGAGGGCCAGGCCCTGTAGGATTTTATAGATATTATATCTTTGTGTCATTCAAAGTACATAGCAAAATGCATAGCTTCATAAATATTTTCTCAAATAAGATGATGGAGTCCTGGCCCATGAGGCTCAGTTGGTTGGAGTGTCGGCCTGTAACCAAAAGGTGGCAGGTTTGATTCCTGGTCAGGGCACATGCCTAAGTTGTGGGTTTGGTCCCTGGTCTGGACTCATATGAGAGACAACAGTTGATGCTTCTCTCTCGTATGGATGTTTGTTTATCTCCTTTCCTCTCTCCCTTCCTCTCTCTCTAAAACAGCAATGAAAAAAAAATGTCCTCAGGTGAGGATAAAATAAAATGATGGATTCGAAGTTCCTAGCCTCCTTCACAAGTCAATTCTGCTGCTCAAGGACTCTTTGAGATCTGAGTTACAAACATTGTGAGTTTCTAATGGGAGAGTTATCAAACCTCATTTACGGGCTTATTTTCTAGAAAGTTTGCTCCATAGAAGTATCTCTCTGGGGGAGAGAGAGTGATATAAAACCCACCTTAAAGGTAAGTTATACCATTCAGCTGGGTTTGTCCTCCCCCTGAGTGAATTGTCCAAATCAGGCCCTGGACTGGAGACACTCACACCAAGGGGTAACACTGCTGTCCCCAGGGAGGGGTTCAGGAGGAACCAGTTTGAAGCAGAGGAATAAGATAAGCAACACAAGGATTCAGGCTGACCTGGGTTTAACCTCCTTCTCTAAGCTCTGAGGCCACTGCTCCTGAGAGAGAGGGTGGGGGGCTGCTGCCAAGCAGAAGGCAAAGGCTGGAAGATAGCAGCAGTCATCTGTGATGACCTTCTTCAACACAGACATGGGTAAGTCACTGAAATCAGGAAGAAGGGTTTATCCCATGCAAAATTGTTGATGAATCAAGGGCCTTCAAGGTGCCTACCCCAGGGCCAGCCCAATCCTCATAAAGCTCTGAGGATTTTGTGTCCACCTTGCTAGGCTGTGTGTGGTCTTCAAAAAAGGAACCACAGCAACTGACTAGGATTCCAGGTACTCTGTGGCTAATAGGTAAGGACATTGGGGGAAGTGAAAAACCAAGGAATGGAGATTTGGAATATAAATTACCACTGGCTCCTCCCACCCGCCTGGACTGGATGTTATAAGGGAACAAGAGGAGCCATCACCTTTCTTGACTGCAAAATGAGAATAGTCTTAGGTCTCCCAAACTCACTCATTCCTTGTCTAAGAAGTGCTAACCCCCGGGGTGCCTATCCCCAGGGGCACACAGTTAGGGTGGGATTAGGGCTGTGAACCCAATCCACCAGGAAGCACAGGTATTCTATAGGTGAAAGAGGCCAGTTAGACTCCTGGTCCTCTTGTTTATTCCCTGGCCCCCATTCCTATTCCTTGTAACCCAGCTTCTGCTCTTTTCTGAAAATTCTGGTGAAACCCAAGTTTTGAGGCACTTTCCATTGAGACCTACAGTGACCTTTCTTCCCCAGACGTGTCAGCCCTCACCCCCCAGATGTGAACAAGTTTGACCTTAGAACATGGCAGTGATGTTTTTCATTAAATAAGGTTCTTCCACTTCCTACTCCAAGTATCCACTCCTCACTGGGCTGCACACAAACATGCTTTTATAATCCCACAATCACAAGCACCCCAGGCACACTTATTTCTAACATAACTGTTCACAGCCTGCTCCTTGACTCCCTTCCTGTGGGTCTTGCCTCTCTTGGTGAGGCCTTTGTAATCTTCTGCTTCTCTTCAGCTACAGAGCTCCAATTCTAAAGACATGGTGGTTTCTTTTGTCTCTGCAAAGCTCCTAATACATAGACAACTAAATTTTCAATCAATGACTCACAATAATTGATTGTGAATCAATCAATTCACAATCAATCAGAGGCAGGAGCCTCCGGCCTAGGGGTGACATGGTATCCTGAGTTAGGAGTACAGGCCTGCTGGCAGACCATCACCATGGTTCAAATCCTGGCTCTGCTTACAGCAGCAGACGCTTGGGCCAACTACTTGAGCTTTATGTGCCTCAGTTTCCTTTTGCTTACATGGAATAATAATAATAGTAACCACTCCGTTGGGCTAGTATGAGGATTAAACTTATTAATATTTTTTAAATACTTAGAACAGCACCTGTCACATATTCAGCACTATAAAAGTATTGGATAATGTCTTTTTAATTCCAAACCACTCATAGTATTAAAAACACCATTTCTTGGGCCCTGGCTGGAGACTCAGTTGGTTGCAGCCTAGTCCCATACACCAAAGGTTAAGGGTTAAGGGTTAAGGGTTCGATTCCCAGTCAGGGCACATACCTAGGTTATGGATTCAATCCCCAGGTGGAGCACATGCAGGAAGCAACCGATCAATATTTCTGTCACATCGATGTTTCTCTCTCTCTTTGCCCCCACCCTTCCTCTCTCTAAAAAAAAAAAAAATCAATAAAACATCCTCCGGTGAGGATTTAAAAAAAACACCAGCGCTTGGTATTACCATGAGGACCCAAATTTGACCCCACTTCAGACTGGTTTAGCCTTTCCCCTCAGCAGTGAGGCCAAGCCTGGTTACACATCACCTAGGAAGTTCGTTTCTGTTTGAGTACAAATTCGAGGGTGCCATTGGTTCATTCATTCAACAATATTTGAGCACCTGCTACGAAGTGTAATGATCACTAATAGACTAGGTAGTGAAATAGGTAACTCCTTTTAGTGAACTTACATCCTAGTTAAGGCGCTAGACCAGAGAGCAGCAAACTTTTTCTGTAAATGGCCAGACAGTAAATATTTTAGGCTTTGAGGACCATAAAGTCTCAGTCACAACCATCCCGCTGTGCCCTTGAGCAGGAAAACAGCCAGAGACACTACAGAAATGAATGGGCATGGCTGTGGGCCAACAGCAGTTTATTTACAGACACTAAAATTTGAATGTCATGTAATTTTCACATATAATGAAGTATGATTCTTCTCATTTTTTTCAACCATTTAAACATGTGAAAACTATTCATAGCTCAAAGGCCATACAAAAACAGGTGGCAGGCCAGAGCAGCCCCTGAGATGGATAATAAACAAGTGAACAAGTACAAAGTATCATCTCAGAGAGAGAAATGCACTATGAATAAAAAAACAAGGTGATACATGCTAGACAGAGAGGGAGCATGTATGTAACACTGATAGGGAAGTCAAGGAAAAGGAGGAAGGAAGGTTCTCTGAGAAGATGACATTTAGGTTGAGACCTAAATGACATGAAACTGTCATGCAAACCTTGGGAAGGAAAGTACTTAGAAGCTTGCAGACAAAATGAGATCCTGCAGGCCTGGTGGGCCATGGTGAAGAGACTGACTCTCATTCCAGGTGTGCTGAGAACCATTGGATTTTACAGAGGAGAGAGGTTGTGAGATTAGGCCCAGGAAGTTTTATTTCTAAGAAGCTTCTCATGTGATTCAGATGCACAGCCAAATAGAGAATTCTGTTTTATGGCATTCTAATCATTTTTCCCAAAAGGTTTGACCCTGGGTCTTCTGTCTGTCTACAATCTTCTTGAAAGGATATTTTTTGCCCTGGCTGGTGTGGTTCAGTGGATTGAGTTCCAGCCTGTGAACCTAAGCATCACAGATTAGGTTCCCAGTCAGGGCACATGCCTCTGTTTCAGGCCAGGTCCCAAGTAGGGGGCACATGAGAGGCAACCACACATTGATATTTCCCTCTCTCTCCACCTTCCCCTCTCTAAAAATAAATCAATAAAATCTTAAAAAAAATAAAAAAGGATATTTTTAAAAGTCTTCTTTCCCCTACCACATAGGCTACAGTAAGGGCTTCTACCTGGGTCCTGGTTTCATAATTCCACATTTAATTAATGAAGAATGAATTGAGAAATTCTGAATCACACAAAAAACAAATTGAGTGGCTCCTCCAATCACAAGAGTGACAGGCACGCACCTGATTCTGTGGAACTTGTAAACTTTCACAGGAGCTAATTCCAATGTGAATTCCCTGGAATTTAACAAAGAAGGATCCACCTGACTTCTTACCATACTTATGAAATGTTTAGCTACTTTTCAGCATAAATCCTGCCATCTACTAAAAGTTATGGTATAGTCAAAGGCCATTTACTATGTCTATAGCCTATCTCCTCAGTAAGAATTACCCAAGATCTAATTATTATCTGAGAACGCCACTTCTGATTAAATTTATAGACTTTTTCCTCCAAGATGAATTCTCTAAAACTCAATGTCAGAATATCATTTAAAGCCCAAGCCACATTTGATACAACAGAAACAGTACCAGCCTGGAAATCTGAGATCCAGAGTCCAGTCCCAGTCCTACCCTACTGGATGCTAAGCAAGTCACTGAGGTTTTCCGGGCTGCATTTTCCTCATGAGTGTTAAAATTCTGATAGAGTTTACACTTTTGTATATAATTAACATGATACATAATTATTTTGTTTTTAAGTCAAATAAAAAACCTTACAAGAAAAAATTAATAAAATCAGAGATTTGGACCAAATAATTTCCTTATGTACTGTATATATTCTCTTATGTGCAATTAGATTCAAACGCAGATTGTAGTGCCTTTGTCATACCCACAGCTCCTCTCTTCTCTGGGTTTTCTTTTCTGAAACTTTGTAAAGTAGTTCTCAGCCTTTTGCTATGGGATTTGCCCTTAAGACATTAATATGCGCTCATTTGCACAGATTTCTAAAACCCCTGTTTCCTGATCATCATTCTCTTCCCTGTGCAGTCGCCCATAGCACATAGCACAGGTAGGTGTTCAATAAATACCCGTTGAACAAACATCTTAATTTTAATTTTTAAATCCTTACCTGAGGACATTTTTCATTGCTTTTTGAGAGAGAGAGACATCAGTGTGAGAGAAAAAGTTGGATTGATTGCCTTCTCCTTTATGGCTGATGGGGGATGGAACCTGCAACCTAGGTATGTGCCCTGACCAGGAATCAAATCCACGACCTTTCTGATTACTATACACTCCAAACGAGCCACTCCAGCAGGGGCTGAACAAACATTTTAGAATACATTTTCAGAAGGAACCAATTGATACTTTGAGGGTGAGGAAATATGGATTAATTTTCTTCCTTCTACTTTTTGTATTTTCTAAATTTGAAAAAAAGCTGTTCCCAAAACCTCCTCTCGTACAGGGACATCATTTCCCCTAAACTTGGTCCCCTTCCCTTGTACAGTCCCTGTGGCAAAAGGTACTCAGTGAATGTCTTTCCTCTTCCCTTTCTTTGTAATTCAACAGCATCCAGGATGGGGAAAAAATGCTAAGTCTGAGGGGAGTCTGGTCGGCCTTCTGGAAAATAAAGATGAAATCCGATCCCAGAGGAAGAAATGCCGGTAGGTCCTTCGCCCCTTGCTGCCCTCTTCTGGCTCCGAGGCTCAACTACAGCCAGCTTACCTCCACGAGAGTAAGGGAAGCCAGTAGCTGACGGAGAACACCCCGCCCCGCCCCACCTTCTGTGTGTGCACCCCCGCCTCTACCGGGGCCTAGAGGACTCTTGGGCGTGCACAGCAGGGCTGGCTGCGCTCTCTCTCTCTGCTGTGAATGCGCAACGGAAAGCGGCCAGGGAGGGAATCTGCGCCTCTTCTCCTCCTGGCGGACAACAGTGGAACAACAGAATTTACGGAAGCGGCGGCGAGCTGGGAGTGCCAGGCGTTGAGGGCTGAGTTGGAGAGTTTTGCCATTTTCTGGGATCTGACCTAACTTTGCAGCATCTCCCTTCTTTCCCAAGACTTCATTTCCAGTTAAAAACAAGGAAAGACGCATGGCATCAACCTTGAGCACCTAATATGTAACAGGCCCTTCACATGTTTTACCTCATTAAGTCTTCCCAACAGCTTCGTTGGGCTATTTTGTCCTATTTACAGAGAAGTAAACTGAGGCCCAGAGGGGGTGACTCACCCAGAGGAACACGGCTAACTAGACACCAGGCTGGAGCCCAGACCTGGATGCCCCAAAGGTTGAGTGCAGCCCTAATCTGCTGGGAACAGGGCCCCAGACTTGAAGAACTTCCTTTCTCTAGCTGATAAGGCTCTACAAAAACACCCAGAACAGTTCTCAGTCATTTTTAAAGAAGCTTAGCTTATTAAGCATGAAAACTTTTCAGGCTAGTCCAGCAGGCGTATGAGGCAGAAACCCAACTGCAGCCCAGGAGCAAGAGCTGAGGTCAAGGCCTTCCCAGGTTTCCGAAAACCTAGTCCTCCAGGATTGGGGGTGAAGGGAGCACAAGAAAGAAACAAGGTGAGGGGGGAGTTGAGGGGACAATCCTCATTGCTGAGGCTATCAGGGACACTGCAGGCTAATGTCAGCTCCTGCAACTGTGGAATTGTTCAGGGATGACAGTTTCTACACACCCATCTGGTGACCAGAACTTTAGATGACACATATATCCAGATGATGCCAGTCTCTTCTTGCCTTTCTAGAAAGACTGAAGTGGATGGGAGGAGTGAGAACTTGTGTAATGAGGCAGAGGCTGCTGGCCTTTGACCTGGAGAGGCGAACACTAAGTCGCATTTGTGGGTAGCCAGATGATAATGAAGCAGCACAGAATATCAGGGCTATAGGGAGGGGGGATGAGCCAAGTTAAGTGGGATACTTAAAGCCAGCCTGCCTTGAGGAGCGTTCCCTAAAACTCTCCTGGTACAGGAAGGGGGACCCCAAGGGCACTCAGGGCTAAAGACTCCACGTGAGGGAATCAGGTGATGATACAAGCAGTCTGTGATCCAGCAGGAGTGCGGGTCTTTGGGGATGGTAAGTGGAACCTACCCACAGTCCACCTGAAACCAAATGTCATCAGGTAGCTGCTGACATTAAATCTTTAAAAGGGGAAAGAACAATTTCCTACCAAACCAAATTAGAAGCAAGGAATATAGAAAAGGTATAAGACTGTTTAAAAAAAAAAAAAAGGCTTGGGAATCCCCAAATGTACAAGATATAAAAATTCCAGGTGAAAGAACAAAAAGTCCAAATGAATAACAACTAAAGGAAAGAAGACTCCAGAGAGAAAAATGCAAAAAAGCAAATGGAATTTCCGAGGAAACCAAGGATGAAATTGTAGAAATGTCCAAATTGGGCAACTGAGAACACTGGCAGATTGTCGGGGCGACCTCTGCCCCTGATTCTGGAGGAGGCCCACAAATAGCGGTTCTCACTCCTTCACAGGGCAACTTAGGGAGAGACCAGAAACTAGAGACAGATTCATGAAATAATTGAGAAGACCTAACATGAGAAAAAGGCAGCATGGTTTCTAGAAGGAAAAGTGACATAAAGTCTGGGCTTCACTCACGTTGACTTGGGTTGGAATTCTAACCTTGCCTCCTAAGAACTGTATGACCTTCGGACACTCATGAATCTATTCAAACCTGTCTTTCCCTCTGGAAAATGCAGGCAGAAGAGAGACCTACTTTACAAGGCTGTTTTAACAATGATATGCTAGCATGTAGAACATATGAGAGATTTGCAAGCACTTCTCTGAATAAAACCTAAATTTCAGCACATTTTTAAAGGCTGATTTGGAAGCAAGAAATGGATAAAAATAACAGGAAACATTTACATAAGATGGTTTAGAGAAAAATAATCCAACTGTATTTTAAATTCTTGAGCTGTCTTTCCCTTAACTCCACTGCACTATCTGTACCACTCAGCTTGCTCTGACCCACTGAGAACTTTCTATTCTATCATTTTCTTGCTTTCATTTAGTCTTGCTGACCAGATTATAAACTGCTCAAGTAAACATTATCACCAAACTATCCATTACAGTCCAGATCTTGAATCACTGTCAACAGGTCCCTGAAGACCTGACAGTCAAAGGTGCCAAAATAAAGGTAGCCAGAATTAGGGTTTAGAACCCAAGAGTAAACCTAATCGCACCCTTGCCCAGGGCTGTGGTTTGGCTGCAACTGGGATGTCCCCTGTGGTTTGGCTGCTTGCACCTTAAGACTGACACCAGGAAGCTACAGGGCAGTAGCTCAATTTTCCAAGTATGTAGAAGTGTTTCCCTGAACACAGGATGAAAACATGGGGATTCCAGGGTTTGACAAGGTGAAGGCAGAGCAGGGATGCGATCTAACCTGCAAAACCTTTACAGTGTTGCATGGCCACAGGTTTGTTTCTCCACGTCAGAACATTACAAGCAGGCAGCATCCTTCTTGAAAAGTCTTAAGACAAACTACTACTCAGACACTGACCAAAGGCAGGAAAGAGAAACAGGATGAACACAGCATGTGTAGTCGGTCTGCTCAACACATTCCCTGGCAAACACACCCAAGGTGGCAAAGAATTGGGAGAAACTGGGGCTACCTGGGAGACCTTCCAACAGTTAGGTGAATACACAAAGCGGAACCTCTCCCTGCGCCTCCATTTCCTGTTAGGCACAGCCAGCTAAGTGCTGACAGACCTGTATTTCCTCTACCTCCCCTCATCCCTCCCTCTTTCCTTTGTCCTGGACGACAGCAGTGTTGAGGGCAGAGATGGAGACACTGGGTAAGCAAAGATGAAAGGGAAATAAAGAATGGGTCATGCACTTCAAAGGGAGGAAACCTGATGTTGAACATTCAAGAAACCAAGGTAGCTAACCCTGGTTGGTGTGGCACAGTGGATTGAGTGCTGGCCTTAACACTGAAAGGTTGCTGGTTCGATTCCCAGTCAGGGCACATTCCTGGGCTGCAGACCAGGTCTCCACTTGGGGAATTGGGAGGCATCTGAATCCTTGTACATCAATGTTTCTGTCCCTCCCTTCCCCTCTCTCTAAAAGTAAATAAATAAAATCTTTAAAAAAGAGAAAAACCAAGGTGGGTATGTTGTATCTTAATCCAGGTGGTGACCACATGGGAATCACATCTATGAAAAATTCAGAGTCACTCACTAAAGGTCTGTGCATCTTTCTTATGTAATTTACACCTTCATTAGACATCAAAACCAAACCACTAGCCACAAGCTCCATCTGTTTGCTATCCTTTATTGAAGGGTCCCACATCCGCATGGGAGCCCAGCCAAACCAGTAACCACACAGGTCCTCCTCCACTTACAGCAGGAGGCCTGGGAGGGGAGGAGAATGACTTATGATCCCGCCACACCTCCCTGGAAACAGAAACCACCACAGACAAGACAGATTAAGACAAGGGCCGGGGAGGAGAACTTGTCTCACTCTAGGTTCTCTCCCCTTTGCCCCCATTTGAAAAAAAAGTCAAACACTAGCTACACAGCACCCCAGCCCCACCCCACCCATAGCAGCGTTTGTGGGACTCCCCTCTGCAAGGGGCAGACCCAAGGCAGCTTCCCATCACTCTTCCTTCACTTTGGTTTGCTCCTGGCAACTCCGTGCCCTTTTCCTTCCTTTGGCCTCCAGCCCATCACTCCCACATCATCTAGCACCTACTCGAACCTTCTCTCATCTCTAGGGCCTCCCTACCCCAGGGCTTCTGGGGAAGCAGCATCTCAGGCATCTTCTCTCCCTCAGCAAGGGGCCGCACCAGGCCCTCTGCCCAGCATATGGGATTCACACGGCTGCCCCACTCTCCTTGAGGTCAGGGGCTGAGCGCTGCCGTCTCATTCGAGGGGGAGTAGTGTATGGGGGGTAGCGAGGCCCTGGGGGCCGTTGGGCTGGGTATGGTTGGGGCTGCTGGGGATAATAGTTGTGCTTTTTAGGTTGGAAGTGCTGGGGTTCAGGCTGCATGGAACCTCCTCCCCGGGATCGGCCCCCTCCATCCAGGGAGTTCCTGCGGGGACGATGGGACCTTCGGGGACTTGGTGGCCTGCGGGCAGGGGTGGCCAGTGGGAGAGTAATCTCCTCAGGGGGTTGGGGTGGAGCTGGGGCCTCCCCACCCACCATCCCTGGCCAGGACTCCCGATGCTGAGGATTGCTCTTGAAGGGGAAGCGTAGCTTACAGTCGTGAGGGGGCACAAAGCGGGCTGGAGGCCTGCGTAGCCCTCCACCCCGGCCCCCAGAGCCCTGCAGTCCCTGCAGCCGCAACTGCTCCTGCTTGAGCCATCGAAGGCGACCACGACGAAATGCAGGGTCCTCCTCCATCAGCCGTGACACCCGCTCCAAGCTCGACAGGGGTGGCGAAGTAGGCCGGGCTGAGGTCATGTGGTCACTGGGGGCTTCCTCCTCTACTACCTCTGACCCTGGGGGCTTGACCCAGGCAGCCTCATCAGCTTCTTCATTTTCATCATCATGATCCTGGGAGGGAGAGGCGTGAAAGAAAATGAGTGTAAAAAACTGTGTCCTGAGCACAGTGGATTTGACAGAAGTCAGAAGGCCCTGGAGTGGCTGGATGTCGAGGGGTCCCCAGAGGGGCTCCGTGGTAAGGGAACTAAAGAATGTGGCTTAGCAGCACTGGCCCGGGAACCAGGGGGTCTGAGTTCAATCCTGGTCTGCCCTTTCACAGCTGTGTGGTCTGGAACTTCAGCTTGTAACCTCTCTGTGCCTCAGTCTCTTCATGTGCAAGATGAAGTCAATAACAACAGTAGCCACTACACAGGGTTTTTCTAAGAACTAAATGACTTAAACCATGTAAATTCTTAGAACAGCACCTGGCACATAAAGGCACTCAGCAAACACTGAATAAATGATGTGCCCTGGGGATATGAAAGTTAACAAAAAGGAAAACAAAATTCTCGCCATCATGTTAGTGGGGTTAGACAGTTGATAAATAACTAAGAAAAACATATAGCATGGTACATATACTTCAGTGAAAAGTTAAATGTATAAGCTTATATACTTAAACTATTTAGTATATAATTTACATTATATCTGTATATAAATTATGTAACAGACTTTATATAAATTATACATATTGAGATGGAGAAGAACAGAACACGGAAGTGGGATGGGAGGCCAGGGTGGGGTGGCTGCAATGAATCGCCAGAAAGAGATTCACTGAGAAGTTATCCTTGCAGGAAACACCTGAAAGAAGTGAGGGAGCAAGCTGTGAGACTTCAGGGCAAAGGCATCTCGGCAGACGGAACAGCAGTTGTAAAGGCCTTGGAGCAGGAGCGTGTGCAGAAAGTTCAAGGAACAGCAAGGAAGCCAGAGTGGCAGCAGTAGGGAAAGTGAGGGGAGGGAACTGCGTTTGGGGAAGGGAGCCTTTGGTAACCATGAGCTGTGGTGGCTGACCGCCTGCTGTCCTCCGGGAGAAGGCAAGCTGGAACAGAGCAGCAACTCTGTCTGCGGCACAGCCCCAGCGCTAGCACCATGTCTGGCGCACAGCAAGCACTCAAATGTGTATTTGCAAAACAGGGATCAGTGATAACACTGCTCCTCACCCGGCTGTTGTGAAGATTAAAGGAGGTGACACAGAAGCACACAGCACAGCCGCTACCACGGAATAAATGGTCACCCTTGTAGAGCATGGTTATAAGAATGTTTATGTATGTGAATATTCAAGCAGTAACTTAAGAAATGTACACTTTATATCAGTGGTTTTCAAACCGTATTGTACCTCAGAAACACCTTGGTACTTATCATATATGCAGATTCATCCCAAAGGTACTGATTCAGCAGGTCTGAGGTAGAATCCAGGAATCTGCACTTTCAGTTACTGCCCTAGTGACTGAGGCACATAATTCACAAACTATACTGAGAAAAGCTGCTACACATCAGTAAAATTTTTGAAAGCAAGAAGGGCAAGAGGGTTGGAGGGAGGTTCGGATTCCAAAAGGAAACAACTGAGGAGGGAAGAAGAGGAGGGAGAAAGCCAGGCCCATGCCCTCCATACCTGGGTCAGGGGGATGACCCTCTCCATGCGGAGCATGCGGTCCCTCAGGGCCTGCAGCTCTCGGTCCTTGCTGCTGTTCTGCAGCTTCACCTCCTGCAGAATCCCGGTCAGCTTGTCGATGTGAGCCCGGAGGTCCTCCACCTCAGCCCCTCGGGCTCCCTCCTCACCACCCCCACCCCCACCCCCGCTGCTTTCCTCCTCGCCCACTGTGTCCCAGACATCTCGGGCCACAGCCCTCCAGGCATCCCCGGGACCCTCCGGCTTGCCATAGGTACGACACAGCTCCCGCATCTTGAGAGCGGCCAGGGCCTCAATCTCGGCCCGACCATGGCGGAAGTCAGCCAGGGCCACCTCATAGCATATCTCCTTCACTGCCTGCATCTTCAGATCAGCCATGGTGGCCCAGCGGGGGTCTTTGCCCTGCAGCCGCCGACGCTGGGGGATCTGATACACCCTGCGTGGGGCCCTGCGCTTGCCACTGCTGGGCAGGCCACAGCGTTTGACGATGGTCTGGACTGTGGTGGGTGGCAGCTGCTCCCGCAAAGAGGAGATGAGCCGCCAGCTCTCTTCACAGGAGCGCTTGTCAGAGTCATCCCCACTGTCAGAGTCCGCATACTGGGGCCACAGAGAGAGCAAAGAGGGAGAAGGCTAAGGACATCCCAACAACACCAGAAACATCCATCAGAACCACACACCCTTGGGTGCTTAACCACTGCTCGTCCACACAATGAAAATGACACACTACCTTCCTCACAGGTACACTTTGAGGGTTAATGCATGCCACATGTGAGGGACAGTGGCTGGCACAGAGAAAGTGACCGATACGTGTAAGCTGCAGCTATAGCCAAGTCTAGATTTCTTGCATATGTGTTACTACTGAGCAGGAGGAAAAGATTCAAAAGTAAGTCCACATGAAGAACACTCCTTTTTCATGAACACCTATAAAGGACACATGGACAAAACCGAAGGGGGTAGGATCAAGGGTAGGAAGGAGGGGTGGCTGGGGTGGGGAGGAGTGGTGGTGGGGAAAATGGAGACAATTATACTTGAACAACAATAAAAAAAATGTGAAGAAAAAACCACTCTTAAGTAAGTAACAGTACAGGTAGTATTCAGCTATGGTAAAAACCATAGAGGGGCCATGGGATCAACTGGAGTCTGGGAAGCCCTGGTCAACTGGGAATAACTCTAGCTCCCTGCACACACAGTGCCCGCCCCTCCTCACATTTCTCTCACAGTGTCTTCCCTGACGCCATGCCCACCCTTGACCTCATTCAGGCCCACTTCCCATTCAGGCTCACACTGTGAACCACAAGCAGAATCAAACTGCCATGCTGCCAGCCTGGTTGCTCATGTGCCCGCCAACCCACCTCTTCCTCTGCATGTCCCACCATGCCCCCTAACGGATTCCTCACCAGTCGATGCTGCTCCAGCAGAAGATCAGCCTCTTCCTTTTCTTTCCGGTACTGATTCTCTAGGTCCTGTAGCCTGGGATGAGGCAGGGAGGGAGGAAGAGCTGTGTGGGATTTTGGAGCCACCTGAGTGGGGCGTCCAACAACAGGAGGCTGGGACGGAGGGACAGCCTAGAGGGCCCCAGGGCACAGAGCACCCTCTCCTCACACCTCTTCTCCATCTCCAGCTTGATGTCAATGCCTTGCTGCTCTAGCAGCTCCTTCTGGGCAAAGTTCCAGTCCACGGGTTCAGAGGGTGGTCCTGGGGGTGGGGGAACCCCTCGCTCCCGTTCCAGCCGTGCCTGCTCCGGGTGATTGAAGCGGAAAACGTGGTTCTTGCCCATCACAATCCTATTCCCTGGAGATGGGAGGAGGGGAAAGTGGACTTGCTCCCCCACAGCAGCAAACTCATCCCCATGCCCAAGGTGTACACGGTCTTGTTCACAGGTCCCCAGGGCCCTGACACCGGTTATCTCAGCCTACCACATCTGAGGGTGGTCAAAGTCAAGGCTCCTTTGGCTGACATCAGGAACCACCCCATCCCTGACAGCCAAAGGGACCTGGGGAAGTTTGGCATCCTCTTTCTGTTTCCCAGGACAGAAAGAAAAACCAAAACCTGGTTCCTTGATCTTCACTTCCCAGTTCCTTCTTCATATTCCCATGCTGTTTCCTATTTATTTCTGGGCGATTCCCTAAGATTCACCAAGGGAGCTCTGCCCTAGGAATTCCTGTGCACAGCCATGTCCAGAACCCTTGCTCTGTAACATTTCTCTACCTGACTTCAGCACCAGTGGCTCAGTCACAAGTTTCCCATTGACATAGGTCTCGGCTCCTTCACAAGGCTCCAGGGTGACTACCACTAAGGGGGAGAGAGAGAGGAAAGGAAGTGATCAGACCCTGGGGGTAGAGGGGTTATGGTCATATTCCCATTTTGCATTACTCCCCCTAAATACATGCACCCCCAGTCCCACCCCCCAGTACCTGTTAGGGGTGCCATGGCCCCTCTTGGTGGCAGGCAGCAAGGGAAAGGAAGAGCAGAAGGAGGGTTAGAGCCCCAGCTAAAATGCCCAGGAGCCTCTGTGGGGGCTCCGCACTCACCCACCTCTACCCTCCCCACAGCAGCTTAGCAAACCAGTAATTCTCAGGGGGCTTCATCTCTTATAGCCAACTGGTCATCAGGCCCCATCACTGCTGCCTCGCAGATGTCCATTCCTTCCTTTCCAATTAACGTTATCCCTGGCTTGGCCTGGGTTTCTCCAGCAGGATCCCAGCCCGCTTGTCTGATGCATCTTGCAAAATGCCACTGGACTAATCTCAAGCCACAGCCGACAAACAGCTCATTGTCTTCACAGGACAAGATAAAGTCACCCCAACCCAAATATTTACAAAGGTGCTCCTCTGAACAAATCGCCAAGTCTACTACTTGCTGAGACACAAAGATGCATGAGGCAGCTTCCTGTCCTTGAGCAATGCCCTGGCATCATAGAGGGAGCCCTATATCCTAAAAATCCAGGCTCTGTGACTGACTCCTGAGCTGAGGGGCACTGAGCAAGTCACCCAACTTTCGTAAACTATAAAATGTCACGGATGTTAACTCAGACTGGTTGAAAGCACAAATAAAATGATATGTGAATGCGAGTTATTTATGCTAGAAGTAACAGAGAGATCAGAGTGAGTTCTAAGATGAGGCAGAAATGGGACTACTGACACTATGTGAGAACAAAGAAAGCAAAGACAAACTCAACTTAGACACAAAGGACTAGAAATGATTATGGGAAAGCAGTGATTTCTGAGTGGATGCTTGAAGGAAGCCTCACATTTCAAGGGGCAGAAATGATGGAGAAGAGAAAAAAGAGAGAGTGAGAGAGAGCTAAGGTATCACCATATGCCCCAGAACAGCAATGAAAGAAGGTGGCAGAGAGGATGGGGTGCCTGTAATGGGTACCAGTCTCTGCCCGCCCTTACTTCCCCCATCATGCCCCAAAATTTACTCATCTATTCTACAAATATACTGCATCTCTACTATCTGCCAGGCACTATTTTAGGTCATGGAGATACAGTAGCAAAAACCCCCAGAAGTCCTGCTCTTACAGAGCTCATTTCCAGCTGGTAAGACAGACAGTAAACAAGTAAATCAGGAGGTAATCTAAAGTCAGGAGAAGACAGGTATTAGAGAGGGAAAGAGGCCGGGCAAGGAGAGGGTTTTGCTCAAGCTGGCCAGGGCAGCCTTCTCCATGTCCAGGAACCCACACAGCCTGTATTAAGAGCAGCGCTCAGAGCAGTTCTGCAGTCCTCTAGCTGTACTGGCATTGGGCAAACTCCCCAACCCCCAAGAGCCTCAGTTCCACTACCTGAACTGCACGAGAAAATTAAAGGCACAAAGTAGATGGTAGATAACTATTCTTCTAGGTTCACACCCACCTCCTCTCTGCTTGTCTTTGGCCAAGTCTTAAATCTGCTATAAAAACAGAGGCCCAGATGAACTGAACATTTAGGGCCCCAATCTTTGGGGCACAGATTCATCGGCTGCTTTTACTGATGTAATGGTGTTTCATGCCTGTCAGTCGCCTGTCGAAACACATTCTGAGCTCCTGAGGGTGGGCTCATGCCACTGCCCTTGGGTGATTCTGATATCACCCCAGCACATGCCTTGAGGTAACCGCAGTACAGGAACTCAGCAATAACTCACTGGGCTGAACTGATTCAACAACTTTTAGCCCACAGTGCCGGAAGCATTTGCTGCCACCGGGAACCTGGACCAGACCAGAACAACTGCATTAACCTGCTGAGCCAAGTGAAGCCCAATGGGCATGTCTTAAACCTGAGCTTAAGCCACATGATAGTGTCTTTTCTTATTTTTAAAAATGTGCTGACTTTGGCCCTGGCTGGCGTAGCTCAGTGGATTGAGCGCGGGCTGCGAACCAAAGCATCGCAGGTTCGATTCCCAGTCAGGGCACATGCCTGGGTTGCAGGCCAGGTCCCCAGTGGGGACCACATGAGAGGCAACCACACATTAATGTTTCTCTCTCTCTCCTTCTCCTCCCTTCCCCTCTCTAAAAAAAAAATAAATAAATAAAATCTTTAAAAAAAAAAAATGTGCTGACTTTGTCCTGGCTAGGGAGCTCAGTTGTTTACAGCTCAGTTCCGACACACCAAGACTGCAGGTTCGACCCACCATCAGGGCACATATAAGAAGCAACCAGTGAACGCATAAATAAGTGGAAGAGCAAATTGATGTTTCTCTCTCTCTCCAAAACCAATAAATACAAAATTTTGTGTGCTGACCTTACATGCCCCATTTCCCTGTGCCCTCAAAAGCATCGGACTGGGCACTCCTTTCAGATTTGTGAGACACAATGCATGAAGATGAGGAAGAGCCCGTGCGTGACATCCGCCCCCCTGCCGGATCGTTTGCTAGAGCTCAACTTCACTTGGGCCTAATTGAACACAAATCATCCTGGTTTGTTTGTTTTTTAAATGACTGATTGAGAACAAAATGGTGATCTCAAAATCCCCCTGAACCACACCAGCATTATTTTGTTATCGGACAGGCTACTACCTTCACCGGTAAGACTTGTGATACCTGAAAGCTTTTGTAGTTAAGGTCATATAAAGGCTAAAAAATTCCTGGAAGTTTTAGAATCAGAGGGACACATAAGCCAATTAATTGCCTGAGATCACTGCAGTCATAGTGTGATGGGTAAGTAGGTTTTCCAAAGATAAATTCAGGTAGCCCACTGGAACAAACACAATTTTTCATAAAAAATGACCAGGATGCTATTTCAGGATAAAAAATATCAAGGAAGGCAGTGGACCTCCCCTTCACCAAAATTTCACCCTTCACCGGCTAGCGTTCTGTTTCTGCCTTGGGGACCCCTCCCACTCGCTGCCCTAGCAGCAGCCTGCACTTGCAGGGCGGGTGCAGGCAGCCTGACCCTTGATATCCCCCACTGCTTGCCATGAGCTTGAAGCCTGTGGCCATGAGGACCTATCTCCTCTTACATGGCTACACACCCAGTGCCCGATTCAGAGGGTGCTGTGAAACATGAAACCTGTCTCTCTCCTTGCCTTGCCATGCCACTCTCACTCCCTCAGCCATTACCTTCTCCGTCCGGCTGGGGGATGCTCCGGAACAGACAGTGTTGCTCCCGAATGAACTTCCCGGTCAGCTTGATGTCCACATCTACCTGGCCAACCCTGGGAAAGCAATGGCCAATATTTTCTAAGCGTATGCCAGACATTCACCAAGCCCCTTCTGAATACAAGTTCATCCAACTCTATAAGCCAAGAGTAATTATTTCTATATCACAGATGAGGAAAATGAGGCTCAGAAAGGTGAAGTAACTTGCCCAAGGTCAGGCAGCCCAGCAGTGGTGAAGCTGCAATTTGAACCCAGATCTGCCTGACTCCAAAGCCCTGGTCCTCAGTCACTGTTACACAGCAGAGAACAAAAGGGAACCTGGGGTGGGATGAGTGTCCTCTACCATGTAAACGTCTGTGGTGGGACAGAAAAGAACACCCTCACCTCTTTAACTCCAGAAGGTGACCTCAGAAGCACCAAGCCCCAGGAATATACATTAGCATCAGCCAGTGAAGCCGCCAACTACACAGGAACTGCCCCTAAACCACATGGGGCTGGGACCATGATTCCCTCCACCCACAGGGAGGGTCTCAAGGGAGGCTAAGGCAGCGGTGCTAAGGGCTAAGAACATGGTGGTCTAAGTTTCCAACCCACTCTGTGCCTCAGTAAGTCAGAAGCTATCCCCGTATGCACGGGGTCAGTTTGGTCCGGAAGGCATCTCACCCAGGTAAAGTAGTGGGTGAGGCAGGGCAGCCACTTAGGAGCCAGGCTCAGCAACTTCCCAGGAAGCCTAGAAAGTGCGCAGGGCTGTGGAATCAGCTGTCCTGACATCTGGGGTATTTCCAGTGAGGTCACCAGGGAAGAGAGTCACTAGTGTGGTCATCCCTCTGCAGTCACTCCCCAAAGTGAGAGGCTGCCCCACAGGTCACCGATTAGACACTACCTGGTGATGCCATCTTTGATGTGGTAGAGCAGACATTCTGACATCAGGGGGTCCTCATTCAGGTTCACCAGGTGTGGCGTCTATGGGAAAGGGGGTTAATCAGGGGAGGATCCTGAGAGCCAACCAGAGGGATGCCACAAAGAGAGAGGGAAGAAGCTTCAGCAGACATCTGTCCAGGTTCCAGTGCAGAGGGCTGCTCCTCCTCCTCCCTTCATCAGAGAGCTCTCCAACCACCCTTACTCCCACCTACCCCAACCACTTTCAGGGCGGCCTAACCCACCCTCTCCTCACACACAAGGGGCCTACAAACAGTCCCACCCATCCAGCCCTCCCAGGTCAGCAAGCCTTTCCCTAAGGCCCCATTTCTTCAGAGGCACCTCGACCCACACATCTCCTTGACCAGAAACCTTAGGATCCACCTGCCCCTGCCTCTGCTTTCCCTGTATTCCCTCTGTTCCCAGGTCTCATCATTTCTTCCTTCAAAACATACCTTGCCACTTCTGGGGAGTATAGGAAAGGATTGGGTTAGGGGACTGGGACTTCCCTCCTTTTGTTTCACCTTTAATTTCTTAGAAGCATGGACTACTTTTATAACTATAATTAAAAAATAAAAGTGTCAGTTTAATTTGAAAGCCTATAAAACAGATCCACTTTCACAGCAGACATCCCCAGGTAGTGCCTGTCCCCAGCCCTGCTGCACCCAGGGCCAGAGTCACTGTAGCAGCTGCCTGGTAATGTCTCTGCCAAGGACTCCCTGCCCAAACCCACGCATCTGAATGGCTGATCTTTATGCTGCTCCACACGGAAAACTCAGCCCATTCCCTTCCCCGAGCACCTTTTCCTGATATGTTTCTCTAGCGACACCCTCGCCCTCCCAAGACACATACTCTGGGAAGTATACAAGCTTTATTTCCTCTACACCCTCCTCACGCTACTGCTGCCAAGCCTGGAGAAGTCTCCCTCCCTACTATCTGCCGCCTCGGCCCACCCTGCCGCAGGGCCTGCTTGACTTCCTGCCATCTCCAGGGGTCTCCCAGCTTCTTTGCTCATACCACACCACAGCCGTGTCATGCTTCTCCACTTGGACCCCTCCAGGCAGCATTGCATGCCCACCTGACTTAACCCTGCTTTTTACACTGGTATCCCGGGGCCTGCTCCACATCAGGGCCCCAGCCCACCCATTCAAGCCCCTTTCCAGGGCCCTTCTCTCCCCTTCTGTGTTCCCACCCTGTGGACTGCTAGGCACTCATTCCAGAAGACCTCCTTCATCCTTGACCACCCCTGTGAGAGGCTCCCCATGTTCCCTCACCTGAAACAGCCTCCCTCCCACCCCCATCCGTCAAAATCATTCACTTCCCTCCCAGTCTGTCTCAAATGCCACTTTCTCCACGAAGCTTTCCCCTGCCTTCCAGCTGAATACAGGATCCTCTGCCCCTTTTCCAAAAGGACTTACTTCTAAAGACCCTGTGAGGTGCTAGCAGGACACAGAAATGAATCAAACCCAGATGCTGCTGTCCTGTCAGTAGGAAATCAGAGTCGACTTGGGGAGATAAGACCTGGCAACACTACAGGTGGGAAATGGATGACTCACAGCCAAAGTTTCTGGTCTTTTCACACCTTCACTTAGCTCATTAATTCATTCACTCATTTGTTTCCAGGAGTCGAGCACACCATACCCTGGGAGGGGCTCAGATGCAAAGGGGAATAAAGTGAAAAAGTGCAGGAGTTCAGAGGGGGTTCAAGAGGACCTCACAGGAAGGCAGCATGGGAGTTGATCTTTGAGGATGAGGATGACATGGACATGCAAAACAAAGAGCATTCCAGGTAAAGGAGGAGTTTGAACAACAGCATGGAGGCATGAAGGCACACAGTGTAGGGGAAAGAGCCAGTAGTCTGGGTCCCATACTTCTTCAGGGACCCCCCTGAATAGTGACCGCAAGGCCTGCCCATGGTGAGTATGACGTGCATCCATGTGCCTGCCCCTCCACCCAGGCACCCCAACAATCACTGCTGTCACCCTTCCTCTTCTCCCGAAGGACTCTTATGCCCCTCCCAACACTACAGTGTCAGGAATGGAAAACACTGATGGGCCCTGGGAGCAGAAAGTGATCTACCCCTTGGGAGAAGGGACATGATTTAGGGCAGGGCTTTTCAATCTTTGTTCAGCCCTGGAACCCTTTGTTCAAATGAAACCTTACCTAGAAGCCTAATATGTCAAGCTGATAAGCAGGGAGGCACTCAGGATGAGGCTGGGGGTGGGGGACCCAAAGTCTGGTCCTGTCCTTCCCCTCACTCCGTGAACATGAAGAAGGCACCAAGCCAGGTTTTAAAACCACCTGTTTAAGAAGGCCTGGTGGTGGGAGTCCCAGAAAGAAGGGACTTTCCCTAAGGCTCTTGGCTCTCTCCAAGATAAACGGTGGCGTTTCCCCTAGGACCCAAAATTCCCCCCACCCCACTATTCCCAGGTTGAAGCCATCAGATGCATTTCCCCGTCTGTAAGTCTATCGGCTCTCCCTCCTGAAACATACATGCCTTTTAAACATATGAAAATATGTTCATTCTCACCGCCTTGAGAAAGTGCAAAAGTAAAATACTACTTTACCAGATTGGCAAAGATTGATTAAGTAGAAGCAGATGGTGGAACTTGACCACTCCTGTATGCTGCTTTCAGGAGTATCAGTGACATTGTGATGATCTTCAGAGGGCACTTTTGCAACACAGATAAAAAATTTTACTTAGCTACTATTTGACCACGAATCTCCACTTCTAGGGATTTTTTTCTACAGATAACAGACCTATTATATCACCCATTGTAATATTGTTTATAGTATCAAAGAATAAAAAAACAACCTAAGTGGCCACCAGTAGACGCTGGCTAAATAAATTATCCTACATCAATAGGACAGAATATTCTGACACCATGAAGAAGAAGAGCCAGAATTCCTATGTTACATAAAAAAGTATAAAGCATACAACCACTACTATTCCAAAAAGAGGCCATATATGCACGCACACGCACCTGCATGCACACCCACCTGTGACTAGCTATACACAACCCACACTAGTGTGTGCACAGGCTACCTCCAAAAGAATACAACAGAATCTGATAATAGGGCTTGCCTCTGGGAGGAGAACCTGAGGGTGGGAAGGAGGAAGACTTCCTTTTCACTGTGCACACTTCTCAGCACTACGTGAAGATTCTCTCTGGTGTATATCACCTCTACAAGAACAATGACACAAACAAACAAAATTCACCCCCCTGTTGGTCCCCAGGCTTCAGAAGGTGGCATCCCCACACAGTGGGAGCCCTCTAGGGAAGAAACACCCACCCCATCAGTTCCTCCACCCTTTTCTGCCTTCCTTCCAACCATGTAACCATGGGGGAAGCTCCTGAGGTACCCTGTACCTCAGGGTGGCTGCAAGCCATATTGAGAACCATCTGTAGCCCCTCCCTCAGATGCGGACCTCAGAAAAACCCTAGAGCCCTGCTTACCCACCCTGGACCAGGTCCCTAGCCCAGCAGCCACACTCCATCACTGCCCCTCCATAGATCTCTCGCTCCCTCACTGTATCCTAGGCCATGCAAAGCAAACCCCACTCCCCTCTTAAGATCCCTGTTCAAGGATCCCTGCTTGTCCAGTCTCCTAGACAGCCCTGATCTTAGGAAACCAGGGGGGTCCTCCTGCCAATAACCCACCACCTCTTCTAGGCAGCCCCTATAACCCTGTCTGCCCCAACCACAGTGTATCTGACTTAGGACCTAACCCTATCTTGCTTTTTTAAGGTGGACCAGACAGACGTGGCTAACTCTCCAGTGGGACTGAAAATTCCTGATATACTCAAACTGGCCTCCACGTCATCCCTTCATCTGTGTGCATGGCCTATATAGCTGTGCTGGCTATCCATTCTGATTGGTCCTTCCCTATTCCCTGCTGGTTGTTAAAGGCTCTGAATACCATTCCTGCCTCCGGCTGAGCCTGATCACTCCTATCCTGCTTCCTTCCTTTCTTCCTCTCAGCGAAGATGCACTGAGCACCCGCTACACAGCAAGCACATCACAGCCACTGGCATGTCCCACTCACTGACACTTCCCCGTGTTTGCTTAGGTCAATGTCCTCCCTGCTCCTCTCTAACCCCAAGTCCTGACCATCTTGCAGGCTCCACTTTCCAAACCACCTTCTCCAGAAAGCCAGCTCCCCCCTCTCCAGGCCAGGCTGACACTGCCATCTTTAAACCTCTTGCTGCATTTACCATCAGCATTTTACAGGTCGGTGCTTCCTCCCCCTCTATTCCCTTTACGGGCTTGCTTTCCCAAGTTATTCTTTTAAAAATGTATTTTTAGCTAAGTTTTTGAGTAGCTAAAACTTAGCTACTCAGAATAAGTCTCTATCCAACCAAAATCCAATCTCCCAGGCCCGCTCCCTCTCTCCCGGAGTAATCACTGTAACCAGTTTAAGAATCCAGAGACCAAAACTAGGGGCGGGTGGAAATGGCATTGAGGTGGGGAGGGCTGGGGGGGGTGGGCTGGGATGGGAGTAAAAGACAGAAAACTGTACTTGAACAATTAAAATAAAATTAAATTTTAAAAAATCCAGAAATCAATTCTATACACAGACTCACAAACACACGTGTGAGGCTATGTATGTAAATGCCTAGTTTCTAAGCAGCTCTTGAATCTCCCTAAGGGAACAGACCCTGTCATCCTTCTGTGGTCCCTAGAGCCCCTGGCCATAGGCACTTACTAAGCACTTGCCTCTCTGACTAAACGTCAGATGGAAGAAGAGAGAAGACAGGGATGGCCAGACAACACAGAAAGAAGGTGGCAAGAGTGGGGACAGAAGTAATGGGGCTACAATTCAGAGACCTCGGAGAGTAGGGTTAGAACTTATCAACCTCCCACCCCCAACTCTCTTCCCTAAGCATTCAGGGTCCGCTAGGCCTCTCTAGGACTCTTCACCCAACCACTTGCTCACCTTCTTTGGAGAGAAGACGCCCACGGTTCCCCCATCCTCCCGGACTGCCACCCCCATCTCAGCCAGCAATGCTTCTCTGCAGGCAAGGAGACAAATGTTACTCTTCTCATCACTGCCCATGAACTCCTCCCCCACAGCACCTGACCTTTCCACCCCACCCCCACGCCTTCCAGGGCTCCAGCTGGCTGCCCTGCCTCTCACACCTCTCCATCCTCAGGGCTTCAGTCTTGCGTAGTTTCTCCTCCCAAGTCTCATTCAGCTCAGCTATGATCTTCTCTGTTTCCTGGGGGCACAAGGCAGACAGGGATCAGGACAATCTGGGACAAGCACCCACAGGGGGCCCACACCACTCCTGGGATTCCTCCTTCCTCTTTGCCCCTGGCTTTGGAGAACTACACTCCCATCTGCCCCCAGACCCCCATTCCTGGCCCACTCCAGCTTCCCACCTGCAGCCTCTCCATGGCCTCCTCAGGCCCAATCTGGGGTTCAGCGTTAGGGGAGAACGATGGCTCCAGCTCCCCATTGTGTGGCGGGGGAGATGAGGGTGAAGCTGGGGCAGAGGGAGATGCTATAGCTGGCAGAGCACCTCCAGGACTCCCCTCGTCCACCTTCAGGCCTGGGACAGAGAAAGATGTCAAAGGAGGAGGCAAAGGAAAGATGTAGCTGATTAGACACATAGAGAAGACCTCAGAGAGAACAAGTCTCTAAGGACTTCAGAAAACATCTGGTCAGCCTCCACCAAGCAGGAAGCCCTCCTACCTTAACAAATAGGCACCCAGCCTCTGCTTGCTCCCCTCCAGGGATAGTGAGCTCATTACTGAACAAGGCAGTCAGTTCCTTCCATTGTTAGATGACATGCACTATCAGAAAGTTCTTAACTATGCTGAGCTAAAATCTGCCTCTGTTACACATGCCCGTTGTTTCTAGTTCTACCCTGGGAAAAGAGACTATACTCTACGCTACTTTTGCAAGACTACCCTTCAAATATGGGAAGGTGAACATCTTACCTACCTTATCCTGATCTTCCCAAGATTAGACACCCTCATGTTTCCTACTGTGACTCTCAGCACCCTGAATATCCTCAATGGGACAGACCCGAAGACTGAATGCAGAATCCACACCTGACGCAGTCAACATCCTCTAAAATGAGCACCATTTTGCGTCAGTGAGGCTGAGCAGTAAATTTTAGAAAACCTTCCACTGCAGATTGTTGTTAAGCTTATGGTCAACTAAAT
This sequence comes from Trachops cirrhosus, assembly GCA_028533065.1. Classification (NCBI taxonomy): domain Eukaryota; kingdom Metazoa; phylum Chordata; class Mammalia; order Chiroptera; family Phyllostomidae; genus Trachops; species Trachops cirrhosus. The sequence continues at coordinate 64,216,387 of CM052545.1, read as the reverse complement.
CCTTGATGTTTCATAAGAACTTTTGTCAAGATGTCATAAGTCCCCACTCCACATCTGTATCCACGTCACCAAGGACTTTAAGGGCTCTGTGGTCAGCTGTCCCTCCCTGGCCCCAAGGCTGCACAAAGGCAAATGAAGAGGGATGCACAGCCAAGGGAAATCACTGGGCTGCCCCTCCCCCTGGAGCCCTACCTCCCAGAGCAGAGGCTGAGAGCCCCTGAGCCATCAGCAATTCCCGTAGCCGAGCCACCTCCTCCTGCAGCTCTCGGATCAGCCGGGCATTAGGATCCTCATTGATGATGGCATTGCAGCGGATCTGCTTGGTGCGGTCAGCATACCTGGGTGAGGAGGGGGTATCAGGATTGGTGAGGCCCAGACCCAGGTGACCTTAGTCTGCTGCCTATTTCCCGCTCTCCCTCCCTCCCAGATTTTAAAATATTGGGGCACAGTTGAGGGTCAACTCTGTCTCACGGGCAGGGTCCTGAGCTACCAGCCTCTGAGCTCCCCTGGCACTTTACATATGCTACCCCACCCCACCAAAGCCCCACCTGAGGGTGCTGAGAGTCTCCTCGTAATTGATGTCTGCGGGGCTCAGGGCCGCAATCATTGCTGTGCGTGAGTTCCCACCTATGCATGGACAGGAGGGGAAAGCTTAAGCTGGGCTGGGTCCTAAGAAAAGTCATACTGGGTCCGGAGGGGCCTCAGTGCCCAGGCAGGGGTCTGATAGGGGCACCATCCAAGGTAGGGTGAAGCTAAGAGCTGCGGAGCTACCCATGAAATCTCATAGTTAGAGGGAGCAGGGGTGAGGCCAGGGAGACACCAGACATCTAGGGGGCAGAGATCAGTGAGAGGAAGGTGAAGTCAGCAGTGGGTGTGGGATCAGAGAGGGGTCATGGGTGACCAGGTTAGTGAGGCTGAGGCTCTTGGCTTGGCAGGGAGGGTGTGGCCCTGATCTCAGCAATAGGACATCTTCAAAGGATGGTCAGGGGTGAGTCAATGGGACAAATGGAAGATAGGAGATTATTGGGGTGGCGAGGGGATTTGTCAGATGTATCAAAGTGAGTCAGGAGGATGGTGGCAAGGTCAGCAAAGGGAGAAAGAGGAGAAGCCCCTCACCCAAATTCTCCTTGAGCAGCCAGGTGAGCACAGAGTCCCTGTAAGGGATAAAATCCGACTTCCGCTTCTTTGATTGCTGGGGGGATGGAAGAGGGAAGAGGGTCAGGGTAGGACACCCCGTGTCTCTTTCCCAGAGTCCCTTCGTTTCTTACCCCCAGATCTTACCATATCCGCAAGGGCAGAGATCACCTTCCCCAGAGTAGTCAGAGATTTATTGATGTTGGCACCTTCCTGGAAAGAGATGAGGAACGTGAAGAATGAGGCCCTCCTCTCCCATCCACCTTCCCTTCCTCCTCCCTGCAACCAGAGTCCCAGTTTAGAATTAGAGACCACTGTACAAAGCCCCCAACACTGCCCTTCTGTCCCTCCTAAGCCTCCTCACCTTCAGGCGCATGCCCCGGGCCCCTGATGAGTCAGCCCGCTCACTCCCGGCAAGATCCACCAAACTGATCTTACTAACCTGAGTCAGAGAAAAGAGGTAGGAGGTGGCTGGGGGCAATGGGGCAGGGCAGGGCAATCAGCAGAACACCCAGCAAGGGAATTGGGCAGTTGGCAAGGGAAGGAGAAAGGCAAGAGGGGACAAGGGACGGGAACAGGAGGAATTGAAATTTATGAAGACAAGAGTGAGGAGCTGGTTACTAATGCATTGGTTCATTTATTCATTTACAGATATTTACATGCCCACTGTGTGCTGGAACAAGGGACAATGGGATCCAAGCCCTGGCCTGAGAAGTCTAGTAAAAGAACAAACAAGCAAATAGGAGACTATACCGCACTAATCTGACAGGGGAAGGACAGGGGGCTACAGAAGCTTGGAGAAGGCACTCAAACCCAGGATAGGTGGGGAAGAGAACACAAGGCCATGTCTAACATCACTGTCCCTGTACTAGGTAGGATCAGGGGGGCCCACCTTCTCTGAGTCCAGCCCAGTGAGCTGGTCATGGGAGCGCTGTGTGAAGACAATGGTAAAGACGGCATGAGAACGGCTACTGGTCTCATTCATGTTGGTGGCTGCCACAGTCCTGGGGGGAAAGGAGTGGTCACTGGGTCCTGCCTCTTACCTTCCTAAGCCTGGCTCCCTTTCCGTCCACTCCACCGGCCCACCTCACCTCGCCTTATTTCCACAGTCCATGAGGTCAGCAATGTCTGCGTAGGAGGTCACAGCCAATTTAGACAAGTCCTGCACGTAGGGGCCCAGGATGGGGTGCTCCCGGACCCGCAGAGAGCCCCGACTTTTGGGGTTCAAGAGGTCTCGTACCCGCTCACAATAGATCTCCATATAGCTCACCTGAGTGGAAGAAGCAAATAAGAACAAGCTACAACATGGTGATAAACAGAGGGAAAGTGGGTAGAGGCAGGTAGAAAGGGTAAAGGGGGTAAGTGGTGATGGAAGCAGACTTGACTTGGGTGGCAAACACACAATATGACATACAGATGATGTGTTATAGAATTGTACCTCTGAAACCTACAGAATTTGTTATCAACCAGTATCAGCCCAATAAATTCAACAAAAGAAAAAAGTAACAAGCTAACAAAATACTGACTATGAAACTTACCCTATATTCCACTAAGTATGAAACAAGTGATTTCAGGTAATGTACACTCAGCATTTACTGAGCACCAAGCATGGTGCTAAGCATTTTGCATGTGCTCACTGACCCCACCATTACCATTTCACAGGTGAACATATTCAGAAGCTGGGAGATGAAATCAGTTGCTCAAAGCTGGCACAGCAAGGAATCCCAGGCTGTCTGACTCAGAGACTGCCCTTGGGTTTTGTGGGGTTGGGTTTTTTTTTTAAGGTTTTGTTTATATATTTTCAGAGAGAGGAGAAGGTAGGAAGAAAGAGAGGGAGAGAAACATCAGTGTGTGAGAGAAACATCGACTGGTTGCTTCTCACATGCCCCTAACTGGGGACCTGCGACCTTTTGGTTCATAGGTCAGCACACAATCCACTGAGCCACACCAGCCAGGCTACCCTTGGTCTTAATCACTCTGCTCTTCCAGAGTTCCCCATCCAGGACCACCACGCCCCGTCCCCACCAACCTTGGACACCTGGCTTACCTCCACAGAATAGGAGAGCTGAGCACTCTGGTTCTTACTAACACGAGAAAAGAGGTCCTCGCAGAGCTGGAGAGAACATAGGAAAGCTGCTGTTCACAGCACACCTGAGGCACCCAGCCCCAGTCCGGGCCCTGCCGAGTCCTAACTTAGCCCTGAGGGAGGCATTGTTCCCGTTTTACAGATAGGAAGGCAACCTCAGAGAGGTTCACGATTGCCCAGGGCCACAGGCTAGTATTCGGTGAGCCAGGAAGCAAACCCAGGCGTCCTAACTCCAGAGCCTGTGTGGAGGCCACCACACTGCACAGTCAGGGAGAATTATGGCCAACTCTGTTACCCACAACTGGCTTTTTCTACAGTCACCACCTTAACTATGGCACACCAGTCTATAGGAAAAATACACTCACAAGTGATTATGAGACAGGGTAAGTAGTAAGTGATAGAGCCAAGGTTCAAAGCAGGGCCCTCTGATGCCACAGATTTGGCTGTTCTTGCTGAGCCTTATTGCTTCTGGTAAGGGTCCTGGATGTCCAGGTTGCAGGCAACTTCGATCCACCATCACATTCCCTGCCACTAAAGGCCTCAGAGAGCCAGCTCTCTGCTCCACAATCTTTAGACCTCTAGGGGCAGCTGAAGTCGCTCCCACCTGCCTTGCCAGGTCCCAGCATGTACCTGAGGCACAATGCCCTGCTGCCCTGGCTCCTGCCGCCCCATCATGGTGTAGGATTTCCCTGCCCCGGTCTGCCCATAGGCAAAGATGCACACGTTGTAGCCTTCAAAGGCGTGGAGCAGCATCTCTTCTCCAATGTCTCGATATACCTGTTGCTGAGATGCAAACTGGGGGTCCTCAGCCTAGGTGGAAGGGAGCGGAAAAAGACAGCAGGAGCCCTACATGACTTTGTCCTTAGTGCCCAGGCCCCAGGAGCCCTGCCCCCATTGCTAATGATTGCCCAAAGGTCCTGTGTGCTTCCCCACCCCCACCCACAGTCTTAATCATCCCTGAGGGTCCTATCCAATCTTGTGCTGGTCCTAATTATCACACAGTATTCTGCCTCCCTCATCCTGGTCTCAGCCACAACCTAAGGGTCCCACGCACCCCAATCCCAACCAATCTCCCAGAGGTGTTATTTCCCTGCAATGCCCCCTCCCTGGGACCTAAATCCCATCCCCCACTGTTTAGCTCTTCCCCAGCCCAACCACCTCACCGAAGTGTGTGACCAGTACGAGTAGTCAAATGTGAAGCTTTTGGGGCCATCCTTGCTCTGTTTGGGATTGATGATGGCTGATGGGGCAGAAAAGGGCAAAGGAAGGCCAAGGTCAGGTACCCACAACCTCTGCCCACTCGCCACAAGCCCCCAAATCCAGGCATCCTCCTACTAGTCCCCTCCTCTGTCCTAGTTCATCTCTCCCCTTTAATACTCCCTACCCCTCCCGCACCAAAGCTAATTTTGGCTTTCTAGGGCCCGCCCCCACCAGACTGCCTCCTTGGATTGGGCAATGGAGGGCTCCAGGCCAACATTCCCCCTCCCAGGGACTGGGAGCAAGGAAAGGCCAGCCTGTCCCAACCCCCACCCTCACAACAAGCACCTGCTCTGTGCTGGGCAGAGTCCTACTCCCGGTTCAGACCAGCGGACCTGGCCTGCGTGGTGGGCCTGGCCCACCCCGCCTGTGCCCAGCCAGGCTCCTGGGACTCACTCACAGGTGGTGCTGCCCTGCATGCTGACCACACACTTGGCATCCTGGCTGGTCTCACGGGCATTGAAGGGCCGAACCCTCACTGCCACTTTCACTGATGCACCAGTCATGGCTCCCGATACTCCCACCCTCCTCAGCTAGAGAACAGAGACAGAAGAGGTCGTTAGAACTGCTGGGGGGACCCACGTATTGCCTCCCAGCTTCTCCAAGAAACTAGTCTCTCCATCCCCCATTCCTCAGCTACTCAAACCCTTAAGAACCCAGTTCCTAGTTCCCTAGCCCTCCTCCCAAATGTCACTCTCCTGAGGGACCCCCAAAAGTGTCTGCCTCTCTCCCTAGTCATATCCCAACTCGCAGAGTTACCTGTCGTCCTGGCCCCAGACCAGGGGGGCTGTATCAGCTCTGGTTGCCACCGGCCCTCGTAGGGAGAGCCCCATCCTACACTTGGGGCCTGGCCACGGCAGCTGGGGCTGTGGGGGAAACCCTGGTTGTGGGGGAAGAGTGGTTAGGAGGCACCTGTGGCTCCAGAGGTGTGTTTGGGGTTGCATGACTGGGGACATGGGGTGGGGGGCAATGTTAGAAAAAATAAGGATGGCTGTCCCTCTGGAGTGGCCAAATGCAATGTGAATCCAAGGGCAGAGATGGTGATATTTTTATTCCTCGTCACTCACAAGTGTACTGAACGTCAGACAGAGGAGAGGCTGGACAGAGGGCAATTCAGAGAAAGGGACACATGGGCAGAGACGCTGAGGGTGGCGGGAAGGGGGAAGAGGAGGAGCAGAAAGTCACAGACACCAAGCAAACAAGAGACACAAGAGAGAAGGCAAGATTGAGGTCAGGCTATGAAAGAAGTAAAGGGAGGAAAAGGAAGGAGAGACACAGAAATGGGAGAACAGACAGGGAGATCTCCAGGGCAAAAGCACAAACTGGGAGGCCAGAAGAGAAACAGGAAGAGAGAAAATCCCAAACATCAAACCTGCCCTAAAATTCCCCCACAGGGTCAGCCAGGGAGAAGTAGCAACCAGCTCCCACCCAGGGCCCACAACCTCCAGAGGCAGGGATTGCCGAAGGGCAAAGTTCAAGTGCTGGAGGTAAAGCCCAGGACTGGGATCTGCCTGTGGCCCCAAACCCCTTGCCCAGCCCCCAGGACTTCCTCCTCAGGATCCAGGACAATGGGCAGGAGAGGGTGGGGTCATCCTGCATCCCTCAACCCCAGGGCTCCTCGCGGGAGGAAGCCAAAATACCTGTCTTTATGGGGAGCGAAGAGTAACCTTAGGGTCTGTCTCTCCGAAAAGGGAAAGAAGGAAAAAAGGAAGCAGGCAGGTCCCAGTCCCAGCCTGAGGCTGAGGCTAATGCTATGGCGGCGTCCACTGATCTGGGGAAGGTGCCAGGCAGGAGCCCAGGAATGTGGGTGATCGGGTGCCCACACCCTGGAAGGAGAGGTTGAGCAGCCCACGCCCACGGACACAGGGTGGAGAGTTGTGGAGAGAGATCGGAGATGCTGGGGCCCCTTCTGAAGCCCTAAAAGACCTCAAACTCCTGTCATGTTGGCTGGATCTCACCTCTCGAGCCTTGGGGGTGGGGGCTCGGAGAGGGCTGGTTTGTCCCGAGACAGGAAGGGAGTAGCTGAAATTAGAGGCTTTCTCAGGAAGAACAGCCCTGACCCCAAGACCCTGATCACAGGGGATAGGGACATTGGTGGGGACACGCAATGGTGACGCCGGTCGCCGTTGCGGCTGATGAGGCAGGGAATGGGGTGGCACAGCTGGGGTAAAGGACTAGAGAATAGGTACAGTGGTCGGCCGGTGCAGCGTAATGGAGCAGTGGGGTACAGGGAGGAGCTGCGAATGAGGCGGGACCGACCCACCCGAACAGGGGTCTTGGGCCACCTGGACCTTGCATGCTGGCAGTTCTCATAGAGGCCCCAGTCCCGGCCTTTCTAGGAGGCCGTGCGGACCCTGTCCTCCTGTCCAGCCAACCGACGGCTGCCCCGGGCCTGGCACCTCTCCGCGTCTCCGCAGGACAAACAGCACATGATCTCGGGTCTCGCGGCCAGCCGGCCCCCGCGGGGTCGCGTTAACTAGGACCCCGGCTCCCCGCCCCCTAGCCCGACACATTCCTCCGCGGGCGTCCCCTCCCTCAACCCCCTCCCCCAGCTCTCACTTCGAAGCCGCAGAGCTCCCGCAGCGATTCGGCACAGTGCAAACAGACAAACTTTCCAGGAAGCGTGAGACGAGAGCGGGGAAATCCGGGGCCGGTTCGGGGGTACCCCCGCCCCTCGCCGGGTCCCCGGGCGGCGGACTCACGCCCGGCGGGCGGCTGCAGCAGCGGCGCCAGCGGCCGGCGCCCGCCCGGGCAGCGCGAGCTGGGGCGGGAGCAAGGGGCGGGGAACAGATGGGCGCGCGCACGCGCGCGCCGTCCTGAGATGTGCCCGGGAGCGACTTAGACTGTTAAAGAGGCAGTGCTCTCGAGACTGTAGGGCCCACCAGGCGGGCACAGGAAGCTAGGTTGCTGGGGCAGAAGGACGAGCTGGACACTAGAATTCAAAAGGGTTATTGGCGCCTGAGGAGCCTCAAAGGGTGGGGGCGGACCTTGCAGAGAAATCCAGGCCCCGGATCCGCGCACGTTGCCGTCGTCGGAGGCGCGCTCACGGGGCGGAGCCGCTCCCCCTGCCCCTCCCAGGAGGAGGCTCAGCGCAGGCCCCGCCTTCAGGCGCGCGGTGCTGGTCGGCTCCTCCCTAGATCCAGTCACCTCCTCGCTTCACTTCCCCGCCCGCCTAGCGTTCTAGAATTCGCGGCGCAGCTGCCTCAGGTGGCCAAGTGCGGTCAGCGGCGGCACAGCCACCCCGGCGCTATGTCCCTGCCTGGCCCTCAAGTTGGGCAGGCTCGGCCGCCGCCGCAGGCCCAGGTCATCCCTCCCGACCCAGCCTGACCCCCATAGGGTCCAGACTGTCCCTCAGGCCACCTTCCCTCTTCAGACTCCCACCTTTGTCCTCAGGCTTGACTGCTCCCCAAGGCCTGGCTATGCGCCCAGTCTACCTGTCAAGGGTCCTCTTACCCCGCTCAGGAGAAGGCACACACTCAGGCCTGGCCCTTCCCTCCAGACAGGACTACCGCCCCCCACCCCCACAACCCTTAGCCCAGACTGAGCCCTCATCTGCCTTGTCAGACACCCTTTGCCTTCCAAGCCCTTGACTACCTTCTGGGGTCAACTGTTGAGTACTTGGGCTAGCTTCCTTAAGCTCCGTTCTTTCTCTTAGATCTTGGTCTCCCATTTAGACCCAACTACAGGAGATCGGACTGTCCCTCAGCTGCCAACTGCCCCCGAGTGCAGCTTAGCCCCTCTACCCCAGGACATCCCATTTAGACCCCTCCTGCCTTTTCAGCACAACCTCTGCCCTAAGTACTCCTTTTTTTTTTTAACCTCACCTGTTTTCTCAGCCCCTCCTTAGTTGCCCTTGGGAAAAGTTACCAATTGGCCTTTTCTGTTATTTATGCTTGCTACAGGCACTCTCCCAACTAGCATTCTTAGCTGTTTTTTCTGCCCACCCCAACTGGTTCTCGGGTTATATTTGGCTTCCCCTAATTCTGCCTCTGTGCAATGACTTTGCTCACGTTCTTTACCTATAGACACTCCCACTAGCCCCTTCCTTTCCTGTCACCAATCCGCCACTCTGTCCACACATAACTTTCATTAACCCCGCATACCTGATTTTATTTTACCAACCCTCAATTCTCTAACCCCCCCAGCCACCAATTCTATACCACATCCTACAAATACCTGTCCTATCTAGTTTCCACCTGTAATCCTTTTTCATTTCATCATCTCATATTTCCAAGTAAGTCACTTAACTGCCATTTGTAAATTTCATTTCCTCTATACATTTGGCTTCAGAAACTTTATTTTCCCCTTTATCTTTTACCACATTCACATTTCCTGGGCTCTCCATCTTTAACCTGTATATTCTTCACCTAATAGAAATGTGCCACCCTGGCTGGTGTGGCTCAGTGGATTGAGCAATGGCCTCCAAACTGAAAGATCGCCAGTTCAATCCCCAGTCAGGGCAAGTGCCTGGGTTGTGGGCAGATCCCCAGTTGGGAGTGTGCAACAGCTCCATGTTTCTCCTCCTCTCTTCCTCCCTCCCTTCTCCTCTCTCCAAAAATAAATAAATAATAAAATCTTCAATTAAAGAAGAAGAGAAATGTCCAGCACTAGAAATACCTTTTAAGCTCTTTCCTTTTTTTAGGGCCCATATATACTCCTTCCAGTCTCTAGATATGTTACTGGTCTCATCCCTACAGCCATTACATGAATGAATGATTCAGTTTTCATTATCTTCCCAGCACCAATGAAGAGACTGAGTCCAACCACCCAGCCCAGTCATGTCAAGCAGGTACTCAAAGATGAAGACAACCTTATCCCCTTTGCCAAGTGAGTCATCCCCACCTAGTGGGGAGAATGGGGATGGGATAGAGAGAAGATTGCATGCTTGGGTTCTTTCCTAAAAACAGTTGGGAATAAGGAACAAGAAGCTCAATGCCTGGGCTCAGGGGATTGATGACTCATTAATTTAGTCAACAAATAGTTTTAGAACACTACATTGTTCTAGGCACTGTATTAGGCACCAGAGTTCAGCAATTAGAAAGACAGGGTCCTGCTCAAAGAGCTTACATCCTAGAAGGAGGAGACAGAATATGGAAATAAATATAATTTCAACTAGTGATAGGTACCATGAAAATAAAAACAGGAGTGTAATATAATGGGAAAATAGAATGTCATGAAGACATAAGTTTAGATAAGGTGATTGTGGAAGACTTCTGGGGAGGTGAATTTGAATTGAGATCCGAAAAATGAGGAGGGGCCAGTCTGATAAGAACCAGAGGGGAGAAGAAGGAATAGTAGTTTTTTTAAAAACCCAAGAAAGAAACAAGCTTGGTATCTTCTAAAACCAGGAAGCAGTCCAGTGTAACTGAAACTTAGGGGTCAAGGGAAATATGGAGAGTAAAGTCAGTTAGGCAGAGGACCTAATAGACCATTGAAAAAGTTTTGATTTTATTCTAAGGACAGAATAAATCTTGGATTTTATTCTGTCTAAGGACAATAGAAATCAATGGAAATTTTTAAGCAAGGAAATGACATTACCAGACTTTTTTTTCTCCAACTTTTTTATTATGGAAAATTTCAAACAAATACAGAAATAGAGAAAGTAGTAATCATGAACCCACTGTCAAGTAGGTTCACCCACTGACCCACAGTCAGCTTCAATAATTGTCATTATATGGATAATTTTTTCATCTGTACACCCATCCAGCCTCCTACTACTCAGCTTTTTTAGAAGCAAATCTCAAACTGTAATGCAATTCACATGATCATTTTAGAAAGAGTACTGACACTGCTTTGTGAAGAATAGTTTGGAGGGGATTTAGATGGAAGCAGAGAGACAAGGAGGAGGCCATTGCAATAGTCCAGGCAGGGGAAGTGAGCTGGAATATGGGGGTGGGAGTGGAAATGATGAGTAGTCAAATTCAAGTATATTTTTAGGTGTGGAACTGTCAGGACTTGCTGATAGATTGGATATGGGAAGTGAGGGAAAATTAGGCATACCAGGTTTTTGGCTCTAGCAACTGTGCATTTGGGGTGCCTTTCAGTGAGATGGGGAAGGGTAGAGAGGAGATATTGAGTGGGCAGTTGGACCTGCAAATTGGAGTCCGGGAGAGGAGCCATAGCTGGAAATATAGATTTGGGAGTCATCAGCACATTGGTGGTATTTAAAGTTATGGAGTGAAAAATAAAGTGATGGGTCTGGCTGAGATCTCTTAAGGAGAGATGGAGATGGAGAAGATAAAGGGCTGAGGCCTAAGTCCTAGGACATTCCTTCTAGAGAGCAGGAGAGCAGTCATCATTCAGTCTGTAGGCTTTGGAAGTGATGAGCACTGTTCTCAAACAGCTCTGCACATCCCTCAGTATGTACAAGAATATTAGTCTTTCTGAGATAGGGGAAACAAAAACAGGAGTAAACAGAGGTTCTCCTCTCCTGGATTCTTGCATTAACCAAAAGGAACCTTTTGTGTATCATCACCTGAGTAGCTGGGGCCTTCCCCTTTAAGAGCCCTGCTTGCTAAATATGATGTTTTCTGGTTGTGGGGTATAGAAACTTGAGATTCAGTGAGATCAGAGACCCAAACAGTTACTAATTTCCACCCTCATCCCAGGTCCAATATCCTTTCAAATCAGAGGCTTTACCACTTTCCTCAGCTAAAATGGATTGAGGACATGGCCTGAAAGAGCCTGGGCAGCTGTATGGCCTCATGGAAAAACAGGGCCTCTGGATCTCTGGGGTGAGTAGATGCTATGGGGAAACAGCTAGACCCTGGTCTACCTTCTTCTCACCTCAGGTGTTCCAGGGTGGTCAGCCGACCTCCACCCGCCAGCTTGCCTTCCCAGAGCCTCAGACTGATGACCCAGCATTACGGAGACGTCTTCTGGGATAGCCTTAGTCAAAGGCCCAAGTGGGTAGAAATGGAGAAAATGGGGACTAGTTGGAGGTGGGAGGGTGAAGCTATACAATTTTACACAACCACAAAGCTTTAAAACAATATGCACTACTCTGAGGATAACTGCTCCTCTGGCTGATGGACATTGTAGCTCCTAATGCCTCATAGACAGGAGGTTGGGAGAGGTCATTAGAGCAACAACATGGATGGGGTGCCCTCTCTGCACTTAACCCCCTTTTTGTGCTTCACAGCCCCACCTGGATGGAAGAACAGTACATCCCACCCCTGCTGGTATGACAGACTTTCTGCCCTTCAATGCTTCTCAGTTAAAATTGTACCCACTGCCATCCTATCCCCAGCTCTCCTTATTCCCCCTTCCATCTACTGTCCTCCAACCAGAGCACTAAATAGACCCTCCTTTCTATGAACCAATCAGCGTGTTTTCCAGATTGCAGCTGTTTTTGTGATCCAGGCTTCCCAAAACCACTGACTCCCTGTTTCAATCCAAGCTCCCCTGAGAGTCCCAGTGCCATCTACCTCATTTTCCCCATTCCCTGGCACAGAGAGCTACTGGTTGTTCCCAGCCTGGCATGTACCCCCTTGAGGGCCTCCCACCTCCTGAGATGCTTTGCAGAAGAAAGAGGAGGCAGCCATATTTGACAGGAATGCAGCAGGGACCTGGAGGCATCCCAGCCCGAGTAAGGGCTGTCACTGACCACCTAAAGGATCTAAAGAGGCGGCAGAGAATCATCAATGAGTAAGGAGAAACATCAGGTCTCTGGGAGCCAAGCAAGGGTTGGAGGCAGAACGATTTGAACTAAGGAAAGGGTGGAGAGTTTTGAAGGAATTGGAGGGAGGTTGGAAATAAATCATGGACTTGGTGGGTGTTGGAGCAGAACTTCCATAATGGGGAAGGAAGGAGCTGAGGGATGGAGGTGAGCTGCATGAGCTGAAAGAAGTGGAAACTGGATCACTGAAGACAGGAAGGCACTCCATAGAACTGGAGGATAGTGGGGAGCTAGAGGTCACCTCCGAGTCCTTGAACTAAACATAGTTCAGTCTGAGGGCAGCAGAAAGTTGGGAGTGGAGAGTTGGAAGTCAAATGACAATGCCCCTGGATCCCAGCAGGAAGTATCTTAGGGCAGAAAGGTGAAGAATGGAGGGACAGGAAGCCTGGCCTACAGGCACCGCTTTCCTAAGCCTAAAGTCTCCACAGACTAAAGAAGGCCCAGTGGGGCAGCTCTGGGGCTGCATCTGAGCCCCTACTGTCTGGCGAAGTGGGCTGTAGATTCCCCAGCACCACTGAACACCTTGATCTGGAAGAGGAGAGGGCAACCTATCCACAGGAAGAGGACCACTTTCTCCCTCCTGGCAGGGCCCAGGTATGGCTAGAGAGGAATTTGGTGGGGTGATGGAGGGTAATGTGAACACCTGGTTGTGTTGTGACCGTTCAAGGCCGGGCAAGTTCATGGTATTCGTGCAGGTGGAAGAATATTCACAGCCATCGGGATGTCTGGCATGCCTTTATTCACAGGTGGGTGAGCCATGCATGCTGCAAGTATCCCTGCATATCACATGTCGTGGCCCTTGCTCCGTGTCATGTCTCCCATCATGGCACCCAGCAGGGAGTCCCTGCCTGCTTAAATAATAGAGGTGAACAAAGCTGGCAAGATGCCAGAAATTATACAACAGAACAATTCTGTGCATGTGAGCCCACTTCATGTTATGGGAACAGTTTATCAGACCCAGTCTCAAGGCTATGAGAATACTACTTATCAGGCCCCTCCTAGGTTTTGGGAACACAGCTTCCCTTAGCTACCCAGACACCTGGGTGAGGAAGCCAGACTGCTTCCACTTACTTTACACTGGTCGTGCATGGAGAGACAGCAGAAGCCAAGAGCCAAGTTGAATTGCTGGATTTGAGGGGAACAATAAAGTAGGGGGGAATCAAAGACTCGATCGGGAGGCCCTGAATCAGAGGGTGGAATCAGGGGGGTATCTGGGTTTGGGCATTAGGAAATCTGGTGAGAGACTTTTTTATTCTTTCTTTTTTCAATTTCTCTCATCTTTACAGCTGCTTTGGTCCCCATGGAATCCCCTGGTCCAGGAAGGATCTTGTCTCTCCAGGCAGTTGAGCTCTCTACCCTCCTACAGCACTGTCACAGCCAGTAGGAATCCCCTTTACAGTCCCTGGGGAATGGAGTTGCAGCCTGAGGAGTAAGGAGAAACCGTCCGTGGTCATCCAGCATGATTGCGCTGCCTCAAAGACCCAAGCCTCCGTCTCACCGCTGGACTTCACCCCCTAAGGAAGGCGTCAGGGCACTTCCCCTTCCTTAGCCTGCCCCAGCTTCCTCTCCCATCTTCTGCACTAGGCACTAACAGGCCCCCTGGGCCTCCGAACTCAACCCATGCCTCTCAAGGAGCTCCCAAGGCCTGTTGCCATCCAGGCCTGGCTCCCTGGCAGTGTTCTTTTCTCTGTTCTATCATTAAAAATCAAACAAGTTGAGCCCAGAGTTGTCTTTCTCTCTGGAAGCAGTGATGGGAGAGGCTAATGGGGAGGACCCAGCTAGAGTGGAGCCGGCCTGGGTCCCCAAAATTCTAGGAGTCCTGCCCACCAGTCGAGCGATCCTCGCCCAGCACGGGACGGCTGCCGGCGCCCCACACTGCCGGCTCGAGGGTCATGCCGGTCGGCCACGCTTCCGCTTCTGGGACCCCGGAACCCAGCCCCTCCATACTGCTGCCTCCGCCCCGGGATTTGCCGGCAGCTGGTCCCTCCACCAGGGACCGAACCGGGCTCTCCCCCTGTGCTGCACCCACGTTCGGTTCCTGACCCCCTTCCCCTTAATTGGGAGGCCCCGCCCCGTGCGCAGTGACGTCGGACGCCGCTGTCAGCCGGCGCTGGGGGGGTTCGGTGTGGGGTAGAATGGCCGCTGCTGCCGTCACCTGCGGGACCCCGGGAGGTAAGAGCCAGGACCTTTTGCCCGCCTCTGCTACTCCGCGCCAGGGGGCGCAACTCCACCAGCCCAGGCGTGGTTCTCAGCGCAGGAGACCACTGCTCCTCCTTTGGTTCGCCCCCACGGCCCGCTTCCGTCCTCCTCCCCCGCGCCAGGGGGCGCCGCTCCGCGTAGGGCCCCACCGCGGACCTGCCGTAATGGGACTGCCTGGGAGACCCCCGCACTCCCGCTGCCCCTCGCCCGCCCGCGCACTCTGCTCCGCAGTTTTTCCAGAACATCCCTTTCTGCGGGCGGGAGGCAAGACTCTTCCACCTCCGAGCTTCTCCCAGGACCACCGCCCTACCTTGGGGGAGCGCCCCCGGCCGGTTCCGCACTCTTGCTAGCGGCCTAACCTGGACTGCGCACCTGCGCCTGTTGGCGGAGTCCGTACCCCAACCCACGCAGCCGAGCTCGCAGGGGCCTCCCCCCGCCCCACGTCATCCTCGGACACCTGGTGGATCCCGCGCTGAGAGCCTCCTCCAGCTTCCATCTGTTCCCCAAGGAGGGTGGGGGCTCGGGCTGGAGCCAGAGTGGTAGATGGTGTAGGGTAGGCCTGGAGGCCATGGGAGTAGGAGGCGTTTGGGAAGGGTGGGGAGAGAGGTGGGTAAGGGGTGGAGAGGGCTGTCAGCCTCTGCGTTGTCCTGAGGGTGGATCCTGGGTGTCTAGCCTCGATTGTACTAGGCCTTGACTAGCCTGTACCAGAGAGAGAGAGGGGTTAGGATCGGTTATCAGATCTCTCTTTCCTCTTGGAAAAATCAAATAGAGAAGGGACTCAGGGTGTGTCTTCTAAGGCCTAGCTCTCCATTCGGACTTAGATCTCCTGCCCAACCCCCAACGCCCAGCATCCAGCCTCTCCTTTGCCAAACTAGTCTGCGAGGACCGAGGACCGGATGCCCTGAGTCCCAGTCCCCAGGACCTGACCCCACTGAAGCCCCAGCCTCCTCAAGGGCTCACGCTGTAGGACGCCAGCCCTGCCAGCCTCCCCCCTCCCCCTTCCTGATTACACTATTCTGTCGTGTCTCCCCACTCACGTTGGTTCGTGGCACCATGTCTAGGTTCTCCCTCTCCCCCATTCCTAGGCTCTACTTTCACATTAGAGCTGATCCCATTCCTCTTCCTCATCTTTTCCAGATATCACTACTCAGTTCTGTACTCCCACCTCGTCCTCCTCATCCTGGCTAAGTGTAGGGGCTTCTGCCATGACCTGTTCTCTCTTTTCCAGCACAGACTCCCCCTCCCCCCGGCCCCTCAGGCCCGGGGTGACCTTGCCCCTGGAACCTTCACCATGAGTACCAAGGACACCACTGAGGTTGCTGGTGAGTTCACAATCCAGGTTCCCATTTTGGGCACAACCTTTCTTTCTCCCTGCCCCGTGGTGATTGTAATTCTTGGATTCCCTGCTCTCCTTGTCGTTTGAATTTCCCCAAGTGCTATGGTTCTGCCCTTTGCCCCTGGACTAGCATGCAAAGTCTTTCCTTCTAATTCCCTCTAGAGAACAGCCACCACCTGAAGATCTTTCTCCCCAAGAAGCTGTTGGAGTGTCTTCCTCGCTGTCCGCTGCTGCCTCCAGAGCGGCTACGGTGGAATACAAATGAGGTTTACTAGGGAGCGTGGGGGATTAGTGTCCAGCAAGGTCTGGTGAGCTAGAGGAGGATGAGTTGGGGGGTGGTCTTCATGTGTCTGTCCAGACTCCCAAGTGCAGAGTACTGTTCTGGGCTCTGTGGGGCTCATAAGAGAGGTATAAAGACCTGCATCTTGTAGGAACTCACTTCTTGACCTATCCACCTGAGTAAAAATAATGGTTACCACCTTTACAATATTTCTTACAAACTGGGCACTGTGCTAAGCACTTGACCTATATTATCTCATTTAGTTCTCTAACAATGCTATAGAGCAAGCATTTTTATCCCCATGGAATAGATGGGTTTATCTAACTCACTCCAGAGCTCCTTCTTTTAACCACCACTGACTCGGGCTCCTTCTGGAGGGCACAGTCCTATGTTACACACCTTTGGTATTCCTCACACCCAGTGCTTTGTATGTACTTGGTGAATGATCATTATTGATTTGATTATTTGATTAGAAGACAGCTGTCAGTGAAAAGGTATGTGTATGGTATTGTTGTAAATGCAGGAAGGGCTGGGGAGGCAGCAGGGCCCCTGGAGATCTGGGAAGGGATTCGGTCTGTAGGATGGCTAGGATTTCCAGACTCAAAGAGGTGTGTACACGGCACCTAGGGCTTGTAGGGCACATTGAGGAGGTGACTGCTCAGAGCAAGTTCAGGGGAAAATCAATGGACTGGTCTGGCAGGAATGGTAGGTGCAATATGTATAAATAGTGTGAATGATGGTTTGATCCCTGGTCAGGGAGGACCTCAGAGTCAGGCTGAGGAATCTGGAATTCCCAGTAGTGTCAAACCATTGAAGTTTTCTGATTCAGGAAGTAACACAAAAATGGAATTTGGAGAAAGTAAAATAATATGTAGTATGAACAAAGAACGATGAAGAGCTTGGACCTGACCCCAAGATAAAAGCCCCAGTTGGAAGGGAGGAAAGAAGTTAGACTCTTGTCGGCTGGGGTTCTTAGGAGGGCAGTGGGCCTTGCTGGGTCCAGATACCTGGCAGTGTCCTCCACTAGCTGCCAGAACTCAGCAGAGACTGAGACTGAGGGGTGACCAAGAGGCCAGGCTGAGAGAATATGAAGGGGATACCCACCCATGTACCTCTTCTCCTACAGGAGATTGCATCCTACTTGATCACCTTTGAGAAGCATGATGAGTGGCTATCCTGTGCTCCAAAGACAAGGTGAGAAAGTTTGTGAAGGTGGGGAGTGGCAGGGGTCCTGGGTCCTGTTCACAGAACTCAAGGCCAGCGCTTCCCTCTTCAGGCCTCAGAATGGCTCCATTATCCTCTACAACCGCAAGAAAGTGAAATACCGGAAGGATGGTTACCTCTGGAAGAAGCGGAAGGATGGGAAGACCACCCGAGAGGACCACATGAAGCTGAAGGTCCAGGGCATGGAGGTAAGCGAGGCATCCAACTCGTCTGCCCTGGCTCATCCTTCTCCATCCTTAGCTGGGTTCCATTCCTGCCAGGGCTTGGTGCCATTGTCCCCCTCGCCACCCTCCCTTCTCACTCACTCTGTATCAGCTGGCTGATAGCTTAGCCCACCCTCCACATCCCATTTCCCACCATGTCTCAACTCTCTGGGCCTTAGGCCATGCCTCCCCTGGAAGACACCGGTGCCCAGTCCCCTCACCTCTCTTGCATTTCCCTCAGGGGTCCAAGTACTGAACCTCTAAGCATACGTTTCTTTTCCCCGTATCATTGCCCCTCCTGTCAGATGTGCTCTTGCCCTGCTCTCCGATTTCTACATAGGCCCATATCTCACATGTGGTCCTCATTGTAAGGCCTTGGTCCCACTGTTCCCTGGTCCTGCCCCTCATCTATGACTTGGGGTGCTGGGATTTTAAAGGTACGGGGAGTTGGTGGGGGTGGGTAAGGGTTGAAGAGGAACTGGTGGAAAGATTGGGATTCCTGCAAAGGGACTGAACAGAGGAAGAGTTGGGGAGCAGACTAGCCCTCCCCCCACCCCAGCCTGTCTCCTGGCAGTGTCTCTATGGCTGCTACGTTCACTCTTCCATCGTCCCCACATTCCATCGGCGCTGCTACTGGCTGCTCCAGGTAAGGATGGAAGAGCTCAGGGGGCCACACTCCTCCTGGCTCTTTGAGGGAGATGGGGTCTGAAACAATGCAGTGGAAAGATGACTAGGTTCTGAGTGGGAAAAGTAGCCTGGGGAGATAGGGAGGTGGAGATAGAGAGAGCCAGAAATTGGGGAGGAGTTGGGGGGATGCCCAGGAAGAAAGTGAAGACTAGGAAGCTGAGCTCCTGGATCTCAGGACCCCATGGTGCTCTGTGTGTGTACCCTTGTGCCCTCAGAACCCTGACATCGTCCTTGTGCACTACCTGAACGTCCCCGCCCTGGAGGATTGTGGAAAGGGCTGCAGCCCCATCTTTTGTTCCATCAGCAGTGACCGTCGAGAGTGGCTGAAGTGGTCCCGGGAGGAGCTGTTGGGACAGCTGAAACCCATGTGTAAGGCAGCAGGGCTAGGACAGTGCTCCAAGGGGAGAGTGGACACGAGGGCCTCCCAAAGGCACCAGGAGCCTATGGGGTGACCGTTTCCCTCCGAGCCAAGAGGGTGCTTTCCTGAGGGGGTGCTAGGCTTCCTGGTGAGTTCTTAGGTGTTGGAATATGGAGAAGGGACAGCTGTGAACTACAAATGCAAGCAGTTTTGAAGCTGCTGGCCTCTTCGCACCTGGCCAGAAGTCTCGGAACATCTCAGGTGCTTGGAGGAGCCATCGGGGCGCTCTGAGGACGTTTGTGGAGCTCCCATAGCACTTCCCCCCAACTCTCCTCTAGTTCATGGCATCAAGTGGAGCTGTGGGAACGGGACAGAGGAGTTCTCTGTAGAGCAGCTGGTGCAGCAGATCCTGGACACTCACCCGACCAAGCCTGCACCCCGAACCCATGCCTGTCTTTGCAGTGGGGGCCTTGGTTAGTAACCCCCCTAATCTTGGTGTTCTTTTCCTGTCTAGTCACACTGCACTTACTCAAGCCAGGGGATATCTGTCTTGCTGGGATTTGCATGCTGATTTGCATGTCCCAGAAAGCTGGGCCAGCTGAACAGAAGAAACCTTCCCAACTGGGTGCACACTGGCCCCAGCTCCTTTTACTTGAGTCTTGGCAGCCCATGCTCTTTATCTTCCTCCTACCCTTAGCAACTCCTTCCACCCCAGCACTACCACTTAGACCCAGCCTTAGCATTGCTACCCCCTTGGTTCTGTCCTTTTGTCTTTTTTTTTTTTAAATATACCTTTACCTTTTTTTCTCAGCTCTTTCTCCAAGCCCTCAGTCCTCCCCTGCCGTTCTCCTCCAGTCCTGTTTAATTTGGGGGAGGATAAGTATTTCTGCCGCCCCCCAGTGGTTATAATCAGGATTACACCTCATATTCACTATATAGCAAGCAGTGCCCCAGGAAATACAGGGCTTCCAATAAGAGAAGGCTGGACAAAGATGTGTCATATCCCTTCTCTCCTCCCCACCTCTTTCTATTCCAGGTTCTGGAAGCCTTACCCACAAATGCAGCAGTACAAAACACCGCATCATCTCTCCTAAAGTGGAGCCCCGAGCTTTAACCCTGACCTCTATCCCCCATCCCCATCCCCCTGAGCCCCCTCCACTGATAGCCCCACTTCCCCCAGAGCTCCCCAAAGCACATACCTCCCCATCTTCCTCTTCCTCCTCTTCCTCCTCTTCCTCAGGCTTTGCAGAACCCCTAGAAATCAGACCTAGCCCTCCCACCTCTCGAGGGGGTTCATCAAGAGGAGGCACCGCAATCCTCCTTCTGACTGGCCTGGAGCAGCGTACCGGGGGCTTGACACCCACCAGGCACTTGGCTCCCCAGGCTGACCCTCACCCTTCCATGAGCTTGGCTGTGGTTGTAGGCTCTGAGCCCTCTGTTCCACCAGCTCCTCCCAGCCCGGCCTTTGACCCTGATCGTTTTCTCAACAGCCCCCAGAGGGGCCAGACATACGGAGGTGGGCAGGGGGTAAGCCCAGACTTCCCAGAGGCAGAGGCTGCCCATACCCCCTGTCCTGCCCTAGAGCCTGCTGCTGCCCTGGAGCCCCAGGCGGCTGCTCGGGGTTCCCCTCCACAGTCAGTAGCCAGGGGGAAAAGAGGGAACAGCTTCTTCATTCAGGATGATGACAGTGGGGAGGAGCTCAAGGCCCAGGGACCTGCCCCACCTGTACCTTCACCCCCTCCTTCACCCCCACCTTCACCTGCCCCCTTGGAGCCATCAGGCAGGGTAGGAAGAGGGGAGGCCTTGTTTGGAGGAGCTGGTGGGACCAGTGAGCTGGAGCCCTTCAGTCTTTCATCATTCCCAGACCTTATGGGAGAACTCATCAGTGACGAAGCTCCGAGCATCCCTGCCCCAACCCCCCAGCTCTCTCCTGCTCTCAGCACCATCACAGACTTCTCCCCAGAGTGGTCCTACCCAGAGGTGAGTCTCCTCGCCCCTCAGTTCCTCTTGCCCCGTGGTCTGTTGCCTAGTTACCATGGCTGCTTAGTTCTCCTCCCAACCTCTATTTTTCCAGAGTGTACCTCCTTTCCTGTTTCCATAGTCCTTCCAACTCACCCTTCCCCCTTCCTTCCTCTTCCACATGGCTGAGTCCCCCCAGTGCCCAGGGGACTTCATTCCCTTTGTGACTTTCACAGGGAGGGAATGGGGCAACTCTGTGGAGAAGAAAAAACACAGCTGGGATATGATTGCAGACTTTGGGAAGCTAAAAGACTGTCTTCATCATTAGAGAAGTTCTGCTTTATGCTGCCCCAGAGAGGGAAAGGAGGAACTACAGTGGGGCCCTAAGAAAAGGACTTCCTCCTGATGATAGCTATCTGCAGATGAGTTCACAGCCTTGGGTGAGGCTAGCAGATTTAGGTGCAGGTCAGGGATGCTGGGGAGGAGGGACCGACTAGCTGACCTTACCTGAGAGGGTCCTGTCCAATCCCTGTACCACCACACTCCAGCACAGGGCCTGCCACGTAGTTGCTACTCTCTCAGGGTCTGAATGAATGAATGGATGAGTGAGTGAATGAATACCAAACAGAGCTCTGGTGTCATGGCCCTCTAACTTCTGTCTGCAGGGTGGGGTCAAGGTGCTCATCACAGGTCCTTGGACGGAGGCCTCTGAGCATTACTCCTGTGTCTTTGATCACATCGCAGTGCCAGCGTCACTTGTCCAGCCTGGTGTCTTACGCTGCTACTGCCCCGGTATGGGGATTGGGAACGGTGGGGGAAGGGACTAGGACTAACATGGACATTTAGGAAGCACTGGGAACAAAGTTGTTGAGTTGTTCCTGAGAGCACAAAGACCTCATCCAGTCTTGAGGCTGAGTCCCACAGTCCCCCAGCAGGCAGATGAGCCTGGGCTTAGTGTCAGAAAGTCCAGATTCTGGTCCAAGAAATCTACCCCTTACTTGACTAGTGACCTTAGATATGTCTGCTCCTTTCTTAGGTCCTGGGCCTCCACTCCTGTAAGGTCAGGCATTCAACCCAAGTGGTCTCTAATGTCCATTCAGGCCTCTGGCTTCAAGTCAGAGTCCTTGGCTCTTGGGAGAATGAGAAGGGAGAGATGTTGTTCCTCTCCAGCCAGTCATGGGACTGAAGGACATTGGTTCTAGACCTGTGCTGTCTAATATGGTAGCTGTTAGCCACATATGCCTGTTGAAATTAAAATTAAACTTAAAATTCAGGTCCTCAGTCACACCAACCACATTTTGAGTGTTTAGTAGTTACTGCGGCTAGTGCTACCCTATTGAAGAATGTAGGTAAACATTTCCACCCATCACTAAAGAAAGCCTTGTTGGACAGCACTGGTCTAGATGTCATTGCCAAGGCTTCTGTCTGCCCTTTTGCCACCAGCCTTGTCCCTTACCCTGTACTCAATAGTCAGCCGCACCGTGGGACCCCCCCAAGGATCACCAGGGTGACAGGTTGGCAGCTTTGTTGTCAGTGAGTGTGCTCTCCCCCAGCTCAGCAGCACTGTTCAGTGGTGCATGGACGGAAAGGGATGAGACAAGAGAAGCTGGCATTTGGGAGGAAGAGTCTCAGCCCCTAGTCTGGGGACCAGGGCCTGGTGGTTTCATTCTCAAGGCTATAGATATTGAGACCCTCAGACATAGCTCTCACTAGACACCATTGGTGAGCAGCTAGCTCTCCTTTCCCCCATCTTAGTAACAGGGTCATGACCTCTATTACTGGGAGACCACAGGGTTTATCTCCCATCAAGTTGTTTATAAGTATAGGTGTCTCTTGACCCTCAGCTTTCAGGCCTTGGTGCTGAATAACAAACATCCTTAACTACAGGGTCTAGAGTCCAAGGGGTCTCTGGCCCATAGCAGATGTTAAGTTCTCGAATGAATGGAACTCCTTCCCAGTTCATGCCAATGCCATTGAAGCCAGGGCCCTTCTGGCCCACAGCAGGGAAGTCGGGGAGCTCAATATGAAATGACCCTCTCTGGCTCTAACATGGGGCCTGAGAAGGAGCTGGAGAAAGAGCTCTTCTCACTGATCCTGCCCTCCTCAGCCCATGAGGTAGGGCTGGTGTCTTTGCAGGTGGCCGGGCGGGAGGGGCCCCTTTCTGCTTCTGTGCTCTTTGAGTATCGAGCCCGCCGATTCCTGTCACTGCCTAGTACTCAGCTTGACTGGTTGTCACTAGATGGTAAGTACCTAGACCTCCAACTTGAGTGTCAGGCCCCACAACCTTTGAGCATGACAGGCCCCTGGACCCCTTAGCACTCAGGTGGCTACCACCTAGCCCACCTCTACCAGCCTTTCCTCACTCCTGCTTCACTCGTCATTTCTAAATGCAGCAGCAAACTTCTCTTACCTTCTCTTCCCTGTAAATCTTGGAACCATCTTTGTCCCAGCTCTTCCCCATCCTCTCCATCACAAAGGATGGGATTTAGGCAGGCAAGACCAAGAGACAGAGTAGGAACAGAGTCTAGAGCAATACACATGGAATGTGCATGAGTATGTATGTATTGTACATACATATACATATATATACGTATTTCAATTTTCTTATTTTCCCCTCTATAAAGATAGGGACTCATTATAGGAAATTTATAAATTACAGAAAAACACAAACTACAAAGTAGAAAATGAAAACTGCCTATAGGACTACTTAGTAAATATCTACTACTTTAATATGGTGTACTTTCTCATACAAACATATAGCCTTATTCAGACACACAGAGATGCATGCACACACACACATGTGTGTGTGTATTTATTTAAGTCTAGAACTGTGTCTGTTCTTTTTACTGGTTATCCCTCCTGTGGCTTTGAGAATTGCTTCCCTCTGCTCCTGCTTCTTTCTCAAGGTTTGCGCTTCTCTGTCTTCTCCTCTGGGGGTCTCTGTTGTTGCCTCTTAGTTTCTCAGTTTTGCTGCCACCCTGTTGAGTGTGTCTCCCTCCATCCCTGCTTCTTTCCATGGCTCGTGGCTTGGCTGTCTCTTGGCCTGCCTTGCCCTCAGAGCCTCCTGCCCCTTCACAAAGCGGGTGTGTTGCCCTGCAGCTGACCTTGCAGTCCTGCCAGGTCTCCCAGGCCTGTTCTGTCTGTCCTGCTGTGACTGCTTTTCACCTTACTTGTCCCTGCCTAATCTGTGCCATACTGTCTCTCCTGTGGGTTGCCTCCCTTACTCTTCTTTCCATTCCTCCTTGGACCAGGGTCTTACCTTGTCCCTCTTCTCTTCCTTGTTGCTTGTTTGGTACAGTCCCCAGCTTTCCTTTGTCCTGTCTCTCCTCTCTTCCCTTTGTTTATCCTCTCAGCTCTTTCTCCTCTCTGTTGTACCTGAGTTTCTGCCCATCCTTCCGTACCTTCGTCCCCACCATCACTTCTGTACTTTCGTTATCTTCTGCCTAGCATCTCAGAACATCCCTGACCTCCACCCTGTTTCTCTGTACTTGTTTTTCCGTGCTCTGATCCCCTCCCACCTCGCCTCCTTGTCCTTGTGTGATCTCAAGAGGGGACAGATATAGCTTGGGATGTGTGTGTGTGCATGTGTATTTGTGCATGGGGTGGGGAGAGGAGGAGGAATGGACATGGCTATCCATCTCTGTCATGTTCCCTCCCCACCATCCTCTTTGTGGACAGCTGTGGGGGGCCAGGAGGAGGGGGCGGTGCTTTTCAAATCACAGTCCCTGAGCTCTTTTGGGCGGCGGTTAACAGAGAGCAGGGACCCTGGAGTCCTTCAGCCCCAGCATGGGGGACAAAGGTAGTGTCTGGGGCAATTAGAACTGACAGAACAGTTCACCTAGGAGGAAGTTGGGGGAGTGTGTGTGTGTGTGTGTGTGTGTGAGAGAGAGAGAGAGAGAGAGAGAGAGATCTGGGGCAGTTTGGGGCTGGATGCTATGTGGGATTTCCTAGTGTCTCTGTGTCCTGAAGGATACAATTGTGGTTCTGGATTGTGGTCCTAGGTCGGTGAGTAGTGTTAAGAGCCCTAGCTTAAAGACTGAGTCCCGGTGGTGAGTATTTCAAAGGTGGGTGGGTAAAGGGGCTGTTGTTTGGGGGAAGAGGAAGGAATATGATTCTGTGACTTCACCTCTGAGATCCCAGGATAGATCCAGTTCTGGTATTCCAGGCATCACCCAGACCCTGCCCCCTAAGGCTCCCATCCCCATTCCCCCTCAGACAACCAGTTCCGGATGTCCATACTGGAGCGACTGGAGCAGATGGAGAAGCGGATGGCAGAGATCGCAGCAGCTGGGCAGGCACCCTGCCAGGGTCCTAATGTGCCTCCAATTCAGGTACTTCCATGAGGGAGGTCTACAGTGAACAGGGGGAGGGTCTTCCTAAAGAAAATGGCTCTAGTGTATGACTTCTCACTCTGCCGTCCCCAACCTCCTCAGCCAGCCCTCCTCCCTAATCCCTGATGTCACCCTGCTCCCACCCCCGCCCTGTGGCAAGAGTGGCTATTCTGGGCACCCTCTTGGCGTGACAGGCTTCAGACTATTTCTGGTCTGAAGAAGGGTGGAGGTGAAGGAGAGGGTGGGGGAGGGGCCAGGAGGGTTGGGGCTCAGTGCTCTGTGGGTTCTGAGTCTCTGAAGGAAGAAGACTGGGAGAGAACTCTGAGTTCTGAAGGGGAGAAGCCATCTGGGGATATATGGCACTGATCTGAGGCACATGAAGGCACAACATGGGCAAGGGTGTGTGAGGTCTGGCTGCCAGGGGTCTGGAGAAAGTTGGCTGTGGGAGTGGGGGTCACCCAGGAACTTGAACTGGGAGAACTGATGGGCCATGAGAGGTCTGGGTGGGGGGAACCTGGAGTGAGAGGTGTGGGAGGGGGCAGAATTAGAAGCTGAGAGGACAGGTACGGGATGGCCAAGGCCATCCGAAGCTGGAGGACCAGATGCTCAGCTCTCTGCATCAGGGTGTGTGTACTGCAGGATGAAGGCCAGGGGCCAGGGTTCGAGGCACGGGTGGTGGTCTTGGTAGAGAGCATGATCCCACGCTCCACCTGGAGGGGTCCTGAACGTCTGGCCCACGGAAGCCCCTTCCGGGGCATGAGCCTTCTGCACCTGGCTGCTGCCCAGGGCTACGCCCGCCTCATCGAGACCCTGAGCCAGTGGCGGTGAGCAGGGGCAGCAGGGAGGGGGCTGGGCAGCCACTGGGACAGAAGTACCAGGGGACTGAGGGGGACTAGAGCCCTTCCAAGAGGGAGATGGGGTCATTGGGAAGGAAGAGGGGCTGGAAGATTTGTAGTGGGGGGAACTGTAGTATCCTGAGTTACAACACTGACTCTTGGCCTCCTTACATTTATTCACCTCTGACTGCCTCATCCCACTGACTGTAGTGCTTCTCGACAGTTTGTTTCCCTGTCCCTTCAGTTCCGATGTTCCCACTTTGTCCCTGACTCGGCTTTAATGTTCCTTTCCCAAACCCTCCAGAAGTGTGGAGACCGGAAGCTTGGACTTAGAGCAAGAGGTTGACCCGCTCAACGTGGATCATTTCTCTTGCACCCCCCTGGTGAGGATGCTGGATTCCTGAGTGAATGTGGGCCAACGGGAAATGGGTGCTTCAAAGGGAAGATCTCCTGTAGGAGGAATGGGGAGGACAAGGCACTGAAGATGCAGCCACCTGGAGAAAGGGCCTCAGGCCTCACCTCCTCCTCTGTCCCCCTATTCCTCCTGTCCCTTCCCTGCCCCTCTCCTTAGATGTGGGCTTGTGCCCTAGGACACCTGGAAGCTGCTGTGCTCCTTTTCCGTTGGAACCGACAGGCGCTGAGCATTCCCGACTCGCTGGGCCGTCTCCCCCTGTCTGTGGCTCATTCCCGGGGTCATGTGCGCCTTGCCCGCTGCCTGGAGGAGCTGCAGAGACAGGAAGCTTCAGCTGAGCCCCCACTTGCCCAGTCACCCCCCTCCTCCAGCCCAGACACTGGTGAGGGTTGCCCCTAATCTTTTTAAGAGGGGGTGTGAGTGGAAGGATAGGCCAGGGGGGAAACTGAAGAGTGGGAGACAGGAAGTGTGAGAGGAGGAGGAGGGAAACCGGAGAGGAGGAGGAGGGGAAACCGAAGAGGAGGCCGGGATGGGAAGATAATACTAGCAAGGACAGAGAGACTGAGAGCAGGGATGGGGCAGGTCGGTGACTCAAGGGATGGCAGATGGCTCCTGCTGCCCTCACCCTCTTCCCTTACAGGTCTGAGCAGTGTCTCCTCACCCTCAGAGCTGTCGGATGGCACTTTCTCTGTCACTTCAGCCTATTCGAGTGCCCCAGATGGGAGTCCTCCCCCAGCTCCTCTGCCCGCCTCTGAGATTATTATGGAGATGGTCTCAGGCCAACTCTCCTCTGGTGCCCCAGAGGCCCCCCTACTCCTCATGGACTATGAAGCCACCAACCCCAAAGGACCTCCAACCTCACCACCTCCTCTCCCACCAGCTCTGGATGCTGGGGCTGCTCCAGAGGAAGTTTACAGCCCACCGGCTGTGGATGTAATCCCGGTACCACTTATGTTGATGGAATTATGAGGACTAGAAAAAGTGGGGTGCAGGGGTGGGGTGAGGCCAACTAGTCCATGAAACAGACTGAGTCTTACTTTAGTTTGGGAAGAAGAGGTCATTTACCCTCATTTTTGGACAAACAAGATAATCCTTTGATCAGCTCCTATCAGAGCTTGACTCAGAAATCATGAGGCATCAGAGGTTAAGAATTCTGGGGAATATCTTCAATTAGAGCTGGACTGTAGGGGGTTACCTGTTAATCTAAGAAGAGACAAGCTTCTTAGGGAACCAGAGTGATGGAGAGAAGTTGGGAGGATTGTGGAAAAGAGAGGTTGGCAAGATGGAGGTACCTGGCAATGGCCTTTGGTGAGGAGGAGACTTACACATGGTAAAAGCTAAAAAAAAGTCTGGTTGAATAAGTAAATGAGAGAGTAAAAGTGTAGCAGCAAGAGCCTGAGGACATATCTGCTTTACGAAGGTAAACAGATTAATTGGGTAGCATTGTAAGTACAAAAAACTTAAGAGACCTCCACAAGGTAGGCTGTTACATGTGGCCAGCAGGAAGTGCTGCAGGCCTCAGGGTTGAAGCCATTGGGTGTCATGTGGTCGGTAAGCTGAAGGCCAAGCCTGTGGGCAGGATGTGCTAGTCGGCATGCATGGCCAGGGCTGGGCGGGATGGTGGGCAGTGAGCCTGGAAAGCTAAATCTTTCATTTGCTCAGCTCTTGGACCTCCATTTGGAGTATGTCCTTCCTATCCTGTGTTCTCCACAATGTCTCAACACAGGTGGAAGCCCAATAAGTATAAATGAATGAATCCAGAACAGTGGCCAATAAAGACAGGGTTAGAAAGGACAGCAATCCCTGAGGCCTCACATGGTGGTGAGAGGAAGAACAAGATAGGAAGTGGACTGAGGCTACAGCTTGATGTCAGGGCAGGAACATCTGGCAGTTGGGACCCCTCAAGGCTCACCCAACTTCTCCATCCAGGTGGACATGATCTCACTGGCCAAGCAGATCATCGAAGCCACACCAGAGCGGATTAAACGAGAGGGCTTTGTGGGGCTGCCTGAGGCTGGAGCTCCAGTGCGGGAGCGGACAGGGGCCCTGGGGCTCAGCGAGACCATGTCCTGGCTGGCCAGCTACCTGGAGAATGTGGACCATTTCCCCAGCTCTGCCCCTCCCAGGTGACCACCTTAGGACAAAGCCTCCAGATTCTTCTTCAAGGGAAGATGGGAAGGAGGAAGACAGCTTCCCCATAGCCAAAGTTCCATTCTGGCAGATGCCGGGGGCCTTTAAGAAGGGTATTGGAACTGGCTGATGAGCTCTGAAATCACACTCTACAGGCTCTGTTGCTGGGGGTCTCCCTTTACAGCAACCTCTAGGCAGGAGTAAAGGGACTTCACATGCCCTATGACTTGCCTTCTCCCTACCACAGTGAACTGCCTTTGGAGCGGGGTCGCCTGGCTGTCCCTCCAGCACCTTCTTGGGCAGAGTTTCTCTCAGCATCTGCCAGTGGCAAGATGGAGAGTGATTTTGCCTTGCTGACATTATCGGATCATGAGCAGCGGGAATTGTATGAGGCAGCCCGAGTCATCCAGACGGCCTTCCGAAAGTACAAGGTCAGGAGGCTGGGATGTCTCCGGGCATGAATTACACAATCTTGAGTCAGGGGACACTGTGGGTTCCCAGGACTTTGGGAGGGAGAGCAGTCATCCAGAGAGGCCTCAGATGAGGTGAAGGGCCAGGGGACCTCAGGCAAGTTGAAAGAACAGATCACAAGTCTGTTAGGTGGGTGCTTAGGTGCCAAGACTTCCTCCTTTCCCCTTAGGGCCGGTGGCTGAAGGAGCAACAGGAGGTAGCAGCAGCTGTGATCCAGCGCTGTTACCGGAAGTACAAGCAGGTGAGACCCTTCTCTCTCCCACCAACCCACACCCACAACCACCCATTTCAGCCCAGAGCATCCAGAATGCTGCTGGAACCCTGACTCCCCCCTTCTCTCTCCACAAGCTGACCTGGATTGCACTTAAGGTATTAGGCATGAGATCTGGGTGTGAGGCTGTCTGTGATGATTCAAGCCTTTCCATGAGCATGTGGATTAGAGAAAGAGACCTGCATCAGCTGAACTTGGGATTACCCTCATGGGTTTGGGTTTCTGTCCCTCCATTTCAGCCTGTCTCTCCTCCCCACCCTTACAGTTTGCACTCTACAAGAAGATGACCCAGGCGGCCATCCTGATCCAGAGCAAGTTCCGAAGCTACTATGAGCAGAAGCGGTTTCAGCAGAGTCGCCGAGCAGCTGTGCTCATCCAGCAGCACTACCGCTCCTACCGCCGAAGGCCCACTGGCAGCCTGCCTGCCCGAAACAAGTATGGGTCCAGCCCTCCAGCCCTCTGTGCCTGCCCACCGCATCCATGACCATTGCCCATGAAACCCCAACACCCAGGTCATCATCCTGCCCCCTGCCCTTCCTTGCTAGGGTCCCTAACGGGCTGAGGAGAAGGGATGCTTGATTGTCTGAGGGCTCATGTTTTCTTTCGTTTTACCAGAGGCTCCTTTCTCACCAAGAAGCAGGACCAGGCAGCCCGGAAAATCATGAGATTCCTGCGGCGCTGTCGACACAGGTATTCATTCTTCTGCTGATTTTGCTCTGCCAACTCCATCACTCTACATCCCCAGATCTGCTGGTCTCCTCTGATTTCTTCCGTGTCTCCGCAGGATGAGGGAACTGAAGCAGAACCAGGAGCTGGAAGGGCTTCCCCAACCTGGACTGGCCACCTGACCTCTCCCCACCCTGGAGGCCGCTTCTTGCAGTGTTAAGGGAGAGGGCTCTCTGGGGGAGGAGGAGCCCCCTGTCGGCAGCTTTCTCCGTCACTTTGGAGTTCCCTAGGTCTCTTACCCACTGCCCCCTCCAAAGTGCTCAACTCCCTCCACCACTCTTCAGCTCCTCTTCTCTCCAGGTCACGCCCTCTCTCTTTTGGTCCCTGGCTTCACAAGACCCACACCCCACATACCTGCATCTTCAGCTGTGACTTTCGGAGCCCTGCCTGCCCCTTCTCCACAGCTCCCTCCCTGCCTGCACCCACCTCACCCCTTTCCTGACTTGCCTTATTTATTTGTTCGAGGCATCTCTGAATGTATCAGCCTGGCCACACCTCTGCCTTCGCTGCGCGCTCGCCCCTCGTGTTTCAGGGCTGAACGTGCCCCCACCGAACTCCGCATGTTTGCGTCTTTACTCCCTTTCTGGCCCTATCTTCCCCCTTCCCCCGCCACCCCCTCTCTGGGTCACTCTGACTCTTGGCCACCAACCTTGGGGCCAAACAGGAGTCGGGGGCGCTGTATATTGGAACGCTTTGCGGAGTCCCGCCCCATGCCCCAATGGGAGGGGACTTGTAAATATGTAACATACAGAGTATAATTAAGAAGAATCTATTTAAGACGTCGTGGGGAGGGCTGCACGGGCCGTGCTTGTGGTTCCCGGGTGCGGCTGGGGCCTCCTGCGGCCCCACGAGCACTTTCTACTTGTGCATGGGCTTGGTTTCTACAAATTGCCATTAAACATCGTTGCACCAGCCAGCCTCCGACTTCTGTCTCGGGCGGGGCAGGGGCGGGGCCGGGCAGGGGCTGGGCCTCCTGTTGGCAGTAGGCTGCCATGCGCACTGGGGTCAGATCAGCACCCGGGTGGACCTGTACGAAATTTTCGACCTCCGACGTGTTTCCGGCCTCAAAGGCATTCCGCCCTTCCCTTTAAGACGCACCGCCCCCTCTCTGTCACTCCCAAGATGGCGGACCTACTGGGCTCCATCCTGAGCTCCATGGAAAAGCCACCCAGCCTCGGTGACCAGGAGAGTCGGCGCAAGGCCCGAGGTGAGGATCCTAAATTAACATCTGCTTTTCTTCACCCAGTTCTCAGGATCGCACTCTTCTTTAGACAGTGCCGCCTCTTCAACCTTGAAAGCCCCCTCACAGGCCCCTTCAGAGACCCCCCAGTTCGTCCCTACAAGGGCTGCCCGGCCTACCCGCCTGCTGTTGGTAGCGGACGGTGATTGGCTACGCAAAGCCTAGCGCCAGCTTCCTGCCTCTTTTCCTAGTCTGGCCTCTCAGACCTTGTTTTCCATTCGCTGATAGGCCCGCCTGTCCGCTGGTGGCGTGCTCTGATTGGTAGGCTGCCTCCGGCCACCCAACCCCTTGGTGTTCGTTGGTCCGCCTTCAGGTCTCAGGAGGGTGTGTTCGGCCACTCAGCCCCGCCTATCTGTCCGGAGTGTCCCACGACCCATTCCTATTCTGATTGGGCCCAGAACACGCCCATCCGCAATCCTTTTACCTCTATTAGCTATTTTAACTTAAAGGTCTACCTATTAAGGACTATCCTCCAGCCCACCCACTCCAGCACCTCCAATTGGTTGTTGGGTTCTTTCGAGCCCATATACCCCTCCTACTTGACTTAACCCAATCATTTCTGCCTGGTTCCAATTCTTCTTTCATCTGTAACCTCACATTCCTAATTCCTCAGGCGGGTCGAGGTGTTGATTGGAGAGATGAGAATGCCTCTACCCGGTCCAGTTGGCTATAGGCTCCCTGCCTGTGTTCTCGGAGTAACTTTCCTGCAGTCAGGCGCGCTCAGGAGTTCGGGTTGTTACCGTAGGGCGCGGCCGGCCTGAAGGTGCAGGCTTCCCTCAGTTGCTTTTGCTGTGATGAGTGAATGAGTCTGACAGAATGACTGCCTTGGGGAGGACCCCAGACCCTAACCCTGCAGGCCTTAAGACCATGGACAAGCCCCATCCCAGACACCGGCTCCTAGGTGCACCCGCCGGAGGGGAGCCAGGCAGGCTGGATACCTTCAAAGCCGCTCATTAAGTGCTGCTTAATACCAAAATGCCATTATTTACTGAACAGTTGCTACGGGCCACGGGTACTCTCAGGAGCCCAGTCTGCAGCATTGATGAAATAATCACACAGCAAAAGTTTAATAACCAACTTGTTAAGTGCTCCGAAAGAAAAATAATTGTTATGAGAGTGGCTACCTAGAGGTCCTTAACCTAGTCTGCAGTGAGCTGAAATCTGAAGACTAAATAATTCAGTTAAGAGACGGGAGGAACAAGCAAAGTGTGGCAGGCAGAGATATGTATTTGAAAGCTCTGAAGAAGGAGGGCGCATAATGGGAACTGGCAACTGGAATTGTTTCATGCTCACCATGACTGTCAAGGTGGAAATCACCATTGGCGGTTGACAGATTAGCAAACTGAAGTTCAGAGTTTAGTTACTTACTAAGTGGCAGGGTTTTAAACCCAGGTGTGAGTTTTAAGCCTACCTTCTTAACTATAATCTTGTGCCACCTCTTCAGATACGGAGAGAAGACTCATGAACCAGTTAGCAAACACTCAGTGACCACGATGGGATACACCAATTGTCAGAGCCCTTCCTGTCAAAGAGATGAGAGCTCCTAAGCTGTCGGGCTCTGGGGCCACAGAGAATAACTGGATAGGAGATGAAAAGGGTCCCTGCCTCTTAAGAGCATATAGTCTGGTAGGAGAGACAAACATTAAATGACATTTGTTCTCAGCACATGCAATACTGGATGTCTGGATGTGTGTGGGCCCCAGAGGAAGAAGTGAGTTACTCTGACTCATGGAGGATATCAAAGTTTGCAAAAGGACGAAAAGCATTTCAAGCAGAAGGAACAACATGTGCAAAGGCATAGAGTGATTAGAAAAATAGGAAGAGGTCAGTGCAGCTGAAGGTATTCAGATCCTGTGGAACAAGTGGGCCTTAAGGATACAAAGGATTTGAAATGGCAGAAGAGAGGAGAGGGGACATTAAGATTCAAGGGTGGGAAGTTCCTCTACAGCTGACTTTGAACACCTGCACTCACGAAGGAGAAGGGTGTCAAATTAGCCCTTACAGCTTCATCCTGTCTGTAGAAGTGAGAAGTAGTGGGGGCCAGGGGTTTACAAAATATAGGAAGTTAGATAATTTCCTCTTTCCTATGTAGAGAATGAGATGATAAGCTCTTTAAGGCCAGGGTTTAGTCCTTACCTCCCTAGGTGTCTTATAGTTGTTTATATATTGTGGGTATTAAATAAATGTTTGTTAATGGGTTTCCCCAGTGAGGTTGGAAAATGAGGTTAAACATGATTCTAATCTTTGTTACTAAAGAATCCCACTAAACTGAGCTCTGAAGGGCAAAGCTGCACTCACGATCTTGGTGCTCCAGGGCCTAGCACAGCTCCAGGTTTAAACATCGATAAATGCTTGGTGAATAAACAGTAACCCTGCCTTCCCAGCCTGATACTTCCCAGTGGAAACCAGACCTCCTTTGAAGCCTTACAAACTCCCCCCACTCATGCTTCTGCCCCTGGCCTCATGCTGCCATTTCTCACCCCCAGAGCAGGCTGCCCGCCTGAAGAAACTACAGGAGCAAGAGAAACAGCAGAAAGTGGAGTTTCGTAAAAGGGTGAGAACAACTGGAGAGATCAAAGGCAGCCTCAGGAAGGACATCCAATAAGTTAGAATTAGAACTCAGTTTTGTTTTGTTTTTTTTTTGCAAATGTCTCAAGAGAAATGAAGCCGGCAAGGCAATGGCATGGAGGCTGGGATAGGTGTGGGGAGGTGAAAGCCCGTTGGCCCAGCTGGGGAAAGGGATATTGGGCAGAGCCATCATCTCATATCTTCTTCCCATTTCCCTCTCCCAAGATGGAGAAAGAGGTGTCAGATTTCATCCAAGACAGTGGGCAGATCAAGAAAAAGTTTCAGCCGATGAACAAGATAGAGAGGAGCATATTGTGAGTGTCCGGGGCTTGGGGAGGCAGGAAAAGGGTGGCTAGGGTGGCATGAAAGGTCCAGCAAGGAAATTCACAAGAGGAGGGTACAAGGCCTCCTTATGGCTCTACATAGTCTTTCACCTCTGTCCTCCTTTCCCAGACACGATGTGGTGGAAGTGGCTGGCCTGACATCCTTCTCCTTCGGGGAAGACGATGAATGTCGCTATGTTATGATCTTCAAAAAGGTGAAAGGCCTGAGTCCCCACTCTCTCCTGTACCCCCCTGGGGGAGAGAAATGAGATGAAATATGTTTATGGAACCTTGACCCCATCATCCTTTCTTCCCCAGGAGTTTGCACCCTCAGATGAAGAGCTGGACTCCTATCGTCGTGGAGAGGAGTGGGACCCCCAGAAGGCTGAAGAGAAACGGAAGCTTAAGGTGAGTTATTCCTGGCAGTCCCTGGAGCCTTGCAGCCCACCACCTGGGAGGGTTTGGGGTCAGGCCCCTTAGCACAAGTGCCCCACCGCTGCACCCCTAGGAGCTGGCCCAGCGGCAGGAGGAGGAGGAAGCTCAGCAGGGACCTGTGGTGGTGAGCCCCACCAGCGACTACAAGGACAAGTACAGCCACCTCATCGGCAAGGGGGCAGCCAAGGATGCCGCCCATATGCTACAGGCCAACAAGACCTATGGCTGTGGTGAGGCCACAGTAGGAGCTGTGGAGGACAGGGGAGAGGAACACTAGATGGGCAGGGGAGGGAGGGCTAAGGCACAGGGATCCCAGGTCCTCCCCACCTTCCCTCTGCCCCCAGTGCCTGTGGCCAACAAGAGGGACACACGCTCCATTGAAGAGGCCATGAATGAGATCCGAGCCAAGAAGCGTCTGCGGCAGAGTGGGGAAGAGTTGCCACCTACCTCCTAGGCACCCCAGCTCCCTGGGAGCAGGGCATGGGGCAGAGAGGGACAAGGCTGCTGCTATTAGAACCCATTCTGGAGCCCCACCTCTGAACCACCTCCTAACAGCCATCACTTACTTAGGCTGGAGGAAGCAGGTGTTTGATTTGTCACTATTAGAGCTTGGATATGTATGTGGTGTGTGTATGTGTGTGCGCAAGAGAGTGAATGCACAGGTGGGTATTTAATCTGTATTATTCTCTGTTCTCCTTTGAACTTTCTTCCCCATGGGGATGAGGTTACTTTACATTCAATAAACACTGTTTGACCCAATGTCCTGGTTTGTTTGAGCAGAGAAAGAGGTGGGTCCTGGAGAAGAAGAGAAGGGATGTCAGCTTGACCAGTATAAAATTGTTGTCTGTGTAGGCCAAAGATAGTCAAATATTGGCACTTTCATAAGAGATAGTATTTTCAGAGCACAATGGCTAAAGCCAAATGGCCTAGTTTTGGATCCTGGCTCTGTGATTTACTAACTCTGTTACTTTGGGAGGCGTATTTGACTTTCTTATGCCTCAGTTTCCTTACCCATAAAATGGGGATAATGATAGTAACTGATAAGAGTATTCCCAAAATTACACAGGTCACTATATGTCAGATATTAGGAGCAGTTCCAGATCTTCAGGCTCCACAGATGTGGTAGCTGCTCTGGTTTTCGCTGTCATCCTCACAAAGCACTTGACTTCAACAGTGCAGCACACTCTACAGATTGTGTACTTCAACTTACTGGAAGGTCTGACCCAGCTTTTCCCTCATGGTGATGTCAGACCCTCCATCCCCCCTTCTCCTGTTCTGGTTCCATGTTCTGTCAGTGTCTCCAGTTTCATTTTGGATGTGGAACCTGCTTCCCCCAGCCTCCTTTCAAAATGTGAACTTTGGAAGTTCCTTTTTGACCAGGCCCTCACTTCCTCTTTGTCCCAGCAGGTTATACATCTATTCTCCCTTTCCTGCCCCACCTCCTGTCTTTCCCAGTCCAGAGATCAGCATCTCCTCCATCCCACAAAGGAGCTCGCACACCAGTGACTCTGTTGGCACCAGTGTTTATTTCAGGGAGAAGGGCTTGAAGGCCTACATCTGTCCTGTGGGGTCTTGGGGCCTCCAGCTTCTCACTTGGCCTTTGGGTTACGGAACTTGCGTCCAGCAAAGACAGCCTTGTCCCCGAGCGCCTCCTCAATCCTAGAAGGCAGACCAAGTCAGAGCTGTGCCCTTCCAGCCCAACATCCCTCAGCTCCCCACACCCAGGCACACTGCACCCACTGTACCTCATGAGCTGGTTGTATTTGGCCAGACGCTCTGAGCGGCAGGGAGCACCAGTCTTGATCTGAGGAGGGAAGAGGGATTCCTAGGGTTGCATGAGGCTGGGGAGAATGGATTGGGCCTGGTCCTGAGGAGCAGCCTGTGGTGTCATTCTACTCAAAGGCAGGAGGCCAGGGATCTCAAGAAAACTTAGGTTCCTATACAACAGAGGGGAGCCATGAGTACCTGTCCGGTGCAGAGCCCCACCACGAGGTCAGCAATGAATGTGTCCTCAGTCTCCCCAGAGCGGTGGCTCACCATCACTCCCCAGCCATTAGACTGAGCCAGTTTGCAGCTAGGTAGAAAGGACACTTGATAAGGCCTAACGGAACCTCTTCAGAAAGCCAGGGCCTGGATGGGGCTTTTCTGTTGGGAATGGGCCCTTGGTGGGAGGGTGATGACTAAAGTTCTTAGAAAGTAGAAGGGGAGATTCCTGATCTTGAACTTGGGTTCCTGAGATGCTGGTGGAAAGAAGGGCAGAATCTGGGAGAAAAAAATTGAGGTGGGAGTGGGGATGGCAGGTCACAGTGGCAAAACTCTTGAAGTCAAGCCAAGAGTTAGTCAAAGGCTTGAGGTCAGGAGAGTAGGATGGGTCAGGAACCAGGGGACAGGTACGCTTGGAGTCTGAGAGCAGGGCTGCAGTGGGGGGAGGTAGAGCTTGGGTGGAGCACGGCTGTGGTACACCCCAGGACCAGGAGGCACTCACGCCTGGATGGATTCGGTCACAGAGCCAATCTGGTTGACCTTCAGCAGCAAGCAGTTGCAGGCTTTCTTCTCAACGGCCTGGGCAATCCTCTTAGGGTTGGTGACTGTGAGGTCATCTCCCACGATCTGGATGTCCACACCCGAGAGGAATGAGGTCCAAGTGGCCCAATCATCTTGGTCAAAGGGGTCTTCGATGGAGACCACTGGTGAGGGATGGGGCAGTCAGGTTAAGGGTCTGAGGACCTCATGAAGGGGTGACAGGTCAGAAGAGTTTGGATGGAGAATGCAAAGGTGCTAAGGATTGGAAGGATGAAGGTTGTGGCAATAGAGGCCCTGAAGTCAGTGTGTTGGGTAGTTTCCAGGTACTCGAGCAAGTGCACTGGGACACCTGGGGGGGCTCTTACCAGGATAGTTCTTAATGAAGCTCTTGTACAGCTCCCCCAGCTTCTCCCCAGTGATGTGCCGTGAGGGGTCATCGGGTGACTTGAAGTCAAGATCATACTTCCCATTGCGATAGAACTCAGATGCTGCCACATCCATACCAATCACCACTTTGTCTGGGTAGCCGGCTGCCTGGATGGCCGTCTTCAGCAGCTCCAGGGCTAGGAGAAGGACAAGAGAAGACCTGAGGCTCTGGTGTACCCTATCTCCACAGCCCCTTCCTCTGTGAGGACCCCAGGGGTTCTGCCCCTCAGACTGCTCACACTGACCCTCATTGTTCTCCAAGATGTTAGGTGCAAAGCCGCCCTCATCACCCACATTGGTGGCGTCCTTCCCATACTTGGCCTTGATGACCCCCTTGAGGTGGTGGTAGACCTCGGCACCAATGCGCATGGCTTCCTTGAAGGAGCTGGCTCCCACAGGCAGAATCATGAACTCCTGCATGGCCAGCTTGTTTCCAGCATGGGAGCCCCCGTTGATCACATTGAAGGCCTGAGAGGAGGAGTGCATGTTCAGACCTGGGCCAGGGTGAGGGATCAGGCAGAGTTGGGGAGGAGGGGTCGAGGTGGAATCTTGGCTTCCCTACTTACTAGCTGAGTTATCTAGGAAGAGTAATTTTACTCCTCAGAGCCTCTTTCCTCATTTCTCTAATGGAAATACCACTTGCTTCCCTGCAGAATCTCATCCTGAAAATTAGAGAAATTGAATGTAGAGTTCTTAGTATGTGCCTGCTACACAATAACTAACACTGATATGGCACATACTACAGGCCAGGCCAGGCACTGCTCTAAGTGCTTTATACACATTCTATTAGCTCATTTCATTCTCAAAACAGCCCTATGAACTGGGTGTTATAACTACCCCCCATTCTACAGATGAGGAAACTGAGGCACAGAGTGGTTAAATAACTTGCCTAAGATCACATGATTTCCAGGCAAGGCCAGGATTCAAACCCAGCAGTTTATCTCCAGAGTTCGTGCTCTTATACAATCTGCCTAGTAAGTAACAATAAATTGTAAAATAATTTTTTGAGACTTTTATTGTATTAAGCTGTTCATAGGTTCAGTCTTTGTAACATTATTATTGACATTAAATGCAAAGGGTGTCCATAAGAGGGAATTTGGTTTTTTAATGATTAAAGAAGATACACAGAAATGACAAGATCCTTGCCATAAACAAGCTCTCTGCTGATTTAGGGGTTGGGGTAGAAGGCAGAAAAAGAAGCTGAGTTATTGAGCCTAGGATTGGAATGGGAATGAGCTGAGTTACGTCAAGGGGAAACAGCAGAGAGGCTTAAGGGAAGGTTTGGGTTGTGGGAAAGAAGGAAGGGCAAAACTGTAGCAGGAGAGGTTCCATTTCAGGAAATCCTATCTTTGGAGCTAGGTATGGAATCCTATCTTCTCGCTGGATGGGGCAATTCTGTCACTGTGGGATCTGGCAGGGCATCTGTACTCACAGGGACTGGGAGGACCAGGTCTGGGTTCCCAGCAAGATCTGCAATGTGTCGGTAGAGTGGGATCCCCTTCTCAGCTGCTCCAGCCTTGCACACAGCCAGGGACACTCCCAGGATGGCATTGGCCCCAAACTTGGCTAGAGGAAGCAAGCACAAAGAAAGGGTAAGAGCTTCTCCCCTAGAGTTTGGAGTCATCTCCTCAAACACCACCTCTGGCCCTGACCAGACAGATCAGTTGGTTAGAGCGTGGTCCCAATATGCCAAAGTTGCAGGTTCAATTCCAGGTCAGGGCACATACAAAAATCAACCAATGAATGCATAAATAAGTGGAACAACAAATCAGTGTCATTCTCTTTCTCTCTCTCTAAAAAAAAAGTCCCCTCTAGACACCCCAGAAAGGATCCAGAACTCCAAACCACTGGCCCTTAAGAGTTTAACAGATCTCTCTCCCCCGTGGCCTTAGGTGCTCAGGGCGCCCCCACCCCAGGGGAATGTGTCAGCTTCACATCTGTGTCCACAGCTGGCCCAGGCCTGGCAGAGAGCAGGCATCAGGAAATGCCTATGGAAAGAATAAAAGTCCATCCAGCTATTGTGTGCCCCAGAATATGGGACACAGTAATAATCCTAACCAGACCTCAGCCCCATGGTCTCTCCCCCATCTACCCAGCATCCCATACCTTCACCTATCCCTAGCCCTTCACTCACATTTATTCTCAGTCCCATCCAGCTCAATCATAAATTTGTCAACTTTTTCTTGATCCACAACGCTTAGTTTCTGAAAGGGCAAATTTGAGGAGGGAAGAGCAGAAGTCAGATTTCTCAAGGGTCAGGGCATGTGCAAGAGAAAGAAGTGCAGGTATTTTGGAGAGACAGATGGTTAGCCTCTCCCAAGCATGGGCTACTTGGGATGAGGTGGCAGGAGTGGTGGGGTGAGGTGGGGGTGGGAGGGACAGACCCTTCCAACTTGCCTTTTCCAGCAGAGCAGGACCCAGAGTCTTATTGATGTGTTCCACAGCCTTCAGGACACCTAGAGAGGCCAGAGGAGGGAGTTCAGATCTCCAATTCAATCAGGTCTCTTCCTGTGGACCCCAGGTCTTCAAGAGCTTTGAGTTCCAATCCTCCACCCAAGCAGACATTGTGGACTTACATCCTGAAACCATCCCTCACAGGCTCTTCCAGTGTTGGTCTTTCCTCACCTTTGCCCAGGTATCGAGATTTGTCTCCATCTCTTAGTTCCAGAGCTTCATAGATACCTGTAGAAGCTCCACTGGGCACAGCTGCTCGGAATCGGCCTGGGATGAGAAGAATTGGAAGATCACAGAGAGTCCCATCCACCCCCAGAGCACCAAGGTCTCCTCTCTGAGCCCAGTGGCAGAGGCAGTGCAGACAGACTAGTGTATCTCCCAGCAGGGGAGCCAGGTTGGAAGAGGAAGGCCTGGGAAGACATTTGGGGAAGGGGATCTCAGAGAAAGTTGAGGATGTGGGACAGTTGAAGGGCAAAGGCCAGATGGCGTTGGGGTGTTCTTCCAAGGCAAAAAAATTCAATGGGTCTGTGTTACCCTTGGCTGTGTATAGGTCCACCTCCACCGTGGGGTTGCCCCTGGAGTCCAGGATTTCCCGGGCAAAGATTTTCTGCATGGCCATGGCTGCAGGACAAGAGGCTGAGTGAGTGTAGATAGTTGATCCCTTAAGGAACCCCAAATCCCTTGCCCTTTAAGAGTCTTCCCACCCTAAGAAGGCAGGTGCTGGAACTAAAAATATCCCACAAAAAGGTCACAGACCAAAGAGGCAGGCACAGCCCCCTCCCCCACTCAGAACAGCTCCTATTCCACCTCCCATCCCATCCTAAGAATCCAGGGACCTCTACTTTATAACTCCAGTGATTCCACCACTGCCTGAACTTCTTCTCCCCAAAAGTTGCATTTATGCCTTGTCCCTCCACCATTCTAGTCAAGCAGTCTGTTCTCCATGGCCTCCTAGCCCTCAAATCTTCTGCCGTAATTCTGGTTTTCATTTTCCTGCTCCTCAGTCTTCTTCAGATCTGCAGGGGCCCCAAATTCTCCACCTGGCACCAGTTGTAACTACCCTTCTCTACCCATCTCTGCCTGCCTCTCTTCACAGCCTCATTCCCCTATCTTTAGGTACCCCATCCTGCTTGCTCCAACTCCTCCAGTCTTA
Source organism: Trachops cirrhosus (assembly GCA_028533065.1). Taxonomy (NCBI): domain Eukaryota; kingdom Metazoa; phylum Chordata; class Mammalia; order Chiroptera; family Phyllostomidae; genus Trachops; species Trachops cirrhosus. The sequence goes on along the minus strand of CM052545.1, from coordinate 64,175,687 downwards.
AGCAACCTAGTCCTAGGAGGGGGCAAAGAAAAGCTGACTTTTTCCTTATTTTCTCCAAGCCACCACCACCCTCACCCTTTACCGCTCCCATCCCCTAGGGCTGGAAGATTCGCTGGACCTGGAAGTCTTGGCTGGGGGCTTTGGGTGAGCTCCGAGTCTAGGTAGCAGCTGGGACAGTGTCAGCTCACCCTCTCTCAGGCTGGGCATTTATTCCCAGCCACCCTGTCCCCCAGCCAGCCCCGCCTCTCTCCTCCCTCTCTACCCTCCCCCTCCACACGGGGGCTGGCAGTCAAGTGCCACTACAGCCTAAAGCCCCCTTCCCAAAGGTCAATGACTGCTTCTCCTCTCTCTCTGTCCCCCAACAAAAAGCCCCTACTTTTAATTCAACCCCTGGGGAGGAGCAGAGGAGGGGCTCAAAATGGGGGAGGGTCTCTCCCCTCCCCGGGATTATATTCCCCCTTTGCAAAGGTTAAAGAGGAACTAGTGCCATTTAGGAAAGGCCAGGAGTAACTTGAGCCCTGCAGGGCTGGGGAGGGGGCCTGGAAGAGGGGCTGCTGGATTGACATCCACACATGCTCAGCTCAAATGGCAGTCAGGGGCTGCCTCTGCCCTCGGTGGGGGAAGGAACCGGGGGTTCTGGGCATGGTCTGAAGTCTAAAAATGAACCTCTCCTTCAGAATGCGAGAGGGTCTCACCTCTTAGGGTCCTCATAGCGACCTCTCTGGGCTCCACTCCATCCTACCCTCTCCGGGCAAGCCATGGTGTGGGGGAGGAGGCAGGGAGACCAATTTAGACTGGCCCTCAGAGCGGGCGCGGCTGCCTACTGATATATCGCGCTGGGACAGCACTTATCGCGGAGCGTGGAGACTGTCAGTCAGGAGCCCCTTTCACTTCAGACTGCGGGCGTTTCAGGGCGCGGTCCAGCTCATCAGCGATTGTTAAGTCAGGAGTGAAAAATGAATGGACAGTGAGTGTCTGAACGCTCAGGACCAGTCTCGTGGTCCTCCAGTAGCATTGCAGGAAAGTGGGTCTCTGCACTCGGTAACTCTCTCCGCCTTATCGGCTTTGGGTGGTGCGCGGGGCTCGCCCCGAGTTTTACTGTAGCCGGGCCAAGCGAGGAAGGTACGCCGAGGCTGGGGCAGGATGGTTGGCGGGCCAGGGTCACGGAGCGCCTCGACTCCTCGCCCGAATCGGAGGCTCCCCCCGCCGGTGTTGGAGCGGCGCGTGCCTTCTCCTCAAATCCCCTCCAGGCTCCGCCGGCCCTGTCGGGTCTTGTCTTCCAGCCCCTGGCCCAAGATTCCTCTCTCTGTCTCGCCCCTCCTCCCCTTATCTTTGACCGCTCCCTCCCGGGAATTTTCCACCCTGGGGTGGGGGGTGCGGCAGGCCAGAGGTCAGGAGATGGCGGGCGGGGAGCGCCGCCACGTGCCCCAGTGCTGCCCCGCCCCGGCGGGCCAGTGACTCAGCCTCGGCGGCTGTCGAGGAACGCCCGCTCGGGGGGCGTCGAGTGCCCACGGAGTGCGGAGTGTCCGCAGAGGAACCGCGCCCAGCTCTAGAAGATGAGAGAGGTGAAGCCCTTTGCCACCGGGGAATCTCCCCTCCCGCGAGGGACCGTAAGAGGCCTTACTCCTCAGCAGCCCAAGCAGCTAGAATGCGTCTAGTTCACCTAAGCCGGCCGCCAGGTCCTGCCCCAACACTCTTCCAGTTGGCGGCGGGCGATCCACTCGCGCACAACTTGTTGGCATAAGTTGAAATGAAAAATAAGAAAACCCAACAGGCCCAAAGTGGAAGGGATTTTACCCTTCTTGAAAAAGTTGCAAATCTTGAAAGTTCTTAGTATTCTTCCGCCTTTTAAAATAGGCCCGCCCGTCTAGCAAAGTGCTCAGTGACCTATGCAAAGATGCGCCAAGGGGCACAGCCGGTGACCCAACCTGCTGGCTGGGGAACGGGAGGGGCTGGGACGCGTGTGTGAGGCTTGGTACCGGGGATGATCCACCTAGGGATAATCCTCTGGAGTGGTGGTGGGCTACATTTATACTGGGGACAGACAGAAACTTCCCCCGTGGATGCCTTCAATTCTGAAACATGCCGGGGTATTGTCAGAGTGCCCTTTGCTCTCTTATTTCTTGTTTAAGTAAAATAAGGAATGGAGAAAGGGCAGCTAGCACGCCTCGCTCTCGCCTCCGCCCCTTCCGCCCGGAGGGAGACACGTCCCCGGCCGCCTCTCTTCATACGGCTTCCAAATCGGTCTAGTCTGGCGCGCCACGGCGCGCGCTCGCTAAGCCGGCCGCCGGCCCCAACCGCCCCACGCGCTTTCCCTCCGGGCCCCGGCGCAGGCGCGGGCGCACGCGCCGCCGCCCGCCGTTCCTTCCCTCCAGCGGAGGTGGGGGAAGGGGGAGTCGTTCCGTTTAACCCTGAGTTTCCCGAACCCTCTTTAATTTGCTAAATTTGCAGCTTGCTAATTCCTCCTTTCACTTTCCTTCCTTTGGCTTCCTTCCCTCATACCAAATTGTGGTTTATATTCAATGCAAAGTGGACCGAGCCCTAACCCTAACTTCTCGCTGCTCCCATTTCATCCTTTTACATTGCTTTCCATCGAACTCTGCAAATTTTGTAATAGGGGGAGGGATTTTTAAAATTGCATTTGCAAAGTTAGGTATCTGGGCAAGCGAGGGGGGTGCGGTAAGGAGGGAATGGGGAGCAGGCCCCGCCCCTACCGCCCTTTGCAAATAAAAATCTAGAAGGGGGGGAGGAGCAGGAAGTGGCGGTGTGAGAGCTGCTGCACTGCTAGCAGAGCCGCGGTCCGGACGGCAGCGCGTGCCCCAAGCTCTCCGCCTCCCCCCGCCCGCCAGCCCGAGGCAGCCGGAGCCCAGCCCGCGGCCCCAGCAGCAGCGCCGAGAGCAGCCCCAGTAGCAGCGCCATGGCCGGGTGGAACGCCTATATCGACAACCTCATGGCGGACGGGACCTGTCAGGACGCGGCCATCGTGGGCTATAAGGACTCGCCCTCCGTCTGGGCCGCCGTCCCCGGGAAAACCTTCGTCAACATCACGGTACTGCAAGGCCGTCGTGGTCCCGGAGACTGGCCGAACTTGGACCCCGAGGAAGGGACTTGGGTGGGGGCGGGTGCGGTCTGGGGAGGGCAGCGAAAGGCCGTGACCCGGTCCTCGCCCTGGGAGTGGCGCGAATGGCACCTGCGTGTGAGAGGGGCTCCCAGTTGCCCCCTAAGTTATACCCCCCGGGCGGAGGCTCCCATCCAGCTTGCCGCCCCGCTTTCCGCGACGGGGCGTTACATCCGGGGCACAGGGCGGGGAGGGGCGCGCCACCCGGTGCGGCGGCCCACTTCCGCCTCGTCCAGGGCGGGGCGGGCACGCGCTGTAGTTTCAACCAGGGATTGTGATTGAGAAGAGATTTGGGGACCCCTGGATCCCCAGCTCCACTTCCGGCCGCCAACTCGTGCCCCTTCCACCATTGTTCCCCCTTATGTTGGAGGGACCGTGGCCGGGGTTCCATTCCGGTATTGTGTGGGCTCCCAGCTCCTCCCAACTCTGTTAGAGAAGGAGAGGCCGCCTCTTCACCTCCACCCCCCTCCGCGCCCCAAGTCTGTACGGTGGACTCTACATTCCTGTGAGACCAATCCCGGAAGTCCCGTCGCCCTCCCTTCCCGCCATCCTGCGGGGCCTGGAGCAGGGGAACTTTGTGAGAAGTTCTAGGGTAGTATAAGTAAAGGAATCAGAAGTGATTACTGCTGTCCCCATCACTACCTCCTGGGTCCACACTGTCCGGAAGTGGGGAGGGGGAGCGGAAGTTCGAAAGGGGGGAAGGGGATTTCCGGGCGGGAGGGGACCGGATGTGGGGATTTGGGGTGTAAGGGGGAGGGGTGGGAAGGTTCCCTGGGGTATCTCGACCCAAGAGCTGGCATGCTGGGTTTAGCAGCTGTCCTCTTTCAAAAGTTTTCCAACTTTCCCGGAAAGCCCTCAGGGATCTGCTTCCTCCTCTTGGGGCATAGATACCTGGACCTAAACTCTAGGTTACTTGGAGACCCAGGCGTCCCGGCCCCTAACAACTCCTTCAGATCCTTTGACCAAATAAGGGCAAAGTTGCTTCTCCTGCTTTGCCCGCCCCCTCCCTTCCCTTCTTAGCTTCTGCTTTTCCTGAAGGAGAGTTCTGAGCATCCAAAGGCTCCCCACTCCGTTCCTCTCCACTCTCCTTACTGACTTTTGGCCCCCTTTATTTCCTGGGTTTGCTTTCCTTCTTAAACGAGATCAAGTCTCCGGAGGAATATGTCTCTTTATTACCGTTCTCTAGGTTTGAGGATCCTGATCTTTTTGTGTACTAACTTCCAACAGTCCTAAGAGTTTTTCCAACTCATGGATATGCACAAAGCACCTAACACAACACACCTTTTGGGGGGCGGTTCTAGCTCCCCTGGGGTGTGAAAAGCAGGTGTGCCCTTGGAGAAGGTGGGAACCATGGTGTACTAACTTGATGAGTGCTCGGTTTCCCTTACAGCCAGCTGAGGTTGCTGTCCTAGTTGGCAAAGACCGGTCAAGTTTTTTCGTGAATGGGCTGACACTTGGGGGCCAGAAATGTTCTGTGATTCGGGACTCACTGCTGCAGGATGGGGAATTTACCATGGATCTTCGTACCAAGAGCACCGGGGGAGCTCCCACCTTCAACATTACTGTCACCATGACTGCCAAGAGTGAGTTTCTGAGTCTTACCCTTGATGTAGTTCCAAGATCACTAATGTGCGTCCATCTATGAATCTTTTTTTAGTGTGGTTCCCCTGTACGAAGGGACCAAACCAGCTTGCTACTCCCAGCCTGCTGAATGCTGGGACACTGGATAGTCCCTCCAGTTCTGTCTCAGTTCCTAATCTTGTAATATAAAAGAGTTGAATTGTATTACCTCTTAGGATTCTCCCTGCCTTGGGCCTTTTCAGATGAGAAACTCCATTTTCTGGGAGGAGGTAGACTGTTAATTGTAGCCAGCCCTTAGCTGTTGTTTTTTTTTGAGTCCTCTTGTTAAAACTTGGAGTTGGCAGGCCATCCACATCCATTTCTAGCTTGAACACAGGTCAATAGTCTGTAAGCCTTTGACTCCTAAATTTTAGTGTTCTGCTTCCAGTCTCTTAGCTTGATTTTTCCCCTTTGAAAAGCCCTATTGTTTCAGGGTGACTGACAGCCTGCGTGTGTAGGGAGGGCAATGGGAGATGAGGTTGGGTTACAGCCCCCAGGGCTGGACAGCTGCTGAACAGCTGGCAGGGGGTGGTATTGTGACACCTGGGCTCTAGCCTTCTTTTTCTCTTCTCCAGCGCTAGTCCTGCTGATGGGCAAAGAAGGTGTCCACGGTGGTATGATCAACAAGAAATGTTATGAAATGGCCTCCCACCTGCGGCGTTCCCAGTACTGACCTCATCTTTGCCCCTCACCCCCACTGCTTTTGCACCCCTCTCCCTCCCATACACACACATACACCATTTTTATTTTTTGGGCCATTACCCTACACCCCTTGTTGCTGCCAAAACCACATGGGCTGGGGGCCCGGGCTGGATGGACAGACACCTCCCCCTACCCATACCCCTCCTGTGTGTGGTTGGAAAATTTTGTTTTTTGGGTTTTTTTTTTTTTTTCTGAATAAAAAAGATTCTACTAACAAGGTGCTGTGTGGTTTTAGCCTGGGTGTCAGGATGTAGTATAGTCACTGTTATTTGTTTCCTTTATCCTTGCTTGGGGTTAGGAGCAGGAAAGGCTGAAGCACTACAAAGTCTAGGAACTAAAGCTTGCCTCCATAACTAAGCACCTTCCTCAGACCCATCTGGCCTGCTGTTTCTTTTCTAGCCCTAGGTCCTCAGTATGCCAGCTGAATTAGTGGGAAATGGAACAGAGCCACCCAGACCAGAGAATGGGCCAGACCTGTGGGCAAGGCAGGGCCAGTTGAGTCATCTTAAGGGTGGAGCTCCCTCTCTGACTCACAACAAATGCCTGCTGGGCCTATTCTCATTACTATAGGTTAGGCTTCGTAGTTCCTTGCCCCTTTATGGCAAAAAAGGGGGGGCAATTTCCCAAATAGTAAGAGTTTCGCATGTATGAGAATGATCTTCCCCTTTATTTAGTTGACAAAACAGCTTTATTAGCCCAGTAAATGAAGACCCAGTCCCTTTGCACCAACCTCCTCAAAAGGATGGGGTTGGGTTAAGAGAACAACCTAGGGGAAAAATGTCCATCCCTCAACATAATAGAGAAAGAGAGGCTGTGCAAAATAGGTCACCAGGGGTGGGGAGATTAGGAGAGTATTAGACCAGGATGGCAGTTGAAGAGGGAGGAGAGGGTGGGGGATCTGTTGAAGACCCAGGGGAAACAAGAGAGGCTGAGGACAGGGAGCCAAAAGAGGTGGGAACTGTGGGGCTAGAGCCCAAAAGTGGGGTCCGCTCTGAAGCAGGATGGTCCCTTGGTTCCCCTTCCTCATCACCATCTTGTCCCTGAGTTTCTTCCTCCTGCTCCTCATCCCCAGGACCTCGATGGACAGGCTGCTTGCAGATGGGGCAGGTCTTCCGGGTCTGAGTGAGCCAGGGGTCCACACAGCGGCTGTGATAGGCTGTCAAGAGGAATCAGGTGAAATACCTGGTGCCTGCTGGTGGAGTGGGGACATGTACAGGAACTGAGGGCCTCACCATGAGCACAGGGGAGTACCCTCAGCTTGTCACCATCCACATACTCATCCAGGCAGATAGCACAGACATCATACTGGTCTCCTGGGGAAGGCAAAAAGGAGTCTTTTTACTGAGCCACCTTGGACCAAGGCCCACAAGAACTCACACTGGGAGGCCAGTGTGGAGCTAAACCTGGCAAAAGTTATTTTCCCTGGTTTCACAGAGCCAGTGAAGAGCTAAGACAGCCTTGCAGGACAAAGCCAGGGTAGAACAGGAGGAATTGGGGGTTAGAAGGGACAAAGAAAAGCAGAGGTAAGAAGGGAAGTGGGTTTTGAGGGGAGGTGTGAGGGTGGAGATAGAGTGGGAGGAGCGGAAATGGGGGCAGGGCTTCTATTACCTTATATGGGCACTACAGACTCCTGGGCCTAAGGACCTGACAGACCATCCTCACCAGTTTCTTCTCGGACTAAATCCTTCCCACATCTTCCATTTTTCTCTCTACCTCCCTTATAAGCAAGGTTGGTCCTCCATCTTTCCCCTCAACTACTCCATGTAATCATCTTTGCTTCCCATCTGCTGCTGTTCCTGCCCCATCCTCATTGTATAGATAGGTAAAAGAGGAAAGGTAGCACCTCAGGCTGGCATCTTCTCCTTACCATCTTTCTTTCCCCCTCATCTCCTGGGCTCAAGCTCCTTCAGAACCATGAAAGCTATGGGAAAGGCCTTCCACTCCTTTAGCCCTCTCACCCTTTTGATAGTCATGTGTTGGAATCTGTTTCAGCTGCTCTTTGGTCAGTCGATTACGCTGGAGCCGTTTCCGGTGCTGGATACAGCGAACTATCTGGAAAAAAGGGGTGGATGGATCAGATCAGCCTTAGGGAACAGGACTGGACAATCCAGTACAAACTATCCCCACCACTAAACCCCAGTTCCAGACTGGTTTTAAAGGCCTCAGCTCTTATCATGTTCCCTGAGCTACTCACCATCACTGCTCCCATGGCCAAAACCAGCAGTCCCACAATCCCTGTGAAAGGGATGAGGTAATAACCCAGTGGGAAGCTATTGTCCGGGACCAGAAGAACCCGAGCTCTAGGAAAAGGAAGACCAGTGTCAAAAGAGGCAGGAAAAGCAAAGTGACAGAGGAAGAGAGACAAAGTAACTGGCTCTGGACAAGGCCCAAGGATGGAAAAGGGGGTGGGAAGAAAGTCAAGAGGCAGTGTTTGAAGGGCCTGAGGCTTGGGCTCCAGATCAGCATGGAAAGTGCTAAAGGAAGACTGGAGAGGAGGGAAACATCCTACCCTTTCTCGTAGACAAAGAGGGCACGCAGGTACTCGGAGCTCCTCTCCCCAATAAACACAGACGGGATCCAGATCTGCTGCTGGATTTCCTCTGCAGGGGATCAGGGCATCATACTGAGGACTCACCCTTCTATAACCAAATCCTTTAGGAACACTAGCATTTGGTTCTTTTGTGCCATCCCACCCAAAGGATTGACTTCTTTTCCCTAAGCCTTTAGCCCACCCACCATCTCTTTAGTCTGAGCTCTACTGAAAACCCAGTTATTCAGAGATGCCCCAACCTTACCACTATTCCACACCATGCTCAGAAGTTCATTGGAATTCACATTGTGTACTACAGCTGCACCATACCCAGCCTTCTGAGCATTCAGGACCTAGGGAGGACAAGGCAGGGAATAAGGAGCCATTATAGGCCTTGCCTCCCTTCATTCCTGGTGCCTTTTTTTTGCCCTCAGCTTCCCAGCTCCCAGTCCACATTCAGCAACCTTGAGGTCAAAGTTGCAGTCGAATCTTCGAAGCAGTGCAATAAAGACTGACCCATTGACCGGGGCTGGGGGTGGTGGAGCAATAGGGCTGCAGGCATTGGCTGGGTGAGCCTCCACAAGGAAGCCCTGGGGAAGAGAAGTAAAAAACTGTTGGATTTACACCTTCCTAGGTTCTGCTCCCCATAGAGCCTACCAGGCACACTGGCTCCCACATTCTGCATGTTCTCTATCCTCCACTTCCTTCTCATTTCTGGGGTTTCAGCAACCCACCCAAGTCAGAAGTCTACCACTCTTCAGCCTCCTAAAGATGTAATTATACCAAACAACATTCCTTTACCAGACTGTCCCATTATCTTTCTCCCTGTCCCAGATGAGCTTAACCCATAAGCCATACTCCAAGCTAATTCAAATTCTGCTTTCCAGTTTCTCCATGACTGTACATAGATTCTGCACTCATCCATGTCACTTTCCTTAAGTTTTGTTTCTTACTCCCTTCTCCAGTACAAACTCACACAGAAGATATCCACCTCTGTTAAATGAAACAACGTGCCCAAAATGGAGTCACTTGTGCTAAGCCCCATGTCACAAAACTGCTGAGACCTAACACCTAACTTAATTACAGTTTTGGCTTCTCCCAGGAATGGAATCTTAAACTAGTCATTCTGGAATTACCTGGTCAGCACTAGTGAGGTAATCTGCCTGACAGACCCCTGCCGTTCCCTAAAGTGACTGCCACAACCCATCAGCTCTTTGCTAGTATAACTCCCTTGTCTTGCTCCCTTCTGCCTATAAAAATCTCAGTTGGTACAGCTTTTTGGAGTTCCTTTCTATCTGCTACATGGGATACTGCCCAATTCATAAATCATTAAAGAAAGCCAATAAAATCTTTAAAATGTATTCCATAGGATTTTGTTTTTTAACATTTCTCCCTTTAACTTTCCAATTACCCACCTTACCAACAACTACACTGATATCTATGGCCCAGTTTTTGTTGTGTGGCAGTTCTTGTAACGAAGTACTACAACACAACACTGCTTACTTGCTTACCTAATTTAATCCTCACAATAATCGTGATATAATTTCTATCACTATCCCATGCTACAGTAAAACAAAGACTCAGGAAGCTAATTAACTTGTCCAATGTCATATAAACCAGTAACTGACCCGAGACCCTACTGATAAGCACCACTTCTCCCTGCTCTTATCTTGGTCCACTTTAAGCCTTCCTCACGGGGCTCAGAGTTCCAGGGGTAGACTTTGTCTTCTCCCTCTACGTTCTGGATTCCACACTAGATGTGCTAATGCACTTCCTAACTTGACTCTTTTCCTATCTCTGGCCTCATCCAAGGGCATAGCTCCTCAACCTCTACTCAGGATGGAAGATTTAGGGAAACAGAAAAAGCAATAAAATCACCTGAAGTCCCTCCTGGCTCAAGGCAGCCCCAAAGAGAGCTGGGAGGTCTGCAAAATCCATGCTGGTATTGTGGTCCGAGGTCTGCGGACAAAAGATCCCGGGGTCCCTTTCCATCTGCAGCATCTCCCTTCAGCACCCTTCCCCCATCTGCCCCTTAGACTCACCGCTCGAATGAGCCCCCGGATGGGGGCCGCTCCCCAAAGCACAGAGGCCACAACAACTACAGGAAGCGGGAAGGCCGCAGGGTGCATGGCAGCGAGAGGGGAAGAGTTGAGGAGGCCGCGTCCTGGTAGCAGGAGCAGAAGCGGAGTTCTGCGCCCTCTCCGTCCGTACAGAATCCCAGGGGTCCAACCACCCCCAGGTCCCACTTTCCAGCTACATGGGGACGCACGGAAGGAACCACGGCTCGGGAAGTGAGATACCCAAGGCGTTTAGAGGACCTGGGAGGAAGACACTAAACGTATCCTTTCCTGGTATGGGGATAAAACAGGGGAAGGGGAGAGAGGTAAACACAGGTGACAGAAAAACTTCTGGAAGGGTAGGGGAGATCAAGGAGGTGGGACTTCCGGCTAGGTGGGCCGTCTTCCTAGGTCCTGGGAAAGGGTTTCCGGTAAAGAGAGTCAGGCTGCTTCCAGCATTGGACGCCCTAGATGAAGGACTTCCGGTCCTAAAAGGCCATTTAAAATAAAAGTTAGAGGTGGGAGTGCCTGTGTAGATTAAGGGAGCACCGAAGTGCCAGAAGACGACTTAGTTGTTTCCCTTTTACAGCCTGGACCCTACAGCTGACCAGTTCACAAACCTCTCCTTCCTCGGGCCACTGCCGCCACCGCGGAGCCCTCAAGTCTCGCGAGAGTCCTCTCCACACTGCCCTCCCACCGCTGATATCTTGCTGTTATTTATCGCGAGAGGCTTCCTAACTCCAGGCTAGCCTAGGTTACTTGATCTCGCGAGGTCTTTAAACCTCTCTATTTTCCCGCGATTTCAATTTGGTAAAAACTGTGTCTGTGGGCTGGCTTCCTAAATCTGCCACACCCCTTCGCGCATTTATCCTAGAGCTCCTCCTTCAGCCCCGCCTTACTCCCGGCCACCTTTGCGCTGCGCGCCTGCGCCTGCGCTAGCTTTCAGCTGGCTTTGGACCTGGGAGCTACGGTGGTGTGCGCGCGCGCCCTTGCCCCTGTTGCGCGCGAGGTGTCACCTTGGGCGCGAGCGGGGCCGCGCGCGCACGGGACCGTGTGTCTAGGGCCATAGAGTAGTGATGGCGGCGACGGCGAGTCCCGGGACTGCTGGGATGGACGGGAAACCCCGTACCTCCCCTAAGTCGGTCAAGTTCCTGTTTGGGGGCCTGGCCGGGTAAGCTCAGGCCCCAGGGATGGGAAAGAGGAGGAAGGGATGGGTGCAAGAAACCGGGCCCAGTTCATCTTGGTGTCTGTTGCAGTGTTTTGAGCCAGCACGGGGTCAGCGCCGTCCTCAGTCCTTGATATGGGCTGGCAGGATCTTTTTACCCATTGCAGGGCCCCTACTAGGCTGCATGCAGGATCATTGCACGGCTCCCGCTGGGCAGCTACCTGAATTTCCCAACCCATTGCTTGGCTCTGCCTGGCTGTATGGAGTTCCAGGTCATTGCATGGCTCCTCCCGGTCATGAAGGGGTCCGGCTGCATGCAGTTCCAGGTCACTTTTTGACCACCCCCTTGGAACTGCATGGAGCACTTTCTTTGAATGGCTCCTCCTCTACTATTGGACTTTTTAGACCCGTTGCTCTTGATACACGGGGAGACATACACATGCCCACCAACCTCCTGAATATTTAGTCAGTCTCATGGCAGGCCCTGCCCCTTGTGACCCTTGTTGCCAGGCTCCATTGGGCATCGGTAGATCTGGGACACCTGGCCCTTGACTCTACCCCTGTCTTCCCCCAGGATGGGAGCTACAGTTTTTGTGCAACCCCTGGACCTGGTGAAGAACCGGATGCAGCTGAGCGGGGAAGGAGCCAAGACACGAGAGTACAAAACCAGCTTCCATGCCCTCACCAGTATCCTTAAGGCAGAAGGACTGAGGGGCATTTACACCGGGTATTGGGGGCCACAGGAGGGGGGTAGGGTGTGGGTTGGCAACTCCAGACCTTGGCCTGATACGACTGACCCCTTCACTCTCTAGGCTGTCAGCTGGCCTACTACGCCAGGCCACTTACACCACCACTCGTCTTGGCATCTATACTGTGCTGTTTGAACGTCTGACTGGGGCTGATGGTACACCCCCTGGCTTTCTGTTGAAGGCCCTGATTGGCATGACTGCAGGCGCAACTGGTGCTTTTGTGGGAACACCAGCTGAGGTGGCTCTTATCCGCATGACCGCTGATGGCAGGTGAGTTCCAGGTCTGTGCCTGCCCCCAGCCCCATTCCTTGGAATCAGGAATTAAGGGGTTTTTATTTTAGGTCTAGAGCAGAGCATTCATCTGTTCTGGCCTCCCTTTCTTTGTTTCTGTGGGGCAGGATGGTCTGTCCTGAGCTTGGCCTCCCCCTGCCTTTTCACCAGGCTTCCAGCTGACCAGCGCCGTGGCTACAAAAACGTGTTTAATGCCCTGATTCGAATTGCGCGGGAGGAAGGGGTCCCCACACTATGGAGGGTGAGTGAAGTGGCTGGAGACTTGAGGGACATGGGATCAAGTCTCATGTATTTCTGACTCCTCCCCCACTCCCCACCCAGGGCTGCATCCCTACCATGGCTCGGGCGGTCGTCGTCAATGCTGCCCAGCTTGCCTCTTACTCTCAATCCAAGCAGTTCTTACTGGACTCAGGTGAGACCCAGAGCTGGGCCCTCAACTCCCAGCCTGGCCTGGGGGAGCTCCAAGCTGACTGCCACTCCCTATTCCTCCTCTCCCAGGCTATTTCTCTGACAACATCCTATGCCACTTCTGTGCCAGCATGATCAGTGGCCTGGTCACTACTGCTGCCTCCATGCCTGTGGACATTGTCAAGACCCGGTGAGTCTGCAGGCGTGGGCCTGGAGAAAGTTGGGAAGGCCCCGTTTGTGTCTCTCATGTCCCTACCTCCTTTCCTTCAGGATCCAGAACATGCGAATGATCGATGGAAAGCCAGAATACAAAAACGGGCTGGTGAGGAAGCAGGACTCGGGGGTTGGGCTGGAGGATCGGATGTCCTGGGAAAACAATGAGGGTAGTGGGGGGTATGAGGCCCAGGGCCCCAGAGGTCAGGTCCTAGCCCCAATGTCCTGCCCACCTGCCTGTCTAGGATGTGCTGGTGAAGGTCGTTCGCTACGAAGGCTTCTTCAGCCTGTGGAAGGGCTTTACACCGTACTATGCCCGCTTGGGTCCCCACACCGTCCTCACCTTCATCTTCTTGGAGCAGATGAACAAGGCCTACAAGCGTCTTTTCCTCAGTGGCTGAGGCAGGCGAGGGGCCTGGAGCCGGTGTGCTGGGGCTCCCACTCGCCTGCTACTCCTACAGTCAGTGTGCCCCTGGGGGTCCTGGACTACTGCCCTGGGCTCCTCTATTTATTTTCCCTCCACAGTGTGGTTCCTTCCTCTGCAGTAAAGGACTTTGGTCTGTCCTACCCCTGCTGCAGCTTATCCTGCTTGTCCTGATCCTCATGACCTCTCTGTCCCTGGCTGTGCCTTGCGGGGAGTTGAGAAACTCTCTGAGGATTTCCAGACTCCTCTTGGGTGTTAGTTTCAGGGCACACAGGACAGCAGAAGATCCCCCCTTTTGATAGGAAAGCCAAGGCAGAGCTGAGGGGACCCAGAGAGAGCAAAAACTGTCAAGATGGTCAGAGGGTCTGCAGTGGGAGGATGTGGCCTTTTCCCCTCCACCTCACTGTGGGCATAATTAATAAATTGGATTGATAACGTTACCCCCAAATCTGAAGAGTTGTGAGGGCTGGAGGGGGAGGAGACTGAAAAAAGAAGCGATGGCCTTGAGAACAGAAACTGGACTTTTTAAGAACACTTATTAAAGAAAAAGCACCCACTAGTTTTATGCAAATGTTATGTAAATGAGTCTTGTTGTAGTAGCTGACTGGGTCAAGAAAACCAAGTCCAGGCCCTGTGTTTGCTTCCCAGCCACTTGCCCAAGATGCACAAGTCAGCACAAGTCATCTCACGTAATCCCCAGGAAAAGTCTCTGGTGTCTGGTGACTGCTTTTATGGCCTTAAGGGGAAGGGAGTAAAGAGTCTCAGAAGAGAAGGTTGACCTGCAGGGGGTGGATGGGCCAGGCTTGAGGGAGTGAACACAGGAGCCAGGTGCCCAAAGCTTGGAGGTTTGAGGAAACAGGTTGTTGGCCAGAGACGTGATCTGGATGCTAGGTTGGGGAGAGTGACTGCATTATCTTTTTGTGTGATTCCCGAGCCCTGCCCTCAAGGGGCCTAAAAACCTCTTGGGGCATAAAAAGGCATGGGAACGTCAACTAGAAGAAGGGTTGGGCTATAGGAGGCCCTAAGTTTTCTGAGCCAGGGTAGGGGACTGGCAGACAGCAGGTGGGAGGGCCTCTTGATAAAAAGTGGAGCTCAGCAGCCTGGCCTCCCTGCTGGGCCTTCCCACTGCTGCCTGTCTTTACCTGCTCCCCGTACATGCCAGCATGGGACATAGTGGCCTCTCTGAGACCTTTGAACCTTGTATTTAAGGATTTCTAAGTCCAGAGGGGAAGATGACATGAGCAGTTGGGGAACTGGGAGTGTAGCAGTAGACCTGTTGCTGGGTAACTTAGAGCACCTGGCTCTGCCTGGGGGAGGAGAAACCTGTGCACTGTAGCAGTTAGACTGCCTGGGGAAGGGGGGTGGAACATTACTCCTGGCTAAGGGGAGAGCAGTGGCTTAGAGGAGAAAGGCTGGGGAGCAGGTGATCTATGTGATGTTTGCAATAGCTGGAGCACAGGTGGTGAAATGTTTGTTGTTAAGAGATGAAGCCAGAGTGTTCTATGGATCAATGCACAGAAGTCCTTGTTGCCAAGCTCAAAAGTTTGTTCTCTATCAGAGAAAGAGTTCAAAGCAGGAGAAATGCAGTCAGGTTTACAAGTTAGGAAGATTCTTCCAGCACCATCTGGAGGAGGGGTTCTCTGTGGAGCCTGAAAGCCTCAGCCTTCCCATTCCCTGGGCCCCAAGTCTTGGCTTGGGGTGGAGCCAAGGTGAGAGAGAAGGCCCCAAGGAGCATAAGAAAAGCTGGCACCAGGTGTGAGGAGTGGGTTCTGTTTGCATGCATCCTAGCTTGACAGTAGGAAACCAAGACCATTCAGCAAAACCCTACCCTTCTTCTGTCCCACTCCCCTGAACAGAGCAGGAAAGCTGCATTTCTGAGGCACAGGTACATGCAGGCACCCTCATTCACTCTTAGTACGGTGGGCCACAGACAGGAGGGCCTCAGTAGTGTTACTAACCTCCAGGGAACCTCACGGTTCTTGATCTGGAACTGGTGTTTGGCACAGCCTGGAGTGTGGTCACCCCTGGAGGAGAGAGGTAGGCACCCCATGCAGGGGAAGTCCAAGCTAAGACTAGAGCTTTTTTGGGTGAGTAGTGCAACTAGAGGGGGGTAGCTGGGGCCTTGCAAATGCTAGGGACAGGTGTCCCAGCCACTCTTCCTTCTCTTCCTTCTCTTTCTTCCAAAAAAACCCTAATTCTTTTTGAAATTATTTGGTTAAGAATTTCCTTTAAAAAATTTTTTTTAAATTTATTTATCTTTAGAGGCAAAGGGAAGGAAAGAGGGAGAGAAACATCAATGTGTGGTTGCTTCTCATGCCTCCCCTGCTGGGAACTGGCCTGCAGCCCAGGCACGTGCCCTGACTGGGAATCGAACCTTTGGTCCTTTGGTTCCCAGGCCTGCGCTCAATCCACTGAGCTATACCAGCCAGGGCTAAAAAAATTTTTTTAAAAGATTTTATTTATTTTTAGAGAGGGGAGGGGAGGAAGGGAGAGAAAAATCAGTGTGTGGTTGCCTCTTGCACGCCCCCTGCTGGAGACCTGTCCTGCAACCCAGGCATGTGCCCTGACTGGCAACTTAGCTGGCAACTCTTTGGTTCACAGGCTGTCACTCAATCCACTGAGCCATACCAGCCAGGGCTTGGAATTAGTTTTTATTATACAAATAATATGATGGTAGAAAACTAGAGAGTGCCAAGCAGAGGAAAGGAAAACCATATTTATACCACCCAGAGACTATCAGGGCTCACATCTTGACAAGTTCCTTCAAATTTTTTTTTAAAGATTTTATTTATTTTATTTTTAGAGAGGGGAAGGGAGGGAGGAGAGAGGGAGAAACATCAATGTGTGGTTGCCTCTCATGTGGTCCCCACTGGGGACCTGGCCTGCAACCCAGGCATGTGCCCTGACTGGGAATCGAACCTGCGATGCTTTGGTTCGCAGCCCACGCTCAATCCACTGAGCTATGCCA
>CM052545.1:64123531-64158942 GCA_028533065.1 Trachops cirrhosus | reverse complement strand
TTCATCTCTTCTGCTCTGGCCTGCCATTTCCCTTCCACATCGGGACCTCCCACCATCCCTCTTCCCAGGGGTTTCTCACAGTCTCACAGCAGTGCTTTTACATTTGCTGCATCTCTAGACTTGGGTTTTGTAGAGGGAACCAGCAAGCCAAGTGATTTCACCACATTGTCAGCTTTTAATGGTTTTTTAATGAGCACTTTATTAATAGAGGAGGCAAGCCATTATTTGCGTGCATTTTCTCCCAATTTGTCTTTTGCTTGCATTTTGTTTTATATTTTTGACCCTACCAAAATTTTCTGTATTTTCTTCTTCCTTTTTTATAGTCTTTGGTTTGGGGCTCCAGGAACAGGAAGAAAGACCTTCCTCCCTCCCAGATAATGAATACACCCATCCTTGTTTTACTCTAGGACTTTTTTGGCTTTATTTTGCATTCAAAACCTGACCCCCCTAGTGGAAGGAGGAAGATGGAGTCTCTGATGATTGGATTTCTAGTTGTTCCAAAAGCTTTTATTTGAGTAAGCCTTATTTTCTACATTAATGTACTATTTTATCTTCATTCTATTGCAGATTCTCATATCTTGGAGCAAATATTATTTTGTTCCATTGATATGAGTAGGCAATTTTCAGAAAAAAGAGATACATATACGTGGCCAATACATTTGTTGAAAAACAGGCTCAACTTCCTTTATCAAAACATGTAAATCAAAACAATAGGATAGGAGTTTTCACCTGTTGGTGTGGTAAAATTTGATGTTAGATGGGATGGCCAATAGACATGTGAAAAGATGTTTGAGTGTCACTAATCATCAGAGAATGCAAATTAAAACCACAATGATATATCACCTCATACCTGTCAGAATGGCTATCATCAATAAATCAACAGGCAAGGATGTGGAATAAAAGGGAACCTTTGTGCACTGTTGGTGGGAACACAGACTGGTGTAGCCACTATGGAAAACAGTATGGAGAGTCCTAAAAAATTAAAATTAGAAATACTTTATGACCCAGCAATTCCACTTCTGGATATTTATCCAAAGAAATCTAAAACACTAACTCAAACAGATCACCCCTATGTTCATTACAGAATTATTTACAATAGCCAAAATATGGAAGCAACCTCCATATTTTGACAACTAGATAAAAAAGATGTGGTACATATACACAATGGAATATTACTTGACCATAAAAAATGAGATCTTGCCATTTGTGACAACATGAATGAACCTAGAGGGTATTGTGCTGAGTGAAATAAGTCAGACAGAGAAGGACAAATACCATATGATTTCACTTATATGTGGAATCTAAGGAACAGAATAAATGAACAAACAAAACAAAAACAGTCTCATGACAATAAAAAAACAAACTGATGGTTACCAGATGAGAGGAGGTTTGGGGGGCTGGGTGAAAAATGTTAAGGGATTAAGAAGTACGAATTGGTGATTACAATATAGTCACAAGGAGGTAAAGTACAGCATAGGGAGTATGGTCACTAATGTAATAACCATGGTGTGAGGTGAATACTGGACTTATTGCAGGGATCACCCCGTAAGTTAGTTAATGTCTAACCACTATGCTGTAAACCTGAAACTAATATAAATTAATATTAAATGTAATTGAAACTAAATTTTCAATTACAATGGTAAATTGTCAACTGTAATTGAAAAATAAATAAAGGCTTTAAAAAAAGAAAAATGTTTGATAATGTTCTCTGCTGGGGAGGGTAGGAGGACACAGGCATTCTCAAACTTTGTTGGTGTGAATGCTTTTTTAGAGAACAATTTGGCAAAAGGCATCAACAGTTAAAAAAAATGTATGGTCCTGGCCAGGTAGCTCAGTTGGTTAGAGCATCGTAACAACATGACGAGTTTGTGGGTTCGGTCCCTGGTCAGGGCACATACAAGAATCAATCAATAAATGTAAAAATAAGTGGAACAACAAATCGACGTTTCTCTCCCTCCCTCCCTTCCTCTCTCTCTAAAATCAATCAACAAAAAAAAATTTAAAAAACTGCATGAACTCTTTTCTCCAGCAATTTCACCACTAGAAATTAACCCTATGGATATATTTCCAAAAGTATGCCAAAGGTAAATGCATAAATATGTTCGCTGTTGCATAGTATGTAATTGCAAAACTCCAGAAGGTTAGCACCTTAAATGTCTATCCATTGGGAACTGGATAAATTACCTATGACACATTCATACAAGTGAACACCGTGCAGCAGTTAAAAAGAACAAGAGATGTTCTTGTTCTTACAGGTATGTATGTATGTGTATGTATAAAATATAAACTTACATATGCTGGACTTTGGTCTAGAAAGATTTACATTTAGCCAAAGCAGTTAACCTTTGAGATAAAGACAGGGTGGAAACAAAGAGCTTTCTTTGACCTGCTTTGGATCAGGTGTTCTTTCCTGGGTCCATCAACTCTAGCCAGAGGTGGGGAGTCTCCAAGTAACTAGGAGACCCTCGGGAGTTGCATGGTTGGAGAACAGTTTTTGGTAGAAGGGTACTGGGAAGATAAAGCACTTATTTTTAAAAAAATTAAACTTATTGCCCTGGCTAGCATAGCTCAGTGGGCTGACTGCAGGCCTGTGAACCAAAGGGTTGCTGGTTCGATTCCCAGTCAGGGCAAATGCCTGGTTTGCGGGTCAGGTCCCCATTGGGGGGCACTTGAGAGGCAACCACACATTGATGTTTCTGTCCCTCTCTTTCTCCTTCCCTTCCCCTCTCTCTAAAAATAAATAAATAAAATATTTAAAAAAATTAAATTTATTGAGGTAACATTAGTTAATAGGATTATATAGGTTTCAAGTTTATATTTCTATGATATGTGATCTGTATATTGCATCGTGTGCCTACCACCCAAAGTCAAATCATCTTTTGTCACCGTATATTTGAAGGCACTCATTCACCATTTGTTCAGTGAATCTTTCTTGCGTGGCTATTATGCACTAGGCTGTGTGCTACATTCCTCAAACACAGTGAACCACCAAGCTCGGTGATCAGAAAGCTTAAGTTCCAGTGAGGAAGACAGTAAAGAAATCCGTGTCTGCTATCCCTCCTACACAGGGAAAGGGGGCTCTTTTTGTTGCATGCAGAGGGGGCCCTCATCAGAGCAGTTTGGGGATATTTCCACTGCAAGGACACTGATGACTAAGAGAAGCTTGGCAGGCCTGGCCAATGAGAGCAGCTGCAGCTGTTCTGAGTTACCAGCCAAGAGCCAGTAGGTGAAGGGAGTGGCTTCCTGTTGAGCTAAGATCTTTGGGTCTAGCTTGGCAGTCAAGGCATTCCCAGAAACAAAATCGTCAGGCAGCCTACTAAGGTTCTGTGGAATTTTTATTATAAAAATGCAAAATCCATGCCCTGGCTGGTGTGGCTCAGTGGATTGAGCACCGGCCAGTGAACTGAAGGGTCTCGGGTTCAATTCCCAGTTAGGGCAAATGCCTTGGGTTGCAGGCCAGTCTCCAGGTGGGGGTGTGTGAGAGGTGGCTGATCATGTGTCTCTCACAGACTGATGTTTCTCTTCCTCTCTTTCTCCTTCCCTTCTCCTCTCCCTAAAAGTAGATAAGTAATATCTTTAAAAATAAAACACAAAAACCCACCAGGTCTGATGAGTTAGGTGCCTGACTCCACCAACTTGCAAGAAAGTCTCAGTCCCTCAGGCAATTGTGATCCTGAGCAAACAGGGGTAGGTGTGGGGGGTGTGGGTGGCTTAGTTCTCTCCCAGCACAAGTGGGAAGAATTGTAGCCAGGAGTGGGGTAGGGGAGAGGGGAGAGGTGTGTGCCCCTCCTAGTGACTCCCTAGGGGAAGGTTTCTGATGTGCTAATTTTGCAAGAGATGCCTGTGGGATTCATCGGTCTGAGCAGGGACCCTACAGCAAAGCACTCTGGGTCGAATGTGATACATGCTGGCCTAACGACCCTTTCAAGAGGCAACACATGGGCTTGGGCAGCAAAGGATGAGGATTTTTACTCACTCTCCCTCCACCCATGACTACTCTTCCATGATCAAGCTGTTGGTCCAGATGTGGCTTTACCTCACTACTGTATCTTATATGATGTACTTGGTGAGAAAGAGAGAGAGAGGAGAGAGAGAGAGAGAGAGAGAGAGAGAGAGAGAGAGAGATTGTTTATTCATGATGTAGTGGTGGTGATTAAATTGAGAATTTAGCCCATACATTGGAGAATGGAGTAAAACTAAGGATATTTTGGACAATGAGGTTGAAAGCTTTTTCAGAGGGCCCCTGCCACAATCATTTTTGGAAGCAAGACATCATGTTTCAATCTTGCCAGGGAGGACGTAATGAATTTTTAGTAGTAGCAGTGAGAATGGGATCCAGATAGGGTGTTTTGGGAATTAAATATGTAAGCAGCCCTGACTGGTGTGGCTCATTTTGTTGGGCATGTCCCAAAAAGCAAAAGGTCGCTGGTTTGATTCCCAGTCTGGACACATGTGATCCCTGGTTGGGGCATGTGCATGTGGTGGTGGGGGGTGGTCAGTGCTTCTCTCTCACATCGATGTTTCTCCCTCTCCTTTCCTCTCTCTCTAAAAGCAATAAGAAACACTGAAAGGATCACACAGACACAACAGCATCGTGGTAACCAGATGGAAGTGGGTGAAGAGATAGTAAAGGGGGCCAATTATATGGTGACAGAAGGTGATTTGACTTTGGGTGGTGGGCACACAATGCAATATATAGATTATGTATCATAGAAATGTACACTTGAAACCTATATGACCCTATGAACCAATGTCACCCCAATAAGTTTAATTGAAAAAGAAAAAAGAGGTGTGTGTGTTTGGGGTAGAGAAGGCAGCACTATCATATATGGCCACAAGATGGCAGCAGAGAGAAATTGGTCACAAATGTGGTCACAGAGGCTAGGAGAAACTGGCGTGTCTGGCAGGTGCCCTCCCAGAGAGGTTGTGGGTAGGCAGACACTAGACTGGGTTGTAGGAGGAGGCGGGGCCTGTATTTCAGCATGGTTATGTTTGCCAGTTGGAGTCTGTCACTGCAGACTAATCCCCTGTGACCTCTTCAATACCAGGTCTTTATAGACACTTTGCCAAACTCTGCCAGCAGAAACTGCATCTGTGTGACCTTGCCTGGGCTGGGGGTGGGTAATGCATGTTCCACAAGGGTGAGTATGGGAGGCAAGGGATGTCACCTGTACAGGGCAGCTTATTTAAAGGACACCAGTGCATGTCGAAAGCAGGGCCTCCCATCCCCCTGCTGCCAGGTTTGTGGTTCCAGGTGCTCTTAAAGGACCCGTTCACCTGAATCCAGCCTGCTCCAGTCATGAGAAGATCAGATTTGTGGCTGGGAGAGGTCACCAAAGACAAGGCAAAGGATGCTGAGGTGGGGTGGGGCAGGGAGCACAGGGTGAGGCAGCTGTCTCTGAAAGCAGACAAGATGTTCCTGGCTGCAGTAGGGGTGGTAAAAGGATTAGGTGACAGTCCCCTAACCCAGCCCGGAACTAACATCCTCCTCCCCCTCACTCACACGTCTTGGCCTGCCCAGCTCCAAGCCTGCCAAAGCTCAGAATAACCCTGAGGGCCAGACAGCAGGATGGCCATGGCTCTGCTCAGCGCCCTATTCCTCTTGCAGCTTGTTGGTATGAACGGGGGTCAGGGGAGGTGGTTGGATACACACACGGAGATACTAACCTGAAGAAGCAAGACGGAAACCAAGATGTAGACTGGGGTGCAACATTTGGTCCCCAGACACAATATTGTTGGTTAAGAAGACACACATGGAAAAATACACAGTCTCCGAGGCAGACACAGAGGCAGAGCCCTGTGCAGACCCAGAGGGGATAGAAGGGAGAGACCACCTAGCCTCTTCATCTCTAGTGACTCCACTGTTTGACACCCCAGGCAGAGGTGACGGGAAGAATGAGGAGTTGCGCCTTTATCACCATCTTTTTGACAACTATGACCCAGGATGCAGGCCAGTGAGACGGTCTGAGGACACTGTCACCATCACATTCAAGGTCACCCTGACCAACCTCATCTCACTGGTAAGATACCTTACTTGCACTCCAAGACAGTCTCTAAGCTTAACATTCTACTTCTGGCCCCAACCGCTGAGCTCTGTCCTAAAGCTCGCTTCTGGCCCTGGAATCCACTTCAATCATCCTAATCTCCCGTGCGCAGAACGAGAAAGAAGAGACCCTCACCACCAGCGTCTGGATTGGAATCGTGAGTCAAATCTGGGGGGCAGTGTGAGATCTTGCCCAGGGGATCCTTCTCACCCAAACTCCTCCCTGGCACCAGGTGGGAGTCGCAGGGCACACGTCCTTCTGTCTCCACTCCTTAGGATTGGCATGATTACCGACTCAACTACAGCAAGAACGACTTCGGGGGCATAGAAACCCTGCGGGTCCCTGCAAAACTCGTGTGGTTACCAGAAATTGTGCTGGAAAACAAGTGAGGACCAAGCAGAAGCCAGGCGGGAAGGACGCTGAGGCCTGAGGGGGCTGTGTTTGGCCTGGTTGGGGCGGGGTGGGGGGGAAGGCGGGCTGCTTGGAGGACCCGGGGGCGGGGACCTCGCAAACGCTGGGTTTCTGGGAGCCCACAGTATTGACGGCCAGTTCGGCGTGGCCCACGAAGCCAATGTGCTGGTCTACGAGGGCGGTTCAGTGACCTGGTTGCCCCCGGCCATCTACCGCAGCACCTGCGCCGTGGAAGTCACCTACTTCCCCTTCGACTGGCAGAACTGCTCGCTCGTTTTCCGGTGGGCAGTGTCACTCAGAAGCCCGGGACTGTTACGGGGTTAAGCGAGCAGGGGGCGGGCCAAGAGGGCAATATTAATATGGGGGCGGGGCTTTTGTGCTGGGGGCGGGCCCATACTCTAGAAGGGGTTGGGGCTGCTCCAGGGAATTAGAAGTAGGGGGTGGGAATACCTAGGTGTGATCTGGGTAATGGGGTGGGGCGTTATTATCCAGACAGATCCCAGCTTCCAGAGCAGGGCCTGAGGCTAAAACTTGGGTTCGAGTTCCTGGGGTGGGGGCTCCGCAGCTCTCAGACATACAGTGCCGAAGAGGTAGAGTTCGTCTTTGCCGTGGATGATGAAGGCGAGACCATCAGCAAGATCTATATCGACACTGAGGCCTATACTGGTGAGGTCCTCTCCTGCTCCGAAAACCCGCTTCTAGACGGGGTCCAGAGAAACGACTTACAAAATGGGGCTGCCCCAGACCGTCAATGCTAGGGATTGACTTGACAACCGCGCTTTAATTTGCCCCTTTCCTGAAATTATTCTCTATTGCCGGACTAGTTCTACTTCCTCGCGGTTGTTCCGTACCTCACCACGTATACCCCTTTCTGCTTGTGCCCTGTTTGCCCTCGTGCCGACGGCTCAAGGCCCAAGCAGTCCAGACCACCTGCCCCACCCATCCTGGTCCAGACAGTTGCCAAACTCTCCTCCACCAGGAGTTTTGGGCTCCCACCCTCCGGTGCGGAGCCTCAGAGCAGGGCGCCCAACCCTGAGAGCAGGCTGACCGCGCCACCTGTCCTGCAGAGAACGGCGAGTGGGCCATCGACTTCTGCCCCGGGGTAATCCGCCGCCACTACGGTGGCTCCGCCGATGGTCCAGGGGGCACTGACGTCATCTACACGCTTATTATTCGCCGGAAGCCGCTCTTCTACATCATTAACATCATTGTGCCATGTGTGCTAATCTCAGGCCTGGTGCTGCTCGCCTACTTCCTGCCGGCGCAGGGTAAGGAGTCGCCCCAACCCCAAAGCCAGGCTCGTTTCGGGGGAGGAAAGGGGCATCTGCTCTTACTGGGCGTTGTCTCCAGCCGGTGGCCAGAAATGCACCGTGTCCATCAACGTCCTACTTGCCCAGACCGTCTTCTTGTTCCTAATCGCCCAGAAAACCCCAGAGACGTCTCTGAGCGTGCCACTGCTGGGCAGGTGAGTGCACAGGGGGTTCGTGGGCGCCCATGCGGGGCGTGGCTAGCACGAAGGGCGGAGCTGGAATGGCACCAGGCGGAGAGAGGAAGGGTGCGGTCGAGGTGAGTGAGGCCAAAACCAAATGACTGTGGGAGCCGCTTTGGCTGTCTGGGCCCCGTCTGGGCTTTATTTGAACGCGGCTGGGACTACGGTGGATTCTCTGGTCCTCCGTCCTCCTCACTGCTGCTGGACGCCACTTGGAGGTCTCTCGAGTATCTGTTGAGGGGGAGGGCAGCTCAGTGCCTCCAACCGCACCGCCTCTGGCCCCTAACACCTCCCCATCCTGAAGTCACCAGTTCCCCGGGGATTTTGAGGGCCAGCGTCTACATTGCTGCAGAAATGAGGCGGACCCTTGGCAGATCCCGTCCACATAGGCACAGCCACGCGCCCTGGAGCAGGAGCCAGAAGCTCGCACCCGCAGTGCCTGCTCGCTGAGCCCGCTGCCCTGCCTGGCAGGCATTCGGGGCTGGGCCGGGGCTGCTGTTGTCGCTCTCTAGTCGCCTCACCTCCTGCTGGAACCAAAGGGCTGAGATATTCATTGGGGGTACTGGGGTTAGTTGGGGGGCTGCAGAGGTCCCTATCCTCCTCCCCTGTTCCTCCTCAGCCCCTCAGTGCCCCACCTCTAACAAGGTGGCTCCGGAGTTAATGACACTGGCCACAATTTCTCTTAGCATCAGCCCCAGGGTGGGCTTCGGGGCAGGCGGCTTCTTTGGTTTCCGCAGCTCCAGGGACTTCAGCTCTCTGAACCTCTGCTCCAGATACTCCTGAGCTGCGGCCACAGCGAGTTCCAGGGAAGATAGAAGAGGGGGCTGGAGGGTTGCCTGGAGGAGTAGGGGCAGTAGAGCCACTAGCTCATAGGAAAGAGGTCACAGTGGGGGTTGCTGGAGACCTTTCCAGAGGGTCTCGAGGTGACGGGCCATGGCATCACCTCACCTCCGTGGAACTGTGCAAGTGGTAGACCCACAGCAGGGTTTCTGGGGAGCTGGGGATCCACTTCATGGATGCCACAGGCGGCAGGAGAGAGAAGGGCCGGGGAACCTGCGTACAACCCCGCAGAAGAGAAGCCACTGAGCTGAGGGAGGCCTCACTCCACCTCCTGTGGAGTGTGTTTGTGAAGTCAAAGGACCCATGGCTCTGTGACTCTGGGGTCCTGGGGAGGCTGTGATGTCACACACTCCGGGCTCCCCAGGTACCTCATTTTTGTCATGGTGGTCGCCACGCTCATTGTTATGAATTGCGTCATTGTGCTCAACGTGTCTTTGCGGACGCCCACTACTCATGCCATGTCCCCACGGCTGCGTCATGTAAGTGCAGGGCGAGTGGTGGCGGGGTGGGGGGTGAGGGGCAGGAGGCGGGACTTCAAGCTGATTACCACCCGTGGCCCACCCCTAGGTCTTGTTGGAGCTGCTGCCGAGACTCTTGGGCTCAGGCGCACCTCTCGAGGCCCCCGGGGCCTCCTCGCCTCCGAGGCGTGCATCTTCCGTGGGCATATTGCTCCGTGCGGAGGAGCTGATACTAAAAAAGCCTCGGAGTGAGCTCGTGTTTGAAGGGCAGAGGTACCGGCATGGGCCCTGGACCGGTAAGCAGAGTGGCCTGGGTGGGCCAATGGGGTCGGTTGCAGTGGGCTTATAACCGACCCTTAGGCTACTGGCCATCCTTCCCCCAGCTGCCCTCTGCCAGAGCCTGGGAGCCGCCGCCCCCGAGATCCGCTGCTGTGTGGATGCTGTGAACTTCGTGACTGAGAGTACACGAGACCAGGAGGCCACTGGAGAGGTGGGGCAGGAGCCAGAGGTGGGGTGGGGCACTGCAGAGACCCTGCTAGCTCTCCTGCTGCAGGATCCTGAAGCTTGTGGGACTCAGCTTGTGCCTGGCCCTTCCCCAGGAGGTGTCTGACTGGGTGCGCATGGGGAAGGCCCTAGACAACATCTGCTTCTGGGCTGCTCTGGTGCTCTTCAGTGTGGGCTCCAGCGTCATCTTCCTCGGGGGCTACTTCAACCAAGTGCCTGAACTGCCTTACCCACCATGTATGTAGACCTGGGCGGTGGCCACATGGATTTCAACTTCCTACCCATTTCCACAAAGAAACAGATTTTGAAAAACAAGTTTCTGCCACTGCTATATTCTGACTCTTTACCGCTGCCAATAATAAATCAGTGCTTTGTGTGCACACAAGTGGGTGTGTCTGGCCACTGTGCAGGGATCAGGAGGGCAGATGGCTATTCAAGCAGGCACGTGGATGCCAATCCTCTGGATAGCAAAGACCATCCTAGCTTCAGCCTTGATGATCTCCCAGTTTCACCAGGCCCCAGCCCCATGGGATCCTGTAGCCCTGTAAGCTTCTAACCTATCTTTGTCTACTGGATAGCCACACAGGAGTGACCCCTTCGCAGGGCCAGCCCTAGGATTCTGGAGCCAGGAAGCCCGGTCTCTTTTTGGGAGAGGACCAAGTACCCTCAGGGCAGGTCCCCCCGCAGGCCCACAGGTTTAAGGCTGAGGTGGCCCTGACCCTCCCGCCTCAGCCATTTCTTCTAGATTTTCTTGGCTCAGCACTGTGAACCTGCCTCCCCATAAGACTCTACTCCACCCTGCCCCTTTCACCCCAACTGTTTGCTTGCCCTGACTAGTATCTGGATTGTGACAGAAAACAATAAAATGGGGCCTGAAATGGTGGGAGCTGGTTGAATTGTCTTTATTAACAAACGGGATGTCCAAGGCCACTACAATGAGGAGAGGGAGGGAGGGAGGGAGGGAACAGGGCTACTTGCTGCTCACATTATATACAGACGCAAGCAAGTGGGTGTGGAGGGTGAGAGCTCCCTGCCCCTCCCTCCACAGGGAAGGGCAGAGGCTAGAAGAGATGGAGGTTGTAAAGGGGGAGATGTTTTGGCTGGCGGGGTCCCCCTTCCATTCCCTGGGATTTGGGGGGAGAGGAATCATTAAAGTGCTTTCAGAAAATGAGGAAATGGTCCCTGCCCCTGGAGTGGCTGGTGACCCCCCCTAAAACCTAGGGCCCAGTGACACCCCCCCAGGGTCTGGTACATTCAAGGGGGGAGCCGGCTCCCCTGACGTGCAAATAAAGGGGCCCAGGGCCCTGCCCAGTCAGCAGCAGTGGGGTATGGGGCCCAAGCCCCAAGCACTCTCCTCTTTAGTGGAGAAAAGGGGGGATGGGGCTAGGCCCACTCAGTTCCTGTTAAGGGGAAGCTGTGCCTCTCCCCAGAAGATGGGACAGGCACAGTTTTGGGGAGAGAGCATGTTGGGGAAGAGGGTGGTCACGTGATCACAAAAGCATCAGGGGTTGGAGGTCACGTTCCCAGCAGGCTCCAGTGAATCAAATCAGTAAAAGCAAAAGCCCAAGGAAGGGAAAGCAGGGCGGCCTGGGAAGTCTGGCTGTGGGAAGAGCTGGGCTCGCGTGGGAGAGCCCTAGCCCAGGGTCTGTCACCAGTTCATGATGCAGTTGCGGTTCAGGGTCATAAAGTAAACTTGGCTGCTGCCCCCGGAGCGGACTGACGCAAAGAATACCTGGGTGGGGAAAGAGAAGAAATCACCAAGGAAGGGGGGCTCAATTAATTGGGAGAGGGAGAGAGAAACTGCAGAGTTTCATTTCTCAGAGTTACCGCCCGCCATCCCCCTAAAGGGCAGAAATGCTTGGGGCAGAGGGCAGCTGCTAGACCTCTGGGATGGAAGGGTCAGAGTTCCCAGAAACTGAAGGGGAGGGGAGAGCAGGACATAACTGAGTGTTGAGTTCCCCAAGGACCCCCCATTAGAAAGGCTCCACAACTGTCACCTCCTTGGTGGGGACCGAGGGTTTTGGGAGCCAACCCCATTCAGGGCCCTGGTGCTTTTCGAGAGGCCAGGGCTCCCACCTTGTCATTCCGCTCGCACAGGAACTTGAGCCTCTGAGCTCGTTTGTGCATGAAGACCCCGTCCAGGTGGCCTGTCTCCACGGAGCGGATCTCAATGGCTTTCTCGCCCCAGCCCATTATCTGGTTGGAGCAGATGTAGGCTGCAAGAGAAGGGAGGTGAAGGGCAGTGAGTGGGCTGCAGCCCAGGCCAGCTCCCAGGCCAGCGGGGGAGATGAGGCTGTGGCTGGGCACCGGCACCACACTCACCCACAGAGGTGGGCATCTCTCCCCACTGCAGCACCACATCCTTAATGATCCGCCCGTACGTGTTGACGTACACGCCCTCGTCCTCGTAGCACAGCAGCATCTCCATGCCGTCGGTGTTGGGGAGGAAGATGATGGCGTGGGGAGTGATCTGGCTCTGGATCTGGGGAGGAGAAAATGGACCGCACTCCCCAAGTCTGGAACGCTGACTGGTGGTCCCCCTCTGCCCACGGCCCCGCCACGCTTACATGGACAGGGATGTAGATGTCGTAGCTGTTCCCCGAGTCGACGTCTACTGCGTGGAAGCCGGCGCTGGAGCCATAGATGACCTTGAGCCGCTGTCCCTCCTCTACTGTCAGGTCTACCAGCAAAGGGCGGTGAGGCAGGTCAGCAAAGGACTGTGGAGGAGAGAAGGGGTCAGGGGACACGGGTGGAGGAGTCAGACCTTGGAACAGGGTTGGGGGGCTGAGGCTGGGATTACCTTGAAGGCCATGAATTTGTGGTAGGGTTTGGGGGCCCAGGCATACACCTCTACGGAGTTCTTCAGGGCGATGACCAGGAACTTAATACGTTCGTATTTCACTGGGGGCAGGAAAGAAGAGGGACGCTGGGACCTCCCTCCTTGGGCTACCAGCCCCCTCCCACAGGTCCCTCATCACACCCCCAATGCCAGGCCCCAAGTCTCTGGCTTCAGGACCCTTGAGCCCAAGCCCCCATTTCTCTCTTTTCATGAACAAATGGGCCCTCCTCACCAACACGGTAATGCCCACAGCCTTCCATGTCCCCCACGGTGGTCCAGCCCTGCTTCTTCTCCACTTCTGGGTCATTGTGCAGAATCTTGTTCCGGAGCCAGGACAAGTAATACACCCGCAGTTTGTTCCTTTTCCCTGAGGGATGAGGACACACAACGCCCCCCCACTTTCTTATTGAAGGTCAAGATTCTGCCTCCCCTCCATCTTTTTCTGCATACCACAAGGGCTGAGAAAAGTGGCCCCACCTTCTCGCTCCTGGACCAAGGTTGCCCTCTGCCCAGACTGAAGATGGTGCCAGAGAGCCAAAGAGCTGAGCCCCCTCTTCCCAGCCCCACCCCCCACCCCCGCCCCTGTACTCCACGCACACACCTGAGATGGTGATGAGCAGGTTGAGTCCTTCCAGCACATCCATTTGCTGGAAGCGCCGCCGCCCAATGAGTCCATACACCTTGCCCTGCCCGCTTCGGTCCAGCAACATCAGCCCATTCTCCGTGCCCACCAGCAGGTTGACACCTGCAACAAGAGCCCTTGGGCAGGTCAGGGCAGAGCCAGGCCCTCATCGGACCAGGAGCGCAGGGACACACCTGACTCCTCCTCTCCTGCCCAGCCCTGGCTTACCCCAGAGGGCCGCGCAGAGGATCTCGGAATTGAATCGCTTCTTGTACTTTCGAATCTCGGGGGTTTCACTGTGGGCCCGTGTATTGGTGGGGTTCACGTTGACCACAGAGCCTTTCCGCACATCATACTGATCAAGCCGACTGGCCTCTCCACCCACTAGGGCTGCGGAGGAGAGAGGCACAGTGTGGTGGGCTGCTGCTCCCTGGCCCCTCGGAATGCTCAGGACAGAGAATGGAAGAGGTCCCCGGAGGAGCAGAAACAGAGCCAAGAGGCCTAGCAATGTCTTCGTTCTACCACTCAGGTCCCTGTGCGGCTCTGAGCATTCTCCCTCTTGGGTTAAAGTGGCTTCAGAAGCTTTTGTTGCCCCTGTGCCAGGGCAGGTGCTCAGGCCAAAGGGCAGGACGACAGCTTTGTGAAGCCACATCACTGGAGCATTACCTTCACCCCTCTTCAGGCCTCATGGCAGAGCTGTCCTTCCCTCCTCACCTGTGATGGGTATGGTGTCCCCACTGCCTCCAGGCTGGTAGATGCCTAGGTCCACAAACATCGTGAAGGAGCTCTTGCCAGGGGCCTTCACCAGCCCACGAGACTGGTACTGTGGGGGTGGGGGCAGCAGTCAGGCAGACACGTGAGGCCCAGCCAGCAGCCCATTCCCAGCCATGGTTCCTGGGCCCCAGTTCCTCCAGGGCAATCCTGACCAACGGGCTCCCAGGTGCTCTGCCCACCCAGTGTAGTACCCCCCAGGCACCCCCTGATCTCCTGCCTACTGCCAAAGCCCTCCCCTTGCCCTGTGGGCCTGCCTGCACCCACTTACATCACTGCCTCCATCCTTCAAGGGGGGGCTTTGACCTTTGTTGCTCTCAGTGGGTGAGTGGCTGGGCTGGACCACATCTGGCAGGTTTGTGTAGCCGTTGCTGTCTGCGTGCAACAGGCTTCGTTCCTCTTCTGGAGTCTAAAGACACAGAGTGAAAGAAGCCAGTACTGGGGCCAAGGAGGGTCACGGCAAGTGCTGGAAAGAATGGAGTGCCTACTCACGCGCTGGACCACCATAGTACCACCCCCATAGGGGGTCTGGGTCCCCGCTATCTCCTCCACATCATGGACCACCATGGTGCTGACGCTGTCTGTGTCCCCATCACTGCTGTGGGAGACAGAAAGGTCATGAGGCCCCTCAGGTCCTGCCTGCCACCCAAGTGCCACAGGAGCAGATGAGAGCAGGAGGCCTAGTGCTTTCAGTTTCAGTCTATATTCAATACACGATGCACTTAGCCTCACTGAGCAGCCTTTGCCTCGCTGTTGGGTGTCCTGTGCCCAGCACTTAGGGAAGGCTGGTGGCAGAGAAGCGCCGGAAGAGACCACCCCCTAGTGACAGGACATCAGGAGAGGGGTGGGAACCCAGCCCCACACCACACACTCTAGAGAAAGGGAGGAGAACTGACTGGCACTGACAGCCAGGGCTCCCCACTCTGAGGAAAGGGGAACCACCTTCCCTCAGACTTGCCCCAGAGGCCCCTCCTCCCAACCTGCAACCCTTCTGTTGGGGTGCCTCCAATGTGGGAGTGCCCCACCCCAGGGAGCCCCCATACCGGGCCCCAGGGGTGTCTCTGCTGCCCTCTGATGGTTCGCCATTGCTTTCCTCGTCATCATCCTCACTGCTCTCCACCTCCTCACTGGATGACGAGTAGTCCATGGCCTTCTTGGGAGGCCGAGGGGCCTCATCCAGGGTCCGCTCCTTCAGCAACACAAAATCCTACAGGAGAGAGGCTGCATGAGGAGGGGATGGAAGAGGGCAGCGGTAACAAA
Organism: Trachops cirrhosus; assembly: GCA_028533065.1. Classification (NCBI taxonomy): domain Eukaryota; kingdom Metazoa; phylum Chordata; class Mammalia; order Chiroptera; family Phyllostomidae; genus Trachops; species Trachops cirrhosus. The sequence goes on along the minus strand of CM052545.1, from coordinate 64,143,704 downwards.
GGATGCCAGAGGAGAAGGGGCAGGATCACAGGAGGGGCTCCCGCAAGTAGGTCCCTTCTCACTAACCTCACCAATGGCTCGCTTATAGCTCTGGGAGGGGCCACAGGGAAAGAAGGGCAGCCAGGAAGAGGCAGGAGAGAGGTTAACAAAGGTTAGTAACTGAGAAGTACACCTGGAATCCCGCAGCCCCTTCTCTCACGCAGAGTAACGAAGCCCCCGCCCCTGACACCCAGGCTTGAGACTCCAGAGCTGGCCCCAAAGTCCTGGACCAGAGAAGGCAGGGCCACAGCTGCCACCTGCTGACTTACTGCGGGCCGGCCTGGCCGTGAGCGGTGGTCGTCAGGCTTGGCTTTGTTTCCGGGGGACAGCACTGGGGAGCTGTCCAGTTTGGAAGACGCTGGATATGGCGTGGTGAGAGAAGGCAGGTCACTGACACCTGCACAGGGGATGACTTCAAACCCACATCCTGCACCCTAGACGGTGCAGCTCAGTGGGTTGGGCATCATCCCACCAACCAAAGGGTCTCTGGTTCGATTCCCAGGTCAGGGTATGTGCCTGGGTTGTAGGCCAGGTGCCTGATGTTTCTCTCCCTCTTTCTCCCTCCCTTCTCCTCTCTCTAAAAATAATAAAACCTTTAGTGTGAAAAAAAACCCCACACCTTGGTATGACCTCTCAGGCTTGAGCCCCAGAGGTCCATGCCCAGCCCAGTCCAACCCCTGTGCTACCTCTGAGGGTATCTCAGGCTTTAGCTGCTGAGGGCAGGACCCACCCTGCGGGAGACTGTGTCCAGGCCTCAGAGCAGGCCACCAGGCAAAGCTCACGTACCTCCCACACGGTTCCGCTCCAGAGAGCCGGCCTGGGGGAGGTGCCCATGAGAGCCGGGGAGGACACTGTCCGAGCGCTCCCAGCCAGGGTCGCTTCTTCTGAGGTCGGGGTTACTGTGGGAGAGCAGAGACAGGGTCAGGGAGACACAGTGCTCCCATCCCCAGGGTGGGGCGCTGAGCCGCACTGCAGAGGGAGCCATCACCAGGGGAGGCAGGTGACGGAAGTGAGGTGGGAGTGAGCGGGGGACAACTCCATTACCTACAGGCGTTGGGCGGACCAGGAGGCTGAGCAGGGGGCCCTGGAGGCTTGGGGCTCCCCCGCTCTGCCCTCCTTTGCAGATAGATTTGCCAGGCGGAGTTGCTGCGAGGTCTGTGAATGGAGCACAGGGGTGCCGGGGCGAGGGCAGGGAGGGGGCTGAGGTGACTGGGTTTGGGCTTGCCCACCCCTAAGTGGGTAACCTGGTAAACTCCCCTCTGTCCCCGCCCCGCTCCCTAGCCTGCCACCAGACCTCACCCGGGTGTTACCTGGCACGAACAGCCTGGGCTGGCCGAGACCCTCCGGCCCCACTGGTGTTAAGGGCAGTGGCGATAGATGAGGTCCTCTGAGGCACCTGAGGAGAGAAGAAACAGGAGTCAATGTGCTTGGTGCTAGCACTATGCTGGAAACCATAAACATTTCATTCACACTGAGGCTCTGAAAGGTGCTTCCCTGGCTTTTATGAAATAAGCTAAGCTCAGGGAAGCTAATGAGTTTGTCTGGGGTCATGAAGTTAGGCATGGCAGAGCTGGAATTCCAACCCAGGAAGTCTGCCCCTGGCGCTTCCCAAACACCCTGTGCATTCTTCCACTCCCACACTCACCACGGGGGTCACCGTGAGCCCTTTGTGTGCCCCAGATGGGTAACCTCTTCGGGATGGGGGTCATGGTGGGTGCCTTGCCTTTCTCCTCCCTTCCAACCCCAAACCCACCTCCACCACCACACTGCACCCCAACTCGCCCTCCATTTCTTCTCTTACTGTAGTTGGCCCTCAAACAACATGGGTTTGAACTGTACAGATCCACTTATACATGGATGTTTTTCAAGAAAAATGTACAGTACTGTAAATGTATTTTCTCTTCTTTGTGATTCTCTTAGTAACACTTTCTTCCCTCTAGTTTACTTCACTATACAGTATATGATATGTATAACATACTAGATGCATGTTAACCAACTGTCTATGTTATTGGTAAGGTTTCTGGTCAACAGCATGCTATTAGTAATTAAGTTGTAGGGCAGTTAAAAGTTACATTTAGATATATGACTGCGCAGGGGTTCAGCGCCCCAAACCTCCACACTGTTCAAGGCTCAGCGGTATTTCTCTGCTCTTTCTGGGTTCCACAGAGCTGTCCTTACCTTGGGTGGGGCCTCATTATCTTGCCGGACCCAGGCTGGGGGGTTCGGGCTGGGGCTGGGGCCAGGCCCTTCCGAGGTGGGGTCTGAATTCTGGCGGATGACAGCTCCTCGGGGACTGGGCGTGGCAGTGGGTGTGGGGGCAGCAGAGTCGGGGTCATGAGAAGCTGGGAAGGCAGCCAGGTTTCGGGTCGGCTGGTCCTGCAGGGACTGGGATCGGGGTACAGGTGCTGCATATGGCTTCAGCGGGACCCGGTGTGCCACCAGGCTCTGCAGGGAGAGACCAGGGAGGGTGGGCTGTCCACTCTGTGCACATCCCCACTTGTGAGCTGAGGCCTGGGCTGAGAGGAAGGGGCAAGTAAAGCCTCCAGCTTCCAATTTTCCTTTGAATGAAAGGGGTTCCTAGAGCCTGAGAATAGGTAAGATGCAGGAAGAGACATACAGCAGCGAGAGGTGATGCCTCTGCCTATGCATTGTGAGGTCTCTGACCCCTGGCTAAGGATGTGTTTGTGTGTGTGTGTACCTGTGCCGAACAAGGCTCCCTATGTCTGTGTTTAGATAGGAATGGGAAGAGACTCACCTTGTGTGGTCCCTCCTGGGGCTCCACCGGCCTCTGCATAGGAGGAGTTTGGGAAAGTGGTCCTGGGGGTCCAGGGGAGGCCTGGGGGATGGGGGGCTCAGGCCCTGTGCTGCCTGGCTTGGTCTTGGCCAAGGGAGAGTTCTGCTGCTTGTTCATCCTTGTTCTCTCTTCTACCTGTGATACGAAGGGTGCCGAGCAGGCCAGTTTTTGTTTCTCTGTTCTCAAAATTTAGGTCCCTACCTGCCCCACCACTCCAGCCCTCACGCCTGTGTGGAGCACCCCTTTCCCCTTCTCAGTGTCCACCAGAGTGGAATGACTGCTTCTTACAGTACAGCCTCAGGCAGCGGGACTGGGAGGATGGCGTCCCAGGTAGCAAAAGAGGCAGTGAGTACCTCTCGGGCCCAGGCTGGCTTGTCAGCAGGGTTAATGCCCCGACCATAATGATACAGGGGCTTCCTATCCCCAGGAAGAACTTGCTGCTGCTGCTGCTGCTTCTGAAGCTGCTGCTGCTGCTGCTGCTGCTGCTGCAGAGACTTGAGGTAGGCATGCTCCTGCTGCAGTTGCCTCTGCAGACGCTCTGACTGCCGCTGCTCCTCCAGCTGCTTCCGCTTGTATTCCTGGGCCCAAGGGTAGGAAGAGAGGGCTCAGCAAGGTGTAGCCCTGGAAGTTAGAGTCGGCATGCCCTATCTTTTCTCCTGCGTAGAGAGATGTCTTCCCTTGATGCCTGGGTGAGTCCCCTCCCCTGAAGTGTTTCCATCCCATTCCGCAGAGAAGCTCTGAATATGCATCTTCCCAGAGGACGCTGGGGGACCCCGTTACCAGCAGTAGGGCCTGTTCCTGGAGCAGCTGTTGCTGAAGGATCTCGAGCTGTCGCTGCTCCTCCTCTAGCCTGTGACGAATATATTCCTGGGGGGTGGGGGTGGGGTGGGGGGCAAAGGGCAGGGAAAGAGGAAAAGGCGGCAGCGGCGAAGGAGTTGGAGGAGGAAGAAGGGATCAGTGCGGGGAGGATGAGAAGGACAGCAGGGAAGAGTAATAGAGAGGACGGGGATGGGATGAACCCCAAAGAGGGCAGGGAATGAGGGGGAAGTCAAGGTGGAGGGCCCATGAGAGAAGGTGCAGGGGAGAGGAATTGAGGATGGGCCAAGATATGGGGAATGAAGGCACAGAGACAGGAGGAGGGCAGGGAGCCAGGGTTGGGGGTTGAAGGGTGGGAGAAAACAGAGAGAAAGAGTGAAGCTAGAAAAGATAGGAGGAATCTAGGGTTAGGGAAAGAAGGAGGAAAGGGTACTAGGGAGCAGGGAGGCAGGCAGCAGGAGCGGGCAGGGCAGCCAGGGGAGGGAAGGGGTGTGTGCAGTGTGTGCTGGGGGCGCTGTACCTGCTCCCGCTCGGCTTGCCGCCTCTCCTCCTCCCGCCTCAGGGCCTGCATGTCCTCCAGCCGCCGTTGCTGCTCCTTCTCCTGCAGCTTCCGCTGCTCACGTTCCCGCCGCTGTTGCTGTGGGTGAAGAGAGGTGTGGTCTTAAGGGCTGCTCTGTACACTCAGATGGCCTTGCAAGGAGGGACCTCAGCCCACTCCCGGACACGTCCTGAAAAGGGAACCCGTGCAGGATAGTTAGGGCAGGTCTCCTTCTCACTAGGGATGATGGTGAGAGAGAATGACTTCAACTTGTTTCTACAAACCTACCTACCCTACACAGGAGCCCACAGGGATTTGGCTTAGAAAACATTACTTGTCCAAGGTAGCAATAGACTTGGGACCAGAGAGACTAAGCAGCTGGCTGCTGCCCTCGGAGTGGGCCGAACTGGATAATAACCTCTGCTATCCATTCTCCCACGAAAAAACAGAGTGAACAAGAAACCCTACAATACTCTCGGCCTCTCAACCTGTCTGTAAATCCAAATAGTGGACTGTAACCACAGTCTTTGGCCACAAGAGGGCAGCAGGTACCCATGCACAGAAGCAACCAAGAGGAGAGGCACTTGGCCAGCTCCTTGGCAAACAACATTGGTAGGTCAGGTTGCACTTCACTTTCCCAGTCTTTCTGACCAAAGAGCCTGCAGCCTTCCACCCCTCCAGCCTTCCACCCCTCCAGCCAAATAAAGGAAAAGGAAAAGACTAGACTAGAATGAATTTCTTCCACCCACCTCCAATCATTACAACTGACAAGACAGTACTTCTCAACAAATCTAAGCTGAAGTGAAAGTAAAAGGAAGTTCTTTAGAAGGACCTCTCATGTTCAGAAAGAGAAACAAAGGGAAAGTTACAGCAAAAAAAAAAAAAAAAAGAAAAAGCCCTAAGAGGCCATTACAGTTGGGGGAACTTCACTGCCATTCCCTACAATGCGGACCTGGTGGGCCTACTTCAGGAAACACCCTGAGAGATGCAATTTTCTGCCACTCAACTATCTCAAAATAGTATGTACTAAAAAAAAATCTGCACTGCGTTCTCTGGTAGCAGGCTTTCTTGCAGATTATTTTTTGTTCAACAAAGACTGCGGCCTGCTTTGGAGAGCAGTACACAGACGCTGTAGATGCTTCTATTTATTACTTTTTTGTTAAGTTAGTTCTCTGTGAACTCTGAAGTCATGTAATTGTTTCAACAAAAATTTCACCATTCAATGCACATATATGTATACATACACATGTGTATATGTATATATATACACACACACATATATATTCACACACATATATTTTAATCCTCACTTGAGGACATGTTTATTGATTTTAGAGAGAGGAAAGAAGAGACAGAGAGGGAGAAACAATGATTGGTTGCCTCCTGTGCACACACCCTGACTGGGAATCAAACCTGCAACCTTTTGTTGTATAGGATGATGCTTCAACCAACTGAATCACCAGCCCAGGGCACTTAAGGCATTTGTATTTTAAAAGCATTAAACAATTTTTTTTCATCCTAAAATGAAGTTATGAATGTTTATGACCCATTCCAAAAAAAATTTTTATTCTCACCCAAGGACATTAAAAAAAAAGATTTATTTATTTTTAGGGCAAGGGGAAGGAAGGGAGAAAGAGAGGAAGGGAAACATTGATGTGCAAGAGAAATATTGATTGGTTTCCTTTCACACATTTTCAGCCAGAGACCTAAGCCCAAAACCCAGGCATGTGCCCTACCGGGAATCAAACCGGGAACCTTTTGGTTTGTGGGACGACACCCAACCCACTGAGCCTCACCAGTCAGGACCACTTAAGGCATTTTTAAAATCAACCTATACCTCGCCTTTCCCACCATGCTCCCCTGCAAAATAAATAAATACATTTAAATATAGATGTATACAGATACAAATAGCTTTTAAACTGGTATTGATGGTGTTAAAAAGAAAACTGCAGTGCACTGGCTGGTGCGGCTCAGTGGACTGAGTGCCGGCTTGTGAACCACAGGGCCGCTGGTTGGATTCCCAGTCGGGGCGCGTGCCTGGGTTGTGGCCAGGTCTCTGGTGGGGGGTGTGTGAGAGGCAGCCACACATTAATGTTTCTTTCCCTCTTTTTCTCCCTCCCTTCCTCTCTCTCTCTAAAAATGGATGAGTAAAATCTTTTTTTAAAAAACTGTAGATACTTAAAAATAAGATCCTCTATTAAAATGAATTTCTCCCACCTATGTCCCATTAGTCCAGCTGACAAGACTATACTTTCCAGCAAAAGTAAGCCAAAAAATAAAAAATAAAATGGTCCTTTTTAAAAAAATGTTTATTAACTTTAGAGAGAAAGGGAGACAGAGAAACATCGATGTGAGAGAGAAATATTGATTGGTTGCTTCCCGTATGCGCCCTGACCGGGACTTGAACCTGCATCCTAGGTCTGTGCCCTGACCAGGAATCAAACCCACAACCTTTTTATGTAGGGGATGACACTCCAACCAACTAAGCCACCCGACCAGGGATGAAAGAAGGGTCTTCAGAAGCCTCTTTTTTATGTTCAGACCAAACAACTGCTTGACAGTAAGATGCCCAGGGGCCTGAAGTGTTTGTAGGCAGAGTACTAGGTCCCCAAAATTTAAGGTAAAAGGAGCCAGACAAACCCGGAGTGGAAGTATATATAAACAAGGACAGGGATAGTCCTGTCCGTGGGGAACCAGTGTGGCTTTTCAGAAATGGTTCTATTCTGCCCTGGCTGGTGTAGCTTAGTGGATTAAGCGCGGGCCTGTGAACCAAGAGATCACGGTCCGATTCCCAGTCAGGGCACATGCCTGGGTTGCAGGCCAGTTCCCAGCAGGGAATGCACAGGAAGCAACCATACACTGATATTTCTCTCCCTCTCTCCTTCCCTTCCCCTCTGAAGATAAATAAATAAAACCTTTAAAAAAAAAAAAGAAAGAAAGAAAGAAATGGCTCTGTTCTAAAGGAAAGCTGATAGTACACCTATCCACACAGGGCTGCCAAGCAGGCAGTGTACCTGGGGGCCGCCTTCTAACAGAGGACATACCCTTTCTATACAAACTGAACAAAAGCGGTTAGGAAACCTTGACTTACTCCCTCTTCTCCCCACTGCCCTAATGGAACCAGGGATGGGACCAGGACAGGCTGCTCACCGGGCCTGGCCCAGGCCCTCCCCAGACACCCCACCTCCTCAACACGTCGCCGCTCTTCCTTCTGCTCCTCAATGCGGCGCTGCCGCTGGTGCAGGAGGTGTTTGATGTGTGCCTCAGGATCTCGTTGCTGCTGCTGCTGCAGCTGCTGCTGCTGCTTTAATGCCTCTGAGTTACTCTTATTCTCTTGCTGGAGCCGGAGAAATTCCCGGCGTAGCGTGGACTCGCCAGGCACGTTCATGATGGAGCTGGGTCAGGGTTGTACAATGAAGGTTGGGGTCAGAACCCAGTCATTTCCCACTCTCATGCCTGGGAAGCCACCTGAATGGGTTTTTACCTGGACCAGAGAGTGCCTCTGGTCACTCCCAGGTGACTGGGAAAACTGCTCTCTCCCCTGTCCAGTCTTGGGCCCGGTCCTTCAGTGATACCCCACCCTGCAGCCCTGAATCACCCTCTCCCCAACACTTGCTCCTTTATTCCACCTCCTCTCAGCACTGAGAGGTTGGTTGTTTTATGAGTCTCTAACCCACCATTCCCAGACTGATAGTCCCCAAGCCAAGAACCATTGATGTCCCCTCAGATGGAAAGTGATGGCCCTCAAACTCCACCTGCCAACAGCCCACCTTGGCTCTCCTTCCTCTCCATGGCTGTCATCTTCCTCTTCGCTGCCGCTGTATTCATATTCAGTCTCCTCTGCAGGGGGGAGATCACTGCTGTTTCTTCACTCAGTGCCCCAGACCCCACCCTGGGCTAGGGAGACCTTAGATGGGGATAACCAATAACGTCTGTCTGGATGGCCACACACCTGGGTCCCTGCCCACCTCTTTGGAACAATGGAATGACAGTGGGTCTCAGGTTTGGGCCCAGAGAGACATGGAGATTAGACCCCATAATGGGTGGGATGTGGCTGAACGTGCATGCACCCGCAAATGAATGTGCTCAACAGGAAGCTTATGTAAGGAGGCAAAAGGGCCACAGTCGTGTGGAAGGCTGATTTAGATTGGTGCTAAGAGAAAAGGCACTATGGGGTTGGACATTTGAGAAATGAGATCTCTTTGGATAGGTAAAACTGGGGTCTGGGAGGGGAGCCCGAATGGGAGCCAGGGCTGGTAAAGAAGAGCAGAGGCTGAAGTGTGTCCTGAGACCTGCCACCGCCCTCCTCCCCCACTGACCTTTCTCGCCTCGCTTTTTCCGAGACCGGTCGATGTGGTCCTTGAGCTGGATGCGGACCTGCCGCTCCGTGGGCTGGTCCCTGATGAAGGGAAACTTCAGCAGCTGCTCCGTTGGTGGGCGGCTCAGGTAAGTCTTGATGAGACATGTGTCAATGAAGTCGATGAACTTCTTAGACCTAGAAACAATGGCTCACACTAGAAGGGCCCCCTCAGAAGGGGGTGTCACAGGACGAAAAGGGGAGACCATTCATCAAAAAGCTATCTTGACACCCCTCCTGTCTTTTCCATATCCCAACACCAGCGCCCCCTAACGCTCTGGCTGCAGTACTGAAGTACCAGCCCCACCCAGCACCTCTCTTACAGTACAGACCCAAGCCTGAAGCAGGGGGCTATCATGGGGATGGCCTTGTCCAGAGACCTTCCTAGACCTACCACTTCTTGGACTTGAGCCTGGGTGGCGGGTTCCGAGGGATGAGGAAGAGGGCTCGCATGGGATGCATGTCACAGAGAGCTGGGACACAAAAGAGACCCATTCAGTCCCTTTGCCATGCTGGGAGACTAAAGGAGCCCTTCTCACCACGACCTCCCATGGCCTGCCTCTGCCCCACGGCCACCTTCTGGGCCCTCCCTTCTCTCCCAGACTCCGCACTTACGGGGGGCTCCCTCTGCCATCTCGATGGCTGTGATTCCTAGAGACCAAATGTCACTCTGTGGAGGGGAGAGAAGGCACAGGTGAATGTTCCTGACAACAGTCTTCAACTGCTACCCCTGGTCCCTTCAGAACCACTTCCTGGCCCACACCCCCTCCTGAGGCCCCTCTCTGCTAACCGGTGTGTCCTCCAACTCAGCCAGTACTCCATCCTTGCCCTGCCACAAAACGCTCCCCACACAGCTGACCCTTCCCTCACAGTGAACACATCATTAGACCTTCACTTTGTTCCCCAAACTGCTTAAGCCCCCAATATTTTCAATCTGCTCATCGCCCCATCTCACTTCCTGCCCTTGGCTGCCTCATGCTCCATACAGTCTGCTCCGTACCCTGTAATCATAGGTGGCATCAGGGTTCTCATCACAGGCGATGACTTCTGGTGCCATCCAGTAGGGGGTCCCAATGAAAGTGTTTCGCCTGCCCACAGTGCGGTCCAACTGAGCACTCACCCCAAAATCCACTGAGAAGACAGGGAGGGAGGGCTCATAACAGTGTCACACCTGCTCCCCTCATCTTGGACCCAGCAAGGCAGCTAAGGTCTTTGCTCTACTGACACTCCCCGGAACCTCTTCCAGCCCATCAACATCCTCAAGAGCCTAACCTAGTCTTCCTGCACCTTGGGAAGAAAACCAAGATGAAAATACCATGGGACAACATCCCAGATCAAAATATCCCATCACCCCAGAAGGACCTGCACAGGACACAATGAGTAGGAAGGGAAAAACTGTGATTTTCAGCAGAAGACAGGGCATTCCCAGGGAGGAGACGAGAAAGCAAGCCTCCCAGCCTACAGGTTGTCGGACTTCAACCACCAGAAGGAAAAGGGGCCTCTCTGTGTCCTGGAGGTGAGTGGGCCCGTCTGCACAGGAGTCAGCGTACCTAGCTTGACCTCAGCATTCTCTGTCAGCAGCACGTTCTGCCCCTTGATGTCTCGGTGAATCACCTTGTGGGCGTGGAGATGGGCCAGACCCTGGGGCAGGAGAGTAGGGGAAATCAGCCTTGGTGCTGGAGGGGGTGGGAAAGAAGAGGACTTGGACTGACTGAAACAAGGGTGGGGGAAGTCATCAGTCTGGGTGGGCTGGGCAACAGGAGCTGGCCCTCTCCACACGTTGCCAAGGACAGGCTGAGCTTTTCTGGAGAGCTCCCTCGGCATGGTGGCTTCCGGGAGTTCCTAGCAGATGCGGTTGCAAGTGGGGAAGTAGTGGAACTTGAAAACAGAGGTACCTGTCTCCTCTAATAGTTTGAGAGTCCCCAAAGTTAGGACTCTGTCTCCAGCCCCAACCAGATTAGGCCATCTGCCCCTTAAAGAGGGCACCACTCCCTTTCCTCCTCAGTGCAGGGAGGGTCCATGCCAGGGAGAAGCTCCAGTGGGGCTGGCCCAGGAGCAGGAAGCAGGAGAGGTGCCTGGCGCTCACCCGCAGAATCTCCCTGCAGATGTAGGCAATACAGTCCTCCTTCAGGGCGTTCCCTTTTGTATTCTTTACCAGGTCGGTCACGGAACCAGCACCACAGAACTCCATTACCAGCTACGGTCCCAGGGAGCACCAAAAGGGAAAGCAGAAGTTAGATAAGCCCTCTTTCCCCTTCCAGCCCGCTGGAGGAGAACCAGAGGCCTTGAGGCCACAACTGGTATAAGCTGGAAAGGAGGGGCCAAGTGACCCCCTGGCAAAGGCCAGAGAACTTCCTGAGACTAGGAGAAAAGGGGGAAGGGAACACAGCTGGAAGAGACAGGGATGGTGGGTCTGGGGATGGTCTGTGCCCAGGGTATGAACCCGAGGAGTCCCTGACACTGCAGACGTGATGAGGAGGGTATGCGCATTTTCCTTGGGGAGGGGTCCAACGTTCTCATTGGATCCTCTTTGGGACCCACAACCTCAAAGTGGTTAAGAACTACTGCTTTGGAGCAAGGTCAGCAAACTATGGTCAATGAGCTAAGCATAGTTTTTACGTTTTTATATGGCTGACAACAAGTAAAGAACCATATGACATGTAAATTGGAGTGTCCTAAATAAAGGCTTTGGGGGATACAGTGATGCCCATTCATTTATATATTGTCTATGGCTGCTTTCATGGTACAATGGATGAGCTGAGTAGTTGTGACAGACAGTAGGACCCACAAAAGCCCCAAATATTTACTATCTGGCTCTTCACAGAAAAAGTTTGCCAACCTCTCATCCTGAGGCAAGAAAGGAGCCAGAATCAGCAATGCTGCTGGTCTGCTAGAGGCAATACAGTGCATGGGGTCCACCAGAGAACTACAGGAGGGAAGCTGGTGGCACTTTGGGAGAAACTCCCCAGAGGCAAGGCCACAGCAGGGAGATGAGGAGAGCTCCCTGCGGCAGCTCTGGGGAAGAACCACGGAGACCCAGAGGCAGGTGCTAAAAGGGAAGTCCCCCTAGTGACCAGCATATCTGTCCAAAAGTTTTCATGGTATCTTTTTTTTTTTTTTAAGATTTTATTTCTTTATTTTTTTAGAGAGGGGAAGGGAGGGAGAAGGAGAGAGAGAGAAACATCAACATGTGGTTGCCTTTCATGTGGTCCCCACTGGGGACCTGGCCTGCAACCCAGGCATGTGCCCTGACTGGGAATCGAACCGGTGATGCTTTGGTTCGCAGCCCGCGCTCAATCCACTGAGCTACACCAGCCAGGGCCTCATGGTATCTTTTCTAAAAGCCACACCCAACACAGAAAAGGTAGGAAGACATGTACATTTGCATATGCAAGATTAATTTACATATGTCCCACTTCTGAGCCTACTATGATGGGAAGACAATGTCCAACAGGTCCAGAAGGGGGCGCCTGGTCACTAGCCCTCAAGCATCTCTCACTTGACTGACTACACAGTTGGCAGGTGAACCTACCTGACACATCACTCACCTTTCCTTGTGTGTATGAAATGTATTTGTGTGTGCACGTGGGTATGTGTATGTACCTTCAAAAAGACTTGAGTGACCATGATTTATACTTTATCTGTGCAGGGTACACAGAAGGTGCTCAATAAGTACTCACTCATTTGGCAACTGCTGCCCAGGGGAGCTGTGGCATGAGCTCCAACCCCTGGCACCGCCCCCCTCCCCAGCCCAGCCCTGGCCAGGTTCCTTGCTGCTCTGTCCTTGGGACTGGCTGAGTGAGTACTAGAGAGGACAAGACTGAGGAGTCAGCTGGCACCAGTGGACAGGTAGGGAGGGTGAAGGAATCAGGAATGTTCTGAGCCAGGTAGGAATTCGAGGGAGGCCAAAAGTGCTACAGTGAGCTCTGGTTAGGACAGTGATCCAGAAGGGCTCGTACACTGCCAGGAGGGGTCCAAGCCGTCTGTCGCCTACCACAGATATTTTGGTCTGTTCCTTTCCTAGGAGCTATGCCAGTGCAGGAGAACTCAGGAATGAACCTCCCTGTGGTCTCTTCCAGCTCTTGCTAGGGTTACATTGCTTGCTACCTGTGAAGTGTCTGCTACACACAGGATAAGGTACTGGTTAGGGCAAAGGTAGGGGCAAACCCCAGAACCCCTGCTAACAAAACGCCCAGAGAAAAAGAGGCTGCAAAGTGTTGGGGGCTCTGTGTGGGTCAGGAGGTCCCTCAATCCATATACACAGGAGAGGCTGTGGGACTGAAGAGAGGGCTGGCAAGGAGACTCCGGGCATTGACGCCATTTCAAACAAGCAGCCTGGAGACAGACAGGGCAAGGGAACAGGCCAGAGGACACTTCTCACCCAGAGCTGGTCGTCATTTCCAGGGGGGCTCTTCTTGATGAAGGCCCCATAGTAGGTGGCAATGTTGCGGTGGTGAGAGTATTTCTTCAACATGTTGATCTCCTGTTTGATCTCTTCTTCCTCGTCCTAGGCAAGTGGGAGGTGGTGAGCCCCCTTCTCATGCTCCAACCCTCCCTCTGCCCTGAGCCGCTCCCTACCTCCGTGACATCCATGACCTTGATGGCAGCCAGCTGCCCAGTCTTGACGTGCCGACCCTGAGGACAGAGACAGGCATAAAGGGATCTGGGTCCACATTCAAGGAGGGCTTGATTCTGGAACAAGCTACACCTTTGGCTGTTTTTTTGTCTTAGAAAATGTCTCTCATGGTGGCTAGACACTTCAGTTTAGGCACTTGGTCACAGGAGTAACTGTGGGCTGCAGAAAAACTACCAAGAATGAATTTCCAAGCTCTGTGCTTGATAAAGATGAAGGGTGTATTCCCCTAAAATACTCAGGAGAGACGAGTGACAGATATTATGTTCTGTTCCAGCCTCTCTGGCTTGGACTTCCTACAGTTTAAAATTTAGAGCAGGGAGTGAGAGACACCTTCTCCATCCTCAGATGGAGCTGGAGGGAGCTGGGGCAGGAGGGTCTGAGCCTCTCTCTCTCCATCTTCTGTGCAAGGCAAGCTGTTTCCTCAACCAGCCCCCTCTGGATAGGAGACTGTTCCCAGGATGCCCCACCAACTCCTGCCAGGTGTTTTATGTTGTTGACAGGAAAGAATTAAGATAGAGCTGAGGTTTTAGGGAACTCCGGGAAACACAGAAGGGCCAACTGACACGTGTCAGTGGCCCCATCGCCAGGGCTAATGGGAAGGAACTTCTTCCATAGTGAGGCTCTGCTACCCGCCCCCCCGCCCACTCCTGAAATTCCTAGCAGGAGTCATCTGGGACTCGAACAGGAAAGTCCGGGCTTCCTGGGGAAGAGCAGGGTGAGGGGAAAGTAGCCCCTCATGAGGATGAACCTGGGTACTGCCAGGCCATGGATTATTTTTATGCTCAGCAGTCATTCAAGACCCCAAGCCCAGAAAAGCAGCCCAGAACACAGAGCTATGATTTCCATGGCAACAACTAGGCAAGAGATGGGAAATGGAAGGAAGGGGTGCCAGTTCCCAAAGCTTACATGGAAGGGTAAAAGAAAGGCAGGTGGTCCCAGTGACCAAAAAAACAGGCCCCTGAGACAGAGATTTGTGAAAAGACCCAGCATCGTGTCTGGAGACGAAGAAGCCAGTGTGTGTTCTGGGGGCCTCCAGCTCTGGGGCAGCATCCACCTTGAACATCTCTCTGCTATGGCCACCTCCCCCTATTCAAGTGTGACCAGTGATCAGGCCAATGAGAGGGCTGAGCTGGCCAGGCTAAAAGCTACAATCAGTGGCTGAGGAAATACCACTTCTGTGGGAGAAAGGAGCCTCAAAAGCAGAAGGCCTGCTGCAGGCCAACTGTGGGAGCTCAAGAAAGCCACTTTCCCTCTGCAGAAGGTCACTCATGAGATCCCGCCCACTCCAAGCCCTGGACTTCTCTGTTGTCTTGGGCCTGAGCCCAAGCTCTACTTTGGCCTGAGCTCTACTCTAAACTCCCAGGTGAGTTCTGATACATATGTCCCCATACCATTCCCTCTGCCTTCGCTTGTCTCTTTCTCACACTCCATTCAACTCCAGACCTGCTCCTGCCACACCAGGACTAGTTCTAAACTCAGGCAGAGGTCAGCAAAAACACCCCACTTCTTGCTGCTTCCTCCCCTCAGTACTTCTCTCCATTCTCTCCCCTTTCCCAGAGCCCCCAGCATCTACAATATTCCATAACCCCTCCAATTTCCTTTCTTTCACCCCTCCTGAGAGGGCCCTATGGAAGACACTCATGCTCCCACACCATTAGAGTCTCACCTTGTACACCTGTCCGTAGGTTCCATTGCCAACCACCTCTACCAGCTCAAAGATTCCAGCAGGGTCCTGAGGGAGAGGGGAGAGGGAGAGAAAGAGTAAGGTGTCAGGACTTCAGAAAGAGATTATGTAGCCTGGGGGTGAGGGGAAAAGGTGTTCAGTCAGGAGAGGAGAGTGAAGACTAGTTTATCAGGAGGGGCCTGCAGGAGGGAGCACTGAGGTCTACCCTTTTCCTGGATTGGTTCAGAGTTTCTGTTCTATGGGAAAAGCCCCAAGGAGATGAGTGAAAACAGAAGCCAGAGCCCCCAGCTGGCTTTTCAAAGATGCGCTCCTGATTTCAAACTCAGTGACAAACTCTGAGAGCCTATAACCTATCAGCAAAACAGGGTGGCTGAGTGGCCACCTCTGGGGTTGGTGTTACTTTAAATGAAGCAATGGTCATAAAATGCTTAGGACGTGCCTGGCACACAGTGCATGTGCAATAAGAGTCACTTACAGTTATTAACCTTTTAAAAGCAGGGACGAGGGAAGCCAGCAGGGAGCTGGAATGGGAGAGCCACCACCCTTTTGTCATTTTCCCCTTTCCAGTCCTCTCAAGATTGAGGGCTTCAGAGCCAGTGTCTATGGCCTTTGTGGGGGGTAGGAAGGACATCTAGGTGGGGAGGGAGGGCAGGTGACAGTGAGAGGGCCACCGGGAGGGGCAGATGAGAAGGAAGAACTTTCAGTTCCCGCTTTCCTGAGCCAAGCAGTGCCAGGAGGAGAGGGCCCCAAGAGCTCAGACAAAGCCTCTAAAGAGGCTCATCGCCTGCTGGGCCAAGAGCAGGCAGCCTGGCTGAGTAGCGCAGCTGCCTGGAGCCGCCCACAGCCTCCTGGCAGAACTTCTTTTTTGAGCGAGAGAGAGGCTGGAAAGTGGGGCTGCAAGCTGAGAGTGAGCCTGGCTCCTGAGCTCCTGCAGGCTGGTCAGACCCTCCCGCCACCTGCAGGGTGAGAGGGCAGGCACAAAGTGAGGCTGCCACTTAGGAAACAAACTCTCCAGGCAGTGCCTGGGCCTCTGTGCTGATAACCCTAAAAATACATAATTTAAAACTCCTTTCTTCCTGACTTTGAAAACCAATACAGGATTTCTAAAAAAAAAAAAAAAAGCCCTGAATGGTGTGGCTCTGTGAATTGAGTGCCAGCCTGCATACCAAAAGGTCGCCAGTTCAATACGTGGTTGGGGCACATGCCTGGCTTGCAGGCTGTGTAAGAGGCAACTGGTCCGTGTATCTCTGGCACACTGTTTTCTCTCCCTTTTTCTCCCTCCCTACCCCTCTAGAAGTAATAAAATCTTAAAAAAAAAAAAAAAAAAAACAATCAAAAGAATCCTTTACCCTGAATCCACCAAAGCAAGAACATGGAACATGACTTGGGCAAGCTGGAGACCAGGGAGAGACCAACCCAAGACCTTTCTTAAAACATCCTCACTGTACAGTGTCTCTGTCCATTTTCTCAGAGATGGGAACTGGAGGGCTAGAAATGTACTTGCCCTATCAGAGCACGTACTACCATGCACTGCAACTGTGTATTTACTTGTCTATAAATTCCCAAAAGAAAGGGAGGTCCTCCCTGTTTACCAGTGTCCGGCACCCACCTAACCCAGAGCCTAGCCCAGAGTGGCCTGAAGGAACATCCCAAACCTGCTCCAGGGAAGACCTGAAAATAGAAGAGGATTCCTTCTACGTGGTCTGAAAGGGTCTGGGCTGACCAGACCAAGTATTTTTGTGGTTCTATGTTCAATTATTTAGCTCCAGCTGAAGTTACTTTAAAAACAAACAAACAAACAAACAACCTTGAATGGGTCTAAGAAAACAGCAGGCCCCATCAGAAAGGAAGATATTGTCACTGCAGTGCGGGGCCAATGAGAGGTTTGTCTGAACCTGAGAGATGCAAGGCACCTGGAGGAAGGTATTCTATCTGCAAATCTAGACATAAAGAAAGGGAATCCAGTTCCCTAAAAATCTCCCCTAGGAAGGGCTTGTCCATTTTGGGGCCTCTTAACTCTGACTGCTGGCAAGTCCTTTTTTGTGTCTGATTTAGTTCTTTCTAGGTGGATGGAGACAAGGAAAAAGGACATATGGTCATGATTTTCTAGTCACTCCTAACCTAAAATATGATGGGCCTGTTAAGAGTCACAATGATATACCATCATCACCTCAAATCAGCACAAACAGATTTAATTTTATAATCTTAGCTCCAACTGTCTCCTCCCTGTATGTTTGGGAGGCACTGAGGAATAAAAGAACTGGGTTCAGATACTGATTTAATGGCTTCAAGCCAGTTTTCTGACCCACAAGCAAGGATAACCACATTAGCTTGAAAGGGTTATTCTGAGAATCAGGCTGAGACCATGAATGTGACCGAGCAGTTACGGACCTACCATCCTCCACGGGGGCGACCCCCTTACTCTTCTCAAGAGCAACACCATTTTCTGCATCAAAAACCCCACCTCTGTGCCATTCCTCTACATGCCCAGTCCTTCCTTCTCCACATCACAGTCACCCTGTCCTTTCTCCCTTCAAATGTCCCTGTTTGTCCCTTCCTCTCAATTCCTAAAGCTGCCACCCAGGCCAATCCCTTCTCTTTCCCTTTTGGAGCTCCTGCCTCACCACTCTGCCTTCTGCTGCCGCTGCCAGATTTAACCCTCCTCACATGGTGCTTTCCCAGTTCCACTCTTCTGCCTAGAGCCAGCATGGCTCCCCACGGCTTAAGAATCCAAACTCCTGAACCTGATAGGTAAAGGCGCCGGTCACCGGCCTACCAATAAATATTTCCTGAGTGTCTGCATCTACCCTGCACTGGGCTAGGCCCTAATCAGGGAAAATCTGTAAGGCAACTTTCTCTTCTTTCACTCATCCATTAAATATTTATTGAGCACTAACTGAGTGATGACTCCTCAATCAGGCACAACGAGGAGCTCAGTGCTATGTGAGAAACATGGAAGGTCCTTTGAGGACCTTCTACCTTTACCAGCGCCCCATGTATACACACGGCGGTGCGCTGCTATACGGCACAGGAGTGACAAAAGCACCCAAGGCATTAGAAACCACTTGGTATAGTGGAAAGAGGACTGGAGAGTGACTTTCTAGGGTGAACTTTGGCATTAGCTGTGTGTCCCTAAACAGGTATTTAACTGTCTGGGATCTCATCTTCCTCACACAAACTAAGAGGGAGTTAAATTGGGTAAAAAAAAAATTCTGTTTCATGGTTTCAGAGTCCAGAATTAAATTCAGTTTGGAAATCTCAGGCAGACTCCCCAGAGGAATTGGTGTCTCAGCTGGGCTTTGGAGGCTAAGGTTTCAACTGGTGATAGGAATTTAAGAGTGGGGAAGGCCATGACATGCTAAAGCGACAGCAATTTGGGTTTGGATCTTGAGTGTGAGATATTAGGGGACGCATAGAAGTAAATGTCTATCAGCCCTGGCTGGTGTGGCTCAGTAGACTGAGTGCCAGCCTGTGAACCAAAGGGTCACCAGCTCAATTCCCAGTCAGGGCACATGCCTGGGTTGGGGCCTGGTACCCAGTTGGGGGCGTGCGAGAGGCAACTGGCTGGTGCTTCTCTCACACACTGATGTTTCTCTCTCTTTCTCTCTCCCTTCCCTCTCTCTAAAAATAAATAAATAAAAATCTAAAAAAAAAAAAAAAGATGTCCAGGGAGAGGGCACAGGGAGAAAAATAAAAGAGCCAATGCCAGCCTCTGAGGAACAGCCACATGCTACACACTGAACAGCAGAACAGCCACCAGAGGAGGAGACAATCCAAGAGGACAGAAAAACAGCACTGGCCGGAATGCCTAGGAAACCACTAGGAACCTCTGCAGGAACAGCAGTTTTGAGAGCAGAAGGAAGAGACAGAGTAATGAGGAAGTGATGGCTATGCATGCAGCACCCTCTCTGGAGAAGGCTAACTTTGAGAGGGAAGGGGGAAATCAGATGATGGCTAGAGGAGGAAGAAGGGCCAGACAAAAGGGTTTTTAAAATAGGGAAGATCTCTCAGGCTTGTGGAAGGGAAGAAGCCAGAAAAGAGAGGAGATGATGATGCTTGATGAATTGATTTTTTTATGATACCTGTGTGTGCATGTACATGTACATTCCACAGCATGTAAACTGTATCTTCCACTGGTTTACAGAGTGATAAAATACAGCAGTGCCTATTTCTCTTATATACATACCCAGTGATTCAGAATGCCCAGAAATGCATAACAGTTCAAATATGACTTATGCACTGATCTGGCCTCAAATGTGGGCCCTTCAAATAGCACTGTTTGCACTTGGTCACCCTCTTTGATGATGATCTAGAGGAGGCGCCTGCACAGGAAGTGCCCTGCTCCTGGGAAGCCACCAAACAGCCCTGGCTCACCCCCTGCACGTGGATACAGCTCTGTAATGATGCTGCTGTAGGCCTTCTCCATCTCCTTCTCTGGGTGCTCAAACTTTGTCTCAGCAGCTGGCTTCTTGTCCAGCCTGCAGCTGGGAGGTGGGAAGGGATAAGGACAAGGGTATGAATAACTAAGGACAGGAGAGAGAAGAGGAGGGTAGGAAAAGAGAGAAAAGATACTGCTCTGTTGAGGTAAAGAAGAAGGAAGATGAGGGAACTCCATAAACATCTAATGATTTTGACTTTAATAATTATGTCAGAGGGAAAATCATCTGCTAAGTAGAGCTGGGGGCCTGAATGAGGTGGAAAAACTTGGGAACAGATGCTACACAGGGTTCTTTAGGATAGTGTTCCTCAAACTTCATGATATGTAAGAATCATCTGGAACTTCCGGCCAAGATGGAGGCATAGGTAGACGCACTGTGCCTCCTCGCACAACCAAGATAGGGACAACAAAGATATAGAAACAAAATAACAACCAGAACTGACAGAAAACTGAAGTTTATGGAAGTCGGACAACCAAGGATTTAAAAATAGACACTTTCATCCAGACTGGTAGGAGGGGCGGAGTCCGGCCGGGTGAGGGACGCTGAGCGGAGAGCTGAGCACCCGGGGCGGCGCACAAGTCCGCAGCAAGCAGACCCTGGGGGCACAAGCAGCAGTGGCTGGTGGGCCCCAGCCAGGGGGTGGCGACCGGCAGACCTAGCAGACCCTGGGCGCACAAGCAGTGGTGGCTGGTGGGCCCCGGCCAGGGGGTGGCGACCGGCAGACCCAGCGAGGCGGCCATTGTGAAGCAAGGCACTGCATGCAACTCAGGGTCCCAGCACCGGGAAATACAGCTTTGGGGCACTGACTGAAAAGGAAGGTCCCACGGGGTGCACGGGCCCACCCACTCTGGAATTGGTGCCAGAGGGGCC
>CM052545.1:64052016-64123031 GCA_028533065.1 Trachops cirrhosus | reverse complement strand
ACCTACATCCCAGATTGCTCTATCCAGCAAAGCTTTCATTTAGAATGGAAGGGCAGATAAAGTGCTTCTCAGATAAGGTCAAGTTCAAGGAGTTCATCATCACTAAGCCCTTATTTTATGAAATGTTAAAGGGACTTATCTAAGAAAAAGGTAAAAAACACATATAGTAAAATGACAGCAAACTCACAATTATTAACAACCACACCTAAAACAAAAACAAAAACAAACTAAGCAAACAACTAGAACAGGAACAGAACCACAGAAATGGAGATCACATGGAGGGTTAGCAACAGGGAAGTGGGAGGAGGAGAGAGGGGGGAAAGGTACAGAGAATAAGTAGCATAGATGGTAGGTAGAAAATAGGGGGAGGGCAAGAATAGTATGGGAAATGTAGAAGCTAAATAATTTATAACACATGGACATAAACTAAAGGGAGGGAATGTGGGTGGGAGAGGGTGTTCAGGGTAGAGAGGAATGAAGGGGGGATAATGGGACAACTGTAATAGCATAATCAATAAAATACATTAAAAAATAAAGAAAACACTTTAACATTTTTTGTACTACTGGTTTGGTGGTAGCACACTCCTTTAACTATTTCTTCTTTACTTAAATGCTCTTTATTTCTCCTTCAATTTTAAAATGAAAGCCTTGCTAGGTAAAGTAGTCTTGGATGTAGGTTCTTGCTTTTCACTACTTTGAATATGTCATGCCAATCCCATCTGGCCTGAAATATTTTCATTGAGAAACCAGTTGACAGTTTTATGGGAGTTCCCTCATAGGTACCTGTCTTTCTCTTGCTGCTTTCAAGATTCTCTCTTTGTCTTTAGTCTTTGCCACTTTAATCATGATAGGCCCCTTTGGGTTCATATTGTTTGGGACTCTCTGTGCCTCCTGGACTTGTATAACTTTTTCCTTTATCAGGTTAGAGAACTTTTCAATCACTATTTTTTCAAATAGGTTCTTGATCCCTTGCTTTCTCTCTTGTCCCTATGATTGGATGTTGTTACACTTCATGTTGTTCCAAAGGTCCCTTCAGTGATCCTCATTTTTAATTAAAAATTTTTTTAATTTATTGATTTTAGAGAAAGAGAGAAACATCAATTTGTTGTTCCACCTCTTTATGCATTTCATTTGTTGTTTCTTTTCATGTGCCCTGACCAGGGATCAAACCCACAACCTTGGCATATCAGGATGATGCTCTAACCAACTGAGCTACCTGGCCAGGGGTATCCTGATTTTTTAAATTTTTTTCATTTTGCTGCTCCAATTAGGTGTTTTCTGCTACCTTGTCTTCCAAATTGTTGATTCCATCCTCTGCTTCATCCAGCCTATTGTTTTATTCCTTCTAGTGTAATCTTCATTTCAGATATGCTATCTCTTTGCTGAAGTTCTAAGTTCCTTGAGCATCCTTGTAACTCTATTTTTGAACACAGTATATGGTAAACTGCTTTCCTCCATTTCATTTAGCTCTTTTTCTGGAGACTTCTATTCTTTAATTTGGGGCATGTTTATTTCTCTCCCCATTTTAACTGCCTCTTTGTGTTTGTTTCTATGTATTACTATAGCTCTGCTCTGATTCCCAGTCTTGGTAGGGTGGCCTTATGTAGTAGGTGTCCTGTGGTACCCAGTGGTGCAGTCTCCTTGATTACCTGATCTGGGTGCTCCAGGAATGTTGTTTGTGTAGGTTATGTGGGCTCTCCTGTTGTAATTGAGTCTGAATTGCTACTGCCCCATTTGTGCGTGGGATTTGTGCATCAAGACTGGCTGACTCTGAGGCTCAACCCCGATATAGCATGTAAGCTGCTGTGCAGGTGCTGACCATGCAAAGTGAAATTCGCTTCAGCAGGGTCTGGTGCCTGCCAAGATCTCCCTTTGGATATGCCACTTGTGAAACTTATTGATCCTGCTCTCCTATTGTCTGAAGCTGGTCACTGGGTGTGTTGGTTCTGGGGTCTCTTGGGAGGGACTCTGGTATAGACCAATGTCAGACACTGCCTGTGACTGGCCCTGGGCAACCTGATTGAAGCTACATAGTGATCCACAGTTTATGGCTGCCTCTACTGGGCCTGGGTGTGTGCAGGAAGAACCAAGCTATGCACCAAGGCCAGCTTTTACCAGCAACGGGCCCAGAGGCAGGTCAGCAAAAGTCCCAAGAGACCTCAAGATCCGTCTCTGCCTGTCTCTGCCTGCTGGCTGCCTGATATGCTCAGTCACTGAAAGAGCCTCTGGCAGTACTCAAGTTGCATGAGGTAGGTTCTCAGCGAATCCCCAGGTAAGGGTGAGTGGTGTTCACCACACTGATGCAGGTTCAAATTCAGTGTCAGTGCTGGGTCTGAAGCCACTCAGCAAATGTCCCGTGGTATACCAAGTCTAGCTGCCCCCTGCCCGATGCCATCGGACCTTTGTGGTGTGGTGGGGTTTTAGGGGGTTGTCAGGGTGAGGCCAGCAGAGTTTTCCAGGTCTAAACAGACCAACATTTGGTCACGTGAAGAGAGGGCTCCGCACTGGTCATCATCTGAGGGGAAAATAGCCCCTTCATCCTAGAGCCACACAACTCAGTCTGTTCAAGATTCTGCCAGGAGTCAAGGGGGTGGGGCTAATGGCTCTTCCATGATGGGGAGGTGCCAGTCAGGCTTGGGGGAAGGTGGGAGGAGTGGCCCCTGCCCCAATGCCATACCACTTGGTCTGCCCCAGATTCTCTCCAGACCTTGGCAGAGCAGGGCCACCAGGAATCGAGCATGGAGGGCCACCTGGAGCCACCTGGAACCTGGAGGGTGAGGCTAGAGGATCTCCAGTGAGGAGTAGTTATGAGTCAGGTTCACGGAAAAGTGGGGAGAATGGCCCCCACCCCAAAGCTACACCACTCAGTCACTGATACCCCCTGAATCTGCCCAGACCTCTACACTCTGGCCCAAGCAGCTGACTCCTCAGCAGCGCATGAGCTCTACAGGGTGGGGTGGCTGGGAGTCCAGAGGATGGAGCTATTACATTTCCCCAAGCTGATGACATACAGAGGGGAGGGTTCCATCTAAGAAAGATGGTGTCTGTAGTACAGGAGAATGGCACAGAGATCCTGGCAGCTGTCCCCTCAGCTCTCTTCCCAGAGTCATAAACGCCAGTCTCTCCTCACAAGACTCCAGTCTGCTCCGCCCTCCCTCCACAGGTACCCTTGGTGTCTATGATCAAGATTTTGTGCACTGGCCCTTTAGGAGGGCGTCTGTGTCTTTAGCAGAGTGCTATGTCTCTCCCCAGTAGACGGAATCTCTGCTAATTCTCAAAGCCAGATGTTACATGGCCACCTCTTTCTGGCTCTGGTGCTCTGGGCTGGGGAGCCCAGCATGGGGTTGAGATCCCATGCTCCTCAGAGGGAACTTTTGCAGCTGAGATGTCCCTCCGGGATCTTAGCTGCTGCCCTTGGAGTGGGGCCAGCCCTCTTTGCATCTCTGTCCTTCCTACCAGTATCAATGTGGCTTCTTCTGTAAATCCTTGTTATAAGACTTCTAAAATACTTTAAAAGACTGAATTTGGAGGAATGTGAATTATGTATCAATAAAGCTGTTATTAATAATAATCCTGAAGGTAGTTAAAAGGGACAAATTTCCAGTTATAAAATAAGCCATAAGGATGTAATAATATACAACATGGCGACTATAGTTAATACTACTATATTGCATATCTAAAAGCTACCCTGCTAACATGAAGGAAGCTCTCAGAGTGCCTCTCGTCTAATAACACAAATGAATAAGTCCTGAGACAAACACAGAAAATGATGAAATACAACCATTTTTATGATGAAAAGTGAGGCAACTTGGTTTCCATTCTTGGCTCTACTATGAACAGACTGAGTGTTTGGGGGCAAGTCACTGAATCTCCCAGTAAGACAGGACAACTTTCCAGTTCTAACTCTATGATTCTAAAAGCTCAAGTTCACAACTCCGTGAAGCTGCCAACCTACGTATTCTTACTCTGTGCTAGGAGCTGTGTGAGGCTCGGACATATGGTGAATAAAATGGGGCACCTGCTGTACAGTACCTGCTGTAATAGTGCTTACAGTCTGATGGGGGAGGCAGGCATCAAACAACTCAACAATTAAGTGTTTAATTATGACTGTGGCACACCTTCTATGCTATGGAGAAGTACTGGGTGCTAACAGAACAAGCTTGACCAAGTCTGAGGAATTAGGGAAAGGCTCACTCAGGGGCCTAAACGCAATCCCAGTACTATCTTCCTCTGAGCAATGAATGCTATCATCTGTCCCATCCTTGTAGGCCTTATCCGTGCTATCTTATGAGCTCTCCCAGGTTATCTCAGAGATAGTTCTCATTGCCCACCCTCCCCATATCCCCTTAATCATCAAATAGGTAGCAATTTTTGAGCATTTTTTTCTGGTACTGCTGAGTACTTTAGAGTATGATCTCATAACAAACTTTGAGGTAGGTGCAGATGGTATGTATATTCATTTCACAGGTGAAGAAAGTTTAGAGCAATTAAATGACTTATCCAGAGTTACACATAGCCAGGAAGTAGTGGAGCCAAGGTGTGACCTCAAAAATTTGACTCTAGTGCCTGTGTCGCCCTGCTTACAGCTCCTGTTATCTAAGGGACCATGTTTCCAACCAGTTGGTCCCTTTTTTGCCCCGGCCAGAGCTCATGAGTCTAGGAAAAGGGTTCCTGACCCAAGGGTAGCCAATCCAAGACTAAAAAAAAGATTTCCTCCTCAGCCCTTCCAACTAAAACCCAGAGGGAAGATGTCAGGAGTACACAGAGAGTCAGGGCTGGAGAGGCCACTATTACCTCAGGTAACGGAAAGCTGAGAACAAAGCAGAGTGGATCCCTCCACTCTGGAGAGGAGGGATTAGATGCAGGAGATACTGACTGATTTGTTCCGGCCGTTCCCTGATGTTACTGAGAATCCAGAACTACCCTACAGTTCCCATTCCAAGGGACTGTCTATGTGCAGTTCTTATGCTCAGACACCAATGAGATTCTGGACCTTAAAGCAGATAAAAATTGACACTGACAGCCAGCACTATTCTAAGAGCTTTACACATACCAATCACTTTAATCCCCACAAAACTCCATGACATGGATACTATTATTAGTCTCACTTTACAGATGAGGAAACTGAGGCTCAGTGAAGATAAGTAACTTGTCCCAAGTCAAACTTGTTGCTCACTACGTGGCAGAGCCAGGATCTGAATGCTGGTAGCCGGGTTCCAGGGCCTATGCCGCAGTCGCCCCTTTATCTGGCACAGCTGGAGAAGGTTCCTTGCAATCAAACAAGCCAGACCACAACATCCCTATTTAACTTTTCATAAGATTATGTCTCAACTCCCCAAGTAGAACAGAAGCTCTACAGGGACAGGAACCAGGTAAGCACAGGAGCCAGGTGGTACCTGGGTACTACACAGTATGAGTTACGCAAACTGGTGCTGACATGGGTGCCTGAATGAAAAATAACAGAAGTTTGCTTTCTGTGCAGCTTGAAATCTGTGCCACACACAAACTCCTTTGGTTGCACAGTAAGCATGTGGAGTAACGGCCTGTGGCTGCTTTCTTGCACTCACCAGAGCTGATGTTACTCAGCATTTTTTATCCTCCACACTTTAGAAACAGTAAAACTTTGTAAAGCACTCTGCTGATGTGGAGGCTGTGGAAGGCATCATGAAAGTGTAGGGATCAATGACTGAAGGGTGGGGCTCTGAGACAATTGACAGAACCAATCTGTCCCCCGCACCATGCAGGTCAAAACCAGTCAGCAATATTTTACAGGGCACTGTGCTTTACACTGAATAATATCATTTATGACTTATACACATTCAGATATTAATAGACAGCAATGTTATTAACTGCAAAAAAGCTCCAGGTAGATGTGACTCCATGTACAATGTGTAATACAAGGGACCATGTTTCACACACTCATTTAAACCTGCCACAAACATGGTAGGCAGCTCATTCAGGATGTTACCCTTGCACGATTCGAGAAAGGGCCTGTCGCCTCTTCTTGTTTTCCTCACAGCACCAAGTATGTTTCTGAGTGTGTGTGAGGTACTCAGATGCTTGTTGCTTTAAGGTTTAAATGCCAGACAGAACAAGGTAGAGATGGATCTGGTCAAGGAAAGCTTTCTTGGAGAAGTTGAGGTTAAAGAGCCAGAGGGAGAAAAGAGGCACCAAGCTGGGTAGGTAAAGAGGAGATAGTCTGAGGGTGGGCAAGGGGGCAGAAAGGGACGAGTTGTCCCTTTAGACTCTTCTCTGTCTTAAATTCCCCTCAGCTGTAGCCCAAGGACTTCTGGAAGGTACTACCTTATGCTTCAGAATCTCCCCAGCACATGCTAAGTGCTCAACAGTGTCTTGATCCTCCCCTCAAAATGCCGGTTTACACCTTCATCAAGGGCTACGTTCACCAGGACTGGCCAGGAAAGAACTGGACACAAACTGGCCTTGGGTTCTTTCTTCCTCGCTCTGCTGACCTTCGAGGGGCTCGCTGGATTCCTCTCACAGCTCCTATCAGGAGAGAGAACTACAGGGAAATGGCGAGCAAGGCTCCGACAAACAGCAAGGCAGTTAGTCTGATGCCTGGGGCCTAGTGTTAACTGGCATTTTCCTTTCCCTTCCCTGAAACCAAAAGTCATTTTAATGCAGTAGTAGGACAGATTGAGATTAGGTGAAAAATGAAAACTGTGCCTATTTCCCAAGAGAAAATGCAAAGAAGTGTATGCGTCAGTTGTTTCAGGACTACCAAATTGTAGTCCAGTTCAGAGGCTGGGATGGGGTAGTGGCAGGCGGGTGGATGCTACCTGAAGCTCAAGGATGAGGGAACAGTAATGGAAGGTTGTGGGACAACAGAAAGAGAGAAGGAGGAAACCCCAGTTATTCCCTCACAATCAGCATGTGACTAGCCAGAAATGCACTGGAGAGATCCAGAGTCATAGTGAAACCTAGGATGAAAGGGGTGGGGGACTGAAGGGCAAAAGGAGGCGAGCACCTTAGGTTTGGGTCACATTTCTTGGAAGTGGCCCAAACCTGCCAGACTAGAACCCTGGTTTCAATCCCGGTCCACTAACAATACCTCCTCCAACAATGTGCCTCATCCCAGGGTACTTCAGATGGCCATCTCCAAATGGCGAAAGTTAGGCATGAGAACGTAATTTGTTATTTCAGTGTCTGCTTTGCATGTAGATGAAATCCCCTGAGGGGTAAGGGTTGTTTTTTGTTTGTTTGTTTGTTTTGGGAGTACTTTAACAAAAGCAAACTATTTACTATCAATATTAGCTGACATCTTTTTAAGTGCCTGTCCAAAAATGCCTTCTTAAACCCTGGCTCTACCTTCTAGGAGCTTCTAAGTCAGATGTCAATACAGAAAATTAACATGTTGAGAAGGGTGACATGCTGTAACATACGGGGTAAAACCGCTAGTAAGGTAGCTGAAGAAGCAGGTAAGACAGGAAAATGTATTCCCTACTTTTGTGTTGAGTCTTATAATTATAGAATTTCAGAGCTGGAAGGGTCCATCCATGAAGAATTCCAAGAGATTCTAGGAGGCTCCTAGAATGGCAGAAAGAATTAGAACCACAAAGCCTGGGGAAAGACTACAAGTCTTTGGGAAAGAGATGAGGGAAGGACTAGTCTCTCCTGCACTTCAGGCCCAGCAATGATTATTCACGAAATATGTCCTGGCAGGCCCTGCTGCCATACCAGTGCCATTCTTATACTCAGGCAAGGTGCCATCCCATCCCCAACAGGGAAGCAGCGCCAGGAGGTGGGCTGCCTTGGGGTATGAGGGGATAGGAGGACAGGGGCTGGGGGAGGGGCCACAGACCTGTTTCCTACCACAGGAGACAAGCCAGGCCCACTCCTACTACCAAGCGCATCAGGACTCCACAGAGGATGGCTGACTCAGAGAAACCTGTGACAGAGACAAACAGACTGGGAGGGGGGAAAAAGAACGGCTGGCTCACTAGGGAAAGAGAATGGGAACTTGTGGTCTACAGGGGGAGCCCAGAGCTGGCATAAGGGAGACTCAAGACAAACAACCTCTTGCCCTTGAACAGCAGGGCTGCCAAGGCCTGTGGAGCCTCTATTTATCTGGTATTGAGACTGAGCTGGGCTGAGAGGCCAGAAGAAAACAATGGGCCTGTTTTCCTGAGCTCTTCCTGTGACCCAGAAGGCCCATTCGAAGAGGAAGAGGGAGGCAAAGGCACTGTGGTAGCAGTGGGGGTACCAAGGCACAGCCTAGGGGAAGGGGCCTTCCATCTCTCAGAAGCTCATCAGCAGCCACAAAGCCACATCCCAAACCCCAATAATCTAAGTGCTAAAACAGTGAAAGCTATGCAAATGTAGTTTTAAACCCCATCCCTTAGTCCCACCACTTAGCAGGTTACTAACCATAAACCTCTTCTACAAGAGAGATTCTGAAGCCACCACCAGGGGAGGGGCTAAGGGCTTGTGAGAAGAGGGGCAGAGACAGGGTTGCTCCAACAGTTCAAGTCCCACAGAGCACAGGCCTTCCTCTGTACTGGCAGAGATAGGAAGTCCGGGGAATAATCTGGTGAGTGGGGGACACTTAGACATCCTTCAATTAGCTATGAGTAGCTACAGGATATGTGTGCGTGTGTGTACATGATAAAAAAAAATACAGAAGGGTGCGTGAGAAAGAAAGTATGTGTGTGTAAGAGGGAAAAAATGGGACTGGATGTGTGGACTGGGGGTAGGGAAGCGGCAGGAAAAGTTTCATTAAGTCACCTCTTCCTACCCAAGCAGAGAAACCAGACACAGCACCAAAGACCCAACTGGTCCAGAGGCCCACCTTTCTCAACAGGGCGTGGTCCTCCAAGGCTTGAGTCAGTGTCCATCTACCCCTAAGGCAACCAGGGGAAGTGTGTCAATCACCACCATTTCTACCGCACAGGGCTCGGTGTGGAAAGCAGGCCCAAAGCCAAAGCATGAAACAGACCAGATACTCCTGTGGTGAGAAAGGACATGAGGAAGGAGGGAATCATCAGAGCACCTCTTCACGGAGCCAACAAACTGGGAGAGAGAGGGAAAGGAAGATTAAAACCCTCATCAATCCCCCACTGCCCGTCACAATAATAAACTGGACTGTAACAGAATCTTCGGAAAGCACCTTCTCCCACTTTCATCATTCTGCAAAACCGACTCTCCACTGTCCTCCGGGCTAACCCTACCTCTCACACTGTGGACCTGAATCAAATCCTTTCATTGTGGTTCCACAATGTGAAGTACTAGTCCTTTGTTTGTCTATTGACTACGATATGTGTCTGAAGTGTGTTTATGGGAATGGAGTGTGGGAGGGGAGGAAATCAAGTGGGCTCGGGGAGCAGAAGTTTTTAAGTCACCCCTCCCAAGTCTCTATGCCAGGACGCACATGTGAACATGAACACACACTCTTGCAGATACATGCAGGGGCAAAGTCAAGTTCAGACATGAGACATACGTGAACACGAATACCATTCTAAATTAGAAACCAGTCAGAGCAGAGGGGGCACTGCCTCAGCAAGGAGGGTGGGAGCAGTTCCCCTCCATGCCTCCACGCCCAGCGTCAGGGACCTGGGGCTGGCGGTGCTTTACCCAGACCAGAGGCCTTTAGGGCTGCAGATGCCCACAGCACGTGGGGAGCTGACACATGGAGGGAGGTAGAGGAGAGAGATTTTTGGAGAGTGCAAAGGAGAGAGAGTCAGGCAGAGGGGAGGGAGGGAAAGAGAAGATGGACCAGAATTCAAGCAGCCTTGCGCTGGCTCTAAAATGGCCGCAGGCAAGGCAGGAGACAGATGGTCTCTCCCTGATGCTGAGACGGAGAAGTGGGGAAAGGGAAAAGGAAAAAGTAAATATCATCACAGTCAGAAATTTAAAAATAACCCAAAAAGCCTAAAAGATAAACAGCTTGCTTCTGCAGGTCCGCCTGCCTCCAGAGCCTTCTAAGGGAAAATTGAGAACTGCAGGCCCAGGAGAGCGACCCCTGCCCCTCAGGTCTGAGGACCACTGGAGGCCATTCCAGCCATCCCCGCCCAGAGCTGGAGGATCCTGCAGAGTCTTGTAGGCAGCAGAGGTAGTACCTTCTCTTCTCCTCTCCAACAGTCACTTCCCAAGTCTCAGCTTTTTAAGGTTTTTACTTTTAAAACATTATAAGCTATGGGAGCAATTTGATCTTTCTGCAGCCAGCAGAATCAGTTTCATCACCTCATGGCTGCTGCCATCACCCAGCTGCCCAGCACCTTACAATCTATCTACAAGGCGCCTTCACCGTCATTATCTCATTTGCACTTCACACCTGTAGTGTAGGGAGGCCAGGTGGAAATTATTACTCCATCTCACAGACGAGAAAGCCAAGGCTCTGAGAAGTTGAATGTATTCAGTATGTCAAGGTAAAGCTAGAACTCAAGCCTGTTTAGTCTGATGGCAAATCCAAGGAGGCTTCCCACAACCCACCCCCCGGCTTTGTCCACTAGATTCCATTTGCGTCCATGGGCCGAAGAGGTTCTTCCACAGCCTCCTATCTGACTGACTTAAAGCAGGGACAGTTTACCTGGAGCTTTGCCAGTTCCCATCTTGGGGCCATTTTCTTTCTTGCTAGGTTGGTGACGAGGCCAAGGGGCAAGAGCACTACACTCTACTGAGTTTCTTTCAGTTCTTCTCCTGTGCCATGCCCTTTCTCACTTCCGGGTCTTGGCACATGCTGCTTACTCTTCCAAACACACCATTCCCCTTTTTCTGAGTGTCCCACGCCCATCCTTCCAGGCCTCAATGTAGACTTCACCTCCTTCAGGAAGTTTCCCTGACTATCCTCTCTCACAGTCCTCTGTGCTCCCCCTCTCATGGCAGTTTTTGATCGACTGATTAATTGTCTCCTCAGCTAGACTAAGTTCTTGGTGGCCAGGGCCACATTCAATATCTGTCGGCTGAATGTATATATACAGACATAAGAAACCTGGCATTATCTAGGAAAACCTTTCCCTCTCCTTAATACAATGGTTTCTAATACTGGTTTTGGGTTTGCTTTCATTCTTTCAAAATAATCCATGAATATTCACTTTAAAGCAATGTACTAAAGCAGTTACTAAAAGTGAATCCTTTTTGTTGTGGAATTGTGCACCTAAAACCTGTATAACACTGACACTCAATAAACCAGTGACACTCAATAAATTCAATAAAAATGAATGAATGAAAGAATAAATAAAATGAAATAAAAGTGAATCTTTTTTTTGCCATGTGAATCAGCACGCCATAATTTATATACTTGGTAAATATGCATCATTAGAAAGTGGACTTTCTTAAAGCAGGGAATTCTTATATAGTTGGCAAAACCCAACTGGGAACATTAATAAGGACCTGAAGACTATAAGGAAGCAACCTGGCAAGAACAGATAAAGGGAAGGCTTCCTGGAGGAGAAAGGAGCTGATTATTCTGGAAATGAGAAAGCAGTGGGCAGAGGCTGGGTTCAGTGAGAAGGACAGAAGGTGATCCTATCTCTGAGGACAACTTATAGGAAGGGTCAAAATTTTAAGAGGATAATTCAAGGACAGATTTTTTTTTCTTGTTTTTAGCAGAAAGCAAGCCAGGAGTGTAGTAAAATGGAATGATAGGGAATGGTTAGTGTTTATACGTCAAGAATCAGAAGGCCTAGACAGTGGTTCTAATTCTTTCATGTAATTTAGGTGAATCAGCAAATTACTTAAACTCTCAGTTTCTTTTCCTGATCTACCCAATCCCATCTCATAAGAATTCATGGATGTAACACAGTTTGAAATCCATAAAGTGCTACAAATTTGCATAGTCATTATGAAGAGACTGCCTCCCACAGAGCAAGGAAAAACTGTGTCAGACCTAAATGTCCATCAGTGATGAATGGATAGAGATGTGATACATCCACAATGAAATACTGCTCGGCCATAAAAAGGATAAAATATTGCCATTTACAACAACATGGACAGATCTTGAGGTTATGCTAAATGAAATAAAGAGAAAGAGACAAAAACTGCATGTTTTCACTCATATGTGGAATATAAGACAAAAAGGAAACAAACAAACTAACTAACTAACTAAAAACAAACTCAGAGATACAGACAACAGATTTTGGTGGTATTCGAGGGAAGGGTAGCTGGGAGGAGGGCAAATGGGTAAAGGGGGTCAAGTATACATTCCCAGCTGGAAACTAGACTTTAGGTGGTGAGCATGCTCTAGTGTATACAGACATCAAATTATAATGTCATATACCACCTGAAACTTATATAATGTTATTAGCCAATGTTATCCCAATTAAAAAAAAAAGACATTCACAAGTTTTTAAAAAAAAGGAGGGATTTACTAATAAGCCCAGTGGTGTCACTGGGATTTAGAGTGAAGAAGTGGCAGCTTGGGAGAAAAGAAACAAGATGAAAAAGTAGAATTGAGAGGAGGGTAGGTAAAAGAGAAGAGAAAGAAAAAGAGCTATGGCTTGGAAGTAGGGCTGAAAGGGGCAGGGAGGAGTGCAGTCCCTGGGAAGCGACACTAGGGCGAGCAAGAAAAGGCAGAGTATGGAAGCAAGAAGAGACAGGCAGGGAAGGGGAGAAGACATCAAGCTCATTCAGGCTGGCAGACACCAAGTTCACGGAGGAGGACAACAATAATCAGGGGCTGGATAATAAGGCTCCTTATTGCTGGTTTTTAACTGTAGCACAAACAAATCATTATACCTCATTGCCAACCTCCTCCTGTGCAAGTCAGGTGTCCAGAAATCCAAGGCAAGAGACTGGGGAAGCTTTACAACCAAGGACACCCGTGACATGTGTTACCCCTGTATTGCTTCTAATTCCAGATGGAAGACCAACCAGCCACCATAAGAGAGAACTTAGAAGAGAATGCTATGAAAGACAAGACGACTGTGAAAAGAGGACCTGGAAGGAAGGGTAGAGAGCACAAAGATGAGTCATTTGGCAGCAAAGTGGGTAAAGAATGGGGCTAGCAGGGAGGGAGAGGGAGAGTTGTCAGAATCACAAACTTAGAAAGGAAGACCAGGGTTAGTCTCCAAAGGGTAGAGACCAGATATTCTCTGGCCCCACCAAGGAACAACTCAGAATAAATTACAGCCCAAGGATGCAGGTGAGACAGGAGGAACTTCCTGGCCGGCAGGATGGAGTAAATATGCTCAGCCAACTTCTCACCAGGTCCATCTCTTCTTTCTCTAAGAAACCCTCCCTGCCTGCATTCACATCAAGTCAGGACCCAGTACACCAGTTCAAATAGCCAGTGCCTGCTGGATACTAGGACTGTGGCAATGAACAGCACAGAAATGGTCCCTTCCTTCATGGAGTTTACAGGAAGCAGACATTAAGGACATGATGACACAATTACACAATCCAACTATCACAGACTATGAAGAAACAAATATAGAACACTAGAAAGATTAAAGGGAGGTCAAAATGGGAGAGGGGAATCAGAAAAGGCCTGCTGGGGAAATGATATTTAAGCCGAGACCAAAAGGACAACAGTTAAGCAAGCAAAGGTCAGGAAGCAGGGAAGGCCCAAATTTCTGAGGCAGGAAAGAATCCTAAATCTCCAGGCAAGGCCTTGAGAGGAGCCCAGAGGCCCTAGCCACTTAGCCAAGAATCCGTGCTTTTTGCTTTTTGCCTTTTGCCAAAGTCAATGTCCTCTCGTATCAGAACACATCAGAGCCCTGGGTGCTGTGGCTCAGTGGATTGAGCTCCGGCTGTGAGCCAGGGGGTCGCCGGGTACAATTCCCAGGTCAGGGCACATGACTGGGGTGGGGCTGGTCCCTGGTGGGGGGCACATGGAGGGCAGCCATGCATTGATATTTCTCTCCCTCTCTTTCCCCCTCCCTTCCCCTCTTTCTAAAAATAAGTAAGAACTTAAAAAAAAAAAAGGAACGCATCAGAATGTTCCCAAGGGTGAGGCACAGGCTCTTCCCCTGAGGCTCCATGCTTCCTCTTGGGTGGGTCCAGAGAGCCTTTACACAAAAGAGTAAGGGTAAGCAGGGCCAGAGTGACTGCCTAGCTATTGCTGGAATTCCTGACTCAGGGGGCAGGACAAACAGGAGTTTCAAGTTCAGGTATTAGATTTTGAAGTTGCTTTCTTCCAGCAAAGCTGGAAGACTTTCAGATGTTGGAAGACTCTAGAGCAGAGAAAGGGAAGCCAGACTCATGAAATTCTATGCCCACATCTAGGGGCTCAGTGACTCACCCACCCACAGCCATTACGATAGAACTCAATAGACTGGGTGGTTTTCTCTTCCCCAGACAAAACACAGGAGAAGAGGAATATTAACAGAACCCCAGGAGACACCCTTTCTGGGCACTTTCTTTCATAAAAGAAATCAGGCAGCTACCACCTATCTAATGAGCAATTACCAGACCCACACTTTTATTTAACCCTCGCAACAGCCGTGTTAGGTGGGTCTTGTCCTCACTTGACAAATGATGAAAATGAGGCATGGAGGTAGGAAGGACCTTATCAGAGGTCACACATTAAATGAGAGAGCTGGGATTTGAACTAAAGCTTGTCTCCAAGGGCTACGCTTTTGGAGGTGAGTGATGATGGGGAAGGTCCTATCCTTCTGGCCCCTCCCTCCCTTTAAAACTGAAGTAAAAAGTCTCTCTCTTCCCACATCAATCCTCACCTGGTCTGACTCCTCTCCACTCGGCACTAGGAGGCTCGAAACAGTCTCTAGAGTGCACACATTCTGAAGTTCATATTTCAAACAGTCCTTTAGACCTTTTTTCTGAAACTTCCCCTTTTTTAAAAAACTGATTTTTAATGAGAAAGGAAAGGGGAAGAGAGAGAGAACAAAAGAGAAGAGAAGCAAAGCAAAACATCGATTTGTTGTTTCATTTATTTATGCATTCATTGGTTGATTCTTAGATTTGCCCAGACTGGACATCAAACCTGAAACCTTGGTATATCAGGATGACACTCTAACCAACTGAGCTACCCAGCCAGGACCTGAACCTTCCCTTTTTCTTGTGTCCTTCCCAGGTACCCAGTCCCACACCCCAAGTTTACCACCACAGTGAGATCTTTACACCTTAGGTGCTGCTGTTTCCCAGACCAGCTCAGAGACATCATCCTCAGTTACCCAACCCTGACCAGCCTTCTTCCCCAATATCATTTTTCTCAGCTCCTCCTGTCAGCTTCATACCCCATAAGTGCACCTTCCTTACATATACTACATGGCAAATCACACATCTTATATTCAGATGTTTAAGTCAGTGTTGTGAATAGAGTGTCCCACATAGTAGGCACTCAGATTTTCAGGAAAGGAGGGAGGAAAGAAGGCAGGAGTGGACTCCTGGGTCTAGAAAAACCTTAGGGATCATCTGTTCCAGTAGTTCTGGAAGGAAATCTGCATCAGGTCACCTGTGACAACACAAACACCAGGGCCCCACCCTGAATGACTGAATCACCTCCAGGGGCAAGGCCTGGGTAACATACATATGTAGGTTAAAAAGCTACCCAAGTGATTCTGATTGAGCCTGTGATGAAGAGGCACTGTTCTCATCCTCCCCTTTTGCAAGTGAGGAAACCAAGTCCTGGAGAAATGACACTCATCCTGTAAACTAGAGATGGGACTGAAACTAGAACCAGGTCTCCCAGGTCCCAATGGCACACTTACTCTAAGTATCACATTGCCTAAGCTTCAAAAGCCCCTCCAGTCAGTAGGCCTTCAGCTGGGAGCTCTCTGAAGACTGTCAATTTCCCCCAGTCTGAGGAAGGTAGGAGGCCAGGGGAGGGGATCCGGAAAGTAGCTGGGCACTCATTATTCTGCGCATACCTCATCTGCACAGACTGCACCTTGGATCCAGGAGGACCAAATACATGGGAACCCTTTGTTTCTGGTGGGGATTGTGCAAACAGCAGAGTAGAAGTCAGACCTAACTAGCTCTGAGACCCTGACCTACTGCTGGCACCTTAAAAACGTAAGATGAATAATTTCACTTATATGTGGAATCTAATGAACAAAATAAACTAATGAACAAAATAGAGGCATGGACATATTGAACAGACCTCACAGCTATAAGAAGGGAGGGGTGCTGGGGAACTGGATAAAAGAAGGTAAAGGGATTAAGCAAAAATATACATACACAAGTAACACATAGCCCTGGCTGGTGTGGCTCAGTTGCCTGGAGCATCATTCCATACATCGAAAGGTCTCGAGTTTGATTTCTGATCAGGGCACAGGCCTAGGTTGCAGGTTTGGTCCCCAGTCATGGTGCATACAAGAGGCAACTGATTGCCATTTCTCTCTCACATCAATGTTTCTCTCCCTCCCTTTCCCTCTCTCTAAAAGCAATAAGCATGTCCTCAGGTAAGGATTTAAAAAAAAAAAAAACACACGTAGAAATAGACAGCCAGAGGGAAAAGGGGGGTGGGGAGGAAGGCAGAGGTGGGCAAAGTGCAGGGGAATGGGACGGAAAGAGACTTTGTGTGGGGCAATGGGCACATGATACAGTGTGCAGATGATGTTTTATTGAATTGTACAGTTAAAACCTGTATGGTTTTGCAAACCAATGTCAACCAATAAGTTCTATAAATGAATGAATGAATGAATGAATGTAAGATGGCCCATGGATGCTCTGTTTTAAACACAGGCACTTAAATCACTTTTTACTTTTATTAGTACTGGTGATAATCACACACAGGCAGTGCATAATGCCATACTGTAGGATA
This sequence comes from Trachops cirrhosus, assembly GCA_028533065.1. NCBI lineage: Eukaryota > Metazoa > Chordata > Mammalia > Chiroptera > Phyllostomidae > Trachops > Trachops cirrhosus. The sequence goes on along the minus strand of CM052545.1, from coordinate 64,106,353 downwards.
ACACCTAAGGAATGCAGTGTTTATAGGAGTGAGGAAGAGGAATATTAATTCATTCAAACTTGAACACCAGAGTTTGGTAAAACAGGCTCCGTCCAAGGAATACAATCAACCCGAATTCACACACATAACCACCACCCTGTAAGTGCACCTTCCTTACATATACTACATGGCAAATCACACATCTGATATTCAGATGTTTAAGTCAGTGTTGTGAACAGAGCGTCCCACATAGCAGGCATTCAAAGATGTTTAGGTTCAATCTAAGAGAAAAGTAGGCTTTAGTTTGCAGTGAGAGGGATTGTGGTGTGAAGGGCAATGCAGTACTGGGCAGACCCTGCAGAAGAGAACGCTAAATATGTGTAGCCTCCTTTGTGGTGCACAGGAGACAGGGACGAACACTATGAGTCCTTCAACTGTCCCTCAGTCCTTGGGATCCAACACAAGAAGTGGTGAGCTAGGGACAGAGTCCTGGTCAGGGGGCCCTATGTTGCCACAGCCTTCCTACCAGCTCAAGGCCACTGTGGCCTGGAGTTTGATCTGTGAGACACACCTCTCTACAACATGGGGCTCTCCTGCCTTCCTGGGTTGGGGGGTGACTTGAGAGCCAAGTCTGTCTCTTCTTCCTTTTTCCCTCTTTCCCCATAAAGGTCAATGAAACAACTGAAAATTGTGTGGACAAAGGAAAGTGAGGAGGCCAGGCAGGCCAATGAATTGGTCTAAGAAATCTAACAGAAGGAAGAAGTAAACATTCAACAGGAACATAATGAAGAAACAAGAATTCAAAAAAAATGAGGAGAGGCTTAGGAACCTCCAGGACATCTTTAAACATTCCAACATCCAAATCATAGGGGTGCCAGAAGGAGAAGAGGAAGAGCAAGAAATTGAAAACTTATTTGAACAAATAATGAAGGAGAACTTCCCCAATCTGGCAAAGGAAATAGACTTCCAGGAAGTCCAGGAAGCTCAGAGAGTCCCAAAGAAGTTGGACCCAAGGAAGCACACACCAAGGCACATCATAATTACATTACCCAAGATTAAAGAGAAGGAGAAAATCTTAAAAGCCGCAAGAGAAAAGGAAACAGTTACCTACAGAGGAGTTCCCATCAGGCTATCAGCTGATTTCTCAAAAGAGACCTTACAGGCAAGAAGGGGCTGGAAAGAAGTATTCCAAGTCATGAAAGGCAAGGACCTACATCCAAGATTGCTCTATCCAGCAAAGCTATCATTTAGAATGGAAGGGCAGATAAAGTGCTTCCCAGATAAGGTCAAGTTAAAGGAGTACATCATCACCAAACCCCTGTGCTAGGATATAAATGTTCAAGGTACTTATCTAAGAAAAAGAAGATGATCAAAACTATGAAGAGTAAAATGACAACAAACTCACAGTTATCCACAACCCAACCTAAAAACAAAAACAAACTAAGCAAACAACTAGACCAGGAACAGAATCAGAGAAATGGAGATCACATGCAGGTTATCAGTGGGCAAGGGGAGGAAGGAGAGACTGGGAAAAGGTACAGAGAATAAGAAGCACAAATGGTAGGTACAAAATAGACAGGGGGAGGTTGAGAATAGTATGGGAAATGGAGAAGCCAAAGAACTTATATGAATGATCCATGGGCATGAACCAAGGGGGGGTGCTGGTGGGAGGGGCTGCAGGGTGGAAAGGAATAAACAGTGGAAAATGGGACAATTGTATAGCATAATCAATAAAATATATTTTTTAAAAAAGAAATTTTAACTCAATTCTAGGTCCTGCTTTGGGTCTAGACACTACAGAGGGATATGGAGCCTGACTCAGCTCTAAAATGTGCAGGCTTGAAGGTCAGAAGGGAACATCAAAGGGGCCTAAAAGGCTACCTAGCCATGGTTTCCAAAAAACATCTTTAGCAGTTAACCACCTCCTTCCACAGATAAGAATTTAGGCCTTTCCCATGACCCATCATCCCACAGGAGAGAAGCATCCAAGCTCACACTGCTTGATATTAAAAACCTATTCTGCCTTTACTTGATGTTACCTACAGGTGAGTTTTTGCAACCTAGAATGGTTCCCAACAATACATGAATATGTGTTTGTTTAATAGAGCTTCCAGCCAGAGATGTACCACTAGCTACCCCTTGGAAAGGTAGAACATAGGAAGGACAGAGACTCGACCAGCACCAAGGTAGTCATCTAACAGTGATTCTGTTCTACTAATAGGGAAGTCCTGCTAACACGCATATCCCTCATACACAAATGCAGAAATGCTACTACATTTTTTGTTATCTTCATCTCCTAAATGACCTTCTTTCCAACTTCCTCTAGTACCTACCCACCAGACCGCCAGGATGAGAAGAGCTGACAATAAGCAAGATGATGAATGTAGCACAATAGAACCAGAAGGCAAGTCACAGATGGGAGATGGCAAAGGAGCTGAACAAGGAAGACAAACCCTTAACTTCTTCCTACTGCTTAATCCTCCTGTGATTCCATGCAGCCATTTCATTTGAAATCCCTCTCAGAGGCCAATCACCTTGCAATGGAACTAGGAGGGGTGGGGAGTATTCTGGGTTGGCTGATGACACACAGACTTCCGAGACAGGTCACATCGACTGACTCAACAAATATTAAGCACCTATTATGTCAGGCCCTCTGCTCAACTCTGCACACACAAAAGGGAGGAGATGTGGAATGGTGGTTGCCAAGGGCTGGAGGAGGGGAGAATGGAGAGGCTGTGTGTAAGGAGTACAGTGAGTCTGGGATGATGAAAAGTTCTGGAGATGGATGTAATGTGAATATATGTAATGTCACTGAATTGTACACTTAAAAATGGTTAAAATGGTAAATATTATGTTGTGTATGTTTAACCATAATAAAAATATTTTTTTAAAGGAAGGTGAGACAACCTTTTCCTCGTCCTTCTGAAGAACAGCCCTTCTTCTGAATCATTCAACTCTCTCTCCTCCAGTGTAAATCTGAATTCTTTTGCATGTCTTTCCTTTCCTGTCATCAAAGTGCTCTGCCAGGCAGCCCAACAACCAGAAATCTCTCTCAGTTCTGGACACAGGCCCCAGTACATGCCCACCAATGCCAAGCCTCCAGCAGTCCCCAACCGCCCACGCTAAAGTCATGTACTCCCTCTTCTCAGAAAATGTTCCATGTACATGAATAAAACCTGCCTTCTACCAAAACACAGATCTAGAGCACGTGCTCTTGGAAGGCCAAAACTATTTCTCACACAGGCTGTCTCCAATCCATGAAACTAGCCTTATTCCAAGTCTCCAAATACCACAGAAACAATATGGATGGTGCGGCGTACCTAAGCCCACAAAGCCAGTTTGCCACAGGTCACACATTTACAATGAACGGAGGAGCAAACAATATTGCTCAAAGCACACAGTCTAGACGGGGGTGTCCAACCTGCGGCCCAACACAAAAATGTAAATTTACTTAAAACATTGTGAGATTATTTTGTGATTATGTGTCGCAATGTATTTAATGTGTGGCCCAAGACAACTCTTCTTCTTCCAGCAGAGATGCCAAAACGTTGGACACCCCTGGATGTCGGCTACACATCATCCTTCCCTCAATGAGGAGCTGTACCTGTATCGTGACCCCTGGGAGCAGGCCACCAGCAGCACAGGGGTGACCAGCTTAGGTTTTGGAGTCTGAGTCTGAACCTGAGCTCTGCCACTTACTGGCTGTACAACCTTAGGCAAGTTATTTAACTCCCAAGTTCTATAAGCCCTGATTTCTTCACCTTGAAAGTGAGGATAATGTCATCTAACTCAAAGTTATTGTGAGAGATAATGAGATTATATAAGGAGAGAGCCTACTGCTAATAAGTGTTCATTATTATCCCTACTCCAATCCCAAAACCCATTCTGAAATGAATACACATTAAAATGCAAATGACTTGTATCAGAGCAATCTTTGTTCTGAACTGAAGGAAGAGAAAAGAAGGGCTTACTACAGGCCTAAAGAGATTAAAAAAAAAACTGACAAACTTCTGAGCCACATGTGGCCTGTTCCCTCAACACCACAGACTACAAGGTAGTATCATGCTGTAAAATGACCTTGTTATGGTTACAGGGACTTTCTCCAGCTTCTCCAAACCTCAGCTAGACAAAGATCAAGAGCCCATCAAGTTCTGCTCTCCTAATTAGTTAGGAGATAGCAAGAAGTGAATGGACAGCTTCATCAACTTGTCCCCACCAGCAGCTCTATTCCCAGCCACTCAGCCACTCCCAAAACTGTTCTTCTTCAAGGAATCCATGAGGCAATTTGTCTTCTACCCTCTGGTTATTCTCCTGAAATCTGAGTGATGATACTAACTCATGAGAGCTCTGTCTTCAAGGTGACCATCACAGGATGAAGGACCAGAGAAAAGAGATAAAGGTGCTGGCCCTCTCACTGTGAGCACACACCTGTCTCTGCCTCATGCTGCTTAGGCTGTGAGTGCCACTGCCCGATTATTCTCTTGAAGACTCTTCCATGAGCCACTGACAATGAAAAACCAAGTACCACATGCTTCAGCCACTTTCTTACAAATGTGCCTTGAAAGAAAGAGTAGGTGGGTGGTAAAGAGAAGAGGAAAATCTTTCTTACAGTCTGGCATAGAACAGGCCCATTTTACCTCCTTAGGTGTGTTGACAGACAAATAAAAGCTGTTAGATGAGATATATGCCATGCACAAAAGTAATTTAAAGCCTACATTCCTCTCCCCACCCAGAAAGTAGTGAAAGATGACTTAGGAACTTCCTTCTGACTTTATGGAAGAAATCTGTCTAGTCCTTCACCTGACCTTTCCCTTGTCTATAACAAGTTCACATGAGGCATTATTGGAAATTTGGGTGGAAAAAAAACAACAACCATTTTTAATGTCCTGTCCAGACACTACAGGGTGGTTAACATCCCTGACCCCCAAATACTAAATGCTATTAGTGCTTCCAAGACACAGTGATAATTAAACCTCCCTCCCCAACATTTCCAAATACCCTTTGAAGGCAGTGGCACCCGAATTGAGAAACACTGGGTAAGTACCTATATTGTCTTTTGCTGCACAGTGCCCAGCATACAAATGGCACGCTTTGGTGCTGGTGGAGTGAATCTAGTAGGAAAGGACAAGTCACAGGAATATTTAGGTCCACATCTCTTTCCAAGCCAGTAACCACTGAACTGCTACTATGGGCTTGGCATTTTTGGAGGCACTGTGGGGGCTCAATGGAAAACACAGATCTTTGTTCCTATACATAAAGAGGTGATAGAAAAAACAAGACCACAAAATACTGTTTGATATGAGGCAATATATAACCAAATGCTAAACTGTAAGGTCTGTGAGACGGTGGAGAACATGAACAGTGAGGGCTGGCATAGCCGGGGAGGCTTCGTGGAAATAGCAGAAGTTGAGGTGACTCTTGAAGGAGGTGGAATTTTCTTCACTCAGCCCCTATTGATCCTCAACCTGTCCCTGAAGGACTGCTATTCAGAGAAAACTCCAAACCTGTGGTTCCAGGAGCCATGCAGCACGGCAAGCCCCTCAGATGGCATCCTCCAATGGTTCCTGGTAGGACAAGCTGTGAGGAATTTTCCGTTATCCTTCAGAAGACCAATCAATGACAGGTTTTCTTTAAGGAGGCCTTCTCATCCTAAAGGGAAGGCAGGGTGCATTCCCTGCCACATGCCTGACTCAGCCACAGACTCTGAGTGGAGGGGGTTCTGGTTGTGATTGCAGAAGCTCTGCACTTCACCTGTCACCCCCAGCCCTGCAAGATTCTCCTGCACTTCCCAGATGAGTCTGAGGTCTGAACTACCTCCTGTCAAAGGTCTTCTCACCTCCTCCCTTACCAACCATCACCATTTTTCTTTGGCAAAGAGTCCATTTCCTCCATTCATCTCTCTCCAGCCACTAAGGCTCCTCCCACAGGCTTTGCCACCAAACATTCTCATAGTCTGTCCCACTGTCTTCTGCGCCGCCACCTCCCTGATATTGAAGCTGCTCCTCCAAGAAAAGGCCAAGGCTGTGGCTTCCCCAACTGTTTCATTTCAAACATGCAAAATCAGTAAGACTCTACCTACACTACCTACTCACCCCTTACCTGCACACAGTGTAAACTGAGAGTCTCATTTATTTATATACGTTACCTAGCTGATGTTAGGAAGAATTCACTTCCCCCAGACTGTAACAATCGGGCCTACTTATACTTACTTCTGTGAGATTTACCTACCTTCCAACTTATCTACCACTCAGGTTAATGACAACTGGTGATACGCACAGTCAAAGGTAACTATGTGAGGAAATGAACGTTAATTAGCTTGACTGCAGTAACCTTTCACTGTGTATATCAAAACATCATGTTGTATACCCTAAATATATACACTTTTTTATTTTTAAAAAAATCTAGCCCTGGCCGGTGTGGCTCAGTGGATTGAGTGCTGGCCAATGAACCAAAGGTCACCAGTTTGATTCCCAGTCAGGGCACATGCCTGGGTTGCAGGCCAGGCCCCCAATAGGGGGTGTGTGAGGGGCAACCACACACTGATGTTTCTCTCCATCTCTTTCTCTCCCCTTTTTGCTCTCTAAAAATAAATAAATAAAAATCTAAAAAAATTTTTTTTAATGTTTTAAAATAGTAATGTGCTCTTCTCCTTCATAGGCACTCTCTAGACAACGAGCACATCTACCCACCCTCTGCAGAGCAGTTTGTGAGTTCACAGACCCCAAACTCAGGGATTCTCCCTCCACTAAATAAAAATAATGGTTATATGAGTCATACACCCTTTCCATATACATATACCCTTACCCTTGGAAACAAACTTTATTTTTCCTCCCAGAGTAAGGCTCAGAAGAAATCCTTTTGGAAATTGTATGCTATCCTTGGGCCCCAAGCCCTTGGTTTTTGACCAAATGCTCTACCCTAAGAATGACCCCAATCCAGGGTCTCCCAATTTTGGTCGTCACCAACCTCTACCTGCTATCTAGATTCACCTCTATCTACCCTTTCTATGGCAATGCCAGTTTGGTTTTCTGATATGTGATTTATTTCTCTCTCAATCAACCAACCAAGTATTTTTGTCTTGTAAAAAGAAAAACAGTTCTTGTTATATGAGTTCACATCATACTAAAGTTTTCTGCTATAGTCTTACCATGGTTTACAATTATATATATTATACACAATTATTTTAATAATGTCTCTCCCTACTACTACTACACTGTAGAAAAACCATGGCTGTTTTGTTCGTCAATGTATCCTCTGTGCCTAGTTCTAGATGCTTCCTCAGACAGAATTGGAAATCCTTCCCACAGTTAGCAAGTATATCCTCAGGCTATCTGGCCATTAGACAAAATCTCCAGGAATTCCGGAGACACTATAATTCCATCCCTTTCTTCTCTCCTTCCTCTACCATTCCCTACCCCTATAAAGAACCTCAAGTACCTTTTCAATTACTCTCTGGAGGAACTTCCTGTAGATGGGAGAATCCCAGACTCAAGTCAAGAACAGGGTGGTTGGAAGGGGAATGGCAGGAAGAACAGGAGCGAGGAGACAATGAAGATGGGCTATGCACAGGGTCCAAGTCTTCTTCCAAGTTAATGACTTTGTATCTTCCTATATTCTGTGGGCATGCAAGAAATGCTTTGAGAGTTGACTTACTAACCTGATTACTTTTTGTTCTAGTTCTTCAACTTAGGAAGCAAAAGACTGAGGGAGTTGGGGGTGTAAAGTGGTTGCTGGGGGAAGGAAAAGACTGCACATCAGATTTCAAAATGATTGGCCACAGGATAACAGAATATTAGTATAGTTCATGGCAATCAGGTTTAACAAGAAATTCCTTACTTCCGAGGTACTTAAATATTGAGGAATGAATTAACAGTTCAGAAAAGGGGAGCCTGCACTTGCAAAGGTATTTCTTAAAAAAAAAAAAAAAAAAAAAGATTTTATTTATTTATTTATTTTAGAGAGAGCAGAAGGGAGGAAGAAATACAGGGAGAGAAACATTGATTGGTTGCATCTCGCATGTGCCCCAACTGGTGACTGAACTCACAGCTCAGGCACGTGCCCTGACCAGGAATCAAACCAGCAACCTTTTGCTTTTGCTTTTCGGAATGAAGCCCAACAAACTGAGCCACACCAGTCAGGGTGCAAAGATTTTTCTTTTCTTTCTTTCTTTTTCTTTCTTTCTTTCTTTCTTTCTTTCTTTCTTTCTTTCTTTCTTTCTTTCTTAAGATTTTATTTATTTTTAGAGAGAGGGCAAGGGAGGGAGAAACACACATCAATGTGTGGTTACCTGAGAATCTAACCAGCATCCCTGTGGTTTGCAGGCCTGCGCTCAACCCACTGAGCTACACCAGCCAGGACAAGGCATGTCTTAAGTGAATGCTCCCAGCACTCTGATTCAATAGTTTAGCATAGGAAAAGCACAATATTATATACATCCTTCCTGTAGTACCTAGAACCTGATTCTCAATACTGCAGACTGACAATGATTGGTGACTGACTGATGCAGGAAAGGGTATTATTTAATTTTCTCTGGCACAACTTTGGAGACAGAATGATTAGTCAGACAAGACCCTCAGATGGCTTCTGAAGATGGTCTCTAGTCCTGGAACTGTTCTATGTTTCTGGGTTGAGAGGTTACCACATTCCTTATTTATAGACCTATGCTAGAGTACAAGCTTGTAAAGAGTGGTTACGCCTTTTCTGCCATCTTGTCCCCAAGATGACAAATAAGGACACTCTACACATGCAAGCCGAGTTACCCTGTCTTAGGCACACAGTCCAAAGCTGAAAGGAATGGAGGAGGCCAGGTCAGAAATCAGGATTCTATGTAGCATAGTATTAACTGAGCTGCTGAGGCAAGCTTGTGGGGGTTAACCAGCTAGCTCTCCTGCTAACCCTCTTACTGTTATCCTAACTGTCAAAACCTTACTTTTCCTCAGTAAGGGCTATGGCAATCTGTCCTGTCCCATAGCATAAAGCATGGTGGTGTCTCTTCTCTCATTCAGGGAATGGATGGACACCTAGCTCCAGCAAAACTCTCTGCAACCTCCCTCCATCATTTTGCCAAAGCAGCATTTCCCTTCACTCCAAATGCCATGAGCTCCCCAAATAGCACCACTCCTCATTTGCAGTTTTCTAAGAAAAAAGTCACTATTTAATGCCATTACTTCGGCTGTAGGAGGTCAGTCTTCCCATTCCCCTGCCTGGGGCATCTGTCATCAACATTTCGACAGCTAGCACATCAGAACACAGTAGCAGTCCTGCATTGCTCAGCAGCCTAGAAATCCGTGCCCAGAACTGCCAGCTTTCTAAGTGGTGCTGGTTCCCCAGCCTCATGAAGAAACAAGAGGAAGAGACTTCTCCAAAGAACAAACACAACAACACAAAATCATTGGAAAAAGAACATCTCTGTCAGCACTACTACCCAGCAACAAGTCCCTCTTGACTGTGCTCCATTGCATTATTTCAATACAACCACATTGCACATAGCTGCACAGTTTCAAGGACATTGCAGTCTAGGACTTCCAGCTGGTTGGGCAGTAAAGAGAAGCTGTTTGATTTACGAAGTGGGTCAACCAAAGGGAGTAATGCAAAGGAAAGAGGCCAGCCTGGGGTCTGCTCCCTCCTTGTCCCATCCACTTCCACTGATACTTGTCCTTTGTGAGAAGCCAAGAGTTCCAAGTCAGAAGGTTCTTCTGGAACATAATCAAGCTTGGACACAGAGGTTTCAAACAAGAGGCCCAAATTTTCTCTTGAATGAGCCTAACTTTACTTGAAAGGCACTGCTCAGAAGGAGGCTTCCAGAACTCTGCTTACCACCAGACAAGGTCTGATTCCAAAAACAACTCAAAAGAGAAATATTCTTAATTGTGTGTATATAAAAGAGGAGCAAGAGGAAGCCTAACAACTGTGTCATTTGCTGATGCTTTCTCTAAGCAAGCATTGTGCTAAGAGCTCTCACTTATTATAACATGCATTTATTCAACAAACACTTGAGCCCCCATTATGTGCAAAACACTGTTACAGGCACTGGGGATGCAAAAATGCACAAAACAGTCACGGAACTTTCACTGAACTTACACTTCAGTTAGGGTTGATGAAAATAAACATATATGTCAGCTCGTGATAAATACTATGAAGTAAAATAAAGCAGACTAAGGGAATGCTACATAAAATTTTATGTAAATATTAAGCAGGGGAGGGAGTACTATTTTAGATACGGTTGTCCCAGAAGGCTTCTGATTGCCATTTGATAACAATGAACAACAACAAGGACTAGCATATGGTCACTGTGTGCCAGAAACTGGACTAAGTACTTAGCATACAGTATTTCATTAACCCTCAGCAACTCTGAGCTCAGTACTATACTATCCTGACTTATACAGATGAGAAAACAGAGCCTTAGAGAGGGTAAGGCTCTTTGCAAAATCTGTAGCAAGTAAGAAAAGAAGGAGGACCAAGGCCAAAGTTACAGTGAGAAAGCCAGGACTTGAACTCAGGAATGCAACTCTATTCTGCTGTGCTGATGGTGAGATGGAGCCTCAAAGAGGTCAAGTACACCTGTGGTCACAAAGTGGCCTCCCCACACACGACTAAGAGATTAGTGCAATTCAATCTTCCCTAATAGCAGACTATTATTCTCATCACCAGTTGAAAATCAAGCCTTATCTTGAAACAAGAGGAGAACGACAATTTGGGCTCTTCAAGACCAGTTAATAAATGCTTTATATATTCCTCTCCCATCCCCCTCACCAGGTCCCCAACACAAGATGGTGTAAAGGGAAACATCTTTGCTGTTAATTCTCCAGGTTACCAATTTCTCACTGGAAAACAGACAGGAATAGAACAAGAGATGACTGAGCTAGCTGCTCCACAATGTCACAGCAGCTCTCTGGGGTGGAGCAGAGGGGGCAGGCACTAAGAAAAGGTCAGCATCAAAGCAGAAGCAGGCCCTCTCCAGCCCCATTTCAAAGAAAGCACAGCTTTCCCTCAAGCCCAGGAGTACTGGGGTGGTACTTGGGGGTGGGGGGCAGGGAAGAATGCTTTCTTAAGAAGCCTGAAGCAAGAAAGGCAAGTGCTAGGGAACAGGTCTGCTGCTTCTCTGTAGTAGGAGAGGAGAATAAGGCAGGAGGCAACTGAAGAAGGAGGCTAATATTGCTTCAAACAGAGAAGTCCAGAAGGGAAATACCACAACCAAGGTCAAAGGGTTTTTGCAGAATTGCTGGAAATCCCAGGCTGAGGATCCAACCCAAACTAGCAGAGGAGACTAAAGGGAAACAGAAGCCCAAGCAGAGTCCCACAAGGTTTAAATCAAAGGTCATGGTTTGGACGCACCCCTTTTTCGTTGTGTTACAGTCCCCACAGAGAACCTGCAGCGAGTTAATTAACAACCACGGTGGGGAGGAAAGGTGGGGGTTCATCCTAGAAAGGAACACATCAAGGGGAGCCTGAATTACCATCTTAAACTCCAACAGTTTCACTTGACAATCGAAGTTTAAACTGACCTTACCAATCTCTCCCCGAAAGCTTTTCAACACTCTCCCCACCAGCACACACAGACACACACAGTAATTCAACACCCAGTCTCCCTTCTCAGCAAACTTATCTTCAGCAAGTCAGGTCTCCTAGCCCAACACTGCACCAAACAAATTATGACCTGAATGGTGAGAAAAACTGTGTCACCTAGAGAAACCCAATTAACAACATGACTCTGCTCTCTTCAATTCCCCTCTCCCCTCCAGTCATATCCGGGGCACCTGTGTGGCTGACCGCCTTTTCCTGACACTGGCCACATTCCCTGGCTAACTCCAAAGCCAGAAGACAATTTATATAGGGCCTCAGAAGAAGTTAACCCAGAGACCGGAAATCCTGCTCTCCATGTAGGCCTGTTGAAAAACCGGAAGGACACAGGACAAAACACCACTTGGGTGACAGTCTGGAGTGTTCACCTTGAAATCACTAAACTGCCCCTTAAGTCAGAGCTCCCTCCTGAAGAAAAAGCACATAAAGGCTGCTGAAAGCTCCCAAATGAGGGCATGCAAGCGCCCCAAGAGGAACAATAAATAGGTATTTCGAAGAAATTCCTGCCGCAGTAGTTTCTTTTTATCCCTTTTCTAATTAGCCCCTTCGGTGAGAGATCTTCATTACCTCCTCCACCCTCCAGCAGGTTTTCCATACCTTTCTGACCACACACAGCATGTGTTTTGTATGTGTACATATTTAAACATCCTCTTCCCAGCCCATGCCCGAGTTTCTGAAGAGAATAAATGCTTTCCCTCCTCCCCCAGTGCACTTGTCTTTTCTCCCAGCCCCACACTGCTGCAGAGTTGGCAATATAATATTCAGGGACCCTGAGACCGGAAATGCCTGGTTCTGGACTGCTGCACTTGAAACACAAGAGAAGGGCTAAGGGGGAGCTGAACAGGGGGATGAGGGCGACGGAAGAAGGTGTGGGGTGAAGACGGGAGGCTGAAATTCTGATCAGGTAGAGATGCAATTCAGGGGTAGCCGAGAAGGACAAAGGTTGATGAGGGGGAAGCTTGTCAAGACAGTTGCAAAGTCAAAATTCGAGAAAGAAAAAGGAGGGGGAGGAAAAAGACCTAAGTAAGGGCAAGGGCGTGGGGGGAAGGGGGCACCATAATAAAAATTCTGCAGGTGGTGGGTTTAAGTTTAGGGGAACTAGAGGATGACCATCAAACATCTTGGAAAAGGGGGTCCGGAACCTTAGTCAAAGGTAGAGGTGGCAGGGAAGTGTGGGGGCGGGGCACCAAGGGTGGGGACTGAACTGGCTCCCAGAATTTGCAAGTGGAGAAAGAAGAGCAAAGGGCGGGGGCCCAGCCGCGGTGGGCACCCGAAGAAGGGGCGGGGGTCGCCGAGGGACCCGGCGGGCTGCAGTAGGGGGCCCCCGGCGAGCACGTGAGGCGTGCAGCCAACCCGCTCCCCTGCGGCTAGAACAAGAACCAGGGCGAAGCTGGGGGCGGCGCGCTCACCCGCAGGGCGGACAGGTCGATGTCGTCCAAGCTGCGGGCGGGGGCTGGGTCGCCCATGGCCTCCTCGGGGAATCGGGGCCCCGGGGCCGCTCACGCTCCTGCTCCGCTACTCCGCTGCCGCCGTCGCCACTTCTCCCCCATCGGGGGATCCTAGGGGCGGACACCACCGGGGAGGGGGAGGGCCGGCAGGAAGACCGACCCACGAGCGGACAGGAGCTATAGCCCGGGAGCCTGCAACCCGAGCCTCCCGACTCTCCTGCGCAGGCGCACAGTGGCGGCGCGCCGGGAGGGTAGACGAGAGAACGTGACGCGAACGCGTTGGGTTCCCCCTCCCCCTAGGCACCGACACCTGCGCGCAGGCGCAGGAGACATAAAGAAAGGCGCGCGTGAGGACTGGGCGACCGCGCGAGCCTGGCATGAAAGAAGTGGGCGTCGGCCGAGGAGGCCGTGGAGCGCGCCCACCAGCTGTTGCGCGTGCGCACATGCGTTTCCTTTCCTTCCCCTATTTTATACTCTCTCACCCCCATTTCTTCTTAGCTCTCTTTTGACGCCTTTCCTTCCCTTTACCTCCTCTTTCGTGTGCCCAGCTGCCAATCAAACCACCCACCTCTCTATTTGCAGAAGAAGGAGGAGGAACCCAACCCCCTATATTACTAGGGGGGTTGTTATGGTAACTCCCCACGCGAGGGTTGGGTGGCCTCTAGATAGGATGGGCTATCCACCCACCTAATTGTCATGGCAACAGTGGAGCCGTTGAGAACTTGGCTGGAGAAGCCACGAAGGATTTGGGGAGTGCAGCGGGTGGGACTGGCTGCCTCAGGAATGCCCTTTAACCCCTTCCCTAGCTGGAGAGGGGAGTGTTGAGGAGGGGATTTGAGATCTCAAGATAGGTACTCTTACCAGAGACCTTAATCTCTGAAACCACTTGTGCTGAACAAAGGAATTGTTTCCACAATTATTCATTGACTGATCACTGGAGCCACGTGTGGGGAAAAGGGTGGCAGGGAAAGGTGCAGAGGAGGAGGAATCTGTCTAACCCCTTCACATCTTTCTTGGGGTACCTTAGGTCTATCCGTGTTGGCATAGCACCCCCAGCCATTAGCCTCTCTGGAGGCCAGGTAATGCTAAATAAAGGAAAAGGAGTCATGTTCTGCCACTGACATGCTGTGTGACCTTAAGCAAGTTGTTGCTTTGCTTCTCTGGGCCTTTTGCTGTGATGTTGAGGGAGAAGGCTGATCCTCAACATCACTTCCAAAAACATTACTATCTCTGCAAGAACCCACCACCAGCCTTAATGAAAACATCATTTAAGAGAGTTTGAATGAAAAGTCCTTGGTACGGGGCTAACACCCTCCCTTCCGGATCCATCTCCTTAATACTTTCAAATGCACATCCAGTCTTGCTCCCCTGCCCGCCTATTTACCTTGCCATTGTCTTTGTCCAAGCCACAATCCCTACTCACCTCCATTATTCTTATCAGCCTCCTGCTCGGTCTCCCTGTCCAACCCCCTTAAATCAATTCCCCATACCCACAGCAATTTTTCTAAAACTCAAATCTGGTGTCACTCTCCTATTTAAGACCCTTCACTGGCTCCCTAGTCTCTTTTGAGTAGGGTCTAAAGTGTGACATCAAAGACACTTCAAGATTCTGCCTGCTTCTCCTGCCTTGTTTTTCAGTATTCCACCATTGAACCCCACATAGTCTAGTCATACTAAAATTAGTTCTCAGAACTCAACAGACCCTACTCTAGCCTTTTGCATTTCTGTTTGTTCTCCCTGGAATATTCTAAGCATGCCCACTGCCCTTTGTTTTGTTCTACTTGTTTTGTCCTACATGTTTTGTCCTAAACCTTCTCCATGAAGCCTTCCTTGAGTCACTAAGATTGAGTTTGACTCTTCTGTTTTTGCCTAGCTTAAAACCCATGGTAACATTTAGCCCATTGAATTGTAAATGTCTATTGAATCTCCTTAAAGACAGGAATTATGTCAGTTGTGTTCTGCACAGGGCCTGGCACCAACTAGTTGTTCCATAACACATAAGTGATTGAAGGCATGAAGGCCTCTGTTATCTGGGTAGGTACTGTGATATATAGTAATTCAAGGTTAAGACCATGGGATAGTAGGAAAAAACAAAAAATTTGAAGTTGGTGCTTTGGCAAGTCATTAAATTTCTATGAGGCTCAAGTCTATCACCTGTAAAATAGAGATCAAATAGAGACAGTAACAGGGAGGGTAGTATAAAATAAAATTAGGTGTGAAAAATACTTGACATATACTAGGTCCTCAATAAACTTACTAATGCCTGACTCAGAGGCAGTGTTCAATTAAGAGATACAGAATTGTTGAATGAGCAAATGAAGATCAGAGTGATAGGATCCTCAAGAGGCAGTTAATCTGGGGGAGAGGAAAACAAGATTGCACTCCTGCCGACAATTACTAAAGCTGGAGTACAGATTCGGCAGATATGTGATGCTTCATTATCTTAATCCTCTACTTTTATATATACAGGGGTTAGCAAAAGTGGGTTTACCGTTGTTAGTATATGAAACACAGAGTTTATTCTTGTATTTTTTTAAGATTTTCTTTCTTTTTAGACAGAGGGGAAGAGGGAGAGAAACATCAATGTGTGGTTGCCTCTCACATGCCCCCTACTGGGTCCTGGCCCACAACCCAGGTATGTGCCCTGACTGGGAATCAAACCAGTGACCCTTTGGTTCACAGGCCAGCACTGAATCCACTGAGCTACACCAGCCAGGGCATATTCTTGTATTAATTCTTCTTATTGATGAAAGAAAGAAAGAGACATCGATTGGGTGTTCCACCCATTCATGCATTCATTGCTTGACTTCTGCATGTGCCCTGGACAGGAATCAAACCCACAACCTTGGCATGTCAGGACAACGCTCAAACCAACCGAGCTACCCACCCAAGGAGTATTTAGTTATTAATTTTGTATTATTAATTATTATTATTAACCTACTTTTGCCACTTCTGTGTGTGTGCATGTGTGTGTGTCCTTAATTAAAACTTAGAGAGATCAGGCATGAAGTTAATATATTAAAAATAAGACAAAATGTAGTACCCCTGGGCGAAGAATGAACATTTTACACGGGCCCAGTCGCCCTCGGTGCCTCCCAGCCACCTTGGGAGGCTGAATTCACTATCTTTAACCTGGGTCTAGCGCAGTGATTTTAAACCTTGTGGCGGTGTGCCACAAGAAATTTTACAACATGCAATACTTGATTATTTAGTCAGGGGCACCAAGGGAAAACCCTTAGATTGTCAACTAAAAAAATGACAACAGCCAATACAACAATAGCTGTCTGGGTGAATGAATCAAAATTATACCCATTTTTTTGTCAGATTGGCAAAAAATATATTTTTTGGTGTGCTGCAGAATTTTAGTAACTAGTTTATGTGTGCCATGAGATGAAAAAGGTTTAAAGTCGCTGGTCTAGAGCCAACTCTTCCAATTCCAAGCCCACTACACTTTTCCCTGCACTAGGGTGGCCTCCATTTAAGAAACTCAGGACTGATGTGTGGAGGGAGGGGAACATAGACGGACAGTGTGAAACAGAAGCCCACCAAGCCCTAGCCCCTGGCCCAGCCCCAGCGGCACTGCTCCACCCCACTCCACAGTTAATGAGGTAATGGTACCCTAGGGAAAGAGCCACTTAGTGCTGACAATGAGGCTAATTAGCAGAATGCCAATTAGTACCAGGGGACTGCTAAATGTGGGAGGGGGGATTTCATGTATGGAAATAGCTTCTTCAGAGGAAGGGAGAACTGGGCTTGAAAGCATGGGAAGAAGACAACAGCATTTCCTCTCCCCACATCACCTACCAGCACACCCCTCTTCCAGGAAAGCTTCCTAAACTCCTCACTCTACTCCCCTGTGGTCAATTAGAGACAGTGGAATGAGGCTTGGGGGAATGAAGGGCAAGAGCCAGGACATGTGCTAAACTTTTTCTAATTGCAAAATATTTCAGATATATAAAAGATATGATTACTCATAATAAAAGTTAATATACCTACCACTCAGCTTAGGAAATACAAGTCACTGATTCACTTGAAGTGCTCTCTGTATACCTGTCTGTTACCCATTTTCCTCTGCCCACCCTGGGAGATAACCCTTCTCAATCTGGTGTGTGCTATATACTCTCTGGACTATAGACTTTATTTTCTCTCTTCCCCCCTCTGAATCGGCACCATCCAATAGAACTTTGTATAAGGACGGAAATGATCTATCTATACCTTCACAGTCCAATATGCTAGCCCTTAGCAACAAGTGAACCCTTGAAATGTGGCTAGTGCAAATGATAAACTAAATCTTTAATTATTCTAGTTTTAATTAATTTAAAGATAAATAGCCAAATGGGGCTAGTGGCTACTGTACTGGACAGTGAGGCTTCAGAACATATGTGCCTAAGGGGGCCCCATGAGGGTGGGGACTTTGTTGTACTCACTTCTATGAGTCTAGAACAGTGTCTGGCAAATTTCAGGTGCTCAGTAAATATTTAAGTCAACGACTAAATCTTACAGCAAGCCAGTTATGTAGTATCATTCCCATTTCCCAGTTGGAATCACTGAGGCCTAGAAGTGATATGACTTGAGAAGGCACCTTGGCTATAAGTGATAACTCCAGGATTTGGGCCCTGTTCTTCCTGACCTTAAGTCTATACCCTTAGCCGCTTCACAAGAGGCTTCCCTGAGCCTCTCCCTGTGCTGTCACTTGAGGAACAGAAGGCAGCTCCTCCGGGATCTTCTCTGTGCACCACCCTCACCTGCAGCTGCAAAATCAGCCCCCTGTTCTCTAGGTGTCCTGGTTTCCTTCTACCCAGGCAGTACCGTGTGAACTTCTCCTCCCAGCAGCTAGGTGATCGAGCTCCTAAAGCCACAGACAAGTACAATGGAGATGGAGATGGCAGGAAGAAAGGAGTGGAGTGGCAAGAAGGTGAAGAAGCCTGGTGCTATGTGTAGGCAGTGGGGTGAGGGGCGGGTGAGACAAGTACTCAGTTTGACTGAGGAAGAGGCATGGATGTTTTCTACTGTTTTATTTATGAAATGCTTATTAAACTGATACAAAGTTAGTGTCTGTCAGCAGGTTGGTGGAGGGAGTCATTGTGCGCCCTCTACCCCTCCTCACTGTGGGGGCTGAAGCCCGGAGTGGCTTCATCCTTCCCTCCACCTTGCAGCAATGGGCTGGGAGAGGCCCTGGGGCAGAGGAAGGGAAGGATGGGAAGTCTTGCCCCAGGCTTCCTGGCAGGAGTTTTGCTTCTCCTCTGTAGCAGTGGTTTAAATTGGGCAGCAGGGAGGATGAACTTCTCTGGGACACCCTCCTCTCTCACCAGCCCAGGGGTGGGAGTGTCCTCTTTGGCTGCTTCTCAAGAAAGGGTCCTCTGTCACTTCTCTCATTCCCTTCAGAGATGCTGCCTCCCACAGGTCTCAAAGGGCGCAGCCCTCAGTCCTCAAGGTCAGGGGGCAGGGAGCCAGACTTGGAGCCCAGCAGCTGGTGACCTCTTCTGGCTGGAGGTACAGCTATGTCCATACTTCTAGGGGTATCATGCCCTCCTTGCTACCCAGTGGGGGCAACAAAGACTCATCCTCCAGGAACTTGAGGGGAAAGTGGACCAGATGGCCCTGAACCTGGGTGAGCTCAGACCGGGCCAAGGGAGGGCTGACTATGGCTAGGGGCTCCACGGTCACGTATTCCCGGAGTGCCCGCAGAGAACGTATGGCATTGGATGGCAGGCAGCGAAAGATCTGGTGGGAAGGAGGCATGGAAGCCAGTAAGGTTTGGGAAGACCTTGCCAATAGCCCAAGCCCAGTTGAGCTGAACGCCCCCATCCTCACACCGTCTCCCCGCACACCAACCCTGAGCCATTGAATCCTAAGATATGACCCCAGACTCCCATGCCCCTTCTGAGGATGGTGGTGTGGTGTGGCTTCTCTCCATCCCACCCTGAACAGGATAATCCATGAAATGCCCTCCGGCCCACGCCCCTCAACACCCACCTGCTCATAGATATTAGCATTGCTCTCAGCTATATCGTGCCACAGCTGAAAGAAGTCATCACAGACAGGGTCTCGGAGATCCAGATCTGGCCGGGCATCTGCCCCGAGAACCACACTACAGGAGAAAGGGGTCCAAGCAGCGCCAGTTAAGATCCTTAGAGAGCCTGAATACCAGGGAAGTTATGCTGTGCCTACCCAGGTCATTCAGTGCTAAACAATAAAATAGTGTCAACGAGTCCAACAGAGCCTTCATTTGTCTCTACTTTGGCGACTACTTTGATGCTTTAAAAATATACCAAATTATTTTAAAAGCATTTTCCTCATTTTTTTGGGTGTTTCTGCTTTGCTGGCACCTCAAACTTGAGTAGTCTGCCTATTGAGAAATTCGGCACTATGTCTAAACAATTCTCCCACCTGCTCAAAAGGCAGACTCCCCCGCACCTCCACCTCCCCCCACACCATCTAGCACCCATCCAGGCCTCTACCTGAAGCAGTGCTTCCGCAAACTCAAGGCAAACCTGCCCGCCTGATATTCCATGCCATCCATGAGGGACGGCTCCATCTCTGTGTCCTCAATCAGCACGGCCAGCTCACTGTCCCGCTTTCCCAGAAGGCTCCGGTCATTGATGTTCGCAGAGCCTGGGGTTGGTACAGAACACACTGTGTCTGCCTGAGCCCAGGGAACCCCTCCACCCCATCACCTCTACCAGAGCACATGACTGTGAGCAACACACCTTCTTTGGCCTTCATCCTCAACTGGGCCTCACTGGCAGTCACCTCCCCTCATGCCACTGCCCCTGACTGGGTCCTGCTCCACCTCTCCCACCCTGCTCTTGCTGCCAGGGACCCAGATCCAGCACTGACCGATGATGACCGTCCGGTCATCTGCAATGAGCATCTTGCTGTGGATATAGATGAGCTCTGAGACTGGGTGTTCACCCAGCTCTCCGTGTGTGCGGAGCCCACAGATAGACATATAGTCCCGCCACGCTGTACCCACTGTAAGTAAAAGAGATGGGGAGGGGGAGTGAGGTGAGAGGTGCCCCGCAGTGCAGAGGGAACCCTGCCCCACCCACCTTCTCACTTTATAGCCTGGTCTATATACTTCTCTCTCCAGTGACAGACCCCCTGTAGTCTCAGGACAGTAGCCCCAGAAGCACACAGGTATGATAGACTCCTTCCCTTCACCTGGATCTCCAGGTCCCTGATCTCCCCTTCCCCACGGGTCCAGGGCTTGAGCCCCCAGACCCCAGAACTCACTGGCTGCTTTGAGACGATGTAGGATTGAATGTTCCCCGCGACACAGGGTCCTGAGGGAAAAGAACGGGTGAGAGAAACGAAGTCTGGAGGAGGGGACTCGGGATGTCAGGAGAGAGGCAGACCTCAAAAGTCTAGTGGGAAGGGGTCGGGACAGAACCAGGAGGGAGGCATGGGTGAATGGGGCCATGGAGACCCCATAGGTCACCTGTAGGTGAAGTGCAGAATGGCTTGGATGGAGTTACCACCCCCTGTGGAGATGTCACCCTCAAAACCTGGGAGCAGGGGTAGAAGTACATAGACTCGGAAGCACTGCCCCTGTCTGGGGAAGGGGTAGAGTCAGAGGTGTGATTTCTCTCCAAAGCCCCACCCCCCAGGTGGGCTTAAACCACACCCACAATCTCCCGCCTCCTGCCAGTCCACCTTACTTGTGGGCCTTCAGGATTCTGTCCACAATCTCATCGCCCACCTTGTTCAGAACTGTCCGTCCATCTGAGCAGCTAATGAAGAACTGATTCTGGGGCAGGGACCAAAGGGAGGCATCAGCACCAGGCCCTGCCCCTGCCCTCAGCTCTCAGCTGCCATCCTCATCCCCAGTCCAGGTCCCCATCCCAGGCTTCTGCTTTTCTCCAGGCCCAGCCACACCAGCCCATGACAGTGATCCCACTGACATCCTAAGTCTTTCTCCTGGGACATCTCCTCCATTTTCTTCCCTCCTCCCTCTAGTCAGACCTCAATGTAGAGGAAGTGCTGGCTCTCCCTGATGGTGTGCAGGTAGGCATTGAGGATGGAGGTCTCCGAAGTCCCTGCTGACCAGCGGTCCACTGACCGCAAGACCTGGAGGAACAGTAAATGTGATGTGGCTCCTGACCCCAGGAGGGCAGGAGTCTGGAGGGCTCTAAGGTCAGGGAGAGTGGACTAAAGGGAGGGAGGACTGGGGGCAGGCTGAAGTTGGGGTCTCACCTGCACAGTGGTGCACTGCCCCCCTGGGAGTGTGAAGGGGAGCTGGTTTGCAGTGCTGGTGGACTTGGGCAGTAGGTAAGGGTACATGGGTGTCTTGTACTTGGCCTTGGTAGTCTGAGGTGGAGGACCAGCAGAGTCAGTGGGAGGTGGCAAGCTGCCCCTGGCTCCCTCCCAACCTTAAACGCTAGCAGGAGGGAGTGAGCACCTTGGTGAAGTTCCAGCGCTGGATGAAGTGTCGGCCCAGGTCCCGGGCAGGTGGGCCATGGACAACCACCCCAACATCCCGCCATGGCATGCGGGGTGTGGTCTTTCTGTCAATGAAATCTGGGGGTCCCAGAAGAGTCAGAAGAGAGGTCAGGGATGGCCTCTTGGGGACACATGAGGCAGGGAGGAGGAGCTGACCAGAGGGAAGACTGCATTATCCTTGACCCAGCTTGCCCCTTTCTCAGTCCCACCTCTGACTTTTGTCCCCTGCTCCCAGCCCTTGGGGATCCTCACCCTCAAAAGGCCGGTCCAGCTGCACCCAGTCCTTAGTGTTAAGATTGCTGTAGTCCTTGCCCAGCCAGAAGAACTGGCTGTGAGGGTGGTCTTGGATGGCTGGAGAGTCTGAGCACGGGGTGGGAGGCTGTGAGGGGAACACACCCAAGCTGTGGGCAAGGGGAGGTCATGGGGGCCATACAGAGCCAGGGCCAAAGAGAAGATAGGAACACTGAAGGGGTGTGAGACAGAGAGACAGAGACACAGAGAGTAAGAATGAAACAGTCTGATTTCCCAGCCCTCCCCTTCAGCTGCACGTCCTAGAGAAATTGGTGTGTGGGGGGAGAATGGTTAGTGGAAATGGGAAAGGCACTGGGTCATTATATCTTCAAAGTGGTTCCAGGAGGGCCAAGGAACACTGAATGTGGGTAGCGCTTGGAATGACTGGAAGGGAAAGGGAGAGCTGGGAAGGGCTATGAATTTCAGTTAGCTGAGTTTGGGGGAGTTCAGCAAGGTCTTGGGGGTTACCTCTGGGGCAGCTGATTCAGCAGAGTCTCCAAGGTCAGTCAGTCGGTACTGCATATCATCCCAACGGCCATAGGCAAGATCCAGCCCTCCCATAAAGGCCACTACTTGGTCCACCACCAGGAGCTTCTCATGATGGGCCCACAGTGTCACATGGTCTGGGTGGCGCATCACCTGGAGCAGGCATGGAAAAGCTCTTGAGGGTGGGCTTTGGTGAGAGAGAGACAAGAGGCGATGTTGGTGGGAAGATGGAAAACTAGAAGGATAAGATGTTTAAGGAAAGGGAGGGTGAAGAGGACGGGGAAGTGTGGTGAGGAGGGCTATAGTGTAGGAGGGGTCTCTGAGGCATGAGTTACCTTTATATTGGGGTGCAGCAGCATCAGTGCCCTCTTGCTATAGCCACTGTTGATGCTCAAGGCCAACTCCACTTCCTTAAACAGCAGTATGGACACACGGACACCCTCCTCCTGGTGGTGTGCAGGGTATCAGATCCTAATGCCTTTCTCAGAATGGCCCCTTTCCACCTGACCAAACCCTTCCCCTTGCTCAGGATTCCTGGATGTCCCTCCACCCAGCCTGGAGACTCGATGCTCTGCCACTTATACCCTGCATTGTGTTTTGTCATCTAGCAATGGGTGAGCAATCCTCCCACTCACTCATACATCTACATATCTACCCACCTACCTGCCACTATCTATCCATCCATCTTCCCATTTACTCATCCCCTTTACTGCCTATCATTCATCCAACTACCCACCTACCCTCCTATTGATCCACCTTTCCAAACTCATATCCTTCCACATATCTCCCTCTCCATCATTTTACCCATCCTTTCACCTATCTGCTCTCCATCATCCACTTATCTTTCCTCCTGTCCATCAACATCTATGGATGCCTCCAACATGGCAGGCACTGTGCCTTGTCCTGGAACTAGTGATATTAACCAATCCAGTGAGAAATAGACATTACACCCCCAAGTATCACTATGAAATGCAATGGGTACTGGGAGGGAAGTCCATACCAGGTAGAAGAGGAGCATAAAGAGGGAGGTGTCAGTTCTCCTTAGGGAGGAGGAGGAGGTGATGCTTTGCTGGACACTGAGGCAGGATGGGCACGTTTCCTTCCCCGGAAGCCTCAGATTCCTGTGTTCCTCCATGATTTGGTCCCTTCTAACCAACCTCCACCCATAGGCAACCCCCACCACACCTCCCTTCCATCCTGACCACTCTCCTCACCGCCTTCTTTTTGAGCATAATGTCCAATCTCCAGTCATCTGAATAGGCTGGACGCTTCAGGTAAATCTCAGGACTCAACCTGGGATTTGGGGGGTGAGGAGGATAAGCTAAGCCCCAGACAACCAACCACTCCTCCTCTTGACTCCCTCCTGTGACCCATCAGTTGATGTGCTATAGGCCCTTCCCACCCCTTCTTGCTTGGGCTTTCCCCCCACTTACCACCAGTCTGTGATGAAAATCTCCTCTTGAGCTCGCAGGATGGCATCTGCCACAGCAGCGAAGTAACCTGCCCCATTCACAAACCTGGGGGGAGGCCAAGCCAAGGAGGTCAGGGAAGTCAGAAGCCAGAAAGCTCTGGAGAGTGAAGACCAGAGGATAGTCATGGGTCAGAGGTGACAGCAGGGTCAAAGCTCAAGGGTGATCAGAGAAGTCAGATGGTATAAAATGTATCAAAGTGGGGTAAATTTGCTAGTATGAGCTAAAAAAAATTAAAAATTAGAAAAGACAACAAACTAAAGAAAATGACTAAAGACTGGGAAGATTAATACATCACGTATAAAGACTTCCAACACATCATATAAACCAAGCAAAAAGTGAACAGAGAATAAGAACTGACAGTTCACAGAGGAAATTAAAATGGTCAATCATAAAGAAAGATGTTCAATTTCATTAGCAAACAAGAAAACTGATGTAAAATTAAATAATTTTAACTCACTAGATTGGCAAAAAATAAAATCGTTGGTAACATTCAATGTTAGCATATTAAGAAGTAGGTATACTCATAGACTATGGGTACATTGTTTATAACCCTTTCAGATGACAATTTGACAGTATCAATCAGACTATTAAATGTACATACCCTTTAATACCATTAAATACAATAGTAATTCTACTCCTATGAATATATCCTATTAAATGCATAGGCAAAGATTATGTTCATTGCAGCATCATTTATAAGACTGAAAAATGGGCCCTGGTTGGTGTGGCTCAGTGAGTTGAGTGCCGGCCTGCGAACTGAAAGATCACTGGTTCTTCAAGTCCCAGTCAGGGCACATGCCTGGGTTGTGGGCCAGGGTCCCGGTTGGGGGCATGTGAGAGGCAGCCAATGAATGTTTCTCTTGCACATTGATGTTTTCCTCCCTCCCTTTCTTTCTCCCTTCCCCTCTCTCCGAAAATAAATAAAATCTTCAAAAAAACAAGAGTGAAAAATGAGGAAAAAAGGTAAAAAATGGGAAATAACTTAAATTCCTAATCTCTGATACATGTATTAAGTGAAAAAATATGCCACAGAAGAGAGCACAGGACCTCATTTATGTTAAAACAAAAAGAAGCATATAGGCTGGAAAAAATCCGGGAGGACAAATTTCCAACTGTTGCCAGGGTTGCTTCTGAGGTGAGAAAACAGATTGTTGGTAGGGACTACAGGGAAGAAGTACGGGCTGGAGACAGAGGGAATAAAGGATTGTGCAATGAGTGGGACTTCGTTTCCATGGTGTTTGACTTTTTAATAACATTCTAAGATGATGGTTAAGAGTAGGGTCTTCACCCAGACTGCCTGGGTTTGAATCCTGGTTCCACTGTTTACAAGATATGTGACCCTGGGCAAGTGACTTAATTCCTCCTTGCCTCCGTTTCCTCACCTGTAAAATGGGGATAACTATACCTGCCTTGTAGGGTTGTTGGGAAGATTCAGTAAGTTAATACATATAAAACACCAAGAATAGTTCCTGGCACACAGTAAGTGAGATTTAAGTACCTATTAGCTATTATTATTCTTATGTTAAAAACACCTCAACATCACCTTCCATGACTCCCCCTTGCCTATCATAAAGGTCAACCTCCTCGGCTTCGTATGAGGGGACAGATTGGGGGCTGCCGACTCCCAGACTCCTCTCTGGCCACTCCTCACTCTGCAACAACAGTCAGACCTGTGGTTCCCAAACACACCAGGCTATTTCTAGCTTCTCTGTGTGGACTGCCCTTTTCCATTTTCTTCATCTTGCCTTCTGGAAGCCCAGTCCTGACATTCCCACAGTGCGGCAGATGCCGCTCCTCTGTGCTTGTACCTGTATCTACCACCAGCATGGCGCACTCCCATTGTTTGGTGACTGAATCATTTACTGGACTGTGTCTTACTCCTGCCACTGGATATGGCACAGAGTCATGCTTAGAAAATGCTTATTAAATGAAACGGACAAATTGGAGGGATCTGAGGAGATCATAGAGGACACAAAGTCTGGTCAGTGTGGTAAAAGGGGGTTCAAAAGATCACAGGAGGTCAGATTGTTCAGGAATCAGAGCAGATTATCAAGTTTGAGGGTGAGAAACATCAGGAAGAATCAGAGAGAACAGTGTGGTGAAAGAGGCCAGGGGATCAGAGAGATTCGAGAAATCAAAGGGGAAGGTTATTGAGGTCAAAGGAGATAAAAGAGGATCAAGGACTCAGTAAACACCAAGGGGGTCTGTAAGGCCACAAACTCAGAAGGGACGCCAGTGTCTTACCACCGTGCCAAAGTCCCAGGCCGGGGCGGAGCATAGCTGTCATGCCGGTGCAGCTGTAGGAAATCTCTGCCTGGGCCCTGGGCCAGCTCAGTGATTTCCTGGCCCCACCACCTCGCCTGCCGGTAGCTGCTGCACTTGAGAATCAGCGACCTAGACAGCATGATGAAATGGACCATAGGCCTCACATATGGTACCTCTGGCCTGGCCCAGAAACCTCCCCACTTTAGCTATCACCTCCTTCCCACTTCCTCCCTTAGTCCCTATATCACGACTCTGTAGGGACAGGGTATGTATCTGCCTTTTTCACTGTCAGGTTCTTCTCACCTAGTGTTGTGGTAGGCACTCAGGTTTGTTAAATGAATAAATGAGTGAATGGAGCTCATTTCTTTTCCATCAAGGTCCCTCCCCCATGCTTCTACTCAGCCCCCTTTCTCTGGGCCCAGACTCTAAGAGCAGTCCCAAGCATCTGGCAAGAACAGCTCCCTGGTTCCAAATCATGGCCCATTCTAAATAATGGCCAAATCATAGAAATGCCTTCCCTCTTTCCATGGGCTCTTCCATGAAACTCCCCTCAGGGCCTGAGGCTGGCAATTTACTCACCAGGTGTCTGTCCACACGAGGGAGGTCTTACCTGTGGGAGGTGTCGATCCGGACGCCGTACCGTGTCTCTGTGCTCCTTTTCCCCACCTGCACCTCAAAGCCAGGGTCAAAGAGCTGAACAAAGGAGATGGCACCGGTCTCGAGGCACATGTACAGCAGGAAGGAGTCCTTCACCACCAGCCACCTGGAGCAGAAGGTCTCCATCTGTTCCTCCCTGCCCTTGGAATCTCCTTCCATCCCCACTCAAAGCCCAGCTGCCCGACTCTAGGCCTCACCTCTTGGACCAGCGATAGCAAACTTGGTCTCGGCCACAGCAGGTAAGGCCAGGAACACGGTGGCCACCAGAGCGCTTCCGGATCACCCCTTCCCTGTGGGAAAAATCAGGAACAGATGCTGGATGGGGAATCCAGATCCCCAGCCCACTCTTCACTGTACTCCCCATTCTCCAGCAGGGAGAGATTCAGAAGTTTACAGGTAGCTAGGTGAGGAGTGTCAGACACTTACAGTCCTTTGGATCCAAGGTCTGGGATAAAGGACAGCTGACTGACTTCCAAGAACTCTGTCTGTAAAAGAAAACAAAGGCTCAGAGGACAGACTCTGGCTTTCAGTCCCTCAGACCCTATTGACCCCAGTCCTCTGCTCCTTGGGGGTCTGATTATCTTGCTCCACCTAAGAAGACCCAGGCATCCAGCCCCTGAATCTTACCATGGCACGGTAGTTGCGATAGAAAGACATGGTCAGGAGGCGGTTGAGGTAATTCTCCAAGTATTTCTGAAGTAGAAATGAGAGACAGAGACAGATAGGACCAGAACCATTTGCACACCAATGCCTTCCCAAAGGTGTCGGGTCCCACCTGTTTGCTGGATGCATGTCTGGTGGAGCCTTCAGGACCTGCTCGGGGTAGAGAGGGCATCTCTCTGTCGGCTTCCTCTGGGGCCGGAGAATAGGGAATAGCAAAGCTGTGGAAAGGATGGGGTGAGGGTCAAGAAAGAGCTGGGCAGCTCACGGCCTGGATTCCTGAAGCACTGGAGATGGGGCCTTGGAGAAAGGGAGGAGACCTGGAGGCTGGCAGAAGGAAGGCCCCCTATGCTAAGAACAGAGACAAGAAATGGGGGAGGCTACCAAGAGCATTTTGGGCATCCAACCTGGCTAGGATACTGGCACAGAACCATGGACAGAGAGAGCTAAGCAGGGAAGGTTTCCTGGTAACCAGGATCAGAGGAGGGAGCCCAGTGGCCAGAGTTGTGGGAGGAAAGTCCTTGCAGGAGGAAAGGTTGGGGCTGGGGTGAGACAGGCAGAAAGACCTCACGGGGTCTGGGGCAGTAACAACTCATGCTGCCACAGCGTGAGCTGAACCTGCCCTTCACAGGAAGCAGTCTGATTCTCCCTCACCGAGCCAGAGGGAGCAGGCTCATCAAGACTTTGTGTCTCAGGAGGTCCCGGTGTAGCTCCTGGAAATGACGAAACTTCTTCTTGGTTGTCCAGGTAAAGTCACCATGAGTCAAGCGGACAGAATACAGAGTGCAGGTTCCCACCTGGGGGTTTGAGGAACTGAATGGATGTTCCCTGGTTGGGTCACAGCCCCCAGCTCTAGCCAGTCCTCCCTTAACTCCTGCCCCTTGGTGCCAGGCCAGGTACCTTGGATCCACTGGTGTATCTTTCAGTGCCCACCACCTGGGCTGTGACAGGAACCCCAGGAGCAAACACCAAGGGGTGCATTTTCAGAGGCTGAAGGTCATAGATGGCCAGGAAGGGGTGCATTCGGTCAGCTAGAAGGAAAGAAAGTGCAAGAGTGTAGACTCCAGGAGGTCTGGGCCCCCTCCTCCTTTCCCTGAGGGTCATCCTCTCCGTGTACCTGGGTCCTCGCCCTCTCTCAGAGTGTCCACCTCATCCGGCTCCATCTGTAACTGGCTGGAGTCCAGGTCGCCCCCAGAAAGGAAGAGGCTTTCTGGGTTAGCCGTCATCCTAGGAATATGGGCAAGCCTCAGAGAAATGATCTGCCCTGCAGAACTCTGCTCTCTATTCCACCCCCACACTTCTCCACTGCCCTCAGTTCCCCCTCTTACCCACCGGCCTAGCTCCTGATAATTCCCAATTTCTCTCGGATTATGGCTCCAGCATCTGCAACGCCCCGCCAACCCGCCTCTAACCTCCATCCCCTACCTCGGTCCTTCATCCAGAACCCGTGAACCCCGCCTCCCGTCCCCTAATCAGGGGCATGCAGCCAGGAGCACCCAGCCAGGCCCGGATGTCTCTGAACTGGGACAGAGCAGAAGCCCAGGAAAGGGGACCTGGGGTCGCAAGGGGCTGGGAACAACCGGGACTCAAACTAGACCAGGCCGGCTGGGAAAGGTGGTCCATGCGGAAAAGAGGAAGTTACGCGCTCCCCGCCTGGGAGGGAAACCCCAAAATCAGAGTGTGCAGCTGAGTCAGGAGGCCCCGCAGCCCCGGCTCATTCCAGACCCCGCCCGACTTCCTGCGCCCGGGTCCTTCGCGGCGCCCCCTCCCCGGTCCCCTCACCCTGGCAGCCCGAGCCAGCTTCGCCGCTGGGTAGCCTGCTGAGGGATCGCAGAAGAGCCGGAGCAGGAGCCCACACCCCAGCGAACCGGGGCGGAGCGGCGCTCAGGGCCTGCCCTCGAGGGCGGGACGGCCCCCGCCTCACCTCCGCGGGATTCTCGTCCGTTCTGTCCCGCCCCCGCCGCCCGCAATCGGGCTGGCTCTGCCGCCCTGCGCACCTCCTTTGGCCCGGGGGTCCCCTATTGCGCTGTGGGTCTGCGTCGTCGCGCGGCCAGCTCCCTGCGTCGGGCGGGCGCCGTCAGCCGGTTAGTCTGTCGGTCCCGCGCCGTCGGTCCAGTTGTGCCCTGCTGCCTCCCCGTGGGCGCTCGACGCCGCGCACTTTACCCCGCCTTCGCGCAGTCTCCGGGCCCTTTCCAGCCCGTATCGAGACGCGCCTCCGTGGCGGGGACCTGCGGGTGCTCCTTTCCAGAGCTGCCAGTGAACCACACCGGGCTTGTTTTGGCCAGCGTTTTTAGGTGGAAGGAATGGTGAAAGTTCCGAGGGATGGTGGCCATAAATTCATGAACGTACGCAAGCTTGCATTCTTTCATTCATTCAATGTGTACTGCGCACTTGCTCAGTGCCAGACTTGAAGAGTGCTGTAGTGAACAAGACAGTCACGGAACCTGTTGTCCTGAAACTTACAGTCTAGAAGGAAACAGGGACACTTTAAGGTTGTAAAGAACAATGTAATAAAAAAAAATTAAAGCATATTTCTTTATCTCTTCTTTGGATGGATATTTGCGCTGTTTCTAGTTTTTGTCTATTGTGAATATAAAACTCCTCTAACATTCCTGTGTAAGTGTTTGTGTGGTTATGTTTTCATTTCTCTGGGGTAAATAGCTAGGATTGGAGTTGCTGGGTCATATAATAACTGTGCTTTATCTTTGTAACAAACTGCCAAACTGTTACAAAACAGTTGTTTCATCTTTCATTTTCAGTTGCTCCACGAATGGCCAACATTTGATACTGTCATTTGATCTTTACAGTACTAGCTATTCTGATAAGTAAAATTGTCCATCACTGTAGTTTTATTTGTATTTCACTGATTATTGATGATGTTGAGCATGTTTCATGTGCTTATTAGCCATTTGTAGATCTTTTGTAAAGTGTTCAAATCTTTTGCTAAGTTTTTAAAAACCATGCTATTTGTCTTATTGAATTGTAAGTGTTCTTTATATATATTTGGATACAAATCCTCCATCAGATATATGTATTGCAAATATTTTCTTCCAGAATGTGGTTTGTCCTTTTAAAATAATGATGCTTTTTGAGGAGCAGAAGTTTTTGATTTTGATTAATTTGTGGTGTATAGGCTTTATTACCCAGCAATAAAAGTCAATAAAGTATAAAATGGTGCAGTCACCTTGGAAAACAGTTCCTTAAAATGTTAAGCATAGAGTTATCATATGGCCCACTAACTCCACTTCTAGGTACATACCCAAGAGAATTGAAAACATGTCTATGCAAAAACTTGTACAGGAATGTCCATAGTAGCATTATTCAATTAGCCAAAAACTAGAAAAATCCAAATGTCTATCGACTGATGAATAGATGCACAAAATGTAGTTTAATCTCAACAATAGAATATTATTCAGCCATAAAAAGAATGATGTACTGATAAGCTGAAATGTGGATGAACCTTGAAAACATGCTAAGTTAAAGAGAAGCCAGACACAAAGGACCACATTTTCTGTGATTCCATTTATATGAAATGTCCAGAATAAGTAAATCCATAGAGACAGAAAGTAGATTAGTGGTTGCCAATAGCAGAGGAGGACAAGGGAGGTACTGCTAATGGGTACAGACTTTCTTTTGAGGGTCTAAAATGTTATGAATTGGTTGTGATGGTTGCACAGCTCTGTGCATACAGTAAAAACCATTGAATTGTATACTTTAAAATGGCGAATTTTTTTTATTTAATAAAGTTTTATCTTTCAAAATGTACAGCTGGTGGGATGTGTTGTTTATGCATCTTCATCAGCAGCTGGGATATCCCCACCCTTGGTGTTTCTGGTGTAAATTACTTGAGCTCTGTGCTCTGAAACTGGTTGAATAAGTCCTTTACAAAGGAGCTCCTGAAGGGCTGCCATGGCCAGGGAACCGTGGATCTTCAGTCTCTGAGACAACAGCTGGGCTTATAAGCTTAATAGTTGGGAAATTCCTGACAGAGTTCGCCATATGCTGCTTTGTTAAATAAGACTAGGTTATTGAGCTTGTCCCCAGCTTTGCCTTTGGACCACTTCTTTTTGGCCTTGCCCCCAGGTTTGTTCACTGGGTCTTTGTCTTTCTTGGCTGACTTTCAGGTATCTTTCTTCTTGTCCTTGTTAGCACTATAGGGAAGCTCCAGAGCAGCTGCTGCCACCACAGCCTTGTAAAGATTTTGGACAAAAGGTTAAAAGTGTGATTTTATGATGTGTGAATTATCTCTTAATAAAGCTGTTAATACAAAAAAACACCTGTTAATACACGCAACACGGGTGAATTTAAAAACCATTATGCTGAAAGAAGCCAGACACAAAAGAGTAATACTATATGGTTCCATTTATATTAAGTCCTGAAACAGGGAAAACCAATCTAGAGTGCTGGAAATCCGACCAGTAGTTGCCTGTGGCAGGGAGTGGGGAAGAGATTGACTGTGAAGGGGCACATAAGGGGACTTGGTGATGGAAATGTCCTATATCTTGATTAGGGTGGTGATCACATGGATGTATACACTTGTCAAAACTCATAGGACTGTACACTAGGATGTGTGCATTAAATTATATGTAAAGTTTTACTGGTATGGCTCAGTGGATTGAGTGCTGACCTGGGAATCAAAAGGTGATCGGTTCAATTCCCTGTCAGGGCACATGCCTGGGTTTAGGGCCAGGTCCCCAGTTGGGGGTGAACCAGAGGCAACCACACACTGATGTTTCTCTCCCTCTCTTTCTCCCTCCCTTCCCCTCTCTCTGAAAATAAACAAATAAAATCTTAAAACAACAACAACAACGATTTCTGTCTAAGGCAGCGTAATCGGCAATGCTTCCCAACTTTCTCACCCACATCAGTGCACCCTCAGGGAATAATAGTGCGCAGCTCTACTAGAGGGCATTTACAGTCCTTGGTTTGGGTGCTCTGGACCTGAGGCTCCCAGCCCAGGCAGGCTCTGGCTACCTCCCCAGACCTGGCTGAGGGCATCAACACCTGGCTGGGACATGCTGGGGAAGCTCAGTGGGGTGACAGAGTGGACTCCGGGGTCAGACTGTTGGGAATGTGTGTGAGTGCCTGCCCTGCTGATACTGCCTGTGTGACTCTGGGCAAGTTACCTAATCTCTCAGGGCCTCTGATTCTTCATCTGTGAAATCAGGATAGTAACAGCACTTGCCTCAAAGGGTCGTTGCCATGATAAAATGAGTTGAGATAAGATGCACAAGTCCCTGGAACCTACCTGGCACAAGGTAATTAATCATTATGATTATCTTCATAAAAGGGGACAAGAGCTAGCAGATCATTTATTGAGAACATAGAATTTCCCTGACCAGTAAAGTTTCTTGTTCTAAAAAAAATAAACTACTTCTCAAAATTTTACATCTTGGGAATTCTAAACTCTCCTTTGAAAATATGAACAAACCCCCAGCAGTGTGTAGGCTGCCACCAAGTTGTCCAGCATTGCTGTAGTGGATTTTCACTGTACCTGTCCATTCCAGCGCCTCCCAGCAGTTCCATGAGGTTCAAGAGTGCCCCCAGCCCTGGCTGGTGTGGCTCTGTGGATTGAGTGCCAGCCTTTGGACTGAAAAGAGTGCCCCCAAATTAAGAGGGCACAAAAGGATAGGTGTTCCAGAGCAGTATCCCTCCACCCTCTTCTCCCCCTTCCATCTCCTGGCGCCTATAATCACCAGGCGGTCTGAGGCTAAGTGGTAGTTTTGCCCACAGTGGGGGGGCTTGGAAACCACACCCCTTCTCCTGAGGCCCTCCTGGCCATTCCCAGCACCCTGGTCTCCTCCACTGTTGAGATGGGTCTCAAGAGGGCATGGTGTTTCCCATGGTGTAAGTGCCGGAGACAGCGAGGGACTGAAAGAAGAGCAGGTATGGGGGAGACTGAGGAAAAAGGGGGGCTGTCAGGCAAACAGAAAAACTGCACTGGGAGAAAGGTAAATTCTTACACTAGTGAAGGGAAAAGGATAGCCTGTCTTCCTGGATGGGAGGTGGGTCTATCACTTCCCCGTGGAGCTGGCTACATACTTTGCAGCGCCCAGTGCAAAATGAGTAAGTGGACCCCATAGTAAAAGATGACTAAGAATTTCAAGATGATGCCCTGGCTGATGCCCTAACTGGTGTGGCTCAGTGGATTGAGCACTGGCCTGTGAACCTGAAGGATCACCAGTTCAATTCCAAGTCAGGGCACATGCCTGGGTTGCAGGCCATGTACCTGATGGGGGTGTGTGAGAGGCAACTGATGGATGTTTCTCTCCCTCTCTTTCTCCCTCCCTTCCCTCTCTCTGAAAGAAAATAAATAACATCTTTAAAAAAATCTTATTAAAAAAAAAAAGAATTTCAAGATGATGACAGCTGAGCAGTACACCCAGCATGGGGGCCCTTCTGAATGTGGGGCCCTTTGCAACTGCACAGGTTGCAGGCCAGTGAAGCCAGTCCCACTCTGTCACCATCCCCCCTTTTTCTCCCTGCTGATGCCACCAAGACTCTTCCATCACCCCAGATGTCTTCCTCGGCCTCTTTCCTCCTCACTGGGGATGGGAGTGTTGGGGAGAGGGAAGGGAGACTCAGACTCACAAGTCTTCTTTTTCCAATCTCCCTTTCAGGTCTGGATCCAGCTGCCCCTCCAGATCCAGACCCCAGTCCAGTTATGGCCCCCATTATGACTGAGGGGGGCACTGAGGGAGGGGTGCCCTCCCTAGGGTCTGGTGCTTACTTCAGCAGGAAAGCCCGACTCTCCTTCCGCCACCAGCTGCATGACATAGCATCAGCCAATGACTCCACCATTTAAACAGGAAAACCAAGGGCTGAATTTCTGGGAAGCCTTGGCAACCTTCCTTCCCTCCACTTCTCAGTGATCTCAGACTCTGGCTCCCCCAAGCCCTTCGTGATCTCATTAAATATATTCAGAGTTGCTAAGTGCTGTTTGTATGTGCATGTGTGTTGGGGTGAGAGAGTAGATGGGGCCAAGGCACTAGGCTTGGTTATGGGGCTAAGGTGGGAAGTGCTGCATTCGGAGCACAGACACACGCGTGGTGAATTTGATGTAGCTGATCTAATGCAGAGCCCAGTTGTCACTAGTGGGAAGTTTGCTGAAATCAAGCTTCAGAGTTGAGTGTGGTGAGAGCGGTTTGGAGAGGCTGAGGGCTAGGCAGGACAGAGACAGGTTTGTCATAGTCATTCAATGAACATCAGGTGTCCACTCTCTACCAGGCACTGAGGATATACCAGTGAACCAAGCAGAAAGAATTCTCTCTTCTCACTGACCTTACTTTCTAGTAGAGGAGATAGACAATAAACAAATAAGCATAATATGAGAGTAATAACTGCTGCTATGAAGAAAACTAAACAGAGTAATATGAGAGCCCAGTGGAGGGGGTAGTGTTTCTTAAATTTCAGGTGGTTAGGGCAGGCCTTTTTGATGAGGTGCCGTTCAGAGCTGAGCTGGATGATGTGTCAGTGTCAGCTCACCAATGGAAACAAGTGCACTATTCTGGTGCAGGATGCTGATAGTGGGAGCGGCTGTGCATGCGAGGGCAAGAAGGTATATGGGAAATCGCTGTATCTTCTGGTCAACTGGGTTGTGGACTTAACTGCTCTAAAAAATAATTTTTTAAATCAGGGAAGAGCAGCCCCAGGCAACAAACAAGCAGAGCAAGTATGAAGCACTCACCTCTTGGGTTCTAGGAAAAAAAGCCAGTGACTAGAGTGTCAAGATTGAGGGGAACTGCTGGGTCTTCTAGGCCCAGGTAGGGGGCTCAAGTATTACTCTAGTCAGAATGGGAAGACCCTGAAGAATGTTAAGCAGAATGTTAAATATGATTTCACTTACTTGGAAAGATCACTTTGGTTGCTGTGTATGGAAAGATTGTAGATCACATACAGAAGCAATAAGGCCGTGTAGCAGAGGGAGTTGCCATCTTCCAGGCAAGAGGTGACGGTGGCTTGGCTCAAAAGAGTGCCGTGGAGATGCTGAGAGGCAGGTGTATTCTAGATGCATTTTTGAAGAGTTTTTAGGACTTACTGTTAGACTGAATGTGGAGCGCAAGGGAAAGAGAGGAATCGAAGATGCCCTGAGATAGGGAGTACCAGAACAGGTTTTGCAGGAAAATCTAAGTTCTCCATTGCCTATTTTAAGTTTGAGGTACACATTTGGGGACCGAGATCCTTCTCTGCACTTCTTCACTTAATCAGGGCCCCACCCATCACCACCTCCAAAATCCTATTGGGCAAGATTATATTCTAGAACAAAAGTTTTCAAATGTGACTTACACAGTTCCCTGATCCATACTGGGGAGAAAAGAAGACTGAGGCAAGGCTAAGAATGTTAGTCATTGTCAATGAACACCACCGAGCTCTTTTAGATCCCTGGCTTGAGTGGGGACAGCCTTGGAAGGGCCAGAGTCCACTCTCCCACCATCCAAAGAGCTAAAGACTGAATTATCATCACACTCTGCACAGGAATGGTGGCTTCAGGAACTGGCCCTCTCCCACACCATGTCCATCTTAAACTCCAATTGTAAACGATGCCCATCTTTCTCCCAAAAGCTAAGGAAGTCACACTGCTGGTCCTAACAGTGAGATGACAGAGGTGAGTGTGGACAGAGGGGGCCATGAACCTGAGTCAGAGATCTGGAGTCCTTCTGGCCTTAGGGCCAGTAGCCACCCATAGGTGACAGATAGGAGGCAGGCTAAGGGGAGGTGACCCGTTTTAGTCAGAATTCTGAGTTACCTCAGGCTTGAATGAGGGTGTGGAGAGGGTCATTTGTTGGTAGTTCCCATATCAAGCAGACTCTGGTGTCACAAGGACTTATAGCAGAGGAAAGGCAATGGTGGGGGGAGGTGGCCTAAAGAAAGAGGTTTGAAAACCACCCTCGTAAAGGCTCCTCTTCAATGCCTTATACAAACTTGGCCAGACAAGTTTGGGCTTGATGTCAAAAAAAAAAACCCAAAGCACACAGGCTCTCTTTCACAAACTGTTTATTGAATTCTGCATCAGTATGAGATGTTTCTTATTGTATCTCAGAATCCCAGGATTCAGGGAGGTGGTAAAGTGGCAATGGTGAATTTGGGAATCTGGTCTCCCAGAAGTACTTGCCGCTGTACCCCTGATTCTTCTATGGATGCCAGGCGGATCACCCCTCCACTGGAGCCGTCCCTCTCCATGGCCAAAGCGAGAGCTGTGGATATAAGACAGTTGTGGGTCAGAGTCAGATGCTGGGATCACTGCAAAGAATGACGAAAGTTGGCATGCCTTGGGTGTGGGAGTTGAAGCTCAGGCCCAGAAACCCAAGTTCTCACCATTAGCAGTGAATTGCAGACACTCCTCTTTGGCCATGCCTTCCCGATAGGTAGCATCGACATAGCCATAAATATAGGAACTCCCGGAGCCTCCAATGGCGAACGACTGTCTTACCATCATACCCCCCATGGGCACTGAGTACACCTGCCAGGTGAAGGGAAGACAAGGAGTCATCAGTTGTACCTTCCCCACAACACATGTACATTCACCTCTCCGTTGTGGGACTGATCTGGGGAAAGTTAACAGTGACCTGGAGGCTGGACAAAGAAAATGGCTGGGGTGGGGAGAGAATCGAAGGCATGGCTCCAGTGCTCTGGCGGTGGGGAATATCTGACCTGCCCTCCTTCTTGGGGGTCCCAGCCCGCGATGATGATTCCTGCCATCAGGTCTTCCCGGTATCGGTAACACATCTCCTTGAAGAGGCTGGCTGCCGTGTGTACCAGCGGAGGCTCATTCAGCTCAATACTAGAGGATGAGGGGAGTTATAGAGAAGGCAGTGTCAGGATCTGGGAGTCAGACCATTTGGCTTCTCAGGTCCCACCTCCCTTCACATACTCGTTTCTCCCCAGCCCACAAGCACCTGTGGAAACCAAGCTGATAGGTAACAGCATCAGCTACAGCCTGGGTATCAGCTGCGGAGCCCGAGCGGCAGCAGAAAATACGGTCATGAATAGGGGTCAGCTTGTCAGTCACTCGGTTGGCGATGTAGGACCTGGCAGAATAGCAAGTATGGCAGAATAGTGAGGGAAAGGATCCTACTTGTCTCCCACCTCCACCCCATTACTATCCTCTCTGTCAGGGCTCAGGAATAGGAATTCCTCTATTTGCTATTAGTTCTCATCCAAACTGAAGCAGGCTGGAGAACCGAGTTTCGCAAAAATTTCACCAAAGGGTGAGGGGAACAGAGAATTCGCCGAGTCTGGCACAAATCTTTATTTCCAGGGAGGGAAGAAACCTCCCTGCCACAACTGTCTGTCGAGAGTAGGGATGGGCTTGGCAGGCAAAGAAGGAGGAGAAAGACGGGAAGACCTTTCACAAGTGTGTCCTGAGCTCACCCGGTGGTTGTTCTGGAATCGGCCCCCAGAACCACGCCCCCGTCAAATTGCACGGCCATGATAGTGGTCTGGGAAAAAAGAGAAAGGGGTGAGTCTCGGCCTGTGCACATTCTCCAACGTACACAAATCTCAATGATCCCTCTATCCAGTCCCTAGAGTACTAAAGTCATGCACCACTGACCCATTGTCAAATATCAGAGGAGCCTCAAAACCCCGCAAAATACCAGAATTCCAATCCTTAGATCCCCGAGTCCATCCCAGCCGTAAGCATGCCATCTCACAAGATTTCAAAGTTCCACGCTTCCGCCTACCTTTTACATCCAATCACGAAATTACCACGAGGCAAACTCAGGGTACCTCTCCCCTGCCTCCAGCACAGCACAGACCACCTTCCGCCCGCCCCCGCCCCAGTTCTCCCAACGCACTCAGGCCTATCCTTCCATCGCATTAAGACTTGTGCACATCTCCTGAACCCGGAGTCCTTCCTCACCCCTGTGGAGACTTCTCGGGTTTCCCAGTCGGGGGTTAGGGCCTCGGGCCCCCACGCTGGGGCTGGGACCACTCTTCTGGCAGCTACTAAGGTGGCCGCCATCTTCCTCCTCCGGTACTGCCACAAAGCAACTGTCGTAAAGAGCTCCGTCACTCCCTTTAGTAGCGCTCCGAGGCCTTCAGGCTGCGAAGCTGGGCCACGGTTGTGAAAGAAGTTTCTTTTGCGACAGTGAGCGCTTGATGGCAGCATGGCTGCCAAATAAGCAAACAACAATACCCCCAAATAGTCTGTAAGGACTGTTTTCTATTGGACTGTGCAGTACTGCTATATTTGATCCGAGTTGCAATTCAAAAAGTCTTCAAGACGGGCTTGAGCCCCTGACTTACGGTGTGCATACTGTTTTCATTTCTGTGAGGTGTATACCTAGGAGTATATACAGTCCCAGGAGTGGAATTGGTGTGTCATATAGTAACTGTTTAACATTTGAGGAACCGGCAACTGTTTTCCACAGCAGCTGTCCCATTTTACATCTCCACCAGCCGTGCATGAGGGTTCCAACTTATCTGTAACATCACTAATTGTTGTGTATTTTTTCCTTATTAAAAATGTTATTTATTTATTTTTTTAGAGATGGGGGGAGAAAGACAGAGAGAAACATCTATCGGTTGCCACTCACATGCTCCCACCCGGGGACCTGGCCCACAACCCAGGCATGTGCCCTGGCCAGGAATCCAACTGGCAACATTTCGGTTTGCAGGAGGAGCCCAACTGAGCCACATCAGTCGGCACTATTGTGTACTTTTACTTTAGCCGTTCTGGAGGGTGTGAATTAGTATGCTGTCGATTTGTTTGTTTTTGCATTTCCCTAATGATTAGTGTTGTTGATCCTATTTTCATATGCTAATTGTCCTTTTGTATATCTTGTATATCTTCCTTGGAGAAATGTCTATGGAAGTCCTTTGCCCATTTTAAAATTTGGGTATCTCACCCTAGCAGGTGTGGCTCAGTGGACTGAGTGCCAGCCTTCAAAATCAAAAGGTTGCCGGTTCGATTCCCAGTCAGGGTATATGCCTGGGTTGCAGGCCCAGTCCCTAGTTGGGGACATGCTGGAGACAATGGATGTATCTCTCACACACTGATGTTTCTCTCCCTTCCTTTCCCTCTCTCTCAAAAGTAAATAAAATGTTTAAAAAATTGCGTTATCTTCTGTTGAGTTTGTAAGAGTTCTTTTTTATATTGAACTTTTTATTTATTGACTTTTTTTAGAGAGAGAGATGGGAGAGAGAGAAATCGATTTATTGTTTCACTTGTTTAGGCATTCATTAGGTGATTCTTTTAAAAATATTTTATTTATTTATTTTTAGAGAGGGGAATGGAGGGAGAAAGAGAGAGAGAGAAACATCAATGTATGGTTGCCTCTCGCTCACCCTGCCCCCCACCCCAGCACTGGGGACCCTGCAACTCAGGCATGTGCCCTGACTGGGAATCAAAGTGGCAATCCTTTGGTTCACAGGCCAGCACTGAATCCACTGAGCCACACAAGCAAGGGCTCTTTAAAAAAATTTTAATATAAGCATTTCCATTTAAAAATTTCCTCTGAACACTGCTTAGTCTGCATCCAAGTTTTCATATGTGTTGTTTTGTTGTTTTTATTTTCACTAATCTCAAAATATTTTCCCTTGACAAATTGGTTTTTTAGGAGTGTGTTATTTAATGTCCACATACTTGTGAATTTCCAAAATCCCTTTTGTTATTGATTTCTAATTTCATTTTTTTAGTTGGAGAATATTTTTGTGACTTCAGTCTTTTTAAATTTATTGGGATTTCATTGTGGCCTAATATATGGTTTGTCCTGGGCAATGTCACAGGGGCAGTTAAGAAGAATGTGTATTTTGCTGTTATTTTGTGGAGTGGGTCTCCTATGAATCTGCCATACTCTTCCTACATACTCCAGCTGGAGATGGTTTTTTGAACTGAGCCTATAATCCACACAATACTCGACTCAAAATTAATGCTTGAGATAAAATCCCATCTCTGTAAAATAGTTTATAAGGCCCTTTATGAACTTGCTCCTGTCCATCGTGACCAGAATCAAGCCTCCTTTTTACTTTTTAAATTTTTATTGTAGTAAATTGTAAATAACATAGCATAAAATTTAGCATTTAACCATTTTTGGTGTATAATCTAGTAACACCAAGTACATTTACAGTGTTGTGCAACCCTCTTCTTTTCTTTTTGATTCTCTTGGATCCAGCCATCTGAACTATTTTTAGTGCTCATACATTCATTAGACAAGAAACTACTAAATGTCTGCTAGATACCAAGCACTGTTTGAAGCATTGGAGGTACATCAGGAAACAAAACACAAACTTCTAGCCCCATGGAACTTACACATATTGGGTGAGACAACAAAACAAATGACTACAATAGTTAGTGAACTGCATAAGAAGAAAAATAGAGCAAGGAAGGGAGATAGGGAATGTGTGTATATGTGTACGTGTGTTGAAATTTTAGAAAGAATAATAAGGAAAGGTCTCACTGAGGAGACATTTGAATAAAGACCAGAAGCTAATAAGGAGGGAAGTCATTTGTTTATTTGTGTGTGTGTGTGTGTGTGTGGAGCATTATGGACAGAAGGGAGAGCAGGTGCAAAAATTCTGAGGCAGAATCAAATCTGACATGTTTAATGAATATTGAGGTCAATTTGGCTAGTGCAGAGTCAGACAGGTAGGACCCTTATGAAGCTATTCATCATTCTCAACTGAAAACATGATCCAGAAAATTTCCTGCTTAAATAAAAATGTTTTTCATCTGAGTACAATAGGAAGCCATTAGAAGGTTTTGAGCAGGGAAGTGACATAATGTGAACTACATTTTAAAGAATCATTTTGGCTGTTCTATTAAACATACACTATAGGGAGGCAAATATGGGACTGAGAAACAATTAGGAGGCTGTTGTAATTATGTAGCTGATAAAGTTGGCTTGACAAGTGTGGTAGCAGTGGAAATAGTGGGAAATGGCCAGATTCTGACGGATTGGATGTGGGTGCGATGAAAGAGAAACAAAAAGTCAAGATGACTACAAGGTTTTGGCGTGAGGACCTGGAAGAATGGAGTTGTCATTTACTCAGATAGCAAAGACAAAGGGAGGATTTTGGGAGGAGGGGGTATTAGAAGTTTTGGGCATGTTAAGTTTGCTATGTCTAGCTGAAATCCAAGGGGAGATGTCGAATGAGGAGGTGTATAGGTAAGATTCTGGAGTCCAGGGCAAAGTGGTTGGAATTATAATTTGGGAGTTATCAGTGTATGAAATGGCTAAGCTCTTTCATGTTCACTATCGTTGTGGAGGTGGCCCAAAAGTAATTTAATGAAGATACATTATTGAGTTGAATTTCTGCTTGGTGTGAGGCATGATGTACCGGTTTTAGGCTTGGGTGGTTGACAGAAGAGGGTGCCATTTATTCATAGAGACAAAGAACACAAGAAGAGATGCATTCTTGGAGGGGGCAATTGGATCCCAGTTGGACGTGCTGTATTTGCGGTGTCTGTGGAGGTGTCCGGGATATACGTGGCTTTATGGGGCTGGAGTTTAGGAGACAGGCCTGGGCTGAAGACTTGGCATGTTGTTGGCAAGGGAAGCCATAGAAATGGCTGCGATAGCCAAGGGGAGTGTGAGTCTCTCGGCTGCCGGGAACAGGGATGACACATCTTCCCATGCAAACATTTATTTCTATGTCCTTAAGCGCCTGCTGGCATCACACAAAACACCCTTAATCCACGGCCACCAAAGAATTCTTTTCATTCCCTACAGCTCCTCCTTTCTTCTGAGGACTTCGGATAGAGGGAGGAGCTAACCCCCCCCCCGCCCGGCGGAGCGTCTTTAAACGAGTGACGTCACCAAAGAGGCGGGCTGTCAGGTGCCCGCCCCGCTGACCCTGCAAAGGAGCAGCAAAGGTTCGACCCGGAGGCTGTTTGGCGCTGACCCCGCCCCTGGGCGCTCCCTTCCTAGCGGGTCGCGGCAGCTGCTGGCCCTACGCTAACTGGAGTAGGCCGGCCTCGGCCAGCAAGCACTGGGTCCGGTTGTAGACGTCCTCCAGGGCGCCCGCGGCGCGGACCACGGCAGCCCGCGCCGCTGCCTCTGTGGTTCCCGGACAGGCCAGCTCCAGCAGGTGGCCGCGACCAGGGAAGGAGAGGAATGCGAGGCGCACAGCCTGACGGACCAGCCAGGGGTGGTGCGGGGCCAGGACTGTATTGTAGGCGTCGCTGCACTGCTCGCCGGCACCCGGGCCTTCGAGCATGCCGGTCGCCACCCGGTGGAGGCAGAGCTGGGACCAGCGTAGCGCACGGTGCAGCAACAGCGTCGTTCGTGAGCCGGAGGAGTTAGCTGAGTCTCCAGGGCCGATCCCAGGCCGCTCCAGCAGTCCCGCCCACCGCTCCCATGCCACCATGACCGCCAGCGACGTGTAGTGCTCGGCTTCTGGGCCGTGCACCCGAGCCTCGAGGGCTGTTACTTTCGTGAAGGCCTCGCTTGTGGCGAAGGCGAAGATGGAGCCGAAGGGGGTTAGGAACCTGTGTGTTTGGTGGTGGGAAGAGTGGAATGGTTAGAGAGAAGGCGATGTGGGGGCGGGGACTGGTTTAGGGGAAGGGGGAACTACTCACTTGATTAACTCCCTCCATCCCGCCAGGTATTGCGACAACTCCACATCCCCTTCGGGGTTCAGACTAGCGCGGAACGGCCTCACCATGCGGCCCAGCGTCCCCTGGGGGCCCAGACACGGAGGCTCTTCTCGCTCCGAGGCCTCCAGGGATCCCGAATCTTGCCGCACCTGTGGGAGTAGATATTGGGGGCGGGGTGCAGAACCCCTAGACTGTTGGGCCTCCTTCGCCAGGCAGCCCAGTCGGGCTCTGAATTATTCCTAAGGTCTAGTTGGTGTCCCTCCTGCCATACTCGAGCTGCTGTCGGGATAAAGGATACTGGAAGGAGGAGCTACTTCTCACCAAAGTCAGGCTGACTGCATTTCCCCCTGTTCAGGGTCCTACCTGGAGCTCCCGGTCCCAGCCCTGCCCTGAACATACCTGTAAAGGTGGCGGTCCCTCGGCAATGCAGGACAGTGTTCCGAATCGGCAGCTTGAGAAGGCACCTGGGGAGAGGCAAGGCGGAGCGGTGAGGGCTCGAAGAGGGAGCTTAGGTCCCAAGGACCTGGATTCCTCTCTTCTTCCCGGGGGAGGTGAGGGAAGAGGCCACTCACGTAGGCTC
The DNA here is from genome assembly GCA_028533065.1 of Trachops cirrhosus. Taxonomy (NCBI): domain Eukaryota; kingdom Metazoa; phylum Chordata; class Mammalia; order Chiroptera; family Phyllostomidae; genus Trachops; species Trachops cirrhosus. The sequence continues at coordinate 64,062,955 of CM052545.1, read as the reverse complement.
CGAGCACAGAGATAAAAAAGTAGCAGCGCGAAGATGGCAAGAGGAATTGTATGGCGGAACCAGCGCCGGGAGACCTGTGGAGGCAGCGCGACCCCCATAGCTGCCCGGGACCACCACCCCCGTCACGTGCTCCTACCCAGTCCTTATCCCTCCGCCTCCGAGAAGGAAGAGAGGCCCCGGTGCACTGAGGGGCAAAGGTTAATAATTAATCTAAGGCCCCCTCCCCTTTGCCCTTTGCCCCTTGCCCCAGAGGGCGTCATCCCAAGGATGAGAAACCAGATTAAGAGGGTTTGGGGAATTTGGTGGCAATGACACCTCTCTATATTCCTTTCTGTGGGGCCAGGTTGTGGTAAGAGGCAGCCTGGGTATTGGGAAGGGAGGCTGGGGTGAAAACCAGCTCTCCCACTGAGCAATGGTGTGGATCCTAAGTGAACTCTGGGCTTGAGTTCCTTCCACTGTAAATGGAGGATAATAATAGGTACTTTGCCAGGATTAAATAACAATGTATGTGCAAACACTAAATGGAAAAGCTTACCACAATTGCTCCATAAATCTTACCTATTAAGTTCAAGCATGGGGCATCTGGGATCCAGGGAACACCCACTTCTAAATTCTCTAACTTATCCCGGAGGACCTTGTCTTGATCTGGATGCATGATATCTTGATTATATACTTTGGCCTTTATGGTCTTCCATTTTTTGTGGTTTAATTTTTTTAATTCCAGGTTGGTCCTCAATTATTTATCAAACCAATTTTTATTAACTATTTCCACATGCCAGGCCCCGATTTGGCCACAAGAAGACAAAAAAAGTGCCTTTCTAGAGCTCAGGGTCCATTGGAGAATTTAGTTTGATCCCCCCTGGATCGTGAACTCTGATGACAGGGGCCTTGTTTTTCTTGGTTGCAGCTCTGTTCACAGCACTTAGAATATTGCCTAGGCACAAACACATTATTGTTAAGTAACGATATGTTGAATAAACAAAGGAATGTGTATGAGGGGCAGGCATATCAGGGATGGTGCTCCCCATGACAAATTTAAGCCAACTTTTTTGTTTGGTTTTGGTTTTTGCAAATTAGAAGTCTACCTCGTGGCCACAGCGGGGTCGGGGGGTGGGGGACACATTCAGGGAAATGATACAAGATGCAATAAAAAACCCCACCATTTCCTGTTCTTAGTAACCTGTACCTAAACTTCTTAGAATTGTTCCTGGCTCTGTGCATATTTTCTGGGATGAGGAGGAGTATCCCAGATTCTCAAGGAGTCAAGACCCCAATTGCTAAGAAGACCCTGGTTCCCACAGTTCATGGATTCTTGCCCTGTCTCACTCTGATGTTCCCTCACACCTTGGAGGTCCCTGAGTTTGCCTCAGATCAGTCCTGTCCATTGAAATTCTGGAGCCTCCACTTCCATCCCTAGCCTTGGGCTCCCCATTCCCCAGTGTTGGAATGTTTCCCAGCTTGCTGACTGTGACCTTAGATAAATTGCTTGCCATTTCCAAGCCCCAGTTCCCAAATCTGCAAAATAGGAAGGGTAATTCCCACCTCCTAAAATTGTGAGGATTTAATAGAACAGGATTGCACAACGCTAATCACAATTTGTGGCCCATAAGTAAATGTTCATCAGGTGGTGGTTATTCCTACCTGTCAGCCCCTGGTGTCCCTCTTCCTCTGGTGCCAGGAGCCTACATCTCCCTGAGCAGAGAGTCAGGTCTTCTGGGTTCTGGGAGCAGCTTCGTTTTTGGTGCTACTTAATCCTAGTGGCTCTTCCGCAATCGGAGCCCTTGTAGGGGCAGAGGTGCTATAAACCTGCTTAAGGGGCCACGGCTGACAGAGGCTGCAGCGTAGAATCAGGCATGGGAGCCAAGCTGCTGCTGCAGACATGACCAAGCAGGCAGTTCCGGCAGCTACACTAAAGTCATCTAAGTGACCAACAGGGGCCCCAGTGGGGAGGTGGGGTGGCGACTGGGCCTGGCAGGGGATGTGTCCTGATGGATTCCTCATCAGCAGGTTCTTGATCAAGATGAGGGCTCAGACCTAGGTCTCAAGAAGGCAGAGGTGCACAAGACCCCAGAAAAGAGAGTGGTAGTTTTTCTTTTTAAAATTTATTTTTAGACAAAGGGGAAGGGATGGAGAAAGAGAGGGAGAGAAACATCAGTGTGTGGTTGCCTTTTATGTGCTCCCCACTGGGGTCCTAACCTGAAACCCAGGCATGTGCTGTGACTGGGAATCAACCCGGGACCCTTTGGTTTGCAGGGCAGTGCTCAATCCACTGAGCCACACCAGCCAGGGCCCATTCTTAAATGAGTTATTTAATATTTTAAATGTGTTTATTAAAGGCATACAGTTCCACAAGCTAGAGACTTTGGCCTCCCAAGTTTATTTTTATTTACTAATTTTAAAAGGAGAGAAAAAGGGAACAAGGGAGAGGAAAGAAGAGGGGGAGAGAGAGACACACAGAGAGCTGGAGGGAGGGAGGGAGGAGGAGAGAGAGAGAGAGGGAGGGAAGGGAAGACTAAGAGAGGGAGACATTGATTTGTCGATCCACTTACTATGCATTCATTGGTTACTTCTTGAATGTGCCCTGACAGGGGATCAGCCTGAAACCTTTGCATATTGGGAAGACTACTCAGCTATCCTGCCAGGGCTCACCAAGTTTATTTTTAAAACACCAACTAATTTCATTTGGGTATAAATGAAAAAGAATATTCAATTTTTATTTATAAAAAAATAATTTGGTAGTCTTCTGACTTGTCTACCCCTCTTCTCCCTCCCCAGGTGGAGCCCACTCCCCAAGTCATTCCTGGCAACTACACAGCAATGAATGGGATCAGGCTGCACCACCGCAACCGTGGGAATGTGGAGCAACACTCAGTAGTGGAGTCCCTGTCTGGAAGAGGGGAGGGTGCAGGGGCCAGTGATCCCCTGGGGTGGGGGTGTGCCCTTATCCTCTGTTACAAACACCCCCCTCCCAGCTGGCAGTTTCCTCCAGAGCTGTGGGGCCCTTTAGACCTGGGAGTAGATGGTAGACCTCCCATCCGCACCTTGGTGCGTGTCAGGTTATTAGACCCAACCAACCGGGATTGTGTAGCACCTGGCTGGGAAGTCCCACGGACAGGGTCAGGAGGGAGAAGGGTAAGGGGCGCCTGCAGAGCCAGCGAGTCTCCCTTTCCCTCGTAGGTGGGGCGCATGGAGCAAGCCGCCGTCGTGTCCCAAAGGCCGCTTTCTCGTGGCTTTCTCCTTTCTGGTAGAGGCTCCCACGACCCCTGGGGACAACATGGTTGCAAACAACGCGCGTTTCCGCTGCTCGGATGGCGCAGAGCTGGAAGGGCCTAGTCTGACCTGGGGAGACTTTGGAAACTGGAGTGAGCCACGTCCCAAAGGCGTATGTGGCTTGCAGATCAAGATGGAGCTGCCTAGAGGCCTCCACAATGACACCGCGGTCAACGACGTGCGTTTTTTCTGCTGTCGCCATAAACGCCTTCGCTGCCTTCTCCCCGGCCCCACTTCTGGCTTATCCCACCACCCGCTACTAAAGCTTCTCTGTCCTGGCTTTGGTCTCACTCATTTTAGGGGTAGGAAACTGTGTTTCCTAGTCTTCCTCCTAACCTAGTTTTGGGCCAGGCTGAAATTCAGGTTTCCGCTCAGGAGTCCACGGCAGGCTACTGAAAGTTACGGAAACACAGTCCAGAAAAACACTCTTAAACACAATTTTGCTTACGAGTTAAGGATGTCCCTGGCTTTCTGAGGGTGTTTGCAGTCACCCCATCCCCATTAAATGCGTAGGTTGTTTCTCTTCCGAACCACCAGTGACCTGGGTCAGATTAAAGAACTTCTAAAAAATTAAGAGGTGACATGTTACAACACCTTCGGGCTTCATTTTCCTAGAGCTTAATTAGTTATATGTCTTTTCCATAGTTGCCCCTTCACCCGCCCCCCAGTACAAAACTCAAACACTGGCTTTTCTATATACTGATTTCCATTTAGGACCTTTGTCCTTGCTGTTCTCTCTGCCTGGAATCCCTCAGTGATGCAGATGGTTAGTCCATCACCAGATGCCAGCTTCAATTTCACTTTCTCAGATTTATCCTATTTAAAAGAGACCCTCCAGCAGTCAATATCTACCCCAATATCAACGTGTTTTTAAAGACTTTATCACCAATTGATCTTTTGCCTCTAAAAATTGCCCATTTTCCACCCTGGAATATTAAAGTATTTGAAAACACAGAAGCTGCCTGTCTTACTAACTTTTTATTTCCAGGGCATGCTAGTAGCTCAATAACTATTTGCTAAGAAAATAAGTGGGGTGCAGGGGTCCCACACAAGAGAGCCCCAAGCCCCAGCGTGTCTGGAGGCCTTGGGGCGCTCCTCCTATAGGACACAATCTGAGATGCTTAAGACAGTTCAAAATAGTTTATTCCAGGGCAGGGGCGTCCAGGTGGGTGTCTGTCAATAAGCAGGGGGGTCAGTGGAGCCTCAGCGAGGGGCGCCCTGCGGAAAAGAGAACGTGAGAATGCAGCCAGGGAGCAAGTAGTTTCCCTCTAAAGCTCCTCTGCACTCCGTCCCACCTCCTTCTTCCTGCAGTCGCCACAGAAGACACCAATGGTCGCGTTCACCACCTGCATCCCACATAGCAGGAGCTCCAGGCACGAGGCGGCCACCAGCAGCGAGAAGAGCGTCACATTCCAGGTGACCACATTAGGCGGTTCCTTGCACAAACTCCACTGGGTACGATTGAGCAAGTAAGAACCTCTGTGGACCACACAAGGTCACGTGAGAGACGGAGGTCACCACGGAGAGCCCCCCTCCCTGTTCCCCGTCCTGCGCATGCGCCAAGGGGGATTTGCAAAAGACTCTTTTGGCCCACGTGGAGGAAGATCTGTCGAAGGCGAGTCCTGCCGAGGTTTCCGGGTCCGCGTCCCGAGAGGCACAGAATGGGATGGGGAGGGTGCGAAAACCGGCTGAGCCTTACGAGGTGTCCTGGAAGGGGTAGTTCCATTCGTTGCCGCCCATTGAGCATTTGGGCCCAATTCGGAGCCCGGCTCCCGATACTGAGAGACAGTAGATGGCACCAAGCACCCCGAGCGCTGAGGAGAAGACCGAGCGCAGCATCTGGATGCAGAGTAGAAGGAGAGGCGAGTAGGATCTCCGTTTCCCTTTCGTGGGCCGGCTGGCCGCGCCTAGCTCTTCCCCTCTTCCCCCACACAACACTTCTCTCTAGTCACGCTAAGACACACTCCCCGTCAAACCTCAATGCTTGGAGTTAGGATAACCCTGAGAGCCAGAGGCTGCAGAGGTTCACGGGGGTTGTAGTCCCCTCTGGTCAGGCCCATTGAGGCCTGAGATTGGCGGGGCAGGACGTGGGGGGCTGTGAGGGAGGAGGGGCAAAGTGGATCCTAGGATTCTGCAGAGCAGCTACTTTAGCTGGAAAGAGGGAGCCGTGGCTTTAGGTTGGCTATTCACAGACCTGTTCAAAGACCATTCCCGAATGCCGTCTTAATTTGTGTCTTACCCTGCAGCGATTTCCACAGCAGCCTGCACCGCAGCAGCCCTTGCCCCCCGCCCGAACGGCCGCAATTCCCGGACACAGTACCTGTGGAACAAGAGTCAGTGTGATGGCAGTTCCTCAAGACCTTATTTGCCTCAGTGCTTACCTCCTCCTGGAACCTGCCTGTGAGGTCCTCAGCCCTTTGGACTGTAGGAGGACCTTATCTGTATGTCTCCTGGAGCCATTTCTCAATTAATCAAAATTTATGTGCCTACTTATCTCTGACAGAATTGTTGCCTCCAGGAGGGTAGGGCCCAATATCATCACATTCCCAATAAATCTTGGTACATGTTAGGTGCCCAGCTGAATGGGAATCAGGAGGCCTGGGTTTAATGTCAACTCCTGTGCACTGCACACTCCATGAATTGATTCATCTCTCAGGGTCTGTTTTGTCCTCTGTAAAATGGGTCTGCATGACCCACCTCCCAGGGCTGATCCCATGATTTAATGAAATAACAGGTCGACTTGATGTCAAGACTAACTCAGAGTTAATGCTCAATAGCTATTCCCTCAGCAGCAGGAAGGAATAGTGGTGTTGGAATGTCTGGGTTCATGGTGGAGGGTGGAGGAACATGTCGGTGGAGGCTCTGATGGGAAGTGTGAGAATCCCTGAGACACAGTCCTGGCCCTTTTTGTCTCTTTCTCCCTGTGGCTTTCCTCACAGAGCCAGCCTATCCAGGGCATCAGCTTCTCCCTCTGCCAATAGCCATCTCCTAAGTCATGCCTTCAGATTCAAATCTAACTGCCCGAAGGATATGTCACTTGAATGTCTTGGCTTTTGCTCAAATTCAGCCAGCCTCATACTGTCCTCACAATTTATTTCCCCAAATCATCTCCCTTTGAATTTCTGGTCTCCATCAGTGGAGATATCCTCCTGGATATTCACCCAGCCTGGAAAACTCGAATCCTTTACACCCAGACCTCAAGTCCTCTCGACTTTTTCTTCAATGGCTCTTGAATCTGTCAGTTCTTTCTTTTTCTTTTGAAGTCAATCCCTAGTCACCTCCCATGACGATAATGTTCTCAGACTCCCTACTAGATTCCTGTAGTATCTCTTGCCCCAGGCTACCCTACAGTCCATCCTACATGCCACCACCAAGATTAAATTTAACTTTCAAATAGTCTTTTGTATGCTCACATCCTTTAGAGTCTCCTCAAAGAGTAGCCCATCAAAAGTGAACTCTGGCAAGGCATTCGAGGCTCCTCACCTTGGCTCCAGCCTTATCTTTGTTGCACCGTGCCAGGTTCTTTGCCTACCTCCCATCTCTGGAATTCCACAGCTGTCTTGATCTTTGCCTCCCTGTGCACCTTGTCTGACTCACAACACACAAAGCAGCATTTTGTTTTTCTCCAGGGGAGGGGCTGAAAGTTTTAGTTCACTTATATCACCCACAGCAGTCTCACTGAAACACCTGCAGAGTTGAATGGACTTTTCACCAGATACTCTCCCCTCCTCCATGTTTCATGGCAGGTCTGGGGTGACTTCTCACCCTCTGGCTTTGCCTCTCTGGTTAGCTCACTTACTGGGAAGCTCCTAGATCCAAAGACACCTAGACTGCCCTTTGGATTTACCAATTTTGAATGAACTACCTATTTCAGGTTTTTATTTTTTAGGTCAAAGTGTTTTTTTCTTTTTGTTATCTGAGCTTCTCTGTTTCCCTCTCTCTATACCCATCTTAATGAAAAGAGATGGGTAATTGTAAATGCAGGATGAAACACTGAGTTTATAGCTTACCTCTGCTTACTCTTTTCCAACTCTACAGCCACTGGCCTAGTTCAAGCCATTATCATTTCTCCTGGACAACTGCAGTGACCTCCATCTGGCCTTTCTGAATGCACTGTTGACCACCTACTATCTATTCCTCAACATAGCTACCGTAGGGATCTCTTTAAATCCAATGGGGTATTGAGCAATTGGAACTCTCATACTTTGCTAATGGAAATGGATTCAGTATGAGAGCTTCAGGGAACTCAGGTAATATCTAGTAGCACCAAATATTTGCACACCTTAAGGACCAGCAGTTTTACTCCTAGGTATACATCCAACAGAAATGCAAACATTTATTCATCTAAGGACAATTATAGGAATATTTATAGCAGCATTATTTGTAATAAAACCAAGTTGGAAACTATCCAAATGTCCATCAACAGTAGAGTGTTTAAATTGTGGTATACTCATACAATGGACTATATGTAATAATACAGATGAACCTCACAAACATAATGTTGTGCTCAAGAACCCAGACACAAACATGCCTGTACTGTATGATTCCATTTATATAGAGTACCAAACAGGCAATCCTAATCTATGGGGTAGAACCAGGAGAGTTGGGACTCTTGCCAGTGGCAGGTGGTGTCTGGTGGGAGGCACATCTGGGATTCTGGTAGTGACCCGTATCTTGATCTGAGTACTGAGTATGTGGGTATGTTCGCTTTGTAAAAATTCACTGAGCTGTACGCTAAGGATCTGGGCATTTGTCTGTATGACTTAAATAAAAGTTCAAAAACAAGTTTAAAAAGTTCATTAAAAAAGTAGCAAGTCCTTCAATAGTTTTCTGTTGTACTTATTAAAAAATTCACATTTCTCCTGTGGCTTTCGAAAGTATATATGCTCTGGCCTCTACCTACCCATGATCTCATCTCATTAAACCTTAGCTGCACTAACCTCCTATGTGATCCTCTGATATGCAAGCCTGTTCCTGCCTTAGGCTTTGTATTGATCAGTCACCTTGTCTGCAATGCTGATTCTTTTTTTGGGGGAGGGGTCTCAGTTCAGACATCGATTCATTGAGGCCTTCCTTGAGAATACTGTAAGAAGTGGCCCCTGACCTTGCCCTAGGAACTCTTAATCACAGCACTCTGCTTTTTAAATTATTTTTTATTTTTCTTATTTATTGCTTTTAGAGAGAGAGAGAGAGGAAGAGAAAGAGAAAGAGAAACATTGATTTGCTGTTTCACTTATTTATATATTCATTGGTTGATTTTTGTATGTGCCCTGACTTGGGATCCAACTGACACTTGGCCTATTGGGAGGATGCTCTAATTAACCAAGTTCCCCAGCCAGGTCACTGCTTTGTTTTATTGATGATTCCTACTTCCATCTGAAATCATCTTGATCATTTATTTACTTTGTTCAAGTGCCTCTTAAGTGTAAGGCACTGGTCTAGGCACGGGCACACAACAGCCAGGGCAATGTAATGTACCTAATGTAATGAGGCTGACATTCTTGCTTCTTTGATATTGTGTGTCTCCCCAGCAGGAACACCAGCTTCAGGGAGAGCAGGAACCTTGTCTGTGTCCCTGTGGCATACCTCAAACCACGTGAATAGATTTGAAAAAAGCCTCAAGAGTGACTTAGGGCATCGAGATGAAAGGAAGGCAACTGGGAATGAGCATGCTGAGAGGACATCCTCAGGGATCTTCCCTGAAGCAGGCTGGTTAGATTGTAGAGAGGTAGGGGTGGTTTATGCTGGAGAAAGGCATGATGTGAGTGTGTAGGCCTGGGATGAGTGTGACATCTCAGGAAGAGCTGAGGTCAGAGGGATAGAGTAGAGTCCAACAGCTATGAATCCATGTGGGAGGGGAGTAGGAGAAAAGATCCCAGAGGATAAGAGGAGATTGTTGGATAAAGGAGAGGAGGTAGGATCTATGAAAGAGGTGAAGGGGAGACCTCTCTCACAGAATTTTATCACCCAGCTCTCCTGAAAAGTGTGGAGCTATGCTGGGTAGGTCTTTTGTCTTCATCCCATGAAGATGTTAAACTAACTTGACCTTCCATAAGTTTCTCTAAATGGAGAGGCAGTTGGAGGATGGGAGTTAGGAAGTCCGGGTAATTGGTGTCTTCAGGTCTCCTACTTTTCCTGATAGATTCTAGTCTCCAGGAAGACGTGGGAGCACCTTCTCCACCATTCTGACCTAGGTTTGAGTTTATTTTTAGCTCTGAGCACTGGGGGGAGCATCCAAAATTGTGGGCTGAGAGTGAAGAGACAGGGAGGTTGGGGAGGGTGACACCAATCTGGGAAGTAGATTGACTGATCCGTGACTGCTCCTTGACTCCAGATTGGCAAACACCCCACCCTCCAAGCTCATTCTTATCTTGCCCTGATAATCTCCCACACCATCAGCTGTTCCTTTTTCCTCAACCCTTGTAGGGAGGTATTCCCAGCATCTGCTCAGCCATGGGGATGGAGAGGGGCAGGTAGGACATTCTCCCTTCCCATAAGGGAAGCTGCTTAGAGCAGTGAGACTCCCTTACTTGTTGTTCCCCTTAGACATTCAGCTCAGGACTCTGGGGCCCCTCCAGCATGTCCACACAGTGATCAGTGTTCAGGAGCAGATTCAGGGAACTGCAGGTCTCCACCGCACCACACCACCCCTTCCCAGGCAGCTGTTCTCTTCCCTCTGTCCCTCTCCCTCTTGTTCAGAACCCCTAGCGTGGTGCCCAGTCCCCTGGCCTATGTTCCCTCACTACCCTTCTCACCATCAGTCCCCCGCCGATGAAACCAGCCATGAGCCAGACTTGCAAGCTGAGGTTGTCCAAGTTGGTCCAAGTGGTCTTCCCATTAGGCACCAGCAGGAGGGTGTTGGCCAAGATGCAGATCAGGGAGAGGGAGATGAGGGAGAGCCCCACAAAGCGGGCACACTTCCCTGTGCACATGGTGACAGGCAGTGAGTGAAAGTGAGCCCCAGGCTAGGTGGACAGGAAAACAAGCCTGGAACAAGGAGCAAAGGTCAGGAAAGAGGTGTGGCAGAAACCAGACTAGCAAGATCGATGAAGAGGAGGCAAGCAGGAGACACATGCAAAGAAGAGGTGGAGGAGGTGGAGGGGCTGCTTGTCGTGAGGGGAAGAGGAGGATGTGGTGGAGAAGGTCGGGGAGCTTGACACAGAGGAAGTTGCCATGGGTCAGTGTGTTCTTCCTCTTTTTTCTGCACATACCTCTCCTTGGCCTATCTGGTGGCTGCTTACCTGTTTTGTGACTTAATCAAGCCTCATAATTTCTTTTTTACAATTTTATTTTATTGATTACACTATTATAGTTGTCCCAGTTTTTCCCTCTTTCCCCCCCTCTACCCAGCAGCCCCATTCACTCAGGCAATCACCACACCTTTGCTCATGTCCATGGGTCATGCAGATAAGTTCTTTGCCTACTCCATAACCTGCACTATACCTTACATCCCCATGGTTATTCTGTAACTACCTATTTGTACTTCTTAATCTCCTCACCTCTTCACCCATTCTCCCCACACCTGCCTCCCATCTGGCAACCATCAAAACACTCTCTGTATCCATGATTCTGTCTCTGTTCTTCTTGTTCGCTTAGTTTGTTTTTTAGATGCAATTTTTGATAGATATGTATTTATTGCCATTTTATTGTTCCTAGTTTCGATCTTTTT